>PYXC01002596.1:2502500-3102500 GCA_015244755.2 Tenualosa ilisha
AGTGAGCTATCAGGCACAGGCTTACTGTACAGCCCCTCAGAATTAACCTGCAGTCTCATCCCCTGACCACTGGCACATTGATTGAATGGAAATTACTCTCTGCGTGTGTGTGTGTGTGTGTGGTGTGTGTGTGTGTGCGTGTGCGTGTGTGGTGCGTGTGCGGTGTGTGTGCGTGCGCTTGCGCACGTGTGTGTGTGCGTGTGTGTGTGTGTGCGTGTGTGTGTGTTTTGTTAGGGGCGGGTGGTCTGCATCGGGCAGCATAAATTCTTACTGCACTAAAATGGCCAGCTGCCTAGAGAGCAGTAAGCCACACTACTGCAGAGAGTTGGGAAGATAAAGCAGACTGTTCTGTAGGATGCAACCAGCCACTACCTTCTGGTGCCATCAGATGAGTTAGTGCTCAGGTGAAGAGGACATCAAAACATCCCATAATATGAGAATGAGAGCTTCAGATAGGCTTGGATCCACTTAGTATTAAACACACACACACACACACACATGCACAGCGTGACATACCTTGCAAGCCAGGTGGAGCAGGAGTTTGAATAAGCTGGATGCTTGAGAGAGTAGTGGATCCCAGAGGTAAGTTTTGTGCCCTGGGGGAGGGAGAGGGAGAGGGAGGGAGGATGAGCTGCTTTGAGCTTCATTTACAGGATGGGTGCATAATTGGGTGAGGTCTGGGAAACATTTCTGGGAAGCACTTTGAGAGGTAATTGGCTCAAGCGCTCCTCATCTCTCTCTCTTTCCCCATTTGCTATATTAGCAGGGCCTCCTAGGGCTGCAGAAGGCTCTGCTTCCCTCCATAGTCTCAAAGGGCATCTTTGAAAACTGATGTGAATGTGCTCAGATAGATGATAGGAAATGCATTACACCTGGGCAGAGACTGAAGTGCAGGTGCACACATCACCTCCAATAACTGATTCGCTGTGAGTAGCAAACACTGCTCTAGATCCTCATTGAAGGGATGGGGCTCAATGACGCACGCTCAACATGGAGCAGTTTACATGCACTTTGCTGCATGATAAATGAGCCTCACACACACACACACACACACACACACCACACACACACACACACACACACACACACACACACACACCCGTGCCCTTAAGCACTTTTTGACTGTTTGCTGTCTGTCTCTCCTGGCCATGATTAGCTTGATGAAACCCGTATTAAAACAGCCGAGCATCTCTGCACACATGCACGAGCGTAACGCTAATTCTTCCCAGCTGACAGGAAGTCGATACGTGGCCCGCAGGATATGGCGGATTATGGAGATGTCGTCGATAAGATCGCCTCTTGGAAATGCATTTCCCTGCGCATTACCTTTAAATATGGGGTTTTGGTTGCTGTAGAGCCCAACGTGTCTCATCTGTCAATGAATCTGGTGGCCTGCTGTTGGCTGTTTATGTAAAGCAGTGTGTACAGTGGGTGGTAATCCCAAACTCATTTGTTTCTGTGTGTGTGTGTGTGTGTGTGTGTGCGTGCGTGTGTGTGTGTGTGTGTGTGCGTTTTGTGTTTCTGCAGGGCTCCATTTGCTGTTGGCCAGGCACGTGCCTGTATGGCCACCCAAGGCCAGGCTCAGGCCCAGGTGGTGAAGGCAGTAGCCAGCACGTCCAGCTCAGCTGGCCCCTCCAGCCCCGTCCTCCTGGGCTCCTCGTCGCGCTCCACGCCTCCGCTGGCCAACCCTTCCTCCTCCTCCTCCTCCTCGCCCTCCTCCTCGTCCTCGCCGCAGCTGCAGCCTGCGTCTGTGCACCTCAAAAACTGCCTGCGCATGTCAGGCCCTCAGACAAGCCAGGGCCGCACCGCCATGCAGCTGGGTGAGTTGCTCTCTCTCTCTCTCTCTCTCTCTTCCTCTCTCTCTCTTTCTCTCTCTCCCTCTCCTTCCCTCTCTCTCTCATTCTCTTGGCATTCAGCAAAGGCTGATATGCATTTCAAGTGGCTTTCTGGAATTGAATGGAACAAATATGGTGTTTGTGGTGGCCTACATATCTAAACACATCTCTTACTCATTGTTCACTCTCTCCTGAGCGTCTCTCACTCTTTGTCTCTCTCCTTTACTGCTCACTCATCTCTCTCTCATTCCATCCATCCATCATTCAGCACTCACCCTCTCTCTCTCTGGCTCCATCTTTCCATCTGTCCTGCTGTAGTTTCTGATCTCTTCCCTGAGCTCAGTTGCAGCTGCAGGAGTAGAGGAGCGGAGTGGTGATTCCCTGATGAGACCCCAGTGCTGTCAGTAAACCGTGATCAGCGCGCTCACACTTGCTCCAGTTCCATTCCCCTCTGAGGACTCGACTAGAGTGGCCTCCAGGGCTTAGCATGCGCTCAGACAGGGCCAAGAATAACCTCACAGCTCTGCACACACCCCTCCTCCACCCCTCCCCCCACCAGACTCACATCATGCAGTCGGGTTGGTGCGCCTGTTTGTTTAGAAGGGGTGTAAAGACCGAGCCCAGAGAGCCCCCCCCCCACATCCCGCCTCACACATCTGTTTCCCATTAGTGCTGGGAACTTGAGGAGAGGCCACGGGAGTGTGTGTATCAGCCCTCCTCTGCTCTCTGCTCTCCACCTCAGAGGCGCGTGCTCGTCACAGGACAGACAGCACCACGAACTGGGAAGTGGAGGGATGCCCTCTGGCTGGGGCCGGCTGTGTCGGGGCTTTGTGTGTGTGTGTGTGTGTGTATGTGTGCGTGTGCGTATTTATGTGGGGGAGGGGTTTCGAGTGTTCATTTGTTGAGTGCGGCTGACTGATGCCTGAACCCCTGCCAAGCACACACCTGAGTCCCCAAGGTCACCTGCAGAGCAGTAACAGGTGCAGAAGGAGAGCAGGCTGTGTGGGCTAGCATGGATCCTGTCAGTGTGGCTAATTGCCCTGTCCTCACTGCAACTGTCCACCTATAGAGTCCATATATAATATACAGTACTCCAACCACACACTGACTCAGTGTGCATGGGGAAGTGTTGTCCTGTGGGCTCTGTGCTCGGCAGACATAAAGCCTCAGAAGGACTTTGGGTCAGGATGGCCACTCTGTTCCTTTAATTAGTTTTTACGTTGGTGAACAATCGTGTAATGAGGCTATAGCTATGAGCTAACTACCACATGAACCCTGAACTGGCAAGGAACATAAAGAGAGCTCATTAATATGGCTTACTTTGAATAGTAAACTAGTATAACTACTCAATACAACTAATGCCTAGTATCAATCTAGCCTACTGTACTTTACAAAAATAGACGTTCAGTGGAAAAGAGTGACCATATTGAACAAAAGTCCTTGTGGACCTGATGTCTCCCATGCACAGAGCCCATTGGCCTCCCCTTCCTCCATATATTCAGTGGTGATTCTCCTGTGTGTGTGATAGTGTGGCTCCAGCAGAGGAGGTGCCCTTGGCATGTATGTTAGTGGGACCCACCTTGTGCAGTGAATGGCAGCTGCTGGCTGGCATGCAGTCCAGGCTCAGTTAGCATGTTAAAGGCCTTGTTAAAGCATTTCACAGCTGAGATAAGCTGTCAGTAATAATGAAAGGCCTGCTGGTGAACATTGGCAGTAATTGGTGGTTGTAGTCCTCACTGAGAAACTTTGAGTCTGTGAAAAGCTCATTAGACTTTGCAGGGTCACCCCCCTTCCAACCCTCCATATCTCCATCTCTCTCTCTCTCTGTCCCTGTCTCTCTTGTTTGACTTCCTGTGCCATGTGGAGAGCTCATGCATTGCAGGCTCTCTCTCTTCAAAGGCGCAGGTGAGCATTAATTGAAGGGCTCTGGTGAGGGTCCTACCCTGGGGAGATGAGCTGGGAATTAGCAACATGCTGAGACGTGTGTGTGTGTGTGTGTGAGATAGAGAGAGAGAGCTCCTTTCATCCCATGCTTGGGTCATCACCATTTCCCGCCACCTTTAGCTCCTCCCCTCATTTAGATTGTCTGCAGGTCCATGTGACCAAGACACTACAAATGAGACAAAATAATCACATCAGTCCACCACAGTTCCATAGCATCCAAGCTCTTATATGTTGCACTTTACCTAACCAGTGATACTGACTTAACCAGAACATTTTCTCCTTTGGGTGTTCTCCCTGGCAGAGGAGGCTGTATGGAATGTGTTGTGTAATATGCGTGCATGATAAACACAGGGACTGCTCATCAACTCTTTCTTCTTTGGGTCCTGCTTCTTACTTAGGTAGCTGTAAATGTTCCCTGTTTGAAAAGTGACTTCTACAGGGAGAGAAATGTCTGTGTGGTTAGATAGGCTAGGGTCCATGGAAGGCCTCCTATCTGTGGAGACGGCTGTCTGGAAATGATCTATCTCTGTCCACCCAGTCTCTGTCGAGATTTCATTTCCTGTTCGACATTCCCACCACATCAGTGCAAGCACCCATGTTTCTGACAGAGTTATGTCCA
Organism: Tenualosa ilisha; assembly: GCA_015244755.2. Lineage (NCBI taxonomy): Eukaryota > Metazoa > Chordata > Actinopteri > Clupeiformes > Clupeidae > Tenualosa > Tenualosa ilisha. Next base: position 2,506,899 of record PYXC01002596.1, read on the forward strand.
AGCCAGCGCCCCTTCGATAAGGCTGTCACGGCCGAGTGATGGTTGTTGGCTACATCAGAAAACACTCCCTCATGTTTTTCTTCAGCAGACTGCAAGATGTGCTGAAATGACACATGAATGGATGAACCTGCAGAAATGCTCATCTCTCTCGCTCTCTCTCTCTCTCTCTCTCTCGCTCTCTCTCTCTCGCTCTCTCTCTCTCTCTCTTTCTCTGTCTCTGCCGCTCTCTCTCGCTCCCTTTCCATTAAGTTCAGTACAAGTAAGATTTGTTGACATGACATTTTTTACTTTGCCAGAGAAGAACATTTATACATAACAGGCCCTAAAGTTATTGAGCTGACAACACAACACAACCACCAAGTCCACCAAGCTAATTTAATAACATGACATGTCTGGTCCACCAAGCTAATTTAATAACATGACACAACCATTTTTTTGAATGTCCTAACATGCACAAGCTTAACATGGCGGCTACTCTTAACCCTGGGTGGGGCAGCGTAAGGTTTCAGGTGTGTTTATGGGATTATTATACTACCATGAATATAACTGACTTACTTCAAAGCAACACCTCTTTGGTAAAACTTCATGATGATTTCATGTCACATACCTATAAGTATGTGAGATGAACAATGAACTGATGAACAAACCTGTGTGTGTGTGTGTGTGTGTGTGAGTGTGTGTGCATGTGCACGTGCGCTCTTCTCATGGTGTGGATGTGTGAGTGGGTGTATACCAGGGGTCTCCAACCATTTTTTCTCCGAGAGCTACTCTATTTTACATTATTACGGTATTACTGAGAAGGCTACAGATAATGTTAACATCCTTTGCCATCTTACATACTTACAGCACAAAGCAAACACTCATCTGAAGTATCTAAATCTGTAGCGCCTTTATTTCCCATAATTTAAGCCCAATCTGGTGTGCCGTACCAATATCACTTCTCATCAGAGAATACTAAAACTGGGATCATTTTGTGCCATGGACAAGATGTTTGAATTTGATCTCAGAGAAATTTTGACTGTTTTAATACCTTTTGTGATATGTTACGAGATTTATTTACATTTCCCTTGGACCCTTTTGGAGAGCTACTCTTAAGTAGGTGCTGAGCTACTGGTAGCCCCTGGTGTATACTATATGTGTCTGTGCAGTAGTAATATCCAAGCAGTGCTACTGGGAGTATGTTAGCAAAGCTGATGGAGTTGGTCATTCAAAGCTGTGTATTTTGCACATTGACAAGAAGAAAGTGCACTTCAGTCTCATACATCATCCAGTGACCAGATATTCTTAACTGTTACAGAATCATCTCAGGACATTTTCTGCCTTTTTATGGGTAGACTGTGCTCACTGAGTCGACTATTCGATCGTTCTAATTCATTTCCATGTTTAAAATATATTTAGCATTTTTTTGCATTATTTATGTTTTTAACATATTTTGATCTTTTAATGTTTCGTTTAAAGACAGACCCATTTTAAATCTTTCTCTCTCCGTCTGTTTCTCTGTTCTGCAGTTCACAGTCCTCCTGCAGGAAGTCCGGAGCGTCCCACCGCTGCTGTCTCCCCCCTGCGGCCCCAAGGCTCCCCGTCCCGCTCCCCGGGCCCCTCCAGCCGGCCCCTGTCCATGGTGTCTCCCCAGCACTCCCACCAGGCCAGCCCCCTGTCCCCAGCGCCTCCGCACCGCTCCCTCATCTCCCTCACCTCGGCCGCCGCCGCCATCACGCCCCCCAACGTCAGCGCGGCCCACCTGAACGGCAGCGAGGCGGCAGCCTGCCCCCTGCAGCCCCCCTCACCCGCCCACGCCCACACCCACGCGCACACACAGGGCGCCGCCGCCAGCCTGCCCAAACTGGAGGAGAAGAAAGCGGAGAAGGTAACATAACAACACATCAGCTCTGTGACTCTGTCTCTCTGAGTTCTCTCCCTCTTCTCGTCTGATTGTCTCCCTCTATCGCTCCCTCAAAACTCTCTTGTTCTTCTTTTCTCGCCACTCTCTACTCTCTCTCTCCCTCTCTCCATCAGCAGGTCTCCTTACTGAGTATTGGTCCTGCTATCAGAGAGGGAGAGAGGTAGAGAGTGTGTGGGTGTGTGTGTGTGTGTGTGCGCGCTCTGAACTTCTGATGAGAGTTGTGTGCTATGCTGGCGGATGGCTGGTCCTCCTGCTATGTGCTCCATGTCTCTGAGCTCCTTGACTTGCCGACTTGGCTTGACCTGGGCAACTAGTAGAGGCAGCCAGGGCTTTTTCTGCCTCCCTCACTGGAGCAGCGCTCACATCACAGATCATCCCATTCTGTCCCCAGCTAAACACACACACACACACACACACACACACACTCACACACACACGCTCACACACTGACACCCCACAACACGCTCTGCTCTGTGGCGCTTTGTGTTAGTGTTGAATTAGTCACTGCGGCACTCAGGAAGTGCACCCGGCTCCAAGCGCCTGAGCTTCACACTTATCACATGACAGATCGCTGCGCCCTCATTGCGCGCTCGTTGGCTGTGAAGCGTGTGTGTGCTCTCTCAGGGGCATGATGACGTGTGCGGGGGCTGTTGTGTCTGCAGCTCGCTGGAGCTCTTTTGTGTGGCGGCGGAGCAGAGAGGAGTGCATGAAGTGACTGGCACTCTGGGCCCAGTGGGAGTGAGAGGGAATCCAGGGGGAGCCCCCACAGTGGCTCAGCTGCTGATGCCTAGCAGGGCTCTGGTGTTCGCTGGCTGACCCGTGGTGACCCCCCTCTGCACCCCCACCACCACCACCTCCACCTCCAGAACCACTCAGTCTGTAATGGGATCTGGGAATGGAGGCTCGGTGCAGGGTGGTGGGTGCTTGACACTGAGCTGCTGTGGTGGGCTGAACAAGTCCTCCATGCTCTGTGCTGGACAGGGTCATGTGGAGTTGGGTTACATAGAGGAGAGGGGCAGTGGCCAATGGCAAGCGTTCATATTCCACCTGAGCCCCCATATAGAACAGGCTCAGGTGGAATATGAACGCTTGCCATTGGGGCCAGCAAAGCTTTGGCTTTCTGCTGTGAGTAAGCAAACACTGTCCATTTCTGTTAGGCTCCTCACATTGTCCTTCTCATACTGCCTGCAAGGAAAGAAGTGATGAGAATAATAGAACCTAAAATAAGCTGACTGACTCTGAAGGAAGTGCTTGGGTGACAAAATGTATGATTGAATCATTTCTGAGCCTGTGCTTTGTCAGGGACTGCATTTCCTTGAGCCGGACGACAAGTAGCGTTAGCGTTCTCCTCAGTCAGTGTCCGTGCCGGGCTGTCTTTGGTGTGGCCAGCTCTGCCTGCTTCCCAGTGCCATCTGCTGCTGCTGCGTGTAGACTGCTTGAGCATCCGTCTGCCGCTTGCTCTACATGGCAGGAATAGGTGTTAGAGAGTGTGTGTGTGTGTGCCTGTTTGTGCGTGTGTGTGTGTTGGGGGGTGTGGATGTAAGACAGAGTCAGGGGGGTGTAAGGAGAGAGTGGGGGTGAGATAGAGGTAGTCATAGCGGGGTGCTGTGGAGACAGCGGGGGTGTGGGGGAGGGGGAGGAGGGGGAGGAGGGGGGGTAGGTGAGGGGCTCCCACATGTCGAAGTGTAAGCTCAGCCTCCTGTTCCCTCAGTCTGACAGATGTCTCACTGTTGATTATTCACTGATAATTGGCTCCCATTCCCTCGTAGAGCAGACACATGCACACACACACAGACCCTCTTCACTTTGCACAAGTCAGTTCACCCTCAACTCTATATATAGAGCTGAGAAGCTTAATTACAATTAATTACAGTATAGATACAGATAGCATGCATCTCCTAAAATGTAATTTGTAACATTCACTGTGATTATTGAAAGTAAATAACATTCTAAATACTTATCAGTATCAATAATATTTTATCTTCCATTTTATAAGCTGTGGTTGAAACATGAGACATGAGATAAGAGGACAATACCAACCCCCAACCACCACTACCAATGATGTGGAGGAGGTCTCCGCACATCCCATATACTACACATACTACAAAACAGCTTATTGGAGTGAGAACTGTACACATTGACCATACCAGCACTGATAAGAGGAATTGATAATGCCAGAGGAATATGATTCCAGTTCACTGAAGCAGTTGATTCTCAGTTCTCCTTGATTCCCAATTCTCAATCCCCACCCATAGCAGCCCTTCCTTTCCCTGTCCCAGTGCTCCGATTTGGAGCTGAGATGTGCATGTGTTGATTCTAAATGCCAGTGCAACTAATGCTTTTATTACTTGGCAGACGCTGGTTTTGGTGGAAATGATGTTTGGTAATAAAATGTGCAAATCTAATCTGAGTCATAATTGCAAGAAAATGGATTGTGTTCTCCTCCTGATTTTTTTTAATTTGCATAACTGCTGGCTCTTTGTTTAAAAATCAGTCCAAACTGGCTGGCAGGCGGATTTGTCAAGGGTGGAGGCACCTCCTGACTGACAGCAGCACTGGGCACTAACTGGCACAAGCAGACAAATACACACCAGCAGTCTCCTCATCACAGACTGGCACTGCAGAGAGGAGCACAGGATAGAAATGCTGGCTGGAACTATATGGAACTATTTACTAGTTCCAGAACTGTTTACTAGTTCTTTTCTTAGATGACCATTTAAAAAGTCATCCTTTTTAGTGATAAATGTTAGTGAAGTACTGATGACTTCTGGGCCTTCAAACTGGAACTCTGGCTTGTCAATACCTTTGCCTTGCTGAGATTCCGGAAGACGCTGCCACAGCATTTGCCCTGTTCTTGACCGCTGGCTATTATAAAATGATTTCTGTCTGAGCTTCAGTTCTGTTCAAGTTTATTTATATAGTGCCATAACACAGGACTATTTCTCAAGGCACTTCACAGAGCCCTGCTTGAACTTGAACTGTCTGGAGTGGTGTGATGGAATGTTCAGCGTTTAGAGAAAGCTCTTAACAGATGGCCTTCAGAAGACATTGCTGCGTCTCCCTGGCCTCTTTGGACCGGGCCTGTCCGTCAGTATTGATGCTGACAGCATCTCTTAGTCACTGTCAGCGTGGGATAGACACCACTCTGACCTGAGCAAACAAACACAACACAGTGGCTGTCCCAGAAGCAAACAGTGCAGCTCTCTCAGTAAGTTGCCAGAGAGAAGCTGGAGAGGTCCATGGAGAATTCTCTGCACTTGTGTGGAACTCCAGACACTGGTGTGAAAGTGAGTAGTGGATGATGTCATGTCTTGGCTTTTTGCTGCATAGGACTGCAGCCCTTCATTAGACAGTGTGTCTGATGCCTGCCTGCCAGAGGCTGATCGTTGTGTGTGTGCGTGTGTGTGTCTACGTCCATCTCTGATCAATATCTGTTATCATTTTCACATTTCAATCCCCACCCCTTCTTCATGTTCCCTTGTTGCGACTCCCAGCGCCTCTGAGGGCTGATGATTCAAAGGCTCCTATCTCATGCCCCCAGGTGGCCCAGCAGTGAACTTCAGCAGCCCACTCAACACCTTCTTACGAGCGCTTAGCTCGGCTTAGCTCCTCTGATACAACCAATGACTGTCACAGATAACAGCTCCCGCACACCCACACATTTCATGCTCAACATTAAGAAGCAGCACCAGACAAACAAAAGCCTCTGACCTCGCTGCTGTGATGATGGGAGCGGAGAGAAAGCTGAAAGCGTGGGCGGAGACGAACGCCGGGATTATTATTTGCTGCTGTGTGGAGTTTTTTCTCTCTCTGTTTTTCTGTTTTTTCTTTCTTTCTTTCTTTCCTTCTTTCTTTCCTTCACTCTTCTCCCTTTCTCTCAGTCTGTGTGTGTGTGTGTTTCCCCCACAGAAAGAGAAGAAGGGAGGGGGGCTGCTCAAGCTGCTCTCGGGGGCGGCAGCGAAGAAGAAGTCCCGCTCGCCGCCCTCCATCTCCCCGACTCACGAGCCGCACTCGCCAGCCGCCGCCGCCTCCGAGGCCCTGATGGCGGCGGGTGCCATGGGCTGCGCCCCCGACCTGCACCCGGTGGGCAGCCACGGCCGCGCCGGCTCCTGCCCCATCGAGAGCGACATGCAGGGGGCCATGGGGATGGAGCCTCTGCACAGGAAGTCGGGCTCGCTGGACCTCAACTTCTCTGTGTCACCACCCACCCGCCAGCCCTGCTCCTCGCTGCTCGCCATCAGACCTGAGCCCAAACCGCTGTCCCGCGAGAGGTACGGCTCACTCTCTCACACACACACACACACACACACACACACACACACAAAACATGTATGCACATGTATAAACATGTAAACACAATCAGGAACACATTTCTCTCACTCAAACAGAAATTCACTCAGTCACTCTCTCATTCTCTCATTCAAAACTGTATGACAATGTGTAATGAGACTATGAACTCTGACTTCCCCCCCCTCCACACACACACACACACACACACACACACACACACACACAAGCCCTTTAAGCATTCAGCATAGCCTCCATGAATACTGTACTGTTGACCAGGGGCTAATATCTACTCAATTAGACAGATTTCAGCCTGCCTATTATCAGAATCACTTCAGTTAGAATGAGCTGGACTGGTAGATGTGTGATATATACAAGTGGGGGTGGTCTGCTGCTACTTCAATTCACTCTCCATTCATGATTCATGAGAGATGTATTACGCTCCTCGGAGATGAGGCCTGGAGTGCCACGAGTCTGGGACTTGGCTTACATACACACACTCCACTCAAAGAGAAACAGAGAGGAATGAGGGAAGAGAGGGAGAGAGAGAGAGCATGCAAGTGATGAGGATAAAGGGAGTGAATCTTAATGAAACTCCACATTTCACAGAGTGCCACAAGACACATTTGGCACTCCTGTAATTTCCCCTCATTTCCAACGTCCTCCCTGAACAGAGTTCCAGAGAGCAGGGCAGACACGCTTAGAGACAGCGCACAGACACACACACACATACATACACACACACACGCGCGCGCGCGCACACACACACACACACACACACATGCGCGCGCACGCACACGCACACACACACACACACACACACACACGTACACATACACACACATGCACGCACACACACACATACACACACACACACACATACACACACATGTACACATACACATACACACACATACACACACACACACACACACACATACACACACACACATGTACACATACACATACACACACACACACACACGAACACGCACACACATACACACACACACACACACACACACACACACGTACACATACACATACACATACTCACATACACATGCACGCACACACGCACACACACACACACACACACGGACTAAGATATTAGAAGAATAAGATACTTTTAGATGTCAAGTTTATCATGGCAACAGCAACGCTATGCCCTCACACTGACGAGACCTGTCTCCTCTCCCAACCTGTCCCACTCCTAAGAAAGAGCCCAGGCGTGGTGTGCAGAGGGAGGTGGCCAGAGGGGGGGTAGAGACGGGCGTGGGGGCTGAGCGTGGCTGGGTGAAGTGTTGAGGGTCCTGTGAGGCCAGAGCTCTGCATAGACGGGCAGCAGCAGGACCAAAGCAGAGGAGTGAGACTGACTCTCTTATACTCCCTCATTTCTATGCATTACTCACACCACATTAGATTAGATTAGCCCGGCTGCTTTGGGCTCCAGCGACCAACACCTCTTCTCTTGGAGAGAGTGAGAGAGAGAAAGAGAGAATAAGAGAACGGGAGAGAGAAAGAGGGAATAAGAGAACAACTTTCTAAATTCCTCTGTGTCTTGGATACAGGATTTTGGTCAATCCTCAATCACAATCGGAATCAGCAGGGGGATATTTCCTGAGAGAACTTCAATAATGTCAGACTCTCAGCATCCCCACTTCTTGTTTATTAACCTGGTTAGGATTCATGAAGAAGACAACCACTAGACAAAATCAATCAAAACTCCATTGCAAGGCAATGTTGTTGCAAATGAAACCAGACAGCTAAGCACAAACTCCTTGGTGCCGTGTGTATGTGCAACTTTGTCTTTGTCTCAGGGCTGTTGTCCTTCCTATCTGACGCCCTAATGGTGAGTAATCACCTCAGCCCTCAGCCCAGAAAACAATCTCTCATGCGGCCGATCTCTCTCTCTCTCTCTCTCTCTCTCTCTCTCTCTCTCGCCCCTGTGCTGTTAGTCATCAGTGCTGTCTGAACACGGCACCTCTGTCACTCCCAGCCTCTTATCTCTGGGTGCCGGAAGGCTTTGCAGCAAATTTATCTGCATGCAAAGAGGCCAGGGAGAGGTCACCCTCCTGCCTGCCATGGAGGAGTTATTGTCTCCCTGTGCCATCCGTCCTTTTACCCCATACCCTCCAACGCCCCCGCCCCAACCCAATGCTATTCTAACGCCACTAGAACATGTGCAGGCCTCAGGTGCTCTGCATATCACATGTGCATGTGGTCTCCAAGAGAGCACACCTCTAGATGCCAAGAGATCACACAGATTCCTAGTCGTGCTCACGTGTCTCCTGAGAGCCTCGGCCGTGGCTACAATCAGTCTCCAGAGAGCCCGGAGGCAGGCAGTGCCCTCACCTCTCTCAAGTGTTCCGGGCTGCTAACCCTGAGCCTGAGCCCACGCTCGGTCCCTCACACTCCACCGCCTGCCCCCGCCATCACCTCCACCTCCGTGATTCACCGCCGCCATCAAAACCAGCCATCGATTTTCTCCACACTTTCAAAAACTGGGCTTAGGGCCGCACTGCAAATAATATGGCCACAGTTTTTGCAAAGGTAGCAGTAGACACGTTCACGTGTAATTACAGGGACAAAATCCATGCTGCATTCCTAGAAAAATCAATGCTGAGAGCACACACAATCAAAAGTGTTTGCTCCCTAGGGATGCTGGGCCATTGTGAAAAGGAGACTTTCTAAGCGCAGCATTTGTTTTTCAGAGTCATCATTTCATGATTTCTATCTGAATGAAAATAACCCATATATTCAGGCACTACCAGGAACCACAGGCTAATACTGTAGAGGACATATACCATCCCCAGGTCCCCAGCACTGAGAGCTCTCTGTGAAATACTCTGCATCTCATCTCGTCATCCTGCTGGAGTTGGAGCTGTGTGAGGAGGTGGAGGTGCTTATCTGTGACTGATGATTCAGGCCTTTTATGACACACTGAGGACAGGGCCAACAGACACTGACACATCCACATTCTTCCTAGCAGCCTGCTTAGAACATAGAATGACTTACACCACCTGGGACTCATCACAGCCTAATACGATCTCTCTCTCACACAGACACACAGACACACACACAGTCTGGCACAATCTGAAACCATTGTGCCAAAGACAGTGCGGCGGTGGGTAACCACATCAGCAGAGCGGTGTAATCCATCTCTACCTCCGCTGCTCTGCTGGCTTTACCTCCAGCCCTCCACACAACAGATGATCTTTCATGTCTGCGCCTGCAGACGCAGCCCATAAATCCGCCTCATCAAAGGGGGCCTGTGTGTTTCCGCCGGTGGGGCCCAAGCTCATCCGCCACTGCGGCCTCTCTCCTGCGCAAACCTGTAAATCAGGAGCTCCTGGCTCCATTTGATGTGGCTGTTTTCATGGACCTGCAGCCCAGGAGCTGCAGCGGAACACTTCCTCTGTGTGCTGCCTCCTGTCCAGGTGTGCTGAGAGCACTTACTCACCCTCTCCCCCCTCTGTACTTCTCACTTCTCTCCACAGGTACCGGGTAGTGGTGCCCTACCCTCCCCAGAGCGAGGCGGAGATCGAGTTGAAAGAGGGCGACATCGTCTTTGTGCACAAGAAGCGGGAAGACGGCTGGTACAAAGGCACTCTGCAGCGTACCGGCCGCACCGGCCTCTTCCCCGGGAGCTTTGTGGAGAGCTTCTGAGAGCATCCACAGGACTGGCCCACCACCAACCCCACCAGTCCCAGCAACCTCGGACTTTGGTGGGGGTGAGGGTGGGGGTGAAGGGAGTGGGTGGGGGGACTGGTGGATGAATGAAGTGGATCTTTTCTGGACGGGCACCTCCCCGGCAGCCTCAGAAAGGACCCTCTTCATGAGTATCAACCGAAAGGATGCAGTAAAGGAAGCGCCATCACAATTGTGGGAGCCTCTCTGAAAACTGCGCAGCGCAGTAAACCCCGGCCGAGCTCATCGTCATGCAGCACAGTGAACAGAACCGCAGCGGCGCTCTCCTGCTAGTGAACAGAACCGTAGCGGCGTTCTCCTGCCAGTGAACAGAACCGTAGCGGCGTTCTCCTGCCAGTGAACAGAACGTAGCGCGTCTCCTGCCAGTGAACAGAACCGTAGCGCGTTCTCCTGCCAGTGAACAGACGTAGCGGCGTTCTCCTGCCAGTGAACAGAACCGTAGCGGCGTTCTCCTGCCAGTGAACAGAACCGTAGCGGCGTTCTCCTGCCAGTGAACAGAACCGTAGCGGCGTTCTCCTGCCAGTGAAGCCCTAGGTAGTAAAGGAGCACAAGCAGACACAACAGACCCTCACTGCCATAGAAACCTGGGAGAGGAACCTCTCTCTCCCTCTGGGACAACTCTCTCCTCTACAGCTGATGGCACACTGAAGTCCAGACGGCACAAGCCTTCTTGGTTTGAGATTGTGTAGGGGAGAGAGTGCACACATGTGGTAACATAAACACATGCGCACACACACACACACACACACACACACACACATGCGCATACACACAGAAAAACCTCCAGAACTCTTCAGTTCAGTGAAGCCAGGCTCAAGCAGTGCCTTCCATCTCCGGACCTGCCAACACCAGAACCAGCCTCTGAGTGAGCCGCAGCCCAGGGCAAACCCAGCTTGTGTTCATGGACACTCTCATTGGTCCTCCTCTCTCTCTTTTCTTCTCCTTTTTGGTCTTGTGAAGCAGCTGCTGTGTGCTTGTCGGACTTCCCAGCCTACATTACCCTATCTCCCCACACACATACACACACACACACACACACGCACACAACAGCCCTTGCATGGGTCCCTGTTGATTTGAGAGTTGTGAAGCACATCACTTCGACACAGTATTCACTGTACCCTTATTTCAGTCATCAAAGACGCCTAGCAGGGGAATAGTCATCACCCCAATCAGAAGTCCTTGCACTCCAGTTCTTCTCATCATTCATGACTAATAGCTCCCAGACCAGCGCCTCTGATAAGACAACCAAAAGAGAGGCAGGAGACCACAGCCACTGACTGGAATTGTCAAGGGAGGTGGGGATGCAAGGACAGCACTGGGGATGGAACCTCTCGAGGGAGGATGGAGCAACAAAACCAGTTCCACTCGCTCTCTGATGACTGAAGCAATCCAAGTATTTCTGTGATGAGTCATCCTGTTCTCTGCCTCTGTGTGTGTGTGTGTGTGTGTGTGTGTGTGTGTGTGTGTGTGTGTGTTTGTGTGTCCATGTCCACTTCTCAAACATTTCTTAAAGAGCTGATCAATTTCAATGTGCGGCTTTTTTGTATGGCTACTGTAGTGTTAAGGTCAGTGGGTAATTTAACATGATTTTTTACCATTTTGACAAGTATGTGTTTTACTCTGTACATGAATTTCCATGTACCTGTACTAAATGTGTCTTATGGATACAATGAAATGCTAAATGTTTTGGTTTTGGTATGTTTTGTGTTATGGTGTAGCAAAAGTCCCATGCTCCTATGCTTGTTCTAAAAGCGTGAGTTAATGGATACCCCTCTGGTCCACTCTCCCCAAGAGGGCTTTGAAAACCAGTTGCACCTGTGAGCACAGAGCTGAAAGACACACACTAGGACAGCACCACTGCATCAGAGGCTGGGAGGAGAAGCTTCTGCCAATGTTTTCAGTGTGGAAGCAGCTGGCACTCAAAGCACATAATTACTTTTCTAGGCAAACAGCCACATTGCCTCGCTAAGGGAGGCCAGCAAGATTGTTTAAAGAGCTGTTTTTTTTGTTGTTTTTTTTTTCCTGAAACCACACTGACCAGCAGCAGCAGACCTAATGGCTAGGTCAGAGTCACTGGTTCACCTATTGGCCCAAAACAACCCCTCACAGCCCGAAAGAACCAGACCAGACAAAGCACAACCTTTAGAAGTTTGAATCATTTGAAAGAGGTACAGGGTTGGTGACAGTCTGATAGACTGGATAGACTGGATATGTTCTTTCATTCTCACAGGAGAATCTTCAGATGGTCTAAAAATATAGTGTAAAGCACAGGGGGAATATGAGGGTCAGTGTAATCTTCGTAATCACATTGGCAATCTCACTGGGATTGGTGTCAACCCACAGTGGATTGGGGAAGCTGTTGGGGGATTTGTCATTTAACACAGCGATTGGGGGATTGACAGAGATTACGGCCCATTGGAAAATCAAAAGCATAGAGATTAAGACCATCCCCATCACACTCTCAGTCACGAGAGCAGATAGCACATGGGTAGAATGCCCTCATGCACCTATTTCTAGATCTTTCTATTCAAGCGAATATCAGCAGTGATGATTGATCCCCTTCTCCAGGGACAGAGGCGATGGCTTCCCATGTGGAGCTCATCCCCCTCTCCCATTCTTCATCATTAGAGTTATCAGTGCCAGCCTTGCACAGCTCAGTCTCCCCCCGCCAGGGACCTCCAGGTAATGGCTCAGGAAGTAGATGCAGGTGGAGAAAGGTGAAGAGAGATTTATGAGGCTTCATGAGAAAGACTGGCCACCCCCTCCTTCTCCCCTTACTTAGGCTTTAGTCCACAGTGTAGACCCTGCCCCAGCCCCAGGCCATTCTTCATGCCTCCCTCCAATCTGTGGTGCTGTCCCCACATCCATCCCCGTATTGCCTTGGATTAAGTGAACAAATACAATGCAGTGGTCTTCTGGTTGTAAAGCAACTGTGTACAGTTGTGTTTTTCCTTGTTTGTCTTTGTTTTGAAATGTCAGTATTTCATGAACAGCAAGGTTTTATTTCTCCCTGTGAATCATGTGAATATAGGAGACTGTTGTCTTTGGATGAGAAGCACAAGTCCATGTCCATGTTGGAGATGCCTAAGATAGATAGACAGGATATTGCAACTGTCTGGCATCTTTGGCTCACTGTTCTCCTCTGCTCTCATGGATGTGGGGTCAGTGCAAGGTGTTCAAACCTTGAGACAAGAACTTGTGCACCACTGAATGGTGAAAAGAGTCTTGTTTTTCAAGAGGATTTTTTGTCAAGCATGGAAAGTCATGCATAATTATTAAGAGGTTTTACATTGCTACATTGAAAAAGAAGTATAAATATATAAATCTATATTGTGAATACATATTTATGGGCCATTGGTAAGGAGTTGAGATATTGAGGAATATTTCCTCCGCTCTTGGTAACCTGCATTGGATTCATTTACATTTTGTCTTGTATTAACTACATGTGGTTTGTTTGGTTTTTTCATGTCAAGTGCATTTAAGCAATAAATGCCTTTGTTTTAAAATAACAGTTTGCCTCTCTGAATTATAATACCTTAACATTTTACACACAATTATAAATTCTATAACCTTTTGTATACAGAGCTTGAATACAGGTAGGTTTTGTAAGCAGTTTGTGTTGCATCTAGTGAGGTCTGTCTCTCACAACTGAGGTGAGTGTTTAAGTAGAAGGCTTTGATTCTGGCACAAATAGACTCCTCTACTCCCCCGGACTGACCTTTGCTTCACAGCGTTCAGCTCCAGTCTGTGGCAGTGGTGATGGCTGCCCTCTTAATCAGCATGAGTGACACTGTGAGCCAGAGCTCACTGAAATGGCCTCCTGTCCCCATGGGCACACAATAGCCTCTCGTCCTCAGATGGACATGCACTTACGCTCACCTCTAAGTCCCATGCTTAGCACTGGCCCTCCTACACCTCCTATTCTGGCACCTAGAGAAACAATGTGTGTTTTTGTCTTCATCTGTCATGTGCCGTTTCCACGACTGCCCGTACTTGAAGTATCATAGAAAAGCTCTAGGGTTTTGGAATTGGAAATTTCAGAACCTCTGAAAATCCACATAAATGACACACCAATTTTCTTTGCCAAACATTGCTGTGTGGAAGAATCACTCCAGAAGGCTGTCAACCACGGACAATCTAAATGCAAATGCCAGTGATTATTTCCACGGCCCCTGTCAGACAGAGAGGTTATTTGGAAGAGAAAAGGTGTGTGCGGTCGCTCATTTATTTAAATTCTTGGCAGGATGGCGGTTACACCTAGTGTTCAGGGACAAGCCAGTAAACTGTTCATGTTGTTTTTGATAGTCTACAATGGAAAAATTGTACCAACAATACATGCTGAAGTTAATTCAGCACTGTGACTTCCCTGGGAGAGAGTGGCAGGCATCCCGCCATCGTGCTCCTAATCCATTTCCCTTGGCTCCAGTGATGTCTGACACTATTCGTGATAGGTTTGTCTCAGGCACCTGTCGGACACCTTTATGCCTCTGCACCAGTGGATATTGATTGAAACTTAAGGGCATCTCCCTGCGGCAGCTGCCCATAACTTTAAAGGGCAGAGAGGCCACTTAGCGAAGGGCAATGTGTTTCACACACAAAATGAAGATCTAACAAGTCAGCACTTGTTTTTTACAAGGTCATAAAGATAACAGTGATTAACAGACGCTTTGATTTAAAAAATTGGACTTTTGCTGTTTAAGAGGTTCTACTGGAGCCTATCCAGAAAACATTCATTGAAGGACTTCACTGAACGGAGGATTATGACAAACAATATGTGGTATGATCACAATTTAGACTAATAGAAAAATATCCTATCATTTCTTATGTAACATGCCATTTCTTTGTTCCACTGAGTGGAGAAAGGCACGTGTTCCAGGCTCTCCATCCTCACAACACACCCAACAGAAGAAGGTGCACCTGAGAGCAATGAATAGAAATAACTGCAGGATCAAATTTATGTCACTTCACAAAACTGCCATGACATTTATCATTACCCCTGCTTCCTCCACAATCAGGTAACTCTCTCTCTCTCCCTCATCCTCTTCCTCTTTAGTTGCCTTGGCAACCAGTCTGAGGATTTCATGTGTTTTCATCTAGATGCCCTATTTCATTAGGGCCTGATTAAAAAAAATAGCTGTTAGCACAGGATGTAAGGATGAAATAGAATTAAGCAATTATTCAGACTTTTCTCAATGAGCAGCCTGCTTGTTTGAGTTTAAGGTATGCAGAATTAGGTCATGTTTTCCTCATTCTTATACATTAGTGCCATCTAGTGGTATGTTCTAATATCTGGTCTGGTGCTCTGAATCAAGCAATGTGTCAGTGCAGTCTATTCTTCCAAATACTATTACACATATAGCAGTCAGAGGAAGAACAAAACATAACAGAATAGAACCTAATTAAAAACTGAAAAATTGCTTTTCAAATGCACTTTAGGAGACAATAACACCCAGCAACACCACACACACCACAGTTTATAAATGCTTGAGGCATTGTCAATTAGCTCTAAAAAAAACACATCAGCCATTGAGTTAACATGGAGTAAAGTGCTTAAAATCATGTCTTCATGTGTTAGTATGTTCTCCTCAAAGAACGATGTGCAGCTGAAATGCTTATAATGTTCTTCACTATGTCAAATGACAGAGACGAAAGAAGACCAAGGCCAAATTACAGTCATGTAGTTACAGCCACAACTGTATGGAGAGCTACTATTACATATCACATTTCAAGACTGACTTCATCAATGTTTTAATGTTATGATTCTCACCATAGTAAAACTGGCTGTGAATGTCACCCACCAATGTTTCTTGTGTCTACAAACATTGCATCCTCTTGCCCTTATTCACTGACCAGATCACTTCATTAGCAAATATCTGTTCAATCTCACATTAAAGCTTAATATTTAATCAGCCAGTCTCGTGGCCCGACCCAAAGCACTTGTGTGTGTATGTAGACATGGTCAAGACTATCTGTCCAAGTCCAAACCAAGGATCAGAAAGGAGAATGGCTTAGCTTACTGTGAGCATGGCATAGTCATTGTTGCCAGATGGTTGTAGATGTTGCTCACCTGAAGATTTAGAAATTATTAATCCACTGGGATTTGCACACAAAACCATCAATAAGATTTACAGAGAATTGTCCTAATAAACAGTTAATAACATAACAAATATATCCAGTAAGCAGCCGTTCTCTCTGTGAAAAAATGTTGCTATGCCAATGATGCGAGGGTGGCCACACAACTGTAGTGTAAGCTGATAGAAAGGCAGCAGTAACTCAAATAATCATTTGCTACAGCCAGTGTTTGCAAAAGAGCATCTCTGAATGCTCAATACATCAAGAATGAAGTGGATGACTTACAGCAGCAGAAGACCACATCTGGTGCTACTCCTATCAGGAAACCAAGGCTAACATCCACACAAACTCACCAAAACTGGGCAACCTCCATCCTCCAGTCTTTGACATGTGGTCCACAAATTTACAGCAACTGCTGTGCATGTCAATAATACAAAATCACTGAGGAATGTTTCTACCGTCTTGCTAAATCTTTGCCATAAAGAATTAAGGCAGTTCAGTAAAGGGGGGCTCAGCCCTACCAGCGGGGTGTGCCTCATAAAGTGGCCAGTGAGTGAATGTAACAATTGCAATAGCAAACAGACCAGTGAAAGACATCTAATAAATCCAAGAAATGTAATAACTGAATTGGTAAATCTCATGAGTTGATAAATAACTGTAAATAGTTCTCTTCCACAAGACCAGTGTGGTCTTTCCACTAGCTGGGACTTTTCTGCTGGGCTTCATCCTCAGATTTAGGGGATTTCATGTTGCTTTGAAAAGCTAGAAAATCTAAAGAATGTCTCATTAAATGAGGTTAAGTCAACAGTTCACAGGGCTCCACATCAGCGCAGCAGGAGACTCTGGGAGAGAGAATTAACATTCACAGTCTAAGAATTCCATGATCACAACTATGCCTGCTCTCCAGATTTACAGTACAGACTTCAGGATGGGAAGTAATTATCAGAGGCAAAGTCTATCATGGACTAACCTGGAAAGAAAAATCTGGGGGAAAACACATTTCAGAGTCCCTTTAAATGCAATTGGTATCTGTAATTGAAAGATTTTTGCACCATTAGTAATTGACAAGTATTGCTGATCCAACTTACTACCACAGAAATTAAAGTATAGGCAAGAATAAATAAATTCAGCAGTAAAACTCTCTAATAATACAACTGTCTGTCCTTTGAGTACATGATGGGATGTCCATATTATTAGCTGGTGTTACGTTAGAGGCCCACCTCCTGCAGCTCAGAGGCTGCAGAGCACAGGATGAACCTGAAAGACACACTTTCCGAATTAATCAAGAGCTCAAATTACAGCCTAGACGGAGGTTTTACCTGTACAAATGCAGACTTAATTTTAGGAGACCACATATTATATGATGAATCTGTCTGCAGATAAATGTTCAGTCCCATTTGATATGATATTTGATATTGCCTAAGAGCCAGATATAAATAGACCTAGTACAGTATACTTGCTGTAGTTGATTGCTGTCCAGTGCTGTGCATTGATCGTACTGACCTTGTTAGCCTTGTAGGTTCAATATATTTCAGTCTTCAAAGCTAATGTGGGTGATACACACATAATTTTTTGAGATTATTAAGAATATTACATGCAATGCAACGCATTCAGGCGAATACGATTTTTAAGAGATGTACTTGCTTATGGTAGCATTCAGAGAATATGAGTGGTGCACCAAGGCTTTTGACACAAAGTTGATACTTCTTAAAATTCTACAATAATGGACAGCATCCCCCTACCGCCTACCAGTAGTATTTTCCCATCACGACCCCGCCTCTCCAAAGATCTGCTGACATCTGAGGCAAGTGTGCGGCTATGGTTACCATTTTGGCTCCATGGTGAATTAAAGGTGCCATTTTTAAGTCGTATGGCGATCCAAAATGAACGGCCATGCAAACACGGTTTCATCAGCAAGGCGCTAGTTGCTAGGATGCGATGGACTTTGTTGCTGTTGCGACCCCTATCTGACGTATTTGTCTTGCATGCTCCAGTGCATAGATAACCTACTTCTGACCGGAGAAGATGGAATCCTGTCATTTGCATTTACTGAAACTAGGCTGTTAGGCTAATAATATGATTGCTGGCGGAATGCAATAGGTGAAAATACCTCTGAACCTCGTTTTATGTGCTTAACCATGGCGTCTGAATGCTCCCAAGAGGCTGTTTTGCGTTACCTAATTGAAAAAGGAGGGAGAGTAAAAAATAGAGAACTGATTGACCACTTTAAAGTGACTGTTTCACTTGATCCTACAACAAAAACGACGTTCAAGGAGAACTTAAAACGTTTTGTCGATACTGTTGCGTTTGTCAAGCAGGAAAATGGGGAAAAATTCGTCTGTTTGAAGAGAAAATATCGTGAGGGAGATATGCGAACATTCGTGGGAGATGATGGAGAATGCAATGGAAATGGTCTCCCTGCTGATGCGATTTGTCCATCTGAGCGGAATGAAAGCAGTGACATCAATAGGACCATACGTGACCTGGACAACGGTAATGAACCCTCGACATTGGGTAAACTCTCCGAAGATTGTGTACAGAACAGAACGTCCAATTTGAATATGGCTTTAGGTCTGACCTCTGTGGAAAACGAGGTTCGTGTGAGCTCGACTGTCAATGATGTTGCTGAGCAAAAAGTATCTGATGCTGATTTCGAAATAACAAGGGATAAAGTGTCCGATGCCGTGAATGACAAAACTGAGGACATTTCACGCGTCGCTTTGAAGAACGGTAGAAGTACAATTACGCACGATTCATCATTAGACTTTTCAAATTTAGATATGAAGACTGTAAATGATAGACCGGCCTCAGTATCTGAATTAACCATTACTGAAGTGGAAGATGGAATAAATGAGAAGATAACTACCCTTCGTCAGGTTCAGTCATCTCTCAACCTTGACACCGCCGCTAACGAAATTGATGCTGAACCTACTGCTATCAGAGGACCGATGAATCCCGTAGTTAATCGCCGTCGAACCTCAAGAGGTTCTACACGAAGTTTGCTCGCTCTTTCAGAAGACGGGATGAATGAGGGTGTGTTTGATTTAATAAATAGTGGCGATAGTAACACTCCGAAAAGCAGCAGAAAGAACTTTATTGAGCTAATGATGAGCAGCTCACCCCAAGTCAGGCGCACCCTTGTTCACAGAAACTCACAAAGCAACATTGCGGTAAGGAATAGAGAGTCGGTAAGAAGCGAGGGAGACACTGCCTCTTTGCTTTCTTCCGCTGATGAGGACTGCACAGCAGTAATGCTGGACCCTCTAGAACACGAGTGGATGATGTGTGCATCTGATGGACAGTGGGAAAGCCTTCAACGGCTCCTGGTCTGTGATCCAAATCTTGTTACAAAGAGGGACTTTGTGACTGGATTCACTTGTTTGCACTGGGCAGCAAAACAAGGCAAACAAGAGCTTCTTGCCAAGCTGGTCAGTTTTGCAAAAGAGCATGACATTCCAGTCAATATTAATGCACGCACGAGTGCTGGGTACACTCCCTTGCACCTTGCAACCATGCATGGTCACGCTGAAGCTGTGAAGTTGCTAGTAGGCGCCTTTGATGCTGATGTTGAGATGAGAGATTACAGCGGTAAAAAAGCTTCCCAGTACCTCAACAGCAGTGTGGCAGAGCACATCAAAGACATCATTGGGGCCTCAAGTGACTCAGACGTAGAGAATGCAGAGAGTGGAGCCGGGCGCTGGAGGTTGCCCAAAGTTCTGCCTTCCAACTTGAACCCACTGCGGCTGCTTAATCACCCTGATGATGCCCAGGGTGAGAATGCGGCTGCAGTGAAGCCCAGATCTCTCTACAGAAAAGCCTCCATTGGCAGGATCAAGCTGAACCGAAGCCGATTCAAGACCCAGATTGTTCATAGCACCTCATTTAGAGAAAGAGACGAGGGAGAAAGCTCCCTGAAGAGCCCAGTCAAATCAAGACCTGTATCAAACCTCTTTGGATGAACATGTACACCACCACAGCCTATACGGCTGTTACCATGCCTTTACATGAAGTTGATGTCATGCACTCGACTGTTGATCCCTTAATGGATTAGACTAGTGAAAACCCCACTAATCTTAACCTACTAGAATGTCCCAGTGTTGCATTGCTCCCAAATGAATCTCTTTAGGCTGCCAAGGCATGAGAATATTTGTCAACTAATTGATCCCAGCTTAGGACACGTGTGATCTACGCCCTGTGATGTACAGTTGAACAATGAACGGCTGCACTTGCCACTATGAACCAAGTACTTAATATTGATGTTATATGAAGACATTCATTCCATTTGATAATCACAGTGGTTGAGTCTCACCCACTATGCAGTATCCACTCTGACTTTGCACAACTTTTTTTAATTATTTTGCTGTAATTTTATACAACTGTAAATACACTTCTCATTATGGGCATGTACAACATACACAAGTCTAATACATAACCCATAGTGGAGTACATTGAAAGCCATTTGTTGGGAATTCCTAGTCTGCATGCATGAATTGCTCTGTGTCAGTTTTAATGGTTTCTGGTGCTCAGAATGTTTGGACAGTAAATCTGGACATTTTTAAACTCTGATTCTTCAGTTGGCAGCCATTACAATGTTGTACTGGACAGAAATAGGACCAGTTTAATAACCTCATTCAAGCTGATCTAAGCTGCTACTTCAAATATCTTTCTAATGGATTCTAATTAAGCAGTACAGCCCTTATGATAATCAATTCTGTGGTGGTTTGTACTGCAGTTTTAGCAGATACAGATCTAACAACTTCAGTTTTAGGTGAGATGTAACTGTCTGTCTGTGGAAACTGGTGATAGACCTTACCTGACATGTAAGACAATGGAAGCCTTTTTGCCTGACCTCAAATCTGTT
The DNA here is from genome assembly GCA_015244755.2 of Tenualosa ilisha. Lineage (NCBI taxonomy): Eukaryota > Metazoa > Chordata > Actinopteri > Clupeiformes > Clupeidae > Tenualosa > Tenualosa ilisha. The sequence continues at coordinate 2,527,733 of PYXC01002596.1, forward strand.
CCCTTTATTTTACTGACTAAATAAATTTATGATGTGAAACTACCCCACCAGTATGTGTACTTCATTTAAGCCTTAAGGGCTGCAACAACTGATTGATTATTTGACAACTTAAATTAAAGTACCAACTACAATCAGTTAGTCAGTGTCCATATTGTTAAAGGATTTATGAGGAACTCGGTCACTTTCAAGTTGTCTTGAAAACAGCTTTTGCATAGACAACACAGAGCAAAGATGTCCTGTTCCTGGTCCATGTTCCTTATGCACATTCTGTTGCTTGTTTTAACCAGAACAGCATCTCCATAAGCATTGGCATGTGAGAATAGATCATGTAGGTGTGATCAAGTGATTTTCTGAACCATATGGACACAATGCAATACATGCTAACACAATTTACAATTTGCCTGATGTTATTGTGAGGAGCTGAAAAGATAAGCTGTTTATGTGTGTTAGGGAATGAATTATTAATACCAATTAATGTTCTTTTACTCAAGTTACAAGTTGTTTTTTAACTCAAGTTAAACAATGTGGTGATGATTCATTATTTAACGGGTGTATCAACTTAGCAGCCATTCTGCACCTGTTAGCAAAGTGAATTAAGATCAGGATGGCAAGACCACTGAGATGATACTCTATTAACTACCTCTCGTCTCCCTCAGCAGCGTAAGACCATTGCTCATGAAGCTATTTGGACACATATGGCTCCTGCCTTCTCAGAATTCCTCAACATAGTTTTAGAGCATTTGAGATTCTTCAACACATCATAAACATTAGAAGAAGGAGTTTTATTTAGTGAATAATAGCAACAAAATTAGGCTTACATGTTAAAAAATTAAATTAAAGTTACATGTAGCCTACATCAATGAAAATTATTTATACAGATTTTTACAAAGAGTACTCTTCTCTATTATCGTGTTACAATAAACCCGTGTCACACTTTCAATAAGGGGAAACATTTGATGGCAAGAATTATATTTGGGATAACGGCCGCCGAGGTGTCCCGGCATAGGGGAATAATAGACAAGGTAGGGGCAGAGAACAGCTCAGTGCTTTTAGCGGAGTGCCGTTTGCGTCCGCCAACCTATCACCCGGTTGCAACTTGTGTATAGACAAGAAACATGAAGTTTAAAACATAAAAGAAACATTCAGTTCAGTTTTAAAAGAAACTAACCTGTTCGGTTGCTGTACTATTTTCTTTGGTTATTGACCACGGTGAGCTTAATAACAGCTGATTTCATTGTTGCTTGCTAGTTAAACTGTTGTTTACTATGCTTAACTGTTACCATTCAAAAGAGCACTAATATGGAATGGTGATTAAAGTTTTTTTTTTCCCCCAAATCTACGTCATAGGTGTCCCGTTATCGGGGATTATCACCCGGACAAAGTAAATACCTTTTCTGATTGGCTGACAGGGTGTCCGTTATTCCCCGATAACAATTTTAGTTCTGTGAAAGGATTTCTTTTAGTTTTGAGCTGTGATAAAAAGCTGTCTGACAAAGACATACTTCAAAAAGTAGGGTACTGAAATGGTTGCCTAGAAATTTTCTTTAACTTTTAAAAGACGATCCCAGAGGGTTTCTTTTTTATTACCTTTAATCAGATAGAACGATAGAGATATGACAGGAAATGACTGGGAGAGAGAGATGGGGAGGGATCAAGAAATTACCTCAGGCTGGGATTGAACCCACATCCATGGGGTTTTGGTATAGATGCCTTGGCCAAATGCACCATAGCGCCCCCCAGAAAAGGCACTTTCAGAGGCACCTGCAAAATTATGGTCTGCCCCTGGAGCTGTTGACTGGCTCAGCTCAACACTGCAACTTTGCACAGCAGAATTGGTACTGTACTGTTATCGCTGTCTTGTTTTAAGCAGACACAACAGGACAGAGACAGACTACAATGAATGTAAAGACTTCAAATCAGGCTTCTCTTCCTGCCCAGTCTCATGGCCTTCAGTTGAACACCTCACAAACCAGGAGGTGGGCAGAGAAATCATGAGCCCTATGGGACTAAAAAAAACAAATCTATAGCCAATGGCAATTTACCAAAAATGTATTCCATGACATCCCTTTGAACCAATAAAGGTTATTTAATGTGTCTACAGGAACGTGGCTCAGGATTAGGCCATTGAATTAATTATAAAAAATAACATATCTAACAACTTGTGAAAATACACAAGAATGCAGGAAATCACATCTAATTTTTAAGCCCCAGAACCCCCTCAGTAGCTGTGCACACACACATTACAAATGTTTCCAATACCCTTGTATTGGTCGATCTACAAGTGCTAGAGAAGCCTTCATTGTTGCGTTGTATAGGCTATTAGCACACAATATAGCCTACCTAAAATTAAATATTCATCTAGCTCTATCATTTGTATTTGGTTAAAGGATCCAACATAAAAACAACAAATTAATTGATTAACTGATAAAATATTGCAATGGATTATGTCTTTGCCTATATAATGACTGGCTATTCCCACTAGAAATAAAAAAAAACATATATACTCTAATGCAACATATTCACTTATAAATGAAGGTGCCACAAAACAAAGGTAATGTTGTGAATTAAGCCTACCTCTGTAATTAATAATCAGTTAACCAGTGTTTGGAACTTCAATGATTCACATTTGGTAATTCTAAAAGTGTCTATCTGTGCTCAGCACAGCAGTAAAAATAAATAAATGATTAAAAAAAGACAACCTGGAGACAAGTTATAAAAACTGATGTGGGCCTTGATGCCAAAAAGGTTCCCCATCCGTGTAAACCAGAGTAAATGTGGAATGTGACTGGAGGTAGCCTATAGCATAAACTGCTTTTTACAGTGATGATGAAAAGTCGTTAGACAAAAACTATGCTACAGTTAATAATGAAGTTGAATCATTCTCTTCATTTTACTTCTTTTCTTTCTATTCAGAGAGAATTTCTACCGTCAATAAAACTGATGAGAACTTCAGAACTGACCACACGAGGGCGATAAATAAAACAAAAAAATTAACTCGCAAGTACTTCCTGTGTTTGAGCGAGGTCATGTAACCCAACCCGGAAATGTTGCTAGTAACCCGTTTTCTCAAAATGAGCCAGCAAACTTAGCTTTTGTAGTTATGGCATATTAATTATACAGCTGTTGGACAAGATTTTAACCATGCACACTGAAATTCAGCTTTGATAACTGTGAAGCAAAGGTTGGTATTCAACTGATAACCGCTTTTCCTCCTGGGATTCCTACCGGCTTGCTGGCGAGCCAGGACGTTTTAAACGTAAACTTGTTAGTTAGCTGTTTATCGACTGAAGTTCTTGTAATGTGTATTTGCTCCGACTGACGATGGACGGAATAGTTGGGTCAGACTAAAATTCACGTTGTTTACCTGAATGACTAACGTTAACAGTGAAATTATGCGAACGGTTAGCAGCATCCTTGTTCTTCTTTTTTTTTTTTTTTACCATAGCTACTAGGCCTAGCCAGTCAGCTAATGTTGTTAGCTAGACCGGTAGATTAGCTCTGTTGCTGTGCTGCAGGTAACGTTAAAGTTGGATATCTGTGGTATGTTTTACTTTTTTCAAATCAAACTAGATCAAAAACAGTGTAGAGCCAACTGACGATAGTTAAATAGGTTGAAAAATGTCCTTCATGTTATACTTACATTTAAAAAATTGCCGTTGGTCTTGAGAACAGTGCTACTTTTCCTGCGGTGGAGATTGGTTTTGTTTGTCTTTCAAAAGTTGATATAATAACTTTTTTTTCCCCCTGCAGCTGATCAAGATGACCACCATTGTCCACGATACCACAGAGGCTGTGAAACTGTCCCAGGCGCACAACCTATACTTGAAGCCTATTGCCAAGATGACAATCAATGTTGGCCTGCCACAACTCAAACTGCCTGGCAAATCCATCTCCAACTGGGAGGTGATGGAACGCCTGAAAGCCATGGTGCATCCCGATCAGTTTTCCTCCCTGCGCATCTCCAAGAGCACCATGGACTTCATTCGTTTTGAGGGAGAGGTGGAGAACAAGAGCGTGGTCAAGTCTCTTGTTACCAAACTAGATAGCAAGAGCATTAAACTCAGTGGCTTCACAGACATCTTAAAAGTCCGCGCTGGAGAAAATAAGGTCGACTTCCCCACTCGCCATGACTGGGACTCTTTCTTCAGGGATGCCAAGGACATGAATGAAACTGTGCCAGGAGAACGGCCTGACACCATCCACCTAGAAGGGCTGCCGTGCAAGTGGTTTGCCCAGAAGGATGGCTCGCCAGACAAGCCCTCAGAGACTGTCCTCAAGGCGGTGTTTGAGAGTTTTGGCAAGATTCGAAATGTTGACATCCCTATGCTGGATCCTTACAGGGAAGAGATGACTGACAAAAACTTCAACACATTCACTTTTGGTGGCCACCTGAACTTTGAGGCCTATGTGCAGTACCAGGAGTATATAGGTTTTGTTAAGGCCATGGACACGCTGCGAGGGATGAAGCTGATGTACAAAGGAGAAGATGGAAAAGCTATAGCCTGTAATGTCAAGGTCAGCCACTTGGAAATGTTGAAGCCGTTTGCAGACTGAAACCTAGGTGGCATATTTGCTTTGTTTTAGAAATCCCATGCAGCTCAACAGGAAGCCAGTGCAGAGTACTTGTTCGTATCCAGAAGGTTTTGTAGTTTGTAAGTGAGATGGGAGAGTACTGGTGTTGTTTATAATGACCATTTAAAGGCATCATAGTGCATCACCATAGGGCTTCACGTCATCACTAGGCTCTGATCTTAACCAAGAATAGGCTAGTTCATGGAGTCTGTGTACTTGACATTGAGTGGACTTACAGTTTAATCTCTTTTGTCGTTTGTGAAGCGTGTAATTTGGGAGGAGGCTGAGGAGCAAGCGGATTGTCTGTGTAGTTTCTCTAATGAGATGGAGGCCATTCACTGAGAGTGACTGCTTAATGCTGCCACTGCTGGGGGCTTTTAATCAAATGAATGCAAAGGCTGTGCTCTGCTCTCAAACCATGCATGCTTCAAAATCTATGGGTTTATAAGTAATCAGGGCCAGACCTCTGCAGCCCACATGTAGTAAATCCACATTCACAACTGCCGCCAGAATCTAAGAGCAAAACATGAGCATCACATGGGGCTTGATAGGAAACTTTTATCTGCTGGTTATACCACTGAAGGCGACAGTAAGAAATTGTTTAAAGTTAGGCCTAAGGAAGGAATGTATTTAACTGGTTAATTAGCCTGAGTGGGAGTTGGTGAAGAATTAAAAACACTGCATACATGTGTGTTACAATCTGATTTGCTACAAATGTGTATGTATATGGATGTGTTTTACTGCTGAAGCCATGGAAACATACCTCATGTGGAAACAAGCCTCATGTGGATGTTAGTAGAGCTAGCAAGAGAGGAGAGTTGCAATTAGCGTTGGGCCTACATCCACCTGATTCTTTCCTACCTTACCTAGGTGACCTTTGACACCACCAAGCACCTGAGTGAGTTGGCGATGAAGAGGAGGCTGCAGGAGAGACAGAAGCTGCTGGAGCTGGAGAGGCAGAGGGAGGAGCAGAAACGGCGCGAGAAGGAGGAGGAGGAGAGGCGCAAGGAGGAAGAGAGGTGAGCTCACCCCACTTCACCGGGGAACTCTCTAGAAGGCAGATAGCTCAATAGCAAGCCATGGGAGCACACTTGAAGCGCCTTGTGTCCTGTTCCCTGTAGGAGGCAGCGCGAGCAGGAGGAGGAGGAGCGGGAGCGGCGTAAGGAGGAGAAGCTGCGCCGGCGGGAGCAGAAGCTGCGGGAGCGCGAGGAGAAGCGCCTTCAGAAGAAGGCCAAGCGTCAGCAGGAGGAGGAGCAGCGGCGGCTGCAGCTTAAGATCGCCACGGAGGAGCGCAAGCTACTGCTGGCCCAGCGCAACCTGGAGTCCATCCGGCTGGTGGCCGAGCTGCTGAGCAGGGTCAAGGTCAGAGCATGCCTGGCTCCGCGCCCCGCACACCAGCAGACCACCAGCACCAGCACCATTCCGCCTGAACATGTAGGGCACCCGCCCACACCACACACACATCACACACACACACACACACACACACACAGAGACACACAGACACAAACACACACACACACACACACCACGCTCAGATGCAGAGGTGGAGGAGAGGCTCAGAATGCTCTGAATTGTACAGCCCACCTTTGAAATCTGGGCTCTTATTTTACCGTATTAGCACGAAAAGACAACCCCCTTTTGCAGACTCATTTTTGGTGACAAAAGAGAATTTTTGTTGACCAAATTTTGACTTATATTGTAAATTATTTGAAAATGCTGTTGAAAACTAATTGGAAAACCATTTTAAAGTTAAGCTGCCAATTTTTTGAATAGCATCACTATAAGTTAATGCATGATATCAAGTTAATTAATGTGGATAAATTCTAAGTCACATTTAAATTGAATAAATAGTAGGCTACCATATGAATGATAATTTTCCATGAAAGTGCAAACAATACACTCTAGGCTATCTGCAAGGCAGAAAACCATATGCATTACCCAGAGGTCTGCATAGAGCTAGAGCCTTGTGCGTCAAAGGGGGGAGTTGGTCCGACTGCAAGACACTCAGATATAATGGTGATTTGCTTCTCTCATGTCCACCTCACAGTAACTGATTTTCAACCTTTCTTTGCAACAGTAACAGGTGTTGACATGTCAAAAAATACTGACGGTTTGCACAGCATTGCCTATCTGTATTGCCTATTTTCCTTAGTTTGACAATAGACTACCATTGAAAAGACAGTCTCCTAGAAGTCTGTGCAAGTGCTGGGCAAGACTCATTCACTTACGCAGTGACAATACATTGCACTGCATCGGAAACTTCTGTATGCAGATTATTATTGGATATGAAGTGCCTTGTGCATATTCAACCACCACAGGCCTATCCCGAATATTATCAACACCGGATCAAGGGATGCTGAAGTGTACATAACCCAGTCATTCTTTTACACCACTCAGGGCTAATTTTAATTTGTTCAGGACTATCTCTTACCTCCATGATGTGTGGCAGTTGGCCAATGAGACACTGCCGGTTCATTTAACACAACCTTTTTTTTCATTATTTTTGTCTAGTCTGCAAATATAAGACGACCCTTTTTTTCAGAAGTGTTTACAGGACAAAAATATGGTCTTATATTTGGGTTCATACGGTAAAACACTCCCAGCACTACTTTCTTTAACACTAGCAGAATGTTTGGTGATTTTGTCATAGTCCATAGAACTGGCCTTGATGAGTTGGGGTCGGCTTTCTGCTATGTGTGTGTTTCTTGTTGTCACATTCCTGTAGTGAGTGCAGGTACAGGTTAGCCTTACTGTAGTTTGATGGAGGACTTCTAGTCACTCCTGCAGATTCTCTCTTTCTGCTTGCTCCTCCTCTGCCTCTAACCACACCCCTATCGCCATCATTTATTCATGTGACTAGTGCACCAGTGAGGAGTGTGAACAGAGCTTAAGTAGCTGTAGTATGGACACTAAGCTTTAAATCTTATATCACCCACTAGCTGCAGGCTCTTGTTTTGACTTGCCTGGGCTCAGGTGTGTGTGTTTGGCTGTGGCTGCTCTGAGTCTGTGTGTGTGTATGTGTGTGTCACCCCCAGGCCCTGAAACAGCAGCAGCTGGATCAGGAGCGTGAGGAGCAGGCTCAGAAGCAGCGGGCTGAGCGGGCACATCTGCAGCAGCTGGAGGAGCGGCGGCGGCAGCAGGAGGCGGAGCTGCGGCGCGTGGAGGTGGAGAAGGCCCGCACCCTGGAGCTGCAGCGCAAGGAGAGGGAGCTCCGCGACCGGCTGCTGGGGAACCTGCTCAAGAAGAGCACAGCCACAGACAGGCAGCCCGAGGACGGGGAGGGGGAGGGGGAGGGAGGGGCGGGCCTCGGGCTCATTGTGGGAGACCCTGACCTGGGAGTCCAGTTGGAGCTGCAGGCTTTCCAGGCGCGGGCTCAGGTGAATGGGGTGGGCCATGGGCTAGGGGAGGAGAGGCCACTGGCTGAAGGAGGGAGCCACCAGAGGAAGGGAGAGCAGGGGGAGCAGGCCTTGGCCCAAAGGCTTAAGCATGACCAGGAGCCCCGGCGGGCGAGGAGCAGAGGAGGGGACACACGTGCTGGGGTCCAGAGCAGCAAGAGACGCAGCAGGAGCAGGAGGAGGCACAGCCCCGACAGAAGCAAGGCCCAGAGGGGAGCCAGTGCCAGACAGAGCCCCGGTAGTCGGGGTGGTGGTGGTGGGGGGAGCCGCAGGAGGCGCAGCAGGAGGAGTGAGAGCCGACACCGGCGCAGCAGGAGCAGAAACGGCAGAAGGAGTCGGGGTGGCAGGAGCAGACGTAGTTGGAGCAGCAGAAGTCGGAGCAGGAGCAGCAGCAGGGCCCACAGCTACTCCCACAGCAGGAGCAGCACTAGGAGTAGGAGCAGACAACACCACCGGGGGAGGAGCCTTAGCAGAAGCTCCTCCTCCAGCCATGAGAGGCGGGACCACAAACACCACAGTCGCAGTTCAGAGAGAAACCATTCCAGACGCCACTGAGGACATGCTGTCACTCACAGTCTGTCAGAGTAGGAAAGTTCCATTGGCTGGGTTGGAAGAACCTGAATAATGCTCAAAAAAAACCTTGACGTTTGATTGTACTAGAAATGGTGGCATATGTGGTTAAATTCCCACTGTGTGTGCACTACTCTGTTAGAAACCAGTCTGCTTTAAGACAGTTAGTGTGCTGCTTAGGAGAGAAGTGTCTCTTTCCCAAGTGCTGCGCTGGAAAGAGGATCTGGATGTCATCATAGTTTAGACTAAACACCTCATCCTCAAGTGTTCTCCATCAAGTGATGAAAGATCAGTTCTCTAGTACCTTTGCTAAATGGGATGCATTTAGGCCCTTTGAGATTCTCCTCACAAGGACTCTATAGGAAACGTCAAATTTTAGTTTCAGATGACTGAATTTTATTGTGCCCTTGTGTTACAGGAGAATAATAAGCCTGTAAGTAAGTGCTTGAACCATATTTGCCATTTTTTGCCATTTGAGAGATGATTAAAATCACTTTCTCTTGGGGCAGATTATTAGTGCTATTTGGACCTAATGCACATTGTAATGAAAAATCTCCTTTGTTGAGTGGCTCATGACCGATAGCTGTAGTAATAACAGCACAGTAATCTGACAACCCTGGTGAAAATTTTTGTGCAAATCTCACATAATGCCAAAGAGAATGAAAAGAGGATTGAAACAAAATGCACAAGAACAAAACGTGACACCTTCATCAAGTGTAGCTAGTGTTAAGTTACTAGAGTTTTATGTTTTGGGTGCTTTATTTATTTAGTTTTATTTGTCATAGACATAAATTAGGTGAGTTTCTTTGTCTAACTAATCTGCGTTACTGTGCCTCCATGCTGACTCGAGGGCAAGTGGGAAATTTTGCGTTCAAGACGGCCTTGTCTGTTCTAATGCAATAGATGCATTAACTGAGATGTACAGTGACTGTTGGCTGTTCAGCGGTGACTACAACAAGACTGATTAGCCCCAGGCTTTGAGTTGCTATGTGGGAATCAAAGGGAAGTGTTTCTGCATTCAGACCTGCTGAGTTACTTACCTTCCCAGTACTGTTGCATGTGCCGCCTGCCCCTCAGGAACAGCCAGTGTTCTAATCACCATTGGCTTGTCCCTTTTAATAATCCCCAAATAAATCTCCTTCAGATCACCAGGTTTTTGTTGAGTCTTTTTTTCCAAACACTATAAGCCATTTCTAGCATTTGATGGCTTGTCGATTTCTCTGTTAAAATGTTGTGTGACTTCCTTCCTCCCACTCTAGCAGTGTAATCTGTAGCCAGACGTGACGGTGGCATCTGAGTGTCTAATTTGGGTGCAGTGAGCAGGGAGATCTGCCACACAGCTCCATCTCAATCCCACCCACAACCTGTCAAAACCCCCACACAGCTGCTTGGCGCTCAGCTCTGCCGCTTCGCTCGTCACCATCCAAAGCTGTCTGATTTGTGTGGAATGTCTCAAACACACTAAACACTCTCTCATTGCCAGCCTCATGTAGACCCAGCCCAACCCCACATGGCTGTCCCCACACACACATTATTTCTGCATATGACGCTGCATGACCTCTTCAGTCTGGAGAGGAACAGTAGGAACTTTCCCCATTAGTCTGATGCTGTGGAGCTTGAGTGATGGCTCCATCTCTTGCCTGCTGATTAGATTTTGTTGCACTGTGGAGATTATTGTCCCACATATTCACTGGTCTGTGTAACTAATGCAGACCTCACTTTTTTGGTCACAACTAGTCGTTCTCCACATCTTACCGTAACAGTCATTCTTGTGACACTGTGACCAATAATCTGAGCTGTGCATTGTAACTAACAGCCTGCTTTCTAAGTAGTTTTAATGTGTAGGCCAGTCGTAGGCCCATGAATCCTGAGTCGGGAGTGAAACTCCCCTTGTCCAGCCGCTCAACGTCCAGCATCTAATCTGATTAATCTACTTACAGGGCTGGCTGCTGACTCATTAAAAGTCCACTCTATGACACACACACACACACACACACACACACTGAGCAGAGCCCTGAGGTGAGGAGGGCCCTGGCCACAGAGCTGCACAGACATGAGCGGAGCACAGGAGGATGAGACCTATCCCAGGAAAATACTGGACTACATGGAGGGCTTCCTCATATCCAAGGTAATAAGATCCCCCTTCCCCTTGAATAGTGTGACTGCTTCTGATGTTGCCATTGGTATTCAGCATCTTGAGTCCATCTCTCATGTGGCTCCTGCCCTGTGGCTGTCCTGCTAAGCACAATGACTCTCATCAAGTCTGCAGTGCACCAGCCCTGCCTAGTGAGATTTCATTCAGTACATCATGCGGCTGGAAATTCAGACCAAATACTGCTGTAATACCAGAGAGATTATGATTGCGTGTGTGTGTGTTGCTCAGACGTTGTTTGCGGCGTGTGAGCTGGGAGTGTTTGACCACCTGGAGGCGTGTGAGCGCCCCCTGTGTGCTGCAGAGGTGGCCCAGGCTCTGGGCACCAGTGAGGACGGAACCCAGCGGCTCCTCTCTGCCTGCGCTGGTCTGCAGCTTCTCACTGTGCAGCAGTGCAATGAGCAGGGTAATTACATTTTCTCATATACAGGCTTTTAAGTCAACCTTACAACTTTAACCTTTAAAAATGAAAACCTTTAATTAGTAATATGTTAGATCTATAGACACAATTGATACCATAGAGCCAAAGTATATTTCATATCCATTGTACACTGTTCCTCAATATGCTTCAACGAAAAGCAGCGTAAAAATGAGCTTGTCCAGTGAAGCTTTTAGAAAGGCAATTTTGTCTGTTGTCTGCTGTCCTTGCTGTGTGTTAACTGGTTGTTTTGGCATATTGTGACTTGATGTAGTAGTTTTTTATAATGAACATTTTTCATGTACAAAGTGTAACCATTGTAACCGGGGGTGAACGTTTGTGTTGTGGTGTTGTTGTAATGAAACACAATGTTGAGACACTTTTGTGCGATTGACATTTTCTGAACATGCTGTTGTTTGTGAAGTTGTTTACAGCAACACTGGTCTATCCAGTAGATACCTGACACGGACAGGACCCCAGTCACTGTACCACTCCATCCAGTACAACTCTAACACCATTTATCTGTGCTGGCACTACCTGACTGACGCTGTCAGGTGGGTTCTGCTCTGTGTAATGCCATTGGAGGAGAAGAGCCTCAGTGGGTCTCACTAATCTCACAGAGGACTCCAGATGAGATGGGATGAGTAGATATTTGCCAAACAGATAACATAATGTTCCCTTTCACTCTTGTTTGGCAGGGAAGGTCGTAACCAGTATGAGAAGGCCTTTGGTGTCAGCTCTAAGGACCTCTTTGAGGCGCTGTACAGGTGAGGGAAGGATTCTGATTCAGCTTTTAGTTGTGCTCCTGTAGGAATCTGTCTGAGGAGAAGACATCATTAATATTCATGTGCCAGAGCCTCCGCTCCCTCAATACATATGAGACTGTCCCATCCACCTGCAATGACTTTCCCAGCGCCACACAGCTCTGAGATGAGATGAGAACGAAGATGAGAGCGAAGATGAGAGCACAGAGCAGTTTTTTCTGTCCCCAAGCGCTATTTCACCAGCGCCTGCTGATCCACAAGCTGCTCTGACTATCACACAGATGCTCATTCCAACCGCCCCCCCCATTCCTATTTAAGGAAACAGACTGCAGGTAAAGAGTAGGTACACATGTAAGCTGGGACGACAGGGTTGAGAGAGGCCCATCACAGTGTAATGTGTTTCTGATTGGTGTGGGTGGACGCCGGAGTGAAGTGGGGGTTGTGTGTGTCAGCGGCGTGAGGAGGGGGATGTGTGTCAGCGGACGGGATTGGCACTTTGCACAAGGCCATCAAGGTCACCCCTGCCCTGCTCTCCGTCTCATGCCGCGCCGCGCCCTCTCCCTGTGGCTCGGCTGAAAGATAAGATCAGAGAGATGAGTGGCCATTTGCCCCCATTCTCTTGTCCGTCCTCTGTGTTCAGACAGTGTTTCAAGATATTTTTAGCAGACGGAGATAGATAAATTGGGAGGAAATACAGATTTTTTTCCCTCTCGCTGGTGGTAAGAACTTTAGAAGGTCATGTTAAAGTCAGAGTTGAGCATAGAATTATTCAGCAATAGAACTGGGCAATGGAATACTTTCCACTCCTTGTTCACTGATGCTGAACCCTTTACTGGAGTGTTTCCACAACAAATAGAGTCCATTTGGTGGACCTGTCTCTCCAGGCAGGTTAACTTGTTTTGTGTAAGACATGGAAGAAACATGGAAGCTCTGCAGCCAACTCTGAAAATATTTCCTAGCTTTAGGGTGACGCAGGGCTGTCTGTTGCAGTATTTGTAAAGCCAGCGTCCTCCAAGGTTACCGCCGGCCTGTGACTAATGACGGGCTGTAGTGGGCCGGCTACCCCCAGGGCGTCACCGATATGAAAAGCTTGACATTTGGGTCCTTGAGTGGAGAGAGAGAAATTGGATCAGGCTCAGCAGGGCCAGAGGGCTGTGGAACTGGAGGAGAGGAGACGAGAGTGGGGCTTGCTCCTCAGTGCTGCTCCACAGCTTATTGGCTTGGCCCGCATGCTCAATTTGTTTTTCCCACAGAGCTGACAGCGGCAGAGCTGGTACACTAAAGGCATGTCACCCTGAGGGCCAAAGCTGTACCCCACGAGTCCACATTGTTTCGGGGTGGGGGGACTGTTTGCATGAATTAAAACCAAATAGAGGAAATCATTTTGTATAGAATCAATAAAGAGAAGAACATTGCATTATTGTTGTTTACAGTTAAATCACTTTGATTAATAGACTGGAGATTCTCCAGCCGTTTGTTTGTGAATGGAAAATCAATATGCTTTTGTCTTTGCTTTATGTCAGGTCAGATGAAGAGATGACAAAGTTCATGCACCTGATGAACTCCGTATGGAACATCTGTGGCAAAGATGTGGTTACAGCATTTGACCTCTCCCCTTTCAAGAGCATCTATGACCTTGGAGGTAAAGCCACTCTATGTTGTCTATGTGATTACTTCTTCTTTGTTCTGGCTTCGGTCACAGGTGGTAAATAACCACGCCACGTCTGATGCTTTTAAAATGGAAGCGTTGTTGTATGTGGAGCTCAAAGGGTCTGAGTGGCATGTCATGTCATTGAGAGGTCTGTCTGGGAGTGTTCTGGTTCTGAAGGGAGCCCAATTGTTCTCTCTGGCAGCACACACTGAATCTAATCTGGCAATGCAGAGGGGCTTGACTCACCACTCTGGGGACTGAAGTCAGCGCTCCAGCTATCCAGCTCTCTCAATTAGGAACACACCTTTCACTTGAAGAATATGCACAACACAGCCTGTCTCCTGCCCTTATCTGGGGTACTTGTTGGCTGGCACAATTAGCTATTTCAGACAGACTTTCTTCTGTTACACCTTAACAATGCAGTATACAAAGATGTATCTCAGATGTACTTCAGCTTACACTAATATAAGGTTGGTTAGTAGATTGTGAATTATTCTGAAGGGTTGTCTGTGTGTTCAGTGACCTGCCAGACTCCTACACCTGCCTGTCTAAAGTTGTGTGTGTGTGTATATGTGTGTGAGTGTGTGTGTGTGTGTGTGTGTGTGTTGAGTGAGCTTCCAGACTCCTACACCTGCCTGTCTAAAGCTGTGTGTGTGTGTATATGTATGTGTGTGTGTGTGTGTTCAGTGAGTTGATGCAGTGAGTCACCACAGAGGAACAGCTCGTTACAGTATCTCCCTCCTGCCCACCTGTAGAGTATGTGTGTGTGTGTGTGTGTGTGTGTGTGTGTGTGTGTGTGTGTGTGTGTGTGTGTGTGTGTGTGTGTGTGTGTGTGTGTGAGTGTGTATGTACTGAGCGGTGAGCTCTCTGCAGTATCACTCCTGCGTTGCTCCGGCAGACAGGTACAGACGGGCGGTTGTGTGCCGCAGTGGTCGGCGTGGCCACGGATGCCTTGTGTTGTGGTGTGACGGTGGCGGACGGCAGCCATCTGTTCCCCCTGCTGCTACTGCTGCTGCTCCCCCCGCACTCCCCAGCCTGCGCTCAAATGCCACCGCCGGGGCCCCACAATGGTGCACTGCAGGACTCCTCGAGAAATGAGTCGAGCGTACGCTCACACCCACACACACACATACGCAGAAATACATAGTCCAGCCTTTTAGCAGGGCAGCAGCATGGATCACAAGCACAGTTTTGTCATTACTGCAAGGTTAGAACATCAGTCTTCATGAGGGAAGTGAGCTGCGGATGCCGGCGGTGACAGCGAGCCTGACTTTGAGTGCATTTAGCAGCTGCAATAACCTTTACGCCGACACGCCTCTCACCTTGAATTCATTACCATGACAATGAAGGTCACCTTTATCTGAATCTCACCTTCAGTTCTCACAGTTCACCACAGGGGGTCCAGATGTAGATTTGGATACATTTGGATGAATCGGGGTGAGGTGGGGGGGGGGGGGTCGGGTCTGGGTGGTGAGCGGAAGCTCCTGGTGTTATTACTGATTTCAAAAAGAGATTGAAGTGTCTCTCTTGACTCTCTTGACTTGTGGTAGAGAGGCGTCATGATGAGTTCCGCCACAAGGGGGAGCTTTGTAGCCACCGTGGCAGGTGCTGGGATCTGAAGCGGACTTGAAGGCTGGAAGCTCCTGCTGTGCTTGGCCACCCTACTGAGGCTGCCTCCGGACCGGTCATGCTCACCCACCGCCAGCCTACAATGAATTATGAAATGCCCAACCAAGCTAAAAAAGCCCACCACCACAATCAGGAGACAGGCACCATTTCCCCTTTACATCAGTGGAATGAGCAGAAGCACCAGAGTGTGTTCTATTTCTCCGTAACCACTGTGGCCAGCACACTAAGAGATGACTATATCAGCCTCCCTTTTCACTGCTGGAACGCAACATTTCCTTGAGGAGCTGTTGTTGCTGTTGCTGTTGTAGGACTGAGAGGCTGTTTCTGTCTGTGTGTGTGGGACTGTGTGTGTGTGTTTGTGTCTGTCTGTGTATAGGATGGGGAAAGTCTCAAGGAATAAAGGTCTACTCATGGACTTAAATGGCTGCCATTTCTCCCTTGTCTCTTTTGATCAGTGTCTGTGGCGGCTGATGAAGTGACGCAGCAGAGGAGTGGAATGCAAGGGGCTGATGGTGTGGTGGAGCACAGCTCCATGCATCCAGATGTGTCAGAGCCCCTCGTAGCCTCCAGTCTGTGTTCTCTTTTATTATTCAGGAGAACAAGGTGGCTGTCGCCTCTAATCACTTCTGTGTGTGTGCTCTCTATTGATTGGGGGAGGGTGCAGGGCTCTGGCCAGAGCGGCTGGTTAAGGTGAGCATGTTAGAGGACACAGAGTCGGGGCCCAAGCTCAGGAGTGCAGCGGGAGGGCAGCTTTTAAGCTTCCACTGGGGAGATGGGGGATGGTAAAGGGGGGATGGGAGCCAGAGCTGCTGGAACCTGCCTGGCAGTCCATCAGTGTCAGCCTGTGGAAGCTCTCATGATCTCATACACACACGGACCATGGGGAGGGATGAAGAAGGGTGATAATGATGATGATGATGAGGGTTGCTCTCACAAACACATAACCCCCCCCTGCCCAGTGTGTGAGCTCAGGGGACCAAATGGTGTGTGTGTTGTCAGTGCTGATTGCTGGAGGAGGACCCCCTGAGTGTGTGCCCGATGGTCTAAGAGTCTGTCCTAGGCTTGAGCTGCTGTGCAGCTGGCCACTGATGACACAAGTGGTGCCTGCTGCTGGAGTATTTTATTTGTGTGTGGGTCTCCCAGTAGGACAGAATGTGTGTGTGTGCACTTGAGGGAGTCCAGGAGAAAAGACATGGAAAAGGGAGAAGAACAAGAACAGTTAGCCGAGTGAAGGTTTCAAATCTAGAGCACAAAGAAGAAAAAAACGTGGATTAAAGAAGTGAAATCTCATTTATCTTATTTTCCCTCCCCGTCTAAATGGCCTTTGCTCTAGATTGCAGTTCAACATCTAGACAGCTATTTAGCACGGAGCTAGCCATCATGCCAGAGAACCATATGTGCTCTCCAGCCAGTCATTACTCATGGCCTAAACTGGGGGGTGGGAAGCAATTGTCCTTGGGGTCGTGACTTCCACCTCACTGTTGCCTCTGTCATTTTCGCAGGCTGTAGCGGCGCATTAGCCAAACAGTGCACTCTGGCCTACCCAGGATCCACCGTGACCATCTTTGACCTTCCTAAGGTGGTGCACATGTCAAGAGAGCACTTTGTGTCAGCTGAGGACAAGAGGATTTCATTCCATGAAGGTATGCGTGCGCTGAGTTATCGGCCACGGCAGCGGAGGACTGCCGGGGAAATCAATAATGTGTGCTGGGGAGAGGGGGAGAGGGGGAGAGAGGGAGGGATGGGGGATTCGTCATGGAGCTCACACTGATGCCAGGCCACTGCAGACTACAGGCATTTAGACATCGCACACTTGTGGCACGCACAGGCACAGCAGAGGAGAGCAGAGTGGAGAGAGAGAGAGAGAGAGAGAGACAGACAGACAGAAACTGATTTCTGCAGCAAAATGGTGGAGCCTTTGTGCCTGTGATTGTGGCAAGCACCAAACAGACGGGTCTCAGTCTGTTTGCTCTGCTTCAGCTCCCTGTTGCTTTGCTTTGTTTGTCTCTCCCATTTCCGCCACCATGTCAGAAAATCACATTCTGCCACTGTTCAACATGTCACTTGTCACTCGGGGTGTTTAAAAAGCCCTACAAATGACTATGGAGAGTACAGATCGCAGCTCTACTTTCGACCAGTGCACTCACGCATAGCAAAGGACCGAAGGCGCCCAGGAAACTCCAGGGCCCAAGTGAACTTTGTTGTGAGGTCACCAAGTGAGACGTACCGTGAGAGTGCGCCCCAGTCAGTCCTTGTCCAATCTCCCTCACGTTAGAAGGTGAGTCTGGGCTTGCAGCATATGTGTTGTTTTGTTTTGTTTGTCCTAATTTTACTGTTAGTATGATTATATCACTGATGCAAGCAGGAGTGACAGCTGGCGGAAACGAGAGATGAGAGCACGTCTGCAGCGGGCGGCGTGATGAAGATGCATGCTGACGGAGGGGGCTGTTTTCACAGGATGCTAATAGAGTTAGCATGACACCCTGATCACGGCCAAAGAGGAGCGATGAATGTAATATGATGTATGCGTTTTGCACTGTGGTCACACGGTCATACAGCACAATGCGTAGCTGCTATACCTCGCCACACTTGCCTCCTCGCTCAGCTTTTCAAGTTCAGAAATGTGACAGGGGAACGTGACGGGAATGTTATTGAATTCAAACACCCCCTTGAAGCGGGAAAGCACTTGCTCCTGATTGACAGGGACAGACTCTGTCTGTGTGTTTGTTGTTGCAGGGGACTTTTTTAAGGACGAGCTGCCTGAAGCCGACCTCTACATCCTGGCCAGGATACTGCATGACTGGACTGATGGGCGCAGCTTGGAGCTCCTGGCCAAAGTCCACCAGTCCTGCAGACCTGGTAACGCAACAAAACAATTACAGCACAGCACCGTAATAACATAAGACAACATCCCAGCAGTGCTCTCCCTAACCTCAACACCCAGCTTTAACAAGATACTGGCTGATAAAAAAGCAATGGCAGAGCTGCCATATCATCAGAGCAAACTCACTTGGCTACCATATCTTGCTAAGACTTTAGATTAGGGTACACATGTTCACCAGTAATTAGCAGCTTATTACCCTTGCAAATGAATAACATACCAGCCATTTGTTAGTCATTACAAGTCGCTTATTGACACCTTATTCTGCATGATCTTATTCTACCCATAGTAGACCATTAACTAGACTTTCTCCGATATAATTCCTGCTTATTCATAGTAAGTAAGCTTGCTGTATATAATTATGATCTCAATATGCTTTGCTCAGTAAGGGGCTTATAAGGTGGTAGTACAACAGGAACAGTTATTCTCAGGAACAGTTATTGTCAATAAAAAAGATGTAATTAGGACTTATTAGGAGACCATTAGGTACTTATAGTTCAGGGTTTTGTTCCGATGAATAGACCATCTTTTCTAAATGGTATTGAAAGAAAATAACTGTTCCTGTTGTACTTCTGTGTTTTAAGCCCCATACTAACCAAGGCATATTAAGATCATAATTCATATACAACAACTAACTTACTAACTATGAATAAACAGTAATTAGGAGTTTATATTGGAGAAATTCTTAGTTAATGGTCTATTATGGGTAGAATAAGGTTGTGTAGAATAAGTTATTAATAAGTGATTTGTAGTGACAAATGACTAGCATATCACTAATTTGCATGTTAATAAGCTACTTGTTAATGGAGAATATGTGTACCCTAATCTAAAGTGTTATCTGTATCTTTAATAAAACCCACACTACAGTTGAATCTGTGAAACACTAATTATGTGCCAGGCTCCTTAATGTAACCTAAATTTGGTTTAGAATGGTTGATGAATAATTTGTTAATAATCTAACACAAATTGAGATGACCAGGATGTCAGTAAAGTTTGAATTATCCTGGTTGTGTGTTACCTTCTGACAGAGGCACCGCCACTGGGGGAAAAGTTAGGATGATTCTCAGGGCCTGGCACTGATATGGGGCTCCAGAGGACATTTAAATATTATAATCAATGTTTTGGGGGCCAGACTTATTTTCTGTCATGGTGCACAAAATGTCTAGTGGTGCCCCTGCCTCCTGGGACTGGAAGGATAAAGGATTTGGTGCTACATTATGTATTGCAGAACGTGTAGTGAGGTGAGAGGATTTGTTTTGTTGCATTTATGAGAATGGCAGCAGAAATTCCTCGGAGACTTAAATATTGTTATCAGCAGGCTGTTTTGCAGTCAGAAGGCCCCAAAATAATTCAGGCATAACACAACACTAACAAGATGTAGCCCACTTCAAAGAAACTCCAGACCACTTTACAGACTCCCTTGATAATACTAAATGCTTCTGGAAACTCCCCTATTCAACAGTGACTACAAATGCCCCATCCTGTATTGTAGGAGAAGCGTTTTTTGTAAGCGTTATCCTCTCTTTCTAAAGCATATCTGGGAGGAGATGATATCCTCTGCCACTGAAGCAAGGACGCCTTCCAAAAGCGAAGCCCCTGAAATCCCCAGTGCTCCCGAGGCATTGACATACTTCTAGCCCCCGATTCATTTGTTTCATCTGCCCACTGCGCTGAGAACTGGCAGCTGAGATTTTTCACTCCAGCATGAGACCCTGACCTGCAGCCACAGAGACTCTGTCTGGAGGTGTCTGTCTTAGCTTGGCACAGATGCCCTATTGCTTTCTGCCTTAGACATGCAAATGTCAACAAAATACCCTTCACAAACAAGCCTCCAAGCTGTTCCTCCCAAAGATAGAAGACAAAAAATGTTGCACCGGCTTCAGAAATCTCAGTAGTGCCCAGAAGCACATTACATAACTCAAAAACACTGCAGCCGTACAAACTGATGATATTGTTTTAACCTTGCACTCAGTCGTCCTGACCAAAACACACAGCATGCCAATTAGAGAGAGAGTTTCTTTTTGGCAAAAGAGGTGCGCTGTGGTCTGTTTGATTTTTTAATTTTGAGATGCAGGTATTGCCTGCTCATCCCCTGACGGAGAATAAAACTGGCCAGCTTACTGTCTCCCTGTCTTAGCAAACCTTCAAATATATCGCCATATACGCACACAAATACTTTTCATAAATGTAAATATTTGAATGTGTAATTAACATAAATATGTGTAATATATCTGTGTATGTATATGTATGTTTATGCTCAAAGACATGTTTGGGCTTGGGTATGTAATAATAGGTTGATCAAACATATAGCACATTATTGAATAAGTACTAATGTTCAGTATCCAACAGTGTGGATAATGTACAGTGTTCACACACTTGTGTAGATTTCTGGCTTGTGCTGTGGAAGGCGCTTTATGGTTCTGTAACAAAATGATTCACGGTCCAGAACTAATAACCATATCCATGTGTGACTGCATCTGTCTCTGCCTGCGATAAGGAACCTTCACTAATGGAAGCAATATTGTGGAATCACCCTTGTAGCAACCTCTGTGCTGTGGGCTGTTGCTGTGTGCCAGAGGAGAATCCTTGGTCTGGTTGAGGGGATGGGAAGGCAGCTCTGTCTGTGCTGAATGAACTGATCTGAGTTCAGCCAGACTTCTGTGCTGATTTGGTGGGAATTGGAGATGGTGGTGGTGGTGCTGTGCCAGGTTTTCTGAGCATGCCCAGTGCCAGTCCCTCCTGGGAGGTGTCCGACTCACTCATCATTGAGATTGAATTCTGGTGCTGCAGCTGGGACCACAGATGCTCTCTCTCTCTCTCTCCCTCTCCCTCTCCCTCTCCCTCTCTCTCTATCTATCTCCCTCTCCCTCTCCCTCTCCCTCTTTCTCTCTCTATCTATCTCTCTGGTATCCCACAACATTGCAAGAAACACGTTTCTCTGACTGTCATCCTTTTCCATTTCTCCTCATTGTCTTTCTTTAATGACATGTGAGCACATGCTGGCCAAACAACACAATCACAGCCAGTAACAATCTACTGCAAATATGAAGAGCTCTTTGTGTTTCCCAGTTTGATGTATGGCCTATTCCACTGTCCACTGGGACCTGGTGACAGCCTCTCTTTCTCTGTGTGTGTGTGTGTGTGTGTGTGTATGAGTGAGTGTGTGTGTGTGTGTGTGTGTGTGTGTGTGTGTGTGTGTGTGTGTGTGTGTGTGTGTGTGTGTGTGTGTATATGTATATGTGGTGTGGTGTGGTGGCTGTCTATGGGGTGTGGGTGTTCAGGAGGAGGTGTTCTGCTGGTGGAGGCTTTGCTGTATGAGGATGGCAGTGGGCCGCTGACGGCGCAGCTCTACTCCCTCAACATGCTGGTGCAGACGGAGGGGCGTGAGCGGCGCGCCTCCGAGTACTCCAGACTGCTCACCGCCGCCGGCTTCACCAGCATTCAGGTGCAGCGCACTGGCAAGATCTACGACGCCATCTTAGCCAGGAAATAGTGAGACATACGTCCAGCCTTCATCACACCACTCCCCAAACACACCCACTCACCACACACACACACACACACACACACACACACACACACGAGCACGCATACACAATGCTCTCCACACACTTCATCTCCTCTTTCTGCTTCACTCGGCAGCAACCTCTCTCTGAACCATGGTATCCATTATTCATGAGATCTACTGAATCGGCCAATCTTTCCATTTGATTAAGTCAAGCTAAATGAGTCATCTTCATGTCAACATAAAGAGCATCCTTGTATTTTCACCTATAGTATATGTGATAGCCAGTGACTCCAAGGTCAACCTGAAAAAGACAGTTAACCAGATCATTTGGGTTTTTCACCTCCTCTCTGGGTCTTATAAACATAGAAAAATATATGTGCGTACCAATATATGGATGTTAATAGACACTATATTGTCTGGGGATTCTTTTGTGGGAAATTCATTTTCAAAGTCACATCATAGATGTGCAGGACAGGAAAAGGAGAGAGAGAGAGAGAGAGAGAAACAGCGCTGTCAGCAGAAGATAAGTGCACTGATTCCTCCCTATCCCACAGCTCTGCTGCACTAAGAGCCTTAGTTCTGGGCCTGTGGGAGAGTTTGGGGGAAGCCTAATAAAGCAGTAGACACCATTTCCCAATCATTTCTATGCTAATCATCTGGATCCCCATTCATTTGACTCACATAAGACTCTGTTCTGTTCTGTTATCTTAGGACTGAAACCTCACTAGTCAACTGAATGTTAAACTCTGCTATGAATTAGCTTTCTAATATCAGATACATTTACAAAATATAGAGGCCAAACCTCTAATAAATGTTCCATATCCTTTTAAGTACATTTTAAACATGTATTTGTAGACAGGGAAAAAAACAACTTTTTTTTCTTTTTGCAAATAAGTATTTTCTATTATGTCCGCCTGTCCTCTTTGGTGAAATAAAAGGGAGGATTCAAGGCCAGCTCTGCTTTCATTAGGCCTCTTTTTTTCAATCAACCTTGCCAACGGCAAGAGAGAAAAGACTAACAAGCTTTATTTTTGTATTAATGTGGATTAAAAGACATCCTATTGCGGTGTGAGTGTCAGGCTGTGATGGGAGCGGTGTGTGTGTGTGTGTGTGTGTGTGTGTGTGTGTGTGTGTGTGTGTGTGTGTGTGTCTGTCTGTCTGTCTGTGTCTGTGTGTGTGTGTGTGTGTGTGTGTGTGTGTGTGTGTGTGTTTTTCAAGGTCTTGCTTCAGGGCCGGGACCCATCCACAGCTCAGTACACTCAACTTCCCCTCACTGAACCCATCTCATGCTGGACACTGCACCGTGAGAGCCTGTTTGGACACAAACACAAGCATCTCTCTGCAAAGACACCTCACTGCTCTAGAAAGAGGTGGCCATTTGTGGTACTTAGCTGTTGTAGCCATTTTGTGAAGCATAGTATTGACCAGAAAATACTGAATGTTGAAATGCATGTCAAAATAAGAGACTGCCACATTAAATATGGGTCAATGAATCACAAGAAGGAAACGACTGACTGCTATAACAATGACTAATGTAGCCTAGTTAAGGCTTGTAGAAAGGCATATTATACTTTTTTAATTGTGAAGCTGTCATTAATGCAAATTATGTCATAATGATGTCATACCTGATGCTACAGAATCAAATGAACTCCATGTGAGAGAGTTCCATAAGTGGGACACGCTGCCTTCAGCATCTTATTTGTCATGCACAAACCCATTCCTTTCTTAGGCATGCCTTCAGCAAACTGACACATCAAAAGCATAGCAGCCCATCTTGGAGAGGAAAGACAGGAACACTGAGACACAGGTTGATTTGGTGAATATTGATGATGATTCAGGTACACTTAAAATCAGACACACTATTTTGGGTTTGCCCTCATGCACCAGTGTAGATTGCTTTGCATTGGTGTAACTGTTTGTAGTCATTCAGTAAAATGCCTTGTCAATTACATTTTGATACACAATATACATTACATTTCAATCTAATGATAGAATATGGTAGGAAACAACAAACAACAGTGGGATCTGCCAGTCAGAGGACAAATTGCATCTGATGAATGTGAGACGGACATACCAATGGGGAATAGGAGAAAACATCAGATAGAGAAGCTAAGCGCTGGTAAAATGATGAATGTGTAACACTAGTCTTTGTTCAGTGCTTAAAGACTCGGGAGCCAGGGGGCCGTGTGTTCTTCACCGTACCAAAACAGATTTGAAATTTAGTACTACAGAGAGCCAGTGTGTGTCTCACCATGTAAGGCTGTCTATGTAATGGCGGACCACACTACCAGTGCATGAAAGAGCAAATGTTACTATTCAGCACATGTAATCTAACCTCCACCCACAAAAAAATGTCTGTTCATTACCATAATAATTGGCAATACAACACATAGAGGAAATCGTCTGGAGGCTGGAAGGAATATTAACCAGGACACCTATTACTCATCCAATACAGAGGAAGTAAATACTCTGTGCGATCCATGCATCTTCTTGGCCAGTGAGGCAGCAAATGCTGTTTCCTCTTTTTGTTATGCAGTAATTCACTGAATGCAAAATCCCCCCTTGCAATCCATTCGACCATGACACTGTGACAAAAGGTCACTGATACCATTAGGACCAAGCAAACCTGATGCATGATGCATATGGTAGGGAGAGGAGAGTTCTGTCTGCAGTAATATCTATCTCACAGTTGTGTCTTATACGGCATCTTTTTTCACACAGCTCCACGGGAGAACTCAGTGTGGCTCTTGTCTGATGCCTGATGTGTTTCAGCAATTGCGATTGCATGTTGCCTGGGGTCAAGTGAATGCATTCCATTTGATATGACAGACATATTTTTCCATGTTGCTTGTGTCTGATCTTCCTTGGAAACCTGTCTCCTACCCCAGAGACTTCATGCCAGTGTAACATGTCACTGACTGACTGAAACTGCACAAGGCGAGGCTTTTTTAGCCATTCTCTGATGCTTCAGATGTGTCCTCATTCGATCTTCCCGACTACACTATTATTTGTCAAAGGCAGCAGATGGTTTTCAAAGGCAGCGGTCGACACTATACAGTCCGTCATCTCATCATGACTTGCAAAATATAGTGGTCTTTATTTGATCACCCCTTCAGTCTCGGCCACTTGAGAAAGAAAAAATGAAATTCAAATGCTAAATATCTCCAGGTGAAACGGACCAAAACAAGCAGATTGGATAGTGCTTATTAATATTCCTTCTAAAAAAGGTTAATCTAATGTATTCGGTCAGTGAAGCAAGCGCGTGATGCACTGTGCAGTATTATCATTTGGAGGGCTTACATTCGTATTATGACGCTTTTATTCTTTTTGCACTGGTGAAAAGGCTGGATGCCCTAAAATATCCTGTGGCCTTTGTTACCTGTGACAGGGGGAAGATGAACGAGAGGTGGATTTGCACATTTTAAGGGCTGTCGATGGGAGGCAGCGGCGGGCGGCCACGGCCATCTTCTCAGCAGCTCAGATTTACGGAGGGATCATCACTCATTAAGCTGGCGCTCGCACACAGCCCTGGATGGGCTATTGATGAACAGCCTGCAGGATTTTAGCTCTGGGGCGGATGCTGGGCAAATGGCCCCAGGTCAGGAGGAGATGCCCCAGATTTATATCCTTTCCAATGAGCGCCGACACCCTGTGAGATGTGGCTGAAATGTGCCACACAAACAGACTCCTCTCTGCTCCTCTCTGGTCCTTTTGCTGACCTCTGGGATGTGGTCTCCTGTGCTGGATATGAAACACTAGAGTGTGCGGAAATTCAGATGAATTACTGCTGTCTGATGTGTCACACATAGAAATTGGAAAACAAATGTCTACCAGATCTTTCACTGCTCAATTTAAGTAGAATTTACTGAATGTCTTGAAACCTTTATTTTTCCCATCTCACCACTGGAGGAATGGTGAACAATATGTGGTACTTTGCATTTAAAAAGCAATCAATTTATTCCATTCGTCAGCCTGCTCAAATTTAAAGCACAGCTCAGTAGCAGTCTCTATTTCTCTCTCCCTCGCTCTGTCTCTCCTCTGTGTGTGTGTGTGTGTGTGTGTGTGTGTGGTGTGTGTGTGTGTGTGTGTGTGTGTGTGTAAAAATGCTGGCACTTTCTTTGGAGAAGAATAAATTTACCTCCTTTGCTGCATAAACATAACATAATACACACCCCACAATAAAGCCAAATGAACTGGTCCAATGCGCTCAGCATCAGCAGCAAAGGAAGTCTTCCCTGTGAGGCCATCTATCAGTAGTCATCATATGGTCAGCTGCATACATAGCAAACGGCTGTGAGTCACCAGGGCTGCCCTAAGGGTCAAATTAGTCCCCTTGACCTGGGATCTAGTCAATCAGCCCTGCCATAACCCATACTCTAATACATTCATCAACAAGGACATCCTGTTATGTAGCAGCAGCAGCACAGCAGCACAGCAGGCAGTGTAAATGTGTTAGTCCACTTACAGTGGACCTCATTCCAAAGATGAGCACAACTACATGTGTGATAGTGCACATGTTGGGAAACAAGTTTGTTTCTTCCCCCCTCCATCCATAAGTGGTTTTCCATGTGTGTACACATAGTGCAGGTGACAGCTAGAAGAGAGCAGTAAAGTGATTAAATTTTGCGCTCATTTAGGAAGCTGATGGGCCAGATATTCTGCACACGCCTCAGCACCTTCCTTATTCTTTGAGAGCAGCTTAGAGCTTAAAGATTCATACTTTACTTTTCACCACTCAACTGGGTAGTAGCTGCCTTTGCAGTAATAAATTCAGATGGTAAGCGTCTTAGAGAGAGAGAGTGTGTGTGTGTGTGTGTGTGTGTATGTGTATCCTGCAGCTTCCAGCCCTGAGGAGGCTGGGGATTTCAGCTCACTCGGCACTGACGGCCCATGATTAGCCTGCAGAGTTGGAGCTGGATCAAATCTTATCTGAGGGCTACAGCAGGTTAGTGGTAATGGTGGCTGAGGAGTTTGATAACACTCACCTTCAGTACGTCAGAGCCGGTGGAAGTCATGTTCAGGTGAATAGTCTCACAAAGTCTACCAGACTGACACTGCTGACGGTGTGTTTGCTAAAGGGAAGCGTGTTTAGTGTAACCCCTGGGAAAAATGTGTCATTTCTATGAATTTACTCAAAATCAACCATTACCAACACATATGGCACACAGGCGTTCAAAACAAGTCTCAGAGGTCTGATCAAAAGCTATTATTGTCTGATGAAATGCATGATAAATCCATGCAAACCTAACATTCATGCTTAATGTGATCAGAAGCACAACCTTTCCAATCTGCCTTCACGTTAAGTGATTCTTAGAGAAATCCTGTGGTAGCATCCTATTGGAGGGAAGGTTTCTCTAACCAAAGGAAAGCCCATTGAGCACGGCATTCCAGAGGGAGCCTCTCTCCCCAGGTAAGCATGTAAGAGCCATGATTAAGCCCAGTCTCTGCACAGGAAGGCCACACAGAGCACATGCTCCCTGAGAACAGATGCATACACAGAGTAAAACAGATGATGCAGGGCCTTAGGTGTGTGCTATTTATACCACTTTAAGGCTTTGACCTTTGTAAAGACTCATTACCTTTCTAACCTCTCACACACTGCACAAATCAAACGGCACCAATCTGAGCATGGGGAATGTTTGTGTGAGGTAATATGAGATTAGATGTAACACAGGAAGATGATATCACCATTTTGCAAGCACATGTTTGGTATGGCCACTGAAATACTGGTTTTGCAAAATGATCCGTGAAACCTCACACCTCTCCTTTGTGGTTTTAGGAACAGTGAAGTGAAATCATGCTGGGGTTAGGAACAGTGAAGTGAAATCATGCTGGGGTTAGGAACAGTGAAGTGAAATCATGCTGGGGTTAGGAACAGTGAAGTGAAATCATGCTGGGGTTAGGAACAGTGAAGTGAAATCATGCTGGAGTTTTCACTGATGTGTGCACTGAGGCAGCAGCCTGGATGACTGACTGGTGACATGATGGGTGCAGAATGCGTGGACACACGTCCAGCTGCTGCTTAGGTGCCTACTGCCCAAGCCGTGGGCATAAAAGATGGGAGTCTTATGGATGGAGCAGCCTACAAAACCCTTCGTGATCAGCCTCCACCTTCCATGGGGTGACTGTGCCCCCACAGAGGACAGCGAGAGAGAGGGCTGACAGGAGGAGCACCTGAGGAGATCCACTCAGGAGACATGAGAAGAGAATGCAACATTCCCAGGAGCAGACAGAAGCAAGTGTGGGGAGGGAGCTTTGCCAGCTCTGGAGTTAGGGTAGGTGTTCTACGGAAACCTCACAGGCATGAGGGTATGTGCAACTGTGTGAAAACACTAATGTCACACATAACCAGACCAGAGAGTTCAACAACAGCCACGGCAAACCAGCCATAGGAGTGCTGAATTCATTACAAGAGTGAGAATAAGCCAACCATACATTAGTCTTGTATTCCTTATTTTCAAAAGCATCAACTGGAGCATGTTTGCCAACTAGTTGGTGTATTATGTGTTCA
This sequence comes from Tenualosa ilisha, assembly GCA_015244755.2. Lineage (NCBI taxonomy): Eukaryota > Metazoa > Chordata > Actinopteri > Clupeiformes > Clupeidae > Tenualosa > Tenualosa ilisha. The sequence continues at coordinate 2,555,787 of PYXC01002596.1, forward strand.
GACTTAGAAATTGTTTGGGAATTGTATAATGAATCGTAATCCCCAAAAAGCAGAATCAAGGCGTTATGCCTGTTCATGCAAAATGCTGGATTTATGTCTATTTCTCTAGTGAGGATATGACAAAGAGTCTGTGAGATCCCTTCATCTGCACCTGCATTGTTTATTGATTGGGGAACAGCCTTCACTTGGCTGATTAGGGCTTCTATTAACCTGCTCACTGCACTTTGCCATCTGAAGGATTGCATTTGTGTCCTGAGCTTTGATTGTCATTCAGGGTGGCATACTGTCTGGCACAAAGCAAAATGCTACCTGCTCTCCAAAGTCACCAAATAAGTTGCCTGTCTCACCCTCTTGACCGCATCAGCCCTGCATTTAAGGCAATTAGGCACATCATTAAGCAGTCCTTCCAAATATAGCTTCTGCTCTTGACCAGTGGGACTGACAACAAGTCTGTGCTCTGGACTGATAAGCATAATATGGATGCTGTTCCCAGACCTGTAAAGCATAGTTAAGCTCTAGAACAAGTCTGACCTTTATCCTCCAGTATCTATTCTCAAGATGAGGTTTATTCTTATAATAAGGTTTGGATGATTTTTGTAGGAGACAACTAATGTTGGGTGCTGCTTTAATTGAAATATGTTTAGTCTTGTCTCTAGGTGATGCTAGTTTCTCGGATAATGTAGATAAGCTAAAGCTAATCACACATGGTTGTCTGTGTGGAGAGAAGTGTCAAGTGAAGGTGATCTTACAGTCTGCCTGGCATGGCCATAGATGTGTGTGAATCTTTAAATAAAGCATTAGAGCATAATCATTCCATCTCTCTGAAATACTGACAGGCTCACCTCACAGCCACGCATCTCCCTTTTCTGCACATGGATGAAGTAGCCTTGCACCAGCAAATCACCTCCCCTACTCCTCCGTCTTCCTAACCACAGAGGACACCCTCCATTACGGAGTTTGTCAGCCGATAACTGGCTCAGGTCTCGGAGGGACCTGCGCATGTCTGTGCATTTATATGACATGACACGTATAGATCTTCTCTGGTTGGGATTCACTGGATGCTGGATGGGGAAGTGGAGGAGAGGAGAGAGTCCCCTCCACGTCAGCCCTTGGGGTGGAAGTGCCAAAGGCTGTTAGGGGGCTGATGCCAGCACAAGTGTGAGAATATTTGATGGCTCTAGAAAATGAGGTTATTTCCCATGTGTTACTTAACGCTCCCAGCGTTGAGGGCCATGTAAAGAGTACATTAAATTTCAATTGGTACCATCAGGACAAAATCAATTGTCTTGGATGTGTTTATGAAAGCCATTCTTTTTTCAGCTTAGCAAATGTTATCATCAGGGGACACACACAGTGCATCTTAAGACATGCAAACTCTCATTCCTTATTCCTGTAACACACACACACAGCCAGTAGAGATTTCATCACATAATGAAATATGAATGGGGTGGGTTTACTGAAGGAACTGAAGGGTCTCAACAACACATTTTTGGTATTGAGGTCTGTGGAAGTACCCTTCAAGATTTTACAATCTCTCTAGTCAATGATTTAGAATGCCATAATTGGACAAGGGACTAATAATTATGCAGGGCAATACCGACTGCACAATGACCAAAATAGAGCTAAACTCTTGTATTATAATCACCAACAAAATTATGTTGTAAAAAGGGTGTCTGATCATTAGTACCCTGTTGACTAGGAATGCACATCTCAACCCAGGGTGGAGCACTGGGAAATACTGACAGGCTCTAGTGGATGATGGATTAGAGGTGAAGAACACTTGACAACATGTGGCCTCCTGCATCCTGGCTGTAGGCAAACCACTCCTCCATTTTTCACAATGGATGCTACACTGAAGCATGTGTGCTTGAGCCTGAGCTGGCTGCCAGAGCTGCCGTCCCTGAACACACGAGGCTGACGGGCACAGCAGCACTGCTTGAGATGTAGACAACCTGCACGCCTGCCTCCCATTCGCATCTATCCACAAAGGGGCTTTTTTCTCAGAGCATGCTGTGCAAATTGAAAAATACTACCATAAAAAAGACACTTCCAGTGGAAGGGCCATACATAACCTGACACTGCATGTAATGGGGCTATGGCAACGGTTCCTGAGGAGAAATGCATGTAAAATGAGGTGAGCAAACAAATGACACACGGTTCATAAGGCAAAGCCCTAAGGTAAGAAGACAACTAACATTTGCTGCATTATTGAGGGTGAAAGCACTGGGGGCATGAGAGGACATCATTATGATGACAAATGGCATGCTTCAGTAAAGACTCTTTTTCAATCAAAAATCCCCCCACCTTTCTGTGTTAATAAGAAATCAAATCACAGCTATATTTAGCCAAGACTTTTCTGGGAACTGTAGATACAGTATAAACAAGCTCAGTGAGTAGCATAATTGACTTAGTGAGCTCGAAGAGGCACACTGCTGCATTGGTGCTTTATGGAATTGACAGGCATTTACAGAAAGTTGAAAACAATAGCACGTTTGCTGTCTTAAGGGAGCTGGGCTTGGCAAAACCAGCATGTGCTTGAGGAACAAGGCTCACCATCTGTGCCATTATAGTGAAGTGGCGTTAATGACGTTGTAATTGTTATGTTCTTTCCTGTGTGATTGTGGAGCATTGTTTAGTGTTACACAGGGAACGTGTAATTAATTGTCAAAGCTTTACTATGAGGGCCATTTTTTGTTTGTTTCTGAGGAGCAGCTATTAAAGAGGGCTTAAAAAGAGACTGGGTTTATCTCAATAAGGCTGCTTAGGATAGGGTGTAAGGGACCATTTTCTTGTCTGTGTAGTACAGATGTTTATGCTTCAACATAACAAGACTTACTTGTCCCTTACTACCCTGCCAGACCCCTAAGATCTTAGAATGATGGTTGCCTTGTAATCCTGAGAATATCAAAATCTACGATAGCAGGAAGAGCTTTTACTACTGTGCACCTCTCTTGTGGAATAACCTCCTCCTCCACATTTGACAAGCGGACACTCTCAATACCTTTAAGTCTAGACTTAAAACCTTCCTTTTTACTGCTCCCTATAGTTAGGGAAGCCACTGAACATCCCTGCAGTAGTATTGGTTTGCCATGCATCACACCTTAATTATGATGCTATAGCTTAGTGCCACCATAGACCTCTCATGTGTCATGCCGTACAACTCTCTCATTTGATCAGTGAAGTGTGAGACTGGCCTGACTCCTCTGTCCTCCTACCCCACAATCATCTATGCTGAGTGTCATCCCTGCCTCCCACTGAGTGGACTGCAACCAACTTCACGGGAGGCCAATGCCAGGACTGACTCTCCTTCCTAGAGGCCCTGCGACTGACCTCTCTTCACAATGGCACTGTCAAAATGGACCGTCCCAATGTTACCCCCATGATTGATCTCACTCCTTAACATTATGTCTGACTGCTACTACACTGTCCAGCCATAACTTTTGACAACCACTTTTGACTTGACTACTATATAATATTGTGAGACAACATTTTGGAATTATTATGATGCTCAGCTAAAATCATAGACAAATTGTAGTTTATCATGGTAACTACTGTTTTTTTCCTGCATGACCCCTGACAGCTGGGTTGGCCCACTGAGCTGTGGATATGCCCAAGGTTTCTTCCTAGACTACCACAGGGGAGTTTTTCCTTGCCCCTGTTGCTCTTGGGTGCTTCTTGCTCCTTGTAAAGCACCATGAGACAATACTATAATAAAGGGCGCTATATAAATAAAGTTGAATTCCCTCTCCTGCTGATATGGTCCATCACACAGTGCTTATTTTTGGCCTAAAAACAGAAATTGTTTAGCCCTGTGTGTCCATCTCCTGTGTGAAAGAGACCACAAAACCACAGCAGGACAGGGATTGTAACAACTCTCGTAAGACTGGCTATAACCCATCTGCAGAGAAAGTCATTGTGTTGTGTGGATCTGAGATCCATGAAACAATGAACTCATCAGCTGTTGGACAAAAACTGCTGCACTGGCAACTAGCGTGGGATGTAGAAATCACAGAACAATAATGCAAGCACTGCAGGGTCAGATTAGTGAATAACTTCAAGAAAGTCTTCCAGTGATTAAAAAAACAGTCAATAATAGGCTACTTGAGTTCAAACATTTTTAATGGTTGTTTGTTTGCTCTGTTATTGGTCTGCTCACAGTGATAAAAGAATGAAACAGAAATTTCCAAAGAGCTCCAACACAAGACATTTATTACAGTGAGCTTATTACTTTCTCATAGGTTGCAAAGAAGGTCATATTACGTCCTTCTGAATCACCTCAGTGAGCTTTGGTTGGACATTGCTTTAAGGACAGCAGACAGCATTTTCAAAGCTTGAGTTACATCACTGAGAACAACACACAGCAAACGGAAACAAAAATATATGACCATTTGACTATCACATATGAAATATATAGCCTACATTTACGCTCATTTACACTCAAATAATTTCTTAGTCATTATTGTCTAATATAAAACAGAAAGGGAATACTTATTGAGAGGGAAAACATCAGGGTATCAGGGTCTCAAACTGCAATATCTCACTTACCAACTTGGTGTACACTCATCCTTATAGCTGTTTCTTACTAGATACTTGCGCTTTTCTTTCAAAAAGTAAAATGTCAGTTCACAGTCAAATATTACTCTTGGTATATGTCAAAGGTGCTTTCTGGCACAGGAGGAAGGTTATGACTATAAAATAAGGACACAAACAAAAAATTATGATCCTTTAAAAAAAAAATAATAATTACAATGTTTTCACAACATGAAAACTTTGTGTTATTTAGTGATATAACACTTCTAATCATGTAATACCCATTTAATTGTTAGGTACCGTATTGGGATGTAAACATTTAATATAAATGCTACCCCTAAAGGTCCAATATGGGCTTCTGGCACAAAAATGTGCTGAATTTATTTGGATTTTTCTTGGTGGCTAATTCAACTTAACCTGAAGACCACAGCAGCCCAAACCCACCAAAAAGTGGGCCATGTAGACCACTAAAATGAACAGCGGGAATGCATGTCTGCTGGAACATCCGATGTCTAGAAGTTCCCGCGAGGGTCTTAATGTTTATCTGCAGAAATGGTGACCATTAGAGAATATTCAGCAGGTAAAGACATTAATACACAGACTACAAAAACTAGCACAAGACTACCACATTGCTATACATTTCTACTCTGAACACACCAAACAACACACATGGGAACTGTAAAAACGTTTACTATTTTCGCAAGACTTTGCAATGGAATTAACTCTGAATATCTTCTGTGATACGGAATAGCTGAATCATACATTGTCCATTGTGTGGGAGTTTGACAATAAAATTAAAATAAAACATTCAACAATAAAAAAACTTCAACAATACATGTCGTTCGAACAAACTACCAAAGGTCACTCAGGTTTATTTTCCAATTCATTAAGTGATGACTGATCGTCCTACAATTTCACTTTTGTCTGCTGTTGCTTAGGCAAGAACCTGATCTACTAGCTGTTGGAAGAAAAGAATGAGACGCTGGTAACCTTAGCTACTGCTATATTCACTCAGACAGACAATACCAACCAACCTGATAGTTCTCAAATCTACGCCAGCAAGTATCAAACGTACAGTACTGATAAACAATTTCCCTGCATCTCACCTAGTCCCCTTTCCCTGCTCCTGACATGAATTCCTCTCTTGGAAGGCATGTTGGCCTACAACCTCCACATCAAGCCTCAGAGAACAGAACAAGCAGAATCACTCAGCTACATCCATGCCTGCACACACTACAGATCTTCAGAATTTTGAGAAGATCAACTGGGTTAGAGAGAGAGAGAGAGAGAGAGAGAGAGAGAAGGTGGTGGTGGTGGTGGACCTGTGACACTTGGTCATGATTATGAGGGCCATTCTGGTTTTCACATTCAGTTCACAGGCTAAATGATATGCTAAGCTCCAACATCAATTTCATGAGGAGATGCTGCTGGGGTGCAACCAGAGCTTTGCAATCTCATTGTTATTACTGCACTTACCCTGGGGACTCCACTACACACTACCAATTACCTATACGCCCCCCTGCTGGGACTGCAGCAGAGCTGCTCCTGAGTGGGCCTCTTTGGGTGAAATTTAAACAGATTTGGGTGATGAATTATTCAAAGTGTGTGTGTGTTTGGGTGTGTGTGGTAGTACAGGTAGTAGTCATCATGGTTATGATTCCGCCATTCTGATTAAACATTTGTTTGGAGCAAGCCTGCTACTGGGAGAATGATGCTGCTATTTGTCTTGGGCTTACTTTGCAAATGGAGCTGTGACTGTTGTGTCCTGATTGCCACCACAGGGAAATCTAAACCTGATCCTACTTTGGGAGCGTGTCCAAAGAAGAGAGAGAGAGGAGGACGAGGAGGAAGAGGAAATCATAGCGCTGATTTGGACAACACAAAAGCATGAGGATGGAAAGCTGTGTTTGTGCTATCAGGAAAAGCCCACATTATTTATTGATCTAGTGCACGAGGGCTTTCTACACAAAGGACACGCTGACACACACACAGACAATTGGAGGTTATTTCAAGTAGCGTTTCTGTCTGCAAGTCTGATTAGCAGCGACATATTTGCCAAGCTGATTAAGAATTGATGTTTTTCATTAGGAATGTACCACCTGTGTCAAAGTCGAAGCAAGGCTGATGGAGGAGGTTCCATTCCGCTTCCGAAAGAACATTTCTGACTTTACACATCAGTTCCTTCCTGACCGCAGTGTTATTGAACCAATATGTGCCATCATCACAAGGCTCAGAGTTTGAAAATAATATTCATGAATTTGTGCGCACACAGACACAAGGCCGACTATCTTATTTGTGGGATACGCAGTTCTGATACACCTTCATCAAGTGGTCGAAATGAGAAAAATAAAACATAAAAGTCATCACAGTGGTTAAGATCACAATGACATGTCACAGGAGCTGTGGAGAAAAAACCCCACAAAGGAAACCAGGCTCAAAGGACAATCTGCCACAGACTTTCTACCTGTGGAGGCAAGGTGCTTTTTTATTTTTTTTACCATTTGTTTTTCTTATTCCTCTTTTCTGGTGGAAGATCAAACGGCCGCTACAGCAGTATATGCCTGCTCACAGTGCAGGAGGGAAAAGGCAAAGGCTCACATTAATCCTCCTTCTTGCACTGAGCCCTTGGTCTGTGAATATAAATGTGGGGGAGACTTTCATCCATGCAGTATGCATGACACCTGCACTCACTAAGTCACAGCTTTTAGAACTGTTCATCAGTAAGAGAATGGATGAGATTGTCAACATAAAAACAAAATCTGAATCCCCCCTCTCCCCCATGAAAAGCAAATCGAGCCAAATAAGAGCCCATGTCTGAAGGATGAAGGATGTCTTGAGCTTGGGGCTGGTGGGGAGGGTTGGTGTTGGTGGTGGTGGTGTCTTTGCTCCCATACGCCGGGCCAGCAGGGAAACCCAGGACGGAGAGGACCTACTCTCCCCTGTCCTTGATGACTTTCTGACGGCAAGGCTCCACACTCCACTGCCACCCCATACACACACACATACATACGCACACATACACTCACACACACACACCTCACCAGCCCACGTCAGTCTGCTCGGTTCGGCTCTGGCGGGAGGCCCACCAGCCGGCAGCTCTGAGTCCACAGATGGGCCTGGAGGACTTTGTCATACGAGGCCGCTGAGGAGCGGCTCTGCCTCCCGTTGTGCAGGTAGCACCCGCCCACCCCCTCCAGCTCGGTGGCAGCGGCGGCGTAGATTGCGGTGGCAGCTCCCTGGGCAGGGGTCTGTGGAGACAAACATGCACACAGGGCTTCAAGAGGGCTCAAGCTCAGCTCACAGCTAAGCAAAGCTCAGCCTACTGGGCTGCACAAACACTGACGTGTCAAAAACCCAAACACACCTGCAATCTCTGAAGAAAACATATGATTTAGCTTACAATCTCAGCTTTTTCAAACAAATGTAGGAAAATGTCAACTGTGCTGAATTAGCTCACTTTGGGATATAACCTCTACCTACAGAAAAAATACACTTTATATATGTATATATATATTTACATACATGCGATTAATGCAAACTAAACCAATAACACATTTTCTTTTACATAAACAATACAATAACATCAACTTCTATAAAAAGCAAAGCCAAATGTTTATCTAATGTTTACACAAACATGTCCTGACAGAACTAAGCCCATAAGACTGCAGGTCCACAGAAGCTGCAGGCTAACTACTGAGAGAATGGAGATTTTTTTAAAGATTGTGAAGATCAAATCCATAGCTATGTTTAGAAAGTGCTGTTGGATAGATTACTGAAAAATGGCAAAAAGTGTCTCATGAGGTGCTCCAAGCTGTTCTGGCATGTGGAACAATATCCCTGAGCCTGGCATACAGGCTTGCCTGCTCTGGTGAAATGGATAGTAAAACATGAACTTGAGAGCAGCTCTGGCCCTCAGCTGTGGCTGTGTTCACATGCGTGGCCATATTTCCTGATGAACACAGCCTCTGACGGCAGAGCCCTTTGGCTCATGTGACACACACGCACATCAGGGTGTAGAGGGAGCCCTATGTCAATGCTACGTTTGAGCTCGCCTTTAAAGTCAAACATCGATGCTTCAGACACTGCAGACCTGCGCAGTGGTATAAGGTATGCTGCAGGAGGCTCCACTGACATTCCATCCACGTCCTACGGAATTGCCCATCGGCCTTTACAGATAAGCTTCTGTAATTACTACACATTTTAAACAAATCGGACTCAATCGTTGGTCAGTGCAAAATGGAAATGTTGCTGTTTAATAGTATGCTAAAGAGATAATCTCCTTGTCAAAAAGAATAATTCAATAGCATATGCACATCTAATGTCATCACCTTGACCTTGACAACAAATGAGCCCTTGGCAAACTGGACAGACTGCCTGGGCCAAGGCAGGTTAGGGCTGAGTGTGCAGTGGTGGCAGCAGCAGCAGCAGCAGGTGTCATGATGAGGGGCCTGTCCCTGGAGGAGCACATGTCACTCGCTCAGAGAGGACGACACGCACTGTCTGGCTGTCACTCAAACACTGCCACAGCTGTTTCCTCCTCAAATCTGCACTACAACACCAGTGGATAAAAGGGCCGAGCTAGTCACAGGCTCCCTCTACTCTCAGGCCCTTTGCCATCAGATAAGGGACTTGGTTTAAAAGAGAAATCTGGTGTGAATTAATCCATGCCCCCTTTGCTTAGTGTTAAGTTAGCCCTTTCGCTATTTGGTCTATGTTGTATAAATTTTCCTCATTCTTTTTCCTACGGACAGCCCTGTTGTTCAAAGTCATAGAGTCCTGTCTGTAAGAAAAAGAACCAGAACCTGCAGCTAACATTGACTGAATGGGGCATAGCAAAATAAAAGTAAGTTTCTGTGCCCCGTTTGGTTAGTGTTAGCTGCAGTTTCACTATTTGGTCTATGTTCTACCAAATTTTCTCATTTTCCTACTGACAGAACTCGATGACAGGGCCAAGGTTTGATTCACAATGGAATTCTTCTTCAAACGCATTCACTGATACTTGGTGTATAAAGATCAAAGCAAACAGCACAGGCACCAAATCTGAGCAGGTGAAGTTAGATATGGAAAGTTGGGCTGATATAATTACTCCCACAGTTTAGCCCTAATGAATGAGCCATTTCAGACATTTTTATGGACTACAAACTTCCCAGTCAGTAAAGATTCCAGCACCTTCTATTACCTTCTAAAATGAATTGGTGCCATAACCACAAGGACACTAATCCTGTGCAAACAGACACGTGTGAACATCCTGTTATATCCTGGAGAAAGGGTTTTCCCTCTCTGCATGAAAGTGCTTTTATAATCTCTATGGAAGCACTCAGGGGGGCATTTAGTGATGGAACTGCATTGATTGACAACCTAAACCTTATCAAAACATGGCTCTCTATGGGCCTAATTGGTTTATTTAAGTAGGCTACACCTGCATATTCTTTCCAAAACAGTTGCAGCAAGAGGCCTTATACTAATCCACATTAAATTGTCTCTGAGTTTGAAGGCTGCTTCACTTGGGGAGTTTGCAGTCACCATCCACACAATGTGGATATTGTTTGCAGCACAGATTTATGTCTGCCAAAAATCTAAAACCAAAAAGCACCATCTTTGGTGCTGGTGGAGGCGTGGTGACGACATTGAGTAAATATGGTAGCCACTCCTATCTCTGTCACTGAGACTGACATCTCATAGCGCTTGTGTAAAGCCCATAAATGTTACAGCCTTGCTGTGGCAGAATTACATTATTTCACCTCCCCGTGTCAAACTAATCCATTGGAAAAGGGTTTAAGACAGACTGAAGTGTTTATCTGTTAAAAACACGCTGTGCTCTGCAGACGCCTCTGCGGAGGATGTAATTAAGAAAATGTGTGAAGACACACATCTGAAGTCTATCTCAAATACTTCAGCAGCATTTCAAAAAAATGCTCCATTTTTAATGACCTATGAAATAGGTTGTGTGATTATGTGCACGTGGGGCACAAACCTATTTAACAAAACACTTCACTCATTACATACTGTAGCAGAATAGAGTGCTTTCTACTGCACAGGTCCAAACTCAACTCTAGAAACTCCTCTGTTTAGCTGTACTTTGTGGTGTGTTTGGTATTGTTTTGGTTTTATTCACTCCATTCAACAACTTCAATTAGAGATGACTGGAGACAGTTGTGGTATGCTACCTGACTCATCTGAGACTCATTATCTAACATGAAAACAAAAAACTCATTCCAGTGATTCTTTTATGTGGGGTGCTGCTGTGTCTCTGCTTGCTACTTCAGCTGTGCCATAAAATGGCTTTGCTCAGTCATAAACAGGCTACTACTGGGGAAATTCTTCATAAAGACTGGCACCAATACACAATTAGCATAGATAGGGCTGTACATACAAAAAATACATTTTAAGAGGCTTATGTATTAAAAGTGTCTGGAAACACACACCCTAAAACACTTCATGGATGTATAAATCAAAGCATGTATTATTGTCAAACTGACACAGTATATACACTATAGAAGCAACCTATTTATGGAAAAATCAGAAACTAGAGAGAGGACGGAACAAAACTATGTCACAGGCAGACAGAGGTAGAGATGGATTGAGAAGAAATGAGGGGTTACTCTGGCATACAGACGGAGGTTGAGAGAAAAGATATATTCATGCAAACAGATACTCAGAGATAACCATCCTGTTTCAATTCTGAGCTGGTAAATTTGAAGTGAGACAGCTACTCAAAATTCATTCAGATGCTGTTCGATGATCCTGATGTTTTCAGAGTGACTGACGTTCTGGCTACATCCCTATGACTAAATCATTCCAAGGGTTCACCCACTTGTGTTTCTTAAATGGGATATTTATACTGGATGTTCCACAGTGAAATGACTCTTTATGTTCTGTATTATTTACATCTGATGGAGTTATTTGGAAAACCACACAGTTTGTGAGTCTTTCAGTAGAAAGGCCTGTCCTGACAGCCAGCGCTAACTACAAAGACAACTTTATCTCTGGGAATACAAACATCCACACTGACCAACAATAAGGAAAGTCTCCCTTTCTTCTGTTCATGAATGGCTTTAAAGTCTTCTGAAATGCTCTGAACATTTCTATCCTTCACAACATCACTCTGAAAGTGACCCACAACTACACAGTTCTTCAGTTCACTGTCTTTATGGTATGTAACGTGCATGTTGTCAGTCCAATCAGCTAAAGCAGTGCTTAATACTGGAGTTTAACGGCATTAGTTATTCTCAGCAGTATGGACAGCCTTATAGCAAGACAGATGTACATGAAAACTGAGCCTGGTAAAGTGTAATGGATACTTTTATCAACTCACAATCACAACTATATAAAATGAGGTGAAAAAAATAAAATAAGTCTGTTAAAAATGCAACAAGAAGTAACCTAGAAAAATGAGGATGATGACTGGCCTCTTAACCCATTTACAAGGGCAGCCTTAGGCATTTGCCAACCTCTGGACAGTCAGCATGGTTGACAGGGATGTGAGGCATTTTGCTGCCTTGTCTCTCTTTAGGGTAACATTCGTGCCTAATAACCCAGCTCTACTGTTTTAATGGCTTTTGTGATGAGTTGACTACAGATTAATGGCGTATTTGTGGTTATAGGGCAAAAGAGTCGTTTGTTTAAGCAAATGCCCTGAATGATTAATCATACAAGAAAAATGCCTCCTTGAATCAGTTCTTAAAAGAATTAATTCATGCCTCAGGGCAAATCTTTACTGTATGCACCAGCGGGTTCTCATGCATCTTTCCTAAAGGAGAGAGCAAGGCTGTTTCTCTCTCAGATGGAGCTGCTAGATGCAGTATGTGGGGAGATGAGAATCCTTTTTTGGAGTAGAACATGCCAGATGATTAACACGTCTTCTATTAAAGCAACTCTAATTGGATCTGTTTTGTCTTTGCCTAGTTTGATCATTATCAACTCTGAGGGATCCCATTAAGCCTATATTTGCACATAGGGTGACAGGGACAGAGGAGACTGCTACACCACACTGTCATGAACAATAAACACAACAAACAAACAAGCATGTTTCTTGTAGAGGTGTCACAACGTACCCAGAATAGCAGTCTTGCCACCAGCTTCTTGGCTAGCTGTGCAGGGCGGCTTAAGTGGCGGTACAGGGCTGTGTCCACCATCCCTGGGTCCACAGCATTGGTTGTCACTGGAAATCCCCCTGCTGTGAGCTCTTGCTGCAGGCGGTAAGTGAAAAGAACAAGTGCCAGCTTGCTGTGGGCATATGCGGCATGGGCACTGTAGCACTGCCTGCAGGGAGATGGAGGAAGGATGGGAATTTAGCGATGTTGTCAGGATGGCTTAACTTCATTTTCATCTGGCCTGTCTCAATACTTTTTCTTTTTTTAATGTGTCTCTGCTAATTACCACTAACACACATCACAATTACACCTGTGGCCCAGGATGACATGCAACACAAATATTTACTCCACAACTGGGAGTGGGGAAAGGTGCATCACGCCATCGCAGCGAGAATACCTGCGGTGCCGCCCACAGAAACTCCCTTGAACGTTCCCACTTCTTCATTTCATACTTGACTAAATCACAACACAAAGAGCAATTCCACCAGTGTGGCCACATAAGTGACTCAGCCGCCGGTTGCATACAAGGAGTTGTAAGAAATTCAGCTTGTATGCATGTGGCCTCCCTGGCCACCTCTCCTTAATGGACCTCTCAGACAGCTATCAGCTGGGACGAGAGGCAGGCCAGAAAGAGCCTGCACTTGAGAGGCAGGGGAAAAATGGGACTGATATTAAGCTTCTGAAGAGGGTCTCTGACTCTCACGCATATCAGCCAGGATCCTCTGGAGAATCATCTGGAAACAGCACAGTTTCTGTTCAACTGTCAAGCCCTTTTTGCAGAGAGCATTCCTTGTAAATTCAACAGTTCTGCAGTGGGTAGACATAATCTCATTTGTGGCGGGGGAAGTGGGGGAGTAATGAAAGGCACTAATGTGTTGTGTTTAAAAATGGAAACATCTTATTTGATTCAAAAGCTACTAGCGATTACAGGCAAGCTGCTTTTCAGACTGTATCAGAGGCCTGGCTGGAGTATCCCTCTGTTTGCAGGAATGTGGTCACCAGACTCGCGTTTTGCTGCTGCAAAATGTCCTCACACACAAGGCCTGAGGGATCTATGTGGGGGTGACTCTGAAGCAAAACACACACCACAAGGCCTGAGGGATCTATGGGGGTGACTATGAAGCAAAACACACACCAAGACACAAAATTATACAATTACAAATACTAATTTACTACAAATACTACTACAAATACTAATTACAATTGATGTTAGTTGTTGAATTATTCAGGAGAGTTGCTAAGCATTCTTCACATAAAGGATAACAGACCTTTATGTGCAACTATGTGTATAAATGATTGTCTGTAAATACATGTGCTTATGCCTGTTGGGAGGTGTGTGTGTGTGTGTGTGTGTGTGTGTGTGTGTAAGCGTTTATGTGCGTGCCTGTGTGTTTGAGAGATAGCACTTTGTCTGTCGAACGTTATTGGAGATGTCTCATTAGTCTCTCGTTAGTGTCACCGGGTGTTCATTTGAGGTGCCGGCATGTCTCTCTGTGTGTGTGTGTGTGTGTGTGTACTTTGTGTCATTGGGATATGTCAACTGTGGGACAATAGGGAAGTGCTGGTGGATGTGATCAGCAGGGGCGGGCGCTAATGCCTGTCAGCCTGCAGCGAGCTCCTGCTGGAAGCAGCTGTGCTCTGCTTAAATGTTGGCCCCGACGTCCCTGTGCCACATCCCCTGACTAGCAGTGCACATTAACAGCAGGCCATTAACCCCAGGAGCAGGGACACGCAGAGGTGAGGGAAGCTGCTTATTAGCACAGTTCATTTCCCCAAGTAGGAACAGAGCAATAATAAATACTACAGACCTGCAGAGACAGTGCTAGCAGTCATCTGCACCTGCCTCTATGGGCAAACCTGCACCTCAACTGCTTTTCTTTACTAGCTTGTCTGTTTACGTGTTTGTTGTTCTGGTGGGTATGGGGCTAGCGCCACTCACTCTATGGCTTCTCTCTTTTTTTTGCTCTAACAGGAAAACACCATCCTATGAATGAACACACACACACACACACACACACACACACACACACACACACACACACACACACACACACACACACACACACACACACACAGATACAGGCAGACACACACACACACTCATTGCTGCCACCCCAGGGATACAGAGTATTCCTCCGCTCTGTGGGAAAGTACTCTCTGGCCGTACCTTCTCTGGGGCTCCTTGAGGCTGAGCTGGCCCATGTGGTGTGCGGAGGAGGAGATGGTGACGATGCGAGCGCAGGAGTCATGTTGCCCAGACTGCTTCAGGGTGTCCAGCAGGAGCCTGGTCAACAGGAAGTGGCCCAAGTAATTGATGCCAAAGTGTTGCTCGAAGCCGTCTTCTGTTGTTGTCTCAGGCCCCAGCATAACAGCTGCTGTTAACATAAAAACAAACACACTTTTAGTCCACATCACACCACATCACACCAACCTTTATACCGAAGAGCTGCAGGAGAATGATTCAGAGCAGACAAGCCCCAGCCCTAATACTGCCTAATACATGATTTGACATAGATAAATGGGTTAAAATGGCAATTCTTCCTAGCTTGAAATTTGAGTGGATAACTAATTTAAATAATGACCTGCTCATTCACCTTAGCATTTATAATTACAATTTGTCATTTGCGCTCAAAATACCAATTTGTTTTGCACCAATGAGCTCTGGGTAATCAGGATAACAGCACAATGTATTTTTGTAATAACACACATTATGCCCCAGCTTCCTGTTTCTAATGAATGAGGAAGAGAGGTGCTCTGGTGGGTGATTAATGTCATATAAGTAACCTGGAATTGAATTTGGCTTTAATAACACTAAAATGCTCTAAACCCCTTTAACACATAGCAGATGGAGATTAGGAATTTAAAGCTACACCACAGAAGATGCATGACTGTGTCCTCTATGGTGCAAATATGGAACTGAAAACAAATCAGTGGCGTCACAGCTGCCCTGGGAAAAGTCATCCACCTACAATGAATAAGAAGCTGCTATGGGCCTTCTACAGGACATGCAGTCTCCCCTGAAATACTGTACATATTTAAAAAGCATGGCTTTGTAACATTTTTTTAAAAATGGATTTACAGTATAGCGTCTAGAGACCACTCTTCTTGTCTTTAAAGACACAACTATGATTCTCATCTCTTGACTAAAGCTGTACTATGTTACATTTCCACTTGTAAACTGTAGTTTGTAAATGATTAAGTGTGTAGAATTTGTACTTCTTTGTCCTCACCAAAGATTACAGCAGGTAATCTGATCAGCAGCTGGAGGTAGTTTAGGTAAAGAGAAAGAAAGTGTTGGGAAAGCATGTTTGTAGTATGTAGATGAATAAACTGGTCCATAAAGTGACAGTAAAGTGACTACTTGTTGGTTATCCATGCAAAGCCTTAACACTGTCATGCCTGTTTCATCGGAGTTGTGCTAACTTTGGTATGAGCTTTCTGGTATGGGCATGGGGCTCCTCGCTGATCCTCATCAGATCATCCCAGTCACATTCATCTGGACTGATGTTTACAGATGCAGTCACTCAAGTGGAATTCAGTGGATAGATTCAGAGCCAGGCTTGGGCTTCTTGGGTGCTACCAAGGATGGTGCAGCTAAGGTTAAAACAGGGCTAATAAGGCTGCAGTCAAATTAAACACAACTGTCATAGCTAGTTTTGGAACATTAAGCCCAATTCCCTAATCTGCTACCTTCTGCAGCCTTCTGACCTCTGGGGTGGTGTCATAATTACACACACCATGACCTGTTGCTAAATAAAGACCACTAAACTGCCCTCTCATGTCACAACAAGTTAGGATCAGAGCCAAATTAACATAACTACAAGCACACGTTGAGACTTTGAGAGAGATTGAGGATGTGACGTCAATCCATATGAGTGTCTGACAACAGTGTGAAAAGCTCCAAATCTGTCCTGACAGATTAAAAATTACAATTACAACTCAGACATCACAGGGTAGAGGACAGCATCATTCTTTGGCTTTTTTCACTTTACAAACACATTTAACACAGTACAGCTTCATCTGCAGTTTAACAAATCATTCCTTAGAATCAGACAGGGAAAACAATGAGGTAAAAAATGAATGATGGAAATGAACTATAAAATGAGTTCTCACACACCTGCTACAGAAGCGGAAAGAACAGTCAAAAACTATGAATCATACCCTTTTCACAGTTATCCATGGTATTCTATTCCAGAGCAATAAATATAATTGGTTTAAATCTGGCTTCAGATATCTTTAAGGATGAACCAGAAATCTATTTGTGGTCTGAGATCATGAGGGATATCTATTGAGAAAGCTTAAACACATATACATCTGTATTGCTAATATTTCTGAATCCTAGTGTGCAAAGCTCAGTGGTGAAACTTTGCATAAATGTAGAATATTATCTTACTAAATTACAGTAAGTATACCAGATATTATAGATCCTCTCATTATTTGTCGATTACCCACTTGCTTTGATAAAAATGATTTAGCGTGCACTAAATTACCAATATAATTTCCTTCTCTGTGACTGAGAGGGAAAACAACTTCCCTCCATTCCTTTATTGCCACAGCAAAACCAAACAATGTCTAAGACATGTGGCAGCATGCAGTTTAATAAGAAGACATGTGGCAGCATGGAGTTTAATGAGACCGTGTGTGGTGTTAATTACTCCTTGGTCACGCACCATTGTTGACCAGGACATGCAGGGGAAGTCCTCTGTGCTTAAACTTCCTGACAAACTGCCAAACAGACCTCAGGGAGCCAAGGTCAAGTTGCTCCATCTCCACTGGGAACAGAAGAAAGAAACACACACACACACACACACACACATATACAGACTATCAGTATCCACTGCCACAATGTGCTCTGAACAAGCTGATGCTTGACATTGAAAACTTTGAGTGAGAAGAGAATGGGGCCTGCGGAAGTGCTGTATATGAGGCTTCACTAAGAGACCAACCACCCCCCCACACCTGTGCCAGAGGGACTGCTACTCTCCTGTGGGTTTACTCCACCTCAGCAGACAGACTACAGCACTGCTCCACTGGCCCCACTGGACTTCAGGAGGCCTGCCTAGCCATTTACACACATTCATTCAGGGAACTCAGAATTGAACACAAGGAAGAAAATACCACATGTCCAATGGTCCACAGATAAGCTCAGTCATGCCTGGACACACCTGAATACTACTGGAATATTGTCACACCACACCAAAAATATAACCATGTACAATAGAATATGTACAGGATATATAATATAATATCCAGTCAAAACAGACAATAAGTTAAGCTCACAGAGCATTAGAGAGAAATGCGTCCTGCTTAACATGAAATCTCACATAGTCCTATCTCTTCTGGCTACAAGGCATTTCTTATCTGATCAGCAGCCAAGACAACACAAATTTTAAATGATAAAACACTGCAAGTGGGAAAAGATAAACAAGAATAATAAATGCATGATGATGATGATGATGATGATGATGGGGAATCAGTCTTGTCATTGTCCTGACACCACAGTCCTTTCATGATTCATGCTAACTGACAATGTTTCCAACCTCATAAAAAAAGCATGACAGGTTTTTCAATGCCACACCAACTCCTACATAAAGCCAGGCTGCAAACCAATGCCAGTACTGAGAGGACTGAACGAACCCACAATCGGTATTACTGACAACCAGTCAAGGGCATAGTATATTTAAATAAGTTCACAGCTAAAGACCCTCTGAGTTAATTAGACTTGTAATGAGTTAAGAAGCAGCCACCCACGGCAGGCCAAGAGGAAGAGGCAAATCAGCAAATGGGAGACACCAAAAAGGAGGGGGTCACATTGTAATTAGGAAAGAAGCATCAGTCAAAGCGTCAGCGACAAAATGTTCAGCACAGGACGGACTGGGGTGTACTGATGCATGCACCCATAAATATGCCCAGCAGAACAAGCAGATCATCGCTGGGGTGACATCACACTTGCACACATTGTAAAAGGATTAATTCCAAGAGCCACTGCTGTTCGCCAACATCAAAGCACAGTGGGAGTGCCTATTAATCTCTTACAACTCAGAGCTGCCATGGAGTAAATACAGCTGTGAAAATGTCCATTTCACACATCTAAGACATTGTCCATGACAGATGGAATCACTGATGAGAAAGCACACATCAGTGGAATCTGTTTCAAATGCTATAAAATCAAAATCTAAATAATAATGCATCACTCCATAAGGCTCACGCCCATTTTACACAGCACTGGTGTGTGATGACACAGAGATGTGTTCAATAGCAAGCTTGAACACCTTCCTTGTGCTCAACAGAATCAATATCCATCTGGCAATTTTCTTATTGTCCACAGACATAGACTAATAAGGAAATTCATTTGGTGTGTTTGGCTGGGCCTGGCTGGCCTCTTTGTGTAAGTGTTTGGGCAGCTGAGCATTTCCTCTGTGTACACATGCAGGGCCCACAGTACTAGCTACGCTCTCAGATTTCATACCATTCTGTGCAATACATTAAAAAGCTCCTCCATGCCAATTCATCTCCGGCTTTATTTATATTTACAGCTAGACACATGCCGGCCTTTCATTTAAGAAGGTGAAAACATCACTAACAGTAACAAGTAACAGACATGATACTACATATGGCAAAAGCGCAAGCAACTTGTGGAGGTTTCATCTCTGAAGTACCTCTCCACATGAAACCCCTGATGCCCAAGTGTCTCCACTTAAGCAGGTCATTATGTTCAATGACCAGAGAAGGCCAGCAACACCCTGCTCATGCTTTAGCACATACACAGAGGCGCTGCAACCCACCAATCACTGCAGGCCATGTGACTTCATCCCAGCATTCATTAACCTCAGGAAGTCCGGTTTAAAATGGCAAGCAGACCCTCAGGACAGCCACATGTTTTCGCCGTGCGTTGTAACAAAGTCTCTGGCTAAAACAGGGCAGACAAAAGAGCTTCTAACCACTGTCACAATACACGCAAGCATGATACCAGAGCCAGGCACCACCATTGCTCATGGCTCCTGGGACATTCCACTATCACACATGATGCTATGCGCAGCTTGCCTCTAGGTGGGAGTTAACCTCATTTACACTTTTTACACGGGAAAACCTGAGAGCGTCCACTGGGGTTTCACTGAATAAATGGGTTAAAATCCTTCGCCCTGTCGCGAAAACACCCAACCAAAGAACAGGCTGAAAATGGCAAAAGAGCTCTAGTATCCTCACAGATCTAGAGGGCTGTTCTATGTGGCGGGAGGGAGAGGCAAGACTGCTCTGCATTGCAGCTCTGAGCGTGTGCAAGGCACAGATGTGCTGACCCTTATTATCCTCCTATGATGATAGCAGTAATGAGAAGTGAGGAAACACATCTATTCCGCTGGGCTGCTGTACAACCAGAAGACTGCACAGCCATGCTCCAAGGCCTCCTTCCACTCACTATGGGCTTTGACAGACAGGCTAAATCATGGAGAAATGTGAGGCTCCATGGACAAATGTCACCAAACAAGTCAGGATATCAGGGAGAGCATGTTAGCCTTAGAGAGCACATTTGTGTTGTATAATACAGTTTGAATGGGTTTACATTGCAGGCAGCATATTCACAGCCCTTTGTCATCTCTGTCTGAAGCATTTGAAACATTTTTAAACATGCAAGTACTGCAAGTTCACCAAAGAATGATGTCTATTTGTCTCCCCCTCATTTCTACGAGAGTTAAAGATGCTGGGGCTGAAAAGGAAGAACTGAAGGGAATGCAGTGATACACTTTGGGGAGGGAATGCCTTTGTCCTTCACCAACATTTCTACATGCCTGAGCATTTCATCAAACAAGGAGGGAAAAGCTTGAGTAGTGACTCATCTTTGCATTACAGGAAGTGAGTCTGGGGTTATTACAGACATTCTTGCCTGGGGGCAGTCATTTAAAAACACTGATGGCTTCAGACTTGATGTCTTTGGCTTCTTGTTCATTCTGTTAAATATAGCAGTACAAGCCTAAACGGATTTCTGTCATCTTAATGTATTTTTGGCTCTTGAAACTTTAATGAAGCCTCAAGGCATACAAACAGTGGCTGACATGCACAACAGTACATCTGACTGTGGCAGTATGAATTTCAGAAGGGAGAAAAATGCCCACCAGCCGGTATGGTTTGTTCCGATGTTGCATAGGGCTGCAGGCTACAGGATAAGCATCTCTTTTACAAGCCCATTGTTTCTCATGTACCAATATCTCTGACTTGGCAGTTGGACACAAAGGAGTCATGCCATACACTTTTCTTTTATTTTCTTTTAACATCCATGAGATGTTTTTGAAATGTCTGCAAGGCTTTCTTCACCAAAAACTTGGCTAATTTTTCTTTTGACATTCCAGCATGCACTTAAACATTAGAAAAATACCAGGTGATTTTATGGTTGTATTATATATGAATATATTATTGTAAAATATTACATTTTACATGTAATGTTACATTGTTTTGAGAGTTTGGCAGTTAACTGACTTTGTTGTGTCTGACCAACACATTTAAGCATCTTCCAGGAGTATCATTCCATTTGAAATTGTTTAGGTCCAGTGTTAACAGGGGAAGAAGCATAACAAAGCACAGTTTTTAAATGTAAAACCAAGGTGCTTCTCTGATTGGCCAGCACACACATTGAAACATCTCATTTTGCAGCCAACATTTTGCAGAACCATAATTAAGCTGAGAGTAAAAAGTCAAGGTAAGAAAATGCCATTGCTGTGGTGACTTAAACATTTGAAATCCATCCTTCCAACAGAGAAATTGAAGCTGTGTGACAGGACGAGGATAATGAGCTCTCCACATAAACTGCTGCACGCTCATGAGATGGTGCCGCCTCACTTGAATGACTGACAGCAAAGGATTCTTTGTGACTGAGCTCTACCATATGAATAATGAAGCTACCAGAACCTTGCCTTGGTGACACAAACCAATTCTCAATTGAGAGTTGGTCTGAACACTCTCCGTTCACTTTAGATTTCCATGGGGCGTAACCAGCAGTGAGATTAAACTTGCGCTGTATATTAAACCCATAGCAAATCCTTTGGGAGCTACAGCAAACACATTTTTCCTGTAACAAAGGTTTTAAACACACGTGTTTAAATCCAAGACACAGCTGTGGCATTTTGTACCAATAGTGACACAATCAGCACAATTTACTGGTTGTGCAGAAAGAAGTGGCAACTACCGTCCCCTGTCAACCATCATATGAAGCCCACCTGATATCAGATAACCGGATGTGATTGGTTCCTGGGTTTTTGTTGGGTTTGAATGGGTGGGTGCCCAGATGGATCTATCAGTCCAAAATTCAAAAGCACTCTAAAAATCACCAGGTCTCATAGCTAGCCACACTGTAACTGAGAGAAAGTTCTTTAAAACAAATGTCAAACACTCTGGGTCAGAATGGCATCAGGCATAGGCTACTGATGATTTATGGCCTTATAGATGGTGTAAGTTGAACTCTGCATTCATCCTTTATTATTCACGGTTGGTACTGCTGGCCTTGTTTCATTCCCAGTGCCCTGACACACCCTGCTCTGCCCTGCCCTGCCTTTAAAGCTGCCAACATTACTATTCACCTTAATATATAAAGCTGCGATCCGAATGGATTCACAGCACACTATCCGAGTGATGCAGGAGTGATGTAGGCCTATAAATTAAAAAAACAAAACAAAACACAAAGCACTAGAAACAATGTGCCACTAAACGTAGATTACAAATCCATGGCAGAACAAATGTCACACTGTGGAAAAGGGGCCCAGTCCAGGGGCCTGACACTGACATCTTTTGCTCAATCTTAGCATCATAACTGAATCCTGATGATCACACTGATCATAACAAAGGTCTCACTAATGTCTAACACTAATGTCAGCAGCTATATTTTTACTAGTGATGACACTGTAAATAGGACCTGCAACTCCACACTTAGAAATTCCATTATGGATGCCTAATTTTCCTTCACATGGAATATTTATTCTCACATTAAATTGTTTTCTGAGTCTAAAACTGGAATCTCTAAAAATGAGTATAAATACCACATATCCACATCCCCACTTTATTTGAATAACATTTCAGTTCTCTGTATGGAGCAGAATCAACAGCTCTAGAGTGGGTAAAGCTCGTCTGAAGAACTCTACGTTAGCTATTAGGTGTTAGCTTTCAGCTGTTAGGCCTAGTCATTCAGACGTTATTCAGATAAGGAAGAGACTGCCAGAGCAGAGTATTGTGCCAGGACAGCTTTTGGGGAAGCACTGGAGTTCCGATGGAAGTCCAAACAATCAAAGTCACCCTGCTTACTCCTGCAATGTCAACTTCAGTATCTGCTGTGGAGGAACTAGTTGAGGGAACACAGAACTAATTTCCATGGTGAAGTAAGCACTGTGTTCATCATGAAGTTCATGAGCTTAATAAAAAAAGTTAGACTAATAGAAAAGATAACTTTAAGGCATAGCATATTGACCTACTTGTCTATGCTGTTAACTACTACACAAACTGAAAGGTTAAAATCAAGTCTGAATCAATAAATAGCCCTGTTGTTCGAGGTCACTATCTTGTCAGAACCAGACAATTTGATACAACCTAGGCTGAATAGTGAACTGGCAGCTACCATTAACAGAGTGGAGCATAGGAAAATGAAACTAAAAGTGAGTTTCTGTGCCCCATTTGATTATTATTTGATTACTGACTTTTTGCTATTTGGTCTATGTTGTATAAAATTTTCTTGTTCTTTCCCTAACGCAGTATGCGGTGGGCACGAACAACTGTGTTTTTTTCCACTATGAAAAATACACTTCCAAGATGCAACACATAGTACTTGCTAACTTCAACTACAATGAATTTTCATTACGCTAAGTGACCAGATGACCTGTGGAGAGACATGAAATCTGTGAATTAAAGGCATACTGTCAATGGCAGCAGTCATTGTTTATTTTGAATGGTCAAGAAATATCAGTCCTCATTGTTCAATTCAATGGACCTTTCTGTAGGCTCCTGGAGAGTTGAATTACATGTGTCATATAATAAGACACATTCAAATCTGAGCTATATAAAATAGAAAAGTCAGCTAGAGCATGAGAAGTCAATATTCTTCAGGTGGCTTTAATCTTGTGAAGAAATATTCTCTAGTGTGACTTCCTATACTGAAACATTCAGGATCCAAAGTCTCAATCCCCACTCATTTCCCCCAAAAGGTTCAGAAGCATAATTTAATTTGGTGGAGTAGGAGCTGTATAAAAGTGTCTGCTGAAAGCACCAAGATGACCTTGTCTTGTTTAATGAACTTTGTGCAGGGGGGAGAAGCCAGTGAAACATATTTGCTGACCAACAGTTCAAAGAAATAAAAATGTCCATCCTGCTCCACCTTCTTGATTTATTGGATTTGTTCAGCTACAGACTGGTGAGTTACACAGACATTTTGACATCTTTAGTTGCCTTAATTATTCATGTAAACACTGACAACACTGATCTATACCAACATCACCTGGGGAATAGTTATGTTTTACAATCATTTGTGCAATCATGGCCATGTAAGAGATTTTTATGAGAACTGTGCCTCATAATGTGGAGAACAGTGCAGAGTGTGATGCTAAGTTAATACTGCTTATAGAGATAAGGTCACTGGTGCCTCAATTTCAGGACACACATGCACAAAGTGCACGTGCGCACACACATGCACACACACACGTATGTTATTGGATATTGTAGACTGACTAAACTGTAAGCAAATTGATCGTTGCCCACTGCATCATAGCCAAAATGAGCACATCAAACACCCAGATGCCTATAGAGATACAGGTTAAATAAGGTGATCCTGACCTCCCAGATGCTGGCATCTCATTTGCAAAGAGCAAAATGAAGACAACTTCAAATGATGTCTGCCATCTTCACTTAACCTCTGACGCGGGCTCTGACAAAGCGAGCGAACTGGCAAAGCCCAGCTGTCACAGATTCACCATGCTCCATCAATGGCCAGATTGATGTTCTCCAGCCACAGAATGAAGGCGAGGAGACACAGGGGCGGCACATCCACAGACAGGCAGGCCTGATAAGATTTATCTTCCATGGCAGCAACAGAGGAGATAGATCACAATTGATGGTGGGGTGGGGAGGAGTGACAAACACGAGCTTCATTTGTAAGCAGCCCTTTTCAGTGGAGCTTTGATAGGCTCACCTGCCAAAGACAATCACCAGGACCACCTACATCGATGGTTGTGAGGTCACATCAAGGCATCACTGCCTTTATCTAGACAACTGCAGCTTATTCTGATTGCTTCGGACAGAAATACTCTCCTGAGTGCATCACTGGAGTTATGTGCCTGTGCTGATTTCAGTCTGTCACCGGTCTCTGAACTAGCCCATACTCTAGTTGATTCTTCATTCAGTCAGACCCTGTCTGAGCACTAAGGCAGTCCCATGAGGTGGTCTCACACTGATTTTGCACCATGGAAGAACTACACAGAGAGCAGATTACAAGCACAATAAATGACCCTACCTTGGTTAGGCTGCACATGCATTCAAGTGCATCACTGGACACAAAATGTGTTCACACAAAAGTTAAAAGTCCTTCAGGAAGTTCAATAACTATTGCTACTCCTATCTCAGGCATACAAACTCATTAACATGCAATCTATTTGCGAACTGCAGTGAGTGGGCACAACCGGGAGGCAATTTCGCGGAACCCAATCATGCCGCCTCCAGTGAATCCCCCCCAGTGAATCCCCCCCCGGCAGTTGGCCAGATTTGGAACAAACACAATCTGACAAAACACTCTTATTACGTCTCTTTGGCATACATTGGAAATGACTGTGTGCCACAATACATTGCGTTTCAAGTGACAACATTTTGCCCTGAGCAGTTTTTCCCAGACCCCTGTCTTTGGGGTAACCACAGGAGCTTGGCCATATTTTTTGCTCCGCAGAGAATAAGATGCCAAAGACATGACAAATAAGTCACACAGCCCCAGCGAGTCAACAAACTCTACAAAACAGATTTAACACATAAATCACTGCTGGTGCGACTATGAGAGATTATTGCTAAGGGGAACAATCCCACTGCACACAAACCCATACAAAATTCTGCATTTTACTGAATTACTCACTGTAGGCTTCTATAATGTAGTGTACATAGAGCATACTTGTTATGCATTAGGCACGTGTAAAACACAAGGACAGGCTGATTTATCATGCCCTAGTGAGTCGCCCTAATTCTATCAGTCAGTTGCACATCCTCTGATAAGAACCTGCCAATAAAACATGATGGAGCCGGACACTGATGGTGTTTGAGACAGCAGCCAAGGGGAGGCCAGAGACTGATCCCCTCATTAGCATGACTGAGCCTCAAATTCATCAACAGCAGCACGGGTGCTGATGGAAAATAAAAAGTATTTCCTGTAGGGACTGAAATGTAGATCTCTTAAAAATATCCAGATGGAAAAATAGGTGTTTTTCAAAAGTGGTTGAATGAGCAAACAGCTCTGTTGAGTAAAATGCACTGCCAATTGCTCAGACACACAAAGTTGTTTCAATCCACTCTGGTCTTATGGTTAGTTCACTTATGACACCAGTGGTCTCTGCTATATGGACTTCAGTGTTATCTCATCTGACCTTCTCACGGTTAGTTATTGACTTTTTGTCAATCTGACACAATAAATCCAATAGTGCAGAGCGTGGTGCATTGCTATGCACCAAACACCCCCCAGTATCCCGGGCCATTCCCTCAGTGCATGCCTTGTAGAGGCTCACACAAAATGAGCCTTACAAGACACAAGGACATTCATCAAGGACATTTGGCATCAGGTCCCTGCACAACATACAAATGAGCTAAAGTCACATCTCCATTTAGAACATGGCTGCGGAGGCATAGGGAAAAAGCCATAGATCTCAGTCTATAACTGGTGAAGTGAATGAAAACTGCTAACACATAGATTTTCAACAGAAAATGTCATCACCAAATAATCTGAACTTCCACTAGAAGGTTCTGTGAATAGAAATGAAGCTGCTTTCCCCTGTGCATTGCCTGAATTCATTATACGCTCAGAAAATTGGTACAGTAGTTTAGAGCGTTGCAAAAATGATTCCACTGAAAAGTGGTAAATTGAAATCTTTCCAGATAGACAGACTTTAACCAAACCTTTTTGGCATGTCTGTTAAAGAAAAATCTAGGCAGGCAACATGGAACATTTTCTCTATCCTTTACACCAGCAAGGTAGACATTCATATTCAAAACTGATGAATTAGCAGCAAAGGGAACATCAACTTGTTGAGTTGCAATGGACTAAAAATGCTTTGCACTAAAAATGGCCATCAGTGTTAGACTATTTTTAACTGAATGGCCGTCTGTCTGTCGCTCTTATCTGCCTGCTCTTTTCTGCTGCATGTAGATTGCAGGCATGGGATCAACAACTTTCACCTGCACTTCTGCTGAACACGTCATCTTTTTTTCTCTTTGTTCCTTCTGTGACAGCTGGCTATTGAAGTATTTTCTGACAACTCCAAACTGGTTTCAAAAGTTATGGCAGCTATGCAGAGATATATGCATTAACAGGCAAGGCTAGTGGTTAAAAAGTAAGTGTTGTCTGGGGCCAAGTAAGTCCTGCATTTTAAAGGGTGTTATTGAAAATCCATGCCTGCAATGAACCATCATATTGAGTCCCCTCCAGCATCTCAAAAAGTCACACAAAGGGAACACAAAGAATGAGAAACACCTGCAAGCTTTCCCCAGTGTTCAGGAGAGGTATGGCTGAGAACAAACATAAACAATGTACTTTTTCTATCTGCATGTCCCTCTCTCTAAATAATCCATTAATTTATATATTAATATATGAAATATATTTGTAATACATTTATTTATATTATGTAATACATGTACAACACAATGTAATAGGGAGAGAGAACGGGAGAGAGAGGGGAGGGGAGGGAGAGGGAGAGAGAGAGAGAGAGAGAGAGAGAGAGAATGGAAAGGAAAGAAAAAAACAAAGAGAAAAGGAAATAGAAAACTAAAAAACATGGATATCAAACACTGGGAGCAAACTAATGGCTCAAGATTCCTATTCATAATAATATCTGAGCTTTCTGGTACACATATAAAATAATGACTGAAGATCCTTGATCAAACTTCGTTCATTTTCATCTTCACTCTCAGCTTGTTATTTCCAATGATGGCCAATTGGTATTCATGGAGAGGTCCCACACAAGTGCTTGCCTGAATTACATTAGGACTGGTGAGTACTCGCTGTTCACCTGCCACCTCTGGGCCCAATCAAATGTAACTACAACTTTCTATCTGCCAACAGTCCGTCTCTTACAGGTCTTTAAAAAAAACAGGATTTAAGACAACCTAACCTCCTAAAGCACACACACCAGCTTCAGTTATCTAAACCTAAGGTCAGTTTTCTGACCTTGACTCATGAAATTGCCAACATATTGTCTATGTTTTGCCATTTCTCCTGACCTGTTCCATACTATCCATCCATGACGTGTGTGTGTGTGTGTGTGTATATTACAACAATGCCTCTGTACACCCCATACACAATCATGGCTGCCAGTGTTACCATGACATTCAATGCATGCCCTCATTCCTTCAGTCTACAGACCATACAGGCCCGGTGCTGCATCATGGTAGACAAAAGCTTTCCCACAATCTCTTACAAGATAAAGAGCCCTTCATTCAGTCAGTCAGGTTGGAGTCTCCTCTCAGTGACTGTTGAATCATCTCTCAGAACATCAATGGAAGCTAATCACAGTTTACTGCAGTGATCCACCTTTTCTCAATTGCTTTGTTAAGAAGAGATTAAAGAACATTCGCAGAAAGAAGAGAAAAGCATACCCTGTGCATCTTTTCTTTCTTCACGGATCCTCTTCACTGCAGCCAAGCCCTCATTCTTATTATTGGAGGCTAAAAAGAGGGATGGGTGAGAAGATGATTACAAATCAGCTTCTCTCTCAATCTCCGTAAAGTTTCGGACTGTCTGCTAAAGTCTTCATAACTATGAAACCAAACAATATGCTAGTGATGACAAGCCCATGTACACGTGAAAAACTGTTTACCTACAATTAATCATTTATAACCATCTGACCTTAATTACTGTGTTGCAGTGATGACGCACGCAATACAAAGAAAAGAGTTTAAAAGAATCTACTTTGTTGATCTTTAGCCAAAGTGAACATTTATACTAAATCTGAAGAAATTGTGAGATATTACATTCAAGTAGTCATAGGAATCTTGAATTTGAACCTCAAAAATCAAATCAGTTCATCCCAAGTTCCAAGCAAACGTTTGGACTAAATTTGAAGAATATGCCGCCAGGCATACTTGAGATACAGCATCCAAAAGAATGGGACTTTCATGGTAAAAGCGACCTTGAGATTTGAAATCAAAATGGTTGATCTTTTGATCATTTGAGATACTGTGTTTGGATGGGATTAGGTCACAGTGACCTTGAAGTTTAACCTATAACTGCAAAAAGTCTAATCTGTTCATCAGTGTTCAATTACAAACTGTCCTAAATTTGAAACATGTGCCTTTAAAGGCCAATTCAGACTGAAGATTCACGACAAGATTAAACTGTTCTAGAGAGTAAACAAGCCATTTCAAGTTGTCACTAAACATTCAATGAGAGGGCTAACATTTGGTGTGGAACCCTTTTAAGAGTTCTTGAGATATCACATTAAAAAACTTGGGACAGACAGTCGTAAAGGCTGCCCCACACCAAAGATCTGGAACAAGATGAGCGGCAACATTCTAAATACTGATCACAGATCTCTGGTGTGAATTAACCTTCACCTTCAATTAACTTCAACATACTGTATAACCAAAAAAAATGTGGAACCAGTACACATGGTAAATCTACACATTTCCATTACACTAGATACTAGAAGGTGGCTAAAACATTTGATCCTCATGAAAAGGACAGGTGATTTGATATTTAACCATTATTGTAGTTTGTTGTAAATAGGCTAGCAAAATCAGCTCTATATGGACAACATATGTGCCATTGTGTAGACTCTCAACCATTAATCTCTAGCTAAATCAAATCACAAGAATATTTGTGTTATTTGCAATATTTTACCAACTGACTCGGATGTACAGTATCTGAAATTGTACACTTTTTAAAGCACAAGACGTTCTTTTTAATTTATGCAACTCAAATTAAGTTCCTCTGGCAGAGAAGAGCACCGAAGATCATCAACTGAACTTGTTGCTTTCAGAGCAATGGAATCGGATGCTTGATTAAGATTCAATTGGTCTCATTACACCTTGCTAAGTGTTTTCATGACATGTATACTCTACCTATGATAACACGCATGCCAAGCCTCGTCAAGTGCCTCACTGTCTCATATCCCATTCCTCTGGCTCCTCCAGTCACTACTGCCACCTTTCCATTTTGTGTTGGCAAAACTAAAAACAAAACAAAAGAAACACAAGGGCAAAAAAAGATTAAATGCACTAGAAGAGTAGTGCTGAAGTATTGGCAGTAAATAAAACTATGGTGTGCTTTAGACTTTTTTGAACAACAATGCAGAGCATCACATAATATTTTCAATTCTGACAATTGCAAAGCAAGCCCACTAAAACAGAAAACAAATATGGCACAATTGAGTAACAGCTTCTCATGACAGGTCACTGGACTGACCTGAGATTTGTGCCCATCAAAATAATGACAGGCTTTTAAGCCATTCAGAGCGCATTTGCCCTTGTTAGAGATTCCCAAACAGGTCAAGAGTGTTTAGTTTCCTCAGTTTCCTCTTGTTTTTTTTGTTTTTTTTTCTCAGTCTGAACCATGTCAAAGGAGGCTGTACAGCCATGTTATCAATAATTTTCCTACAGAAGATTAGTTAAAAACAGTCCTCAACAGTCAACTATTAGGGGTTTATGTTTTGTGTTCAAACTCTTAAAATGTTGATTGTCAGTTTAAGGCCCAAAGTCTCCTATGAAACTGAAAACAGGCTTTGAATTAGCTTGATTGACAGACACGCTGATGATTTTGAAATGCTAGAATTAACTAGATTAAATATAGCAGGCACTAATAATAACGTGATAAAAATAAACTTGAAAAAGCATAAGTTTTAATACCAAACGTAAACCATTGAAAATTCTACACAGACTTGGAAAAACGGCGCAGATTAGTGTTTGTTTACATTTTAAAGCTGGAGGTGTGTGTTCATGGGCATTTGAACCAGTTTTTTTCGAGCCTCCTTTCATCAGGTCTAGCTAACAGGTAACTGGAGCCTGTTCAATTCATCATGTTTGGAGAAAGGGGTTAGTCATTTGACCAAAGCTCAACAATCCGACAGTAATCAAGTAATTCAAAGAGCAGCAGGAATGCTGAAATAATGCATTCAAAGGTTTAGGTTATTACCATGCATTGTAATAAAGAACATTTCAATCAAGGGCTTTCAAAAAGAAAGGCGGGATTTCTTTCGGGATTTAAAGACATGAACTCAAGATGGCAAAACCATTTGCTAATGAAGTATAAGAAAACGGGGGCAATGTGCAGACATGACATAGGCTACTTGTTCGCTTACAAATCACTTTCACACAGACATACTACACATAGGCCTAACACATCATACTTAAGGGCTTTTCATGAGTTGCAACTTAGTAGACCACTTGTTTCTATGTCGCTCCTAAGTTACTACTAGCGTGATTTAAAAAAATGCCATACTCGCTACAAAGCACTACGTTGTTCGAAGCACTGAGATAGCACTGCAACCTCTAAACTACTGTACCTATTTTCTGACCGTATAATGAATTCCTGTAATGCACAGAGGGAAGCAGCAAAGTGGTATGGAACTTGTTACAAGGAAAAGAAGGAGGTGTTCGAAGCATTGAAATGAAACTACAAGTTGATTAAGAGCTACGGCACCAACACAGTGTCGTTGCCTTGGAAAAGGTAACGATAACGCTCTAACCTGGCAAGGCCAAGGGACTATTGAAGAGCTGGTAAAGCAGGGCTTTCGCACCAATAAGGTAGAGTTTCAGGACCGGTAAAATACACTGAAGAAACCACATCTCAGTCACGTTAGACGGGTTGGTTAGACTATCGGTGAGTGTGGCTGTTTGTCTTCCACTGGAAAGAGACAACGGCTGTGTTTATAGTTCCGGGTAGTCTAACCCCGCCCTCAGTTTATGATTCGAGTCTCACCGAAATCTTACAATTATGAACTAAATAATGTCTGAATTAAACAGAACAAGCGAAGGTAGACTAATTCACACCCTTGTACGTCCTTGCGTGTTAAATGTGAGCGCACTCGCTCTCCCCCTTGTCTGAAAAGACTGCTGGCGAGATGCCGCTGATAGGCCTGCAGCAGCGATGAGATAGGATAGGCTACAAACTTGGAATAATAGTTAGTGTATAGGAAAAAAGGTTGTGCCAGTTGCTGATGAAATTGCTGATTGATGTACCATTGCATTTGGAGTTTGTATACATCAATAATTCAATCATTCATCCTTATATGCATAGAACAAACAATCCACTTCTGCTCCTACACCACAATATCAAAACATGGATAAAAACAGCTCTCATATTTATCTAAATTGGTATAACTATATATTTTGAACAATTGTGTGCTACAAGATATTTCACATTTCTAGCTAAATATTATAACCCACAAACCTAAAAGTTTAATAAAAAACTGAGAATAATTCCTCAGCAAATGACAAAGCAGACATGTGACCTCGAATGTAGGCTACTAGAATTTATGGTAACACACAAGGCCTATTGCCTTAAAATGTATAACATACATAAGTGTAAACTAAATATTTTCAAGATAGCGCTCATTTCTACGGAAACTGATTGTGCACATAATGGGGGCCCAGCATATTTGCATGCATGGCCAGAAGAGTCACAGTGTCCTAGTCATGGATGAAAGGAGTATATATTAGGAGGTTATCTGTTGCCATAGCTGGCTGGGGAAATGTAGTATGCTATAGAACCCCAGTAAAAACTCTATCTCTGGTGTGTCTGGGCACAAGAAATCTGGACTCAATTCATCATTTTTTACTGTTCCACCAATAGTTCAGTGCACAGACGATCTGTGAAAATATGTACTCAACACTGTTTTTTTTTTACTTTTAGAAATAAGGAACAAGGAATTCATGTCATTAAGACAATGGGATGATAAAAATAATAAACTTTTAGCCTTGATGATAGGCCTTGCTTCACCTGGTTTGTGACAGCTCACAGAGAAGCATTTGGCCTGGCAGCAGTTGAATATGATGTTTAGTGATCAGGGAAATAGAAATATTTCTCAAATAACTCCCAAGAGGACACCTACTGGCCCACTTTCTTGGACTTCCATCCAATTGTCACACTAGAACAGACATATAAGCAATCCTCTACCACAGCTGTCTACTGGCAGACAGGTATGTAGGCCTAATGTACTTATTTATTCAAACTGAAATAACCATATTCTCAAACACAGTGTGTTTGGTGGGGGGCAGGGGGGCAGGTAGTGAATGTGCAAATGTGAGGGGTTGTCTGTAATAGGCCTATAGCCGATACACGTGGATGTGGACGGAGCCTAATTATTCAAATGCTAATCACAGAATGCAAACCAAAGTTCTTCATATGTGCAGTCCTTCAAGTCTTACATTAATCATGTGTGAATGAAATGTGAAAAGAGCATTATCACACACCTAGGGGGTACTTTGGAAGATGTAGTAATTAGATATATGGTGCAGAAATATGGTATTCACTCTGTTTACACATAATATCCTGATTTGATACAAAGATTTATATTCATTTTGAAAATGGGTTATTGCATTATTGTCTTAAGTAAGTATGTTTTATTGTCTTAAGTATGTTGTTAGATAACGTATGTTGTTAGGATACAGTTTATTATAGCACATTAGATTTTAAAATCCATACATCAAAGAAAAATGTAAGAATAAATAGGAAAAATATATTTAAATAATATGGAAACCCTGAAACAAATAGCACAATGATGATTCATAGGCAGACATGGATGAAGGATGGAGGAATGTCTTAGATAAATGGTTACCGGGGTATGCCAGTGATACTGACACTGAGCCAAGAAAATATCACAGCTGTAAAATTATCAAAACACGCCAGTGGTGTTTAGTTAACCAGGATTCACAAATAAAACAATCATATAACCTATTGTAGGCTATATCTTGAATTATTCACAGAAAAAGCATTTGAATGTGTCAGAAATATGTGTCTGCAGTAGCAATATGCAGCTTAACAATTATGCCAGAGCTGAACTATGCTTAATTAACACTGCAATAAATGTTAATGCATGAATATGATTTGTCATTGAAGCATTTAAGTGTGTTGTCAGCTTGAACTAAGGGCATGAGTTGAGGTTACTAACTGGAGCTATCATGACCTTTTAACTAAATTCGTCTGACTTGGTCCAAATAAATTGCAGCTGTATTGTCAGTCTTAAATGTTTGCTGAACAAGGGAGCTCTTTATCTGCCATGGTGCTGTTATAACCCAGCGCAGGGTCAGGCACCATCCTCTTCATCTTTACACCACAACTATTCACCTATTTTATCCGTGGTACAGTTACAAATACCCAAGATTGGAACGCACGCTTGAATCAAATCAAAACCCACATTTAATTTTGTGAATTCGAGAGTTAATCTCCCGATACTTCAGAAAACGCCAGTGTGTTTAAATTTGACACTGACAGTGAGTACAATACAGAGACAAAAGAAATGTTAAAAATAAATAACGTTCCCGTAGAAAGCGATTGATGACATACCATTGGACTCACCAGGGTCACCCTGACTTCTCCATAGCCATCTACTCTATTCCGTTTCAGTGATGCTCGATGAATGTCCAACATCAGATGCCGTGATCACAATCCACATCTCTGCATATGTACCACAGAATAACATACAGAATAAGCAAAATAGCAAAAATAAACAATGCCACTAAAATAGCCTTTGTCACCGGAGATATAAGAGACTGCATGTCAGCAGCCAGTCGGAGGAGCGACGCACAGTTTGTAACAAGTCTTGAGAGCTCAGGGATGAACAACCTCTGTCTCCAGTAAAGAGAGAAAATCTTTAAAAGCTGTTCAGATTTCTGACAATAAAATAGTTAAGCAGAATCGTAGAGGTTTATGAAGAAAAATGAGCTGTCTTCCGAGAGGAACCTTAGTGACTGAAGCTGAAATCCACAGCGCAATCATGAAGCCCGAACCGCAATGAAAGCATGCTTGGGTAAAAAGTAGTAAAAGGTAAATGGATATCCTTTTGAGAGTGAAAATTGCCAAGCTGCACAACTGAATAGACACTGTTCCCGCGCTGGGAAACAGGTTGATGCAGCCTATTCAACAGTTCCTCCGTTCGTTCACTCAACTTGGTCGCAATTCTAAAGGATGTCGGACGTGCACTGTGTGAGATGGTCACATTGTCTTTCAGGGAAACCCACGTCAACGCAGACATCATCACAAGAATTAGCATCTGCATTCTTGCCACGAATAACACCATGATCAATGTCACCGCATTGCTTATAACTGCTGATAATGTTTCATGCCATATCTTGACCATGTGGTTTTTGTTTGCTTCAGCGATGCATAATTCCACGGTCAACAGAATCTGGTTTGACCTATTTGGGTAGCTATATATATAAATAAATAACTGAATGACCAATTATCTATTCTATTAATGAAAAGCAATCACAAAATCCCACTTAAGGTCAAGATAGGAATAGACACAAGCGTGCAGTGCAGTACATCTGCTGCTTGCTAGGTGGCATACCAATGTCTCATGAATGCTTTGATTTTTTAGTAGGTTTGTTTGAGAATCTCATTTTATGGAACCTACAATGAACCGAAATAAATTAATGTCTAATTCATATTTGCCTAGGACAGCCATCTATTTCAAAGACGTGTAAAAAAGATATGCGCTATTTAACGTGATCTCAGTCTTTCATACGTTGGAAAAAGTTGCAGCATTAAAGTGGCAGAAGACGTTGCATGTCTCGTAAAGGAGGAGAATACAAGCGCGCTAATGAGTCCCACGGAGTACAGTAGTGACGTCAAGGCAGCTGCGATTGAAATCGATTTGCCCGTTAGCGTTTCGTTGGAAACACACCTATGTCTGGCAAACATTAGCATCTCATGTACCAGGGAAAAGAAAACTCCTTGCGTGCAATTGGATCCCGAACAAGTCAGTCATACGTTTGGCTGGCGGGTAAGGGAAACACCCAAGAAAAGTTCTCTAATGTTCAAACAAAAGAGCGTGAGGCACTCACAAACTAGACAGGGTGGTGAGCGCCGGTTCTGTGTATAGGCACAAATTAATGACAACTCAGAACGAAGCTTCATCATTACAGAAACGTTTAACAGTCTTATTTTAATAAGCCACGATGAGGTCATATGTGTGGATTTTCTTGCTTGCAACTCTTGTTACGGGAGTGAAATCAGAAGGTAAGCCTCCTTCAGAAATGAAGTTATCAGATCTGGAACTAGTGATGGAGGGAACAACTTATTACAAACTTATCACAAAGAGCAGCAAGACAAGACGAACAAACACTTAAGATATATCTGCTTAATTGGTGGCCTACCTTTCTTAAATTTTTATAGCATCACGTGTATACTGTGCTTTACCCTCTAGAACACAATGTCCAAAGGGTGAAACCCATTCAAATCCAAAATACGTCAGCAAAGTTGTTAGAAACTGCAGCACTAGGCTCGTGCAACACATTGTTCTTTAATAGTATTTACATTAAAACGGAAGTGTCTTTTTCAAATACCAGGTATTGATGTTGAAGGCTCTCTGTCAGCCTCAGACCGATAACACGCTGAATGTTTCAAATCTAATCACTTGTTTTGTTATATTTAGAACTCGTTTGTCATACCTTTATGAATCAGGAACACAGTTCTTTTATAACAAGAAAGTCAAGTATAGTCAAGTGGTAATTCATCAGATTGGCAGGCAGGCATCAGTCTTTCATTTATATGAAGTTATAGCTGTTCCATTCATTCAAGAGAATGGACAGGGTGCAGTCAAAGAAATCCAATCCTGTCCTAGCTGCAGACCCCACCCTTCTGAGTGAACAAGACAGAATAATGAAAGAAAAGGATGTTTGGGAATCAGTCCTAAGTTTCTCTGTGTCTTATATCAAAACTCTGTTTTCTTTGAATGACATGTAAATGAAAACCTGAAATCTATAGTCTCAAATTTGATGTAGTCTCGTGTGACTGGCCTCTGACAAAAGCTCTTCTGTTCATGTGTACATTTGCCAACCATAAACAGTGACATTATTACACAGCCAGGGCAAAACAGAGGACTGGTTCAGAAAATGCGTAGCTACAGAGAATCTGTAGGTAGAGGTAAAGGTCATTGTGGTAA
This sequence comes from Tenualosa ilisha, assembly GCA_015244755.2. Lineage (NCBI taxonomy): Eukaryota > Metazoa > Chordata > Actinopteri > Clupeiformes > Clupeidae > Tenualosa > Tenualosa ilisha. The sequence goes on from PYXC01002596.1 coordinate 2,592,727, forward strand.
GAAGTGTACGGTGCCCAACAACTCCATAGTGCTCAGTGAAGATTTACCAATGTTACAACATGGATTACAGCTTGAAATGATATGGATATGTATACATATATGTGTAACATAAAAGGGGAAATATCCCTGAAGAGTAATGTTGTTTCAAGTGGATTACATATAAGGGCAACCGTGCCAGGGTGCAACCAACTTAAGGCACAGTGAGTATGGAGAAGAGATTACATAATCACCTACAAAGATTCGACACCACATACACTTTCTATAGATAAGCCACTTCCCCCCTGTGAAACAATGTAAATGACCCAGGGTACACAATGTTCTGACAGAGCTTTCAACTGTCACCTATGCAGCTTACATGACCAAACCTGTCTCAGTGGGAAATACTACATACTATCAAATGACATGCAGCTTAATTGTGCATTTCTATTCCTGTTTACTTTTATAAATATTTGTGATTCACTTTTGTCTCTCCAGAGGCAGATGTTTCAGAGGCTGTACCAGAGGGAGAAGGCAAGTTGATACTGAATGAACATCCTGTAAACTAAAGAATATTTTTATGCTGTCTATTATATTTAGTAGTAGTAGTATGATACTTATATTGTGTCATTATGTTCACAGCAGTGCCATCAGATTCAGCTCCTGTGGAGGCTCCTGAAGAGGGTTGGTTTTAAATTGACTTTGAACAGTGTTGTGCTGTTGGGATGATAGCACTGTAAACTTGTATTCATTTTGTTGTCTTTATAAATCATATTTTAAATCTACATCACCACATCAGTTATAGTGATTATGTTATAATGGTAGTTATTCCTGAACAAGCTCCCCATGTTTTATTTGTTATTACTAGTAATCAGAATGTTTGATTTGTTTTGATTTCCCTGTGAATTATCCTTAGATCTGGTAACAGATTCAGTTTTAGTAAGGGTTAGGTTTGTACTGGGGTGAATGTTAAATAATTTTAACCTATGGCAACATTCACGGCACACTGAATGTGTGTGCAGTCATTATTGTAACATACAGATTTATCTTATTTCTTAAGATTCACCAGCAGAATCAGCCCCAGGGGATGCAGCTGCACCAGAGGAAGGTATGTTGTATGATGAATCTTTGTATGAGAACTTTTTTACCAGAGTTAAGGGGTTGTTAATCAAGGTTTATTTTTTTATTGTGGTTGTTGTAAGGACTCTTTGCATTAGGCTATTTAAAAATGAAAACAGACATAAGCTTCATGTGTTGTTGGTGCCGCAAAGCAAAAATTGTTGGCTTTCTGTATGCCATTGTCAGTCTTCCATCTTCATGTTCTAGAGGTATTTGTAGTACTTCTGGTATGGCGTGGACACCTTCAAACACTGCTTTTGTCATTTCAGCCACTGAAATGCACTGGTTCCGTATTACTTTTCACATGGCAGTTTTGTTTTGTGTTGTTTGTTTGTCAATTAGGGCTGAACACTAATCTTAGAAATGCTTAATCAATCTATTTTTAAAAGAATAAATGAGAATTAGCCAGTTAAAATATGATATAGACCAACCTGAACAGAGCACGGCTAAGCAATGAACTGCAGGTAAACATTATAATGAAAACAAGCAACGTCAGTAGAGGTTTGATGGTGTAATCTACAACCTACAATGGAACTGAACTAAATTTTAAGTCTTTGGAAAATGTACCAGAGCAATAAGCTTCAGCTTGTTTATATGGCTGTGATTTTGCCTTCTAGGCATATGCACTATGATTCTGTCTGATGTGTATGGTGCTGCATCTATGTATGTTATCACATCTAGTGAGTTTCTTTGGGTGTGTTTCAGTGCAATAGTACTTAATTAGGGGTAAAGAGAACAAAGCCAATTCAGAATAAAGTCATTTCAAATCAGTGGCTGTGCCCTTTGCGTAGGCCTCCAACAGGTTTGTTCTTGATGAGCTCACATGAAGGTGTTTTTTTTTTTCTCACTGAGGGGTTGATATCCTTGGAAATGCCCCAACTTGTCATGAAAACTCACAGCTGGTGCTGGTGTCTTAACTTATTATCTGTCTCAGTGGAGATAGAAGGCAGACAAGGCATACAAGTTAGGCGAACACAATCCTAATTTGATGTCTTCTTTGTACATGATTGTGTATTCGGTGTTATACCGGCAAACAAGTTAGTCAAGGTGATGTTATTATCTTCTTCAGAGCCCTCTTTTCGGGTGTCATATTTTTGTGGTCTGATCCACGGGCATTGCATTTTCTCACAAATAAAATCTGCATGCTTACGTGTTATTTTTCATAACACATATGATTTGTTGAGTATACTTTTCTTAGTTTTCTTAGTTTCATAGTAATTTTCTCATGACTCATATATTCACTCAACTGATTTTTACGTCAGGACGTTAAAGTAGAGACTTAGGGTACTTTGTAATTCTTTCATCCTTATTAAATTGCCACAGTAACTGCCATTTTAACTTTTAGACACAGCAGGCACAGCCACAGAGGATCCTGCAGAGGAGGACACACCTGGAGAAGGTAAGTACTGGGATAAATCTGGAAGGATGTTTTACTTTGTATATCTGTACTACATGACTCAACCGTCATTTCAGCTAAATAGAACACATTTGGATTATTAATGGTGACACTAAAATCATTTTATTGTTTTAGTTATTGTGACCCCAATAGCAATGCTACTTTTTGACTAAAACAGACTTTCTTCTAGTAAGCATCTTAGTTCTTTTCTCTGCTGTGACAGGATGTTGTCCGGATATGACCCTTTATTTATTGAGACATTTATTGCACTGAGCTGCAGCATAGTGTGCCCTTGTCTCTTATGACTGTCCATTCTTTTGTAGAAGCAGCTCCAGTAGCCTCAGAGGAGGAGGTGGCGCCTACAGAAGGTGCAGCTTTCAGGTTTCATGGGAAAATGTGAAAAAGCTGTGATCTGTCATAGATCATACTCCAACCTTTGTCCTCTTATCTTAATTTTTGACAGGTGCAGCAGAGACAAGCGATACAGCTGTTCCAGGTACTGTTTCTGTGAAATTTCATAGCTTATGTAAAGCACTAACAGTACAAATGGGGAAACTATGCAAACATGCTGTTCATGAAAGGACATAGGCAGTAATACCTTGGCTTTTTCAGATGGGACTGCAGCTCCAGCACCCCCAGATACAGAGGAGGAAACACAAGGTAAGGGAACAACTTAGGTAGTGTGACAAATATGAAGAGAACAGGTAGAAAAGAGGTGACAGGCATTCAAAGTGTTTCCATCGAATGCTGGTTTCAGGTGGAGATGATCCAGCCGATGAAACTGCTCCAGGTGAGCTCAGTTATATTTCAACTGATTGTCTTTGTTCAAACTTGCATTAACGTGTGACATACTATGTAAAGCATCTGAATCACATAATACTAGCTATTAATGTAGTAAGGAGTTATGAGCTCCATGCCTCAGAGGTATTTAGTGGTTTCACTTTGTCAACCGCAGAGGCAACTGAAGCCCCAGGTGAAACACAGGCAGAAGATGATGCAGAAGCAGGTAATGATAGCTCTTTTGTGCTTTTGGAAATGAGCTAAAACCATGAGGCCATACTTGTGGACTCATTTGTGTTTGTAAACATTAGGTGGATCAGACACAGCAACAGAGGAGACTTCTCCAGGTAGGCTCAACAGCCAAAACTTTCTTAGTTGTTGAAGGGAAAAACGTTATATGCAAAACAGTGAGCAGTAGGTTAGCCCTTAGCTCTTGTGATGGATGGTCATATACATGGCTGATTTGATCACCTTTTGTGTAACAAAATGCCTAGATCCATGATGAAATCGTGTTAGGCTGTAATGCCTTTGGCCCATAAAATTGACAAACTAGTTAGCAGAAGTCAATTGTGTCCGCAAAAGTCACAAACTAGTTAGCATCAGTCAGTCATGTCCACAAAATGAATCTCCTGTTTTGAAACTAGGCTCGTTCCCCATAGGCATATATGAGAACAAGTCTGACATGATCAGACAGGTTATTAAGGTTCATGTGTTTTGCATATTAATGTTTGTCCTCAGATGGTGCAACAGACGCTCCAGTGTCAGAGGAGGAAGTGGAAGCTCCAGTGGCGAAGGAGGAAGTGAATCCTGTTAAAGGTAGACAGAAATGGCATAATTAAAAATGGTGTTGTCCACATTATCCATATTACTATCATTATTACTATGACTACATACTATTATTATTATTACAAATAACAAATGTGTATATTTTGGTCTTCCTTAAAAGATGAATTTGATCTAAGCGATGCTCTTGAACCAGGTAGAAACCTTTTTGAATTTTCTATACTATGAAATGTTTTTTACAGTTGCCTAATCAGCATATTGACAAAGTATATAATGTTATATTACCAATTGAAAAACACTCACATTTCAAGCATTGGCCACTTTTGCATGCCATAGCATGCTCCCATATCTTTCCAAAAGTGATCTTTGCGCTGGACTGTGGGAACATTTTCATAGTCTCTGAAGCTGGCTACTTCCACTCTTAACTGTCCCTGTTGTTCTGTTTTCCATTAGTCTCCTGGTGTTCTCTCTGTTTCCCCTGTTAACTGCTTCCCTACCAGTTGGTGTAATTGGTTACAGAAACCAGCCTGTTTGTCTTGCTTGACCTTGAGGCACAAAGTCTATAATTATGGAAGGAAGAGCATGTAAATGGAATGTGATGCATGAAGCCCAAAAGCAGCATTATTGTTCTTGTACATTACCACTAATCCTCTCACTCTCTCAGCTCCATTTCCTCTCATCTGGTAGAACAGTAGAATACAAAAGCTGTGTGGTATTAATCTAATTAATGTTGTATGATTGATGTTCAAGTAACTCATTAAGCATGTTTGCTGTGTTCTTTCCTAAGACAATAAACCTCCTGCTGATTCAGGTCCTATTGAGGCCAAAGGCAGAGGTACAGTAATATTTAGCCCAATATTAAAATGACTAACTCCTCTCTGTTAGCATGCTGTTTAGAATTTGCTTCACTTAAACTTGATATGTGGAATCAAATCTTTTTGGTAGACATTAACCTATTCTATTAAAGCACATCTGCAGTAGTTGTACATATATTGTTATATTCTAATGCCAACACTTGTCAACATGTTGTCTGGCCAAAGTAGTGACACAACTCTCTCTGGCTCTTTATTGTAGCACGCTCTGCTGGAGCTGCATCTGGCTCGGATGGTATGTCACTTGGAACCACTTAAACATGCTCAGTAACGGGCGACACCCCCCCCCGCCCCCCCGCCCCACACACACATACACGTACACATACACACACACATACACACATATTAACTGTAACCATAATTGTAGTAACAAAACCCCAAATCAATCCAAATTATATTTTGAAGTATGCTTATCATGTTAGCCAGAGCTGTAAGAGATGTTACAGGCTGTAAGTGATTTAAGTCAGCCTCTGCAAGTAGGAAACAGATCTACAGGGGACACATATTTAACATTGTTGGAAAGACACAAGACATTCTAATGTAGTCTCCAATTTCACTTTTAGGTTTTGCCTTTCAACCGGAAAACAATAACACCAAAACAGTTTTTACTTTGTGAAATGTATTAACATAGATGCCTTTACTTTTTTTCCAAATGTGAGTTTTCTGTTCTGAAATCTAGGGGTCAACATATAGTATTTATATGATGGCCATGACACACTAATCTTAACTCTGATTATAAGCTATTTACAGCTTTACATTTTTAATTTGTTTGTTTGTTTCTTGTAGGGACTGCTGAAGAGCCAAAAGGTAGAGTAATTTAGTATCTCAGAACCAGCAGTTGAACCATCTTATATATATTATTTTTTAGGTGGCATGTACCTCATGTGGGTATTTTAACACAGATTTGCATTGTTTGATGTAGTGACATTTTAAAATTGAACTATGATGACCATAAGAAATGTATTGTCTTTATATTTGTGCTCAGTTTGTTTTAGCCTGTCTATTTGCATCAGGTATTAGAGTGATGTGTGTTTGGACCTATGCCTGTGGCATTAACAGTTCACGTGTTGTAGAGTATTTTACATTATTTCACTCTGATGCGTGTAAGGTTTTTTTCTCAGAGGTTTATCTCATGCTACAAAGAGGAGGATCAGGCTGAATCTTGCCCGTCTTGTCTTTGAGGTTTTGCTTCTCACATTCTGCTGTAGACAGGGCATGGCTCCCTGAGGGGATGGTGTGACAGTGATACGTAAGATCATGAGAATCTCAGAGGAGGCCAGTGTGCTAGTAGGGACTCTTACTTCATCTGGGTTGCATGGCATCATAAATGGTCAGTTGCTGTAAATAATTGGAAATGAATGGTTTACACAGCTACACTCAATAACCTGAGATGCAGGTGCAGCAGTTCATCACATTTATACTGATGGTGAGAAGAATCTGGCTCATGCTTTGTTACTCAGAGCCTTGCTATGTGGCTTGCGCAAGAGCTCTTTGAGTATGTGCTGAAGGATTTATATGAACTATAGGCAATCGCCCATATGATGAATGATGTTCTGAGTGTATCTGAACAATATAGAACACTGAGTTCTCTCTCTATCTCTTTCTCTCTCTCTCTCTCTCTGTGGTAATGGTTTGGTTAGTCATCCAACAGTAATACTTCACTTTAGTGGAATCTAGCTGGCATGCTCAAAATGTGCAGTATCCAAGCTATGTGGAATATTTTCAATGTGTTAAGTCACTGACCACAATACAAAAAGATGTTTTGTTTACTTCAGTCGGTCACATGGAATTGGAACTGACAGAATTAAGCTCCTAGGTGTTCAGTTCTTTAAACTGGGGAAAACGGTTCATAACAGCTGGAGAATCTGTTGATAAATTATGGAAGTACTTAATTTAAATATGGTTGGTTAGGGTTTTGTTGTGATGGTAAGATCCAAGTTTTGTTTTGTTTTTGTTTTTTTATTTACAGTTCTTGTGATATGTTCAGCTGATGTTTTTTGCCATTATTTAGTAATTTTTTCTTTGAATATATTTACATTTATATAACAAACATATTTCATCATAAATTTCTCAAAACAAAACAGGACCTACTGTTAATTTGCCTAAATATCAGTATTCTCTAGTTGTATAGGTCTAAGGTAATAACTCTTAAAAGCTCCATACTGCCACCTTGTGGATTAGTAGGTTATATTGACTCATATACAAATATTTGGCTCAAACTCTCTTTCCATTTGTAAGATAGAGGTCGTGCAATGTCAAATCTCTCTGTGCATTTTAGAGGCTGGTTCTACTAAAATGGCTGGTATTCTGGCTGGCATTGGAGTAGCGATTGTTGGAGCTGCCTCTGGTTACTTTGCCTATCAGAAGAAGAAGCTTTGCTTCAAGCCTCAAGGTCTGTTAACACCGTATCTCAGTCTCAACTATAAGTTCCTACGTCTGAATACGTCTGAACATGAACACTGAAAGGCACCAATGAACCTCTTAAGTCTGTATCACTAACACTGTTCCATTGCCACAGCTGATCCAGAGAGTGCACATAAAGAGGATCCCACAACACAAGCTGAGCCTCAGGGTATGTAATGATTAGGGATGATTACCTCACCACTCTCTATCCTATTAATTGGTGCAGAGTTCCAATTATGACCGGGCAGAGACATATGTTTAATTAACTAATACGTGCTTACCACATGTATGTTACATTTAAAGCAATATTATGTTAAAAACTATGCAAACCAATAATATTCTTCTATACTCTCTTGACAGTTCTTAGCAACCTTCTTAGTTCATCATAAATGGTGGTTCTTGGAGAAACTTCTGCAACATTAATGCTGTTGTCTACTGAGTTGGAGTTGGAGTGAAGTGTCAATTCTAGGACCTTAATGTGAAATGTGGATTGTAAGAATTTGCCAGAATGCGTGTAATTTGAAGGCAGATATCTGAGAGTATTTGGCAAAGAATGTGAAAATGTGTTACAGTGGTCCATCTTAAATGTTACCTCCAAGTTGTGCCTTATCTCTGCAGGGAAAGGAAGCATCTGGGTTTTCTTTAACTTCAGTAATTGTAAGATGTAAGTCTCTGTTTTCTGATTATCATACATTTTAGAATATAAGAATGTGGAAATGTTGGACTGGACTGTGGGTGACTGATTTACTTAAACATGCAACAGTTTTGAGGTAATAATTTAAATTTGTTGGTATAATAGCTTTTTCTGGGGAGAAGCACTTTCCTTTCCATAGATGCTCTGATAGATTTTTTCATTATTCGTGTCTGATTTCTGTTGTTTTATGATGTTAGTCCGTGTCATTTTTGCCATGCCATTGTTTCATAATTGTTAGACTTGTAGCACCCCTACTTGTTTGAATGCTGTAAATAATGATCATTTTGAATAAAGTGGGATTTTGTGTGTTTCATGAGTGTGAGATATTTGTTTTAGAGCAACCTTTTGCAACGATTTGAACACATGTATAGTCTATTAGTCTTGTCCTTATCTTCAAATTCATTTTGTATGGTCATGTAAAGGGCAGGTAGGCCTAAACACAAGAGCCAGTCATACTTGCTGCCCAAACACTGAGTTGTGTGGTCCCAGACAGAAGTGTGAGTCATACCTTCACAACACAACATTGATCTAGTCAGAACACACTGATAGGTATCTGCCATCAGTGACAACTTGGCTGTTGGTGTTTGCATAGATTTTGCATAATATCTAGGTAGTTAGTTCACCGGATCAAACCTCCTAACTCCATAGCTTTGACCTTTTAATGTACAACTATGTAATCATAGGCCTATTAAACACAGGCTGATGATGGTCAACAGCTGGCTGTGGTCCTCTTGATAACATGTAATGTGAATATCTGCAATATAGCCATTCTGTATTGGTCTACTGACTAGTGTTTTCTGTGCATACTGGTGGATACTGCAAATTTTTCTTAGCATTAATACACAAATCACTAACAATGTAGGTCTAAATACTGACACTGTAGTATGCAAGTGACGATATAGCCTATCTGAGTTCTTTATAGGCCTACTAAGTCAAATACACACCATAATGACAGTGAAATATTGATATTATATTCTTTCTATGCTACTCAATTTGGACGCCTGTTTTCATGTGCATGGTTCCTGTTTCCATGTGAATGGTATATGATGATGGTACCTTCGACTTAAATTATTAAATTAAACTCATGAACTTGACTGTTTTTAGACCATAGTTGGTCAAGCTCAGGGAAAATAACTGTCCTGGTGATCAATGACCAACTGACCTTTGTGGATCATGATGCCTCAGCAGCTCGGTCATGCCGTTTTTTCCCTATTCAACATAAGGAAGATCAGGCCATACCTACCCCAACATGCAACCCAGCCCCTGATACAGACCCTGGCTATTTCTCGCCTTGACTACTGCAATGCCCTCCTATCAGGTTTTCCAGCCTGTGCTGTGAGACCACTATGGATGGTCCAGAATGCAGAATGAATTCAAGGCACTAATGGTGGCCTACAGGGTGATTGATGGTTCTGCTCCCATCTACCTGAATACTCTCTTAAAGCCCTATGCCACCTGCCGACCACTTCGCTCCTCCAAGGAACGTTATCTAGAACGGCCAACACCTTGCGCAGGTCAATCCAGACTCGTCTCATGTGTTGTTCCACGCTGGTGGAATGACCTTCCAAGCGCCACCAGATCAGATACCCTCTCTACCTTCAACAAACTCTTGAAGACCCAGCTCTTCCAAGAATATCTCCTGGCTTGAATTCTGAATACCAGGAATGCACTTAACCTCTCATACTTAATTTCTCTTTTATACTGCACTTTTATTACACTATTGCACTTCCAACTTAAAATGCTGCAGATTTTATGTTAGCAATAACATTGTGTTGTAGCTTGAATGTTATCCTCTTTTGTAAGTCGCTTTGGATAAAAGCGTCTGCTAAGTGCATAAATGTAAATGATTAGATTAGATTAGAAATGTCCTTACATGGTAGATGGTTCAAGCCAGACAATGGGGAGTACTTTGTTTTTATTGGTATCCAGAAATGGCAGAAGAACACACTTTCCATACTCAAGTGGAAGTATAGATACTAATGTAAAATAAGACTGATAAAAGTATTAGTACTGACTTGATCACTGTTCTCAATGAGCAGTGTTGTTATGTAGGTTATGTATTACAGTACAGATTATAGAATACATGCCCTACAATGTATTTGTTACATTACTCTATGTGAGTAACATAACCTGCATACTACAGATTACTTACTGCTGGTTATTTGGTAGGTTTGGTGCATGCCCTAAATGCGTATTATTGTTGGCACAATATTGAATTAATAGCAAAAGTTTAAATACAAGCAACTACAGTAAAATACAATCACTTGTAGGCCATGTTTGGATATTCAATTCAAAATAATGCTGCTGATGGTGCTCTTAGCCCAGGAATTCAATCTAATTCAATTCAATTATATTTATACAGTGCCATTTACAATATAATTGTCTTGTGGTGCTTTACAGACATTAGCAAGGAGCACCCAAGCACAACAGGGGCAAGGAAAGGTTGTGGTTGTTCATTAAGGAAGAAACCTTGGGCAGATCCACGGCACAAGGGGCAATTGCCAGGGGTAATGCAGGAGAGGTAGTCAGTAAATGCATGACAATTTGTTCATGGTTTTGGCTAAGCATCGTAATGACTCCAAAATATTGTCCAACAATATTATATGGCAATAGAAGGTAATCTAAGGCACTGGTTCTCAAACTGGGGTCCGGGGACCACCAGGGGTCCACAGCAGGTTGCCAGGGGGTATGCGAAAATTGTTGCTATAGTATAAATATAAATTTTGCTATAGTATATATTTTGCTAAGTAGAAACTTAGAAAAACTTAGAAAAGTAGAAAAAAATACTAGAGATCAGCACAGAGCTCAATCACATTAAGCTCATTAGTCCCCCCAGCATGCCTGTTCAAAATTGTTTTGGTATTAGCAACATATGTTTTTAGTTCAAAAGCATCTGAATGAGTTAGGCCTGTCTAGGTGGTTCACACTAAGCAGTTCAACAACGTCTTTACGTCAGTAGCAACTTGTTGGCCTTTCGGTCAACAATAGGCTACTATTTAAACCGCAGACATGCATATGCCGGGAATGTAAAGTTAACGAAGATAACGTTTAAAATATCTGCTTCAGCTTTAACATTGAATCCCAGTGGCAGTAGGAGCAATAGCTGTACTGTAGGCTACAGGCTACTCTTGAATCGCCTCTTAGGCTTAGGCGGCCTTTAACTTTCAGATTGTGCTATCCCCTCCCTCGCCACACTGGCATCCTCGACGTCGTAACCCCTTGCTATTGAGGTCCATCACAAGATCCACAGGGGACTGCACATACTCGGGCCTCTATTACCACCCGCTGCCCAATTAAGTGATCACATCCACTTACTCATCAAATCAAAGAGCAGCTTGCACCATGTCTAACAATGCGTAACGTCAGCCCCGTGGAAGTTGCAATTTATTGGGGGACAAACACTTATACTACTGTATAAATTAAACTATATCTGACAAAAACGTATTTGCATCTGAAATCAAACTCCATGGTCTAGGCTACTTCCGCGATTGGTGCGTTAAAATGAAATAATAACAACTGCAAAGAACAAAATATAAGTTCAAGCCCTTTATAGTAAGTTGCATTTCTTGTCACAAAAAGTTCCGTTTTTTGATCCCTGATTTTTGTTTCAGAGTTGGAAATTTAATGAACGGATGGTCCACGGACTTTAGTCTTTAGTCTTTAGTCTTACCTAAGACACGTGCATGTCCACTGCATAGGCTACACATGAGTAATTGGGCCAATGGCCTGCAAACGTTGCTGACAGGTAGGGTACTCCTCACAAATGTCGAGCGCAGAAAAAATCATGTCTAGAAGAGACACGCCGTTTACGCACAATGTAAAGTTTTTTGTTAAACCCTCTGACTGCTCGCACACAAACCATGCCATCTCACAAGCGAATGACGCAGGCCCAGGGCACATAAAAATAAAACCTAGCGAAAGTTATGATGTCTCCAGCAAAAAGCGAAGACATGTTTCCTTCTGAGTTACTAAAAGAAAGAGAAAAGACGCGTTTCTGAAGGTACATGAATTACTGTGCCAAGGCTTAAAAGTTTAACCTAAATGCTGTGCACTAAACGAATTTGGTGATTTCTTTTGTGGCGTTTTTGTTTGTGGACTGGAAACAACAAAACTATGACTTCGTTTAACCCCTAGTTTCACACAAACCACTCTCTCATCTCAATCCTTTTATTCGTTGATTACTTCAAGATGTATCCATCCATACATCGCTGCTGCTCCATTGCCTCCCATTATGTCGTGTCACGGGAGTCAAGTTGAGGTTGGACAAAATTTCGTGCTGCTTTATCAGTAATTACGGTAGGAAACGTCAGTGGTAGTAGTACAATGTGACATTCTACACAGGTTTGTTTGGTGTTATGCAATGTAACACCGGCCCAAAACTTAAGACGTCTGCAGGTAGTTTTGTCAGTTTGAACACTGTATTTGTTGATCAGTTTGTCTGAGATGTAGGCTACACTTCCCCCTTGATTTGCATGAAATTTTTATTCCTGTGGATTCGTTTTAAAGTTTGGGACTGTGATTTAGTTAACATTAGCTTGCTAGCAAAGCAATAACGTTACAGATCAGGCAAATGGGAAAAGTGGCAAATCTGCGTATGTAAACACTACTTAGACTACAGTAGCAACGGACAAGTTCAGGATCTGTCATTAAAATTAGGCTACTGCAAATTCTGTCATTAATTTTGCTTGCTTAGCAGGAGCGATTCACCGAATGCTTCCATGGAGCACTCTTGGTTGTTGTGGTAAGTTAAGCTATAACGTTAAGTGAACCTGGAACTTAAGATCTTGAACCTTAATCTCTTGTCTGAGCGTTTATTCATTTCGACTATTGTATAGGCTATTGTAGAACAGCGCTGGCATAACCTACAGGTGGCATAGGCCTGGGTGAAAGCAAACTAGCTCGCTAGCTAGCTAACTAGCTAGTAATTGTATAGATTCTATAGATTTTATAGATTATTTAGATTCTTCAAGCAGCCTATAGCCCGCAATATCCTTTGCATACTTTCTTGCATTTTCTCATCGAGCTCCATGTTGACATTTATTTTGACTCAATGAAAAGAGTTTCTGTGTGAATGCTAGATTTGTTGTAGTATTTCCTACCAAGTAAAGAAACTTGTTTGCAATGAACCTCATTTGTTGTGAATATTTAGGCGCTCTACATTGGTACCTCTTATCCTCATTGTTTGTGCTGGACACTGTGTTGGACTGAATGATGACTCCAGTTCCAAACCTAATTTTGTCCTCATGATGGTGGACGACTTGGGTATTGGGGACATTGGTTGCTATGGGAATGACTCAATCAGGTAGGCCCAGTGTCTTTTTTGGACTTTTATTTAATTCCAAACCTTTCATTTTTTTTTTTGATCATTACTTGTTAATGTCCACTCTGCCACGCCTACTTGAAGGACTCCCAACATTGATCAATTGGCTGTTGATGGAGTAAAACTTACTCAGCATATTGCTGCAGCTCCTCTTTGCACCCCCAGCAGGGCTGCATTTATGACCGGCCGATATGCCCTGCGTTCAGGTATGATTGACCTGAGAAAATATAGACAAGTGTGATGATGTTTTGAATATGTCTTTCCTTAAATTGGCTTTGTCATTGTGTGCTGGCAAGGGCTTGGGGCCATCGGCAGAGTGCAGGTGATTCTGTTTTTAGGGGGCTCTGGAGGACTCCCTCCCGGTGAGACAACTTTTGCTAAGCTGCTGCAGAAAGAGGGCTACACGACTGGGATTGTTGGTGTGTATCATACTTACTTCTGTCTTCTCTGGAGTTGTGTAAAGTATTTTAACCCCTATAAATGATCACACTTTTCTGGAAAAAAAGATTTGTATACATATTATAATATATAAAAGAAAAAATATAATTTGGGTTATAAAAAGGGAAGGGTAGTCTAGCGGTTAAGGAACCTGGCTATTGTGCCAGTAGTCTGGAAAGTTGTGGGTTTGAATCCCGCCTGCCACCGTTGTGCCCTTGAGCAAGGCCCTTAACCCTAAGTTGCTCTAGGGGAGACCATGAACAATTGATAGTTGACAAAATATAAGTCGCTTTAGATAAAAACATCTGCTAAATGCATAAAAAAGTAGACTGCTATATCCAAGGCTTACCTGCCATAGCAGAATAGCAGAAGAAATTAAAACAAAGTGGTCCAAAAGATAAGAATGTATGCATCTATAGCTGGTTATTTCACATGATCTCTTTGTTCAGTGGAGGGCCACTGGACCCACACAAAAAGTGGCCATTGCCTCACACCACCCAGATGCTTTGTAAATGTTGCTGGATGTTGTTTAAAATATTGGGAAAGTTTTTATGATCACACAGCATTGAAGGATAGAGGTTTTTGGCCAGTTTGCAAAGAGTCTCTAAGAGCCTCTGGCATCCCAGGGCAGAACCATTTTCCATTAGCCTAGGTGTTCCAGTAAGCAATAACCCACAAGAGGCCGTGGGTTATGCTAGTTCTACCATGGTTAAGGGGAGTGTTCAGGCCCGATGCATTAGCCATAGTAAAACCAGCATAACTCATGGGCTTGAGGGCTTAAAGGAAGATACAACAATGAGAAATGTAGCGAATTATTCACCGATAACAATTCCTCCTCTTAGAAATAATTTTCCTTTAGCTGAATGGTTGCCAAGTAACTCTCAAGCGCAGCCACCTTTCACTTTCCCATGGCACAGTAAGAATGAAACGTTGTCAGAGCCGTGGCATATTGTGAATTTTACAATGGCATCAAACACAATTCAGCCAATCATAATCAAGGACCGGAACTATCACTAAGAAGAATCAGGGCAAAACACTGCCGAACAGTGTATCGCTTTAAGTGAATTTTGTAACACAACAAAGGCATTCTTTATCAAATCGTAAAGCTATTATGCTGGTTTTAGCTAGTTTAAGATGGTCAAACCCACCAAACCATCAAAAATCATGGGAAAACACCATAAGCTGGTCAACCAACCAAGCTGGTCCATCTAAAGATGGTCACATCCACATGTCACAGCCTGTCAAACTAGACTTTTCTGGAGTAGGCTGGTTATGCTGACCAGCAAAAGCCAGCTAAACCAGCTAAACCATCCACACCTTAAGATGACAAAAAACAAGCTGGTGAAGCCAGCTTAAACCAGCTAAAACTACCAGCATAAACTTGGCTTTAGTGGGATTTCTCTGCAGGGATATTAGTGTATCTGTGGGTGAATAGCCTACTTACAGGGAGGCCACACTGGATATGTCACTTATGTGTTACGTTTGCATTTGCCACAATAATTTGCTTCCATGGTTATCAATGGTTATCAACACCAGATGTGACAGCTCTGTGTACATTAGTTTTTGTAATTATTTTATTATTACTTTATTTATTATTTTATTCTGGCATTATTATTATTTCAATTTTCAACAGACTAGCACTTCAGAAATGTCCTAAATTATAAACAGTTATAATGAAAACACTGAACGCTGTGGAGGAAATAGGTGATAAGTGAATATCAGACAAATATTTTACTTCTCTGACAGGAAAATGGCATTTGGGGCTGAATTGTGAAAGCAGGAATGATCACTGCCATCATCCCAACAATCACGGGTTTGACTATTTCTACGGCCTGCCTTTCACCCTTTTCAATGACTGCAAGCTTGGAGAGGGCTCAGACGTGTTAGCTGACATACAGCTGAAACTATGGAATCTTACTGTACTGCTTGGTGTCGCAATGATAACTCTAGTCTGTGTGCATGCAACTGGTCTGTTGGAGGTCAGTGGGAAAGTGATGGTGCTGCTGGCTCTGCTTTGGCTCCTGGCCTTCGGGGTGTGGTATGTGCCATTTCGCCTCCACACCTGGAACTGTATCCTCATGAGAAATCAGGATGTAGTGGAGCAGCCCATGAACCTTGAAACACTCACTGAACGCCTTGTTAATGAAGCTGAGCACTTTGTTGAGAGGTAAAATCTACAAGTGTGTCCCTATGTTGTCTCCTATGATGCTGTTGATGTTTGAGGTCTTTCATGAATGAGGTCTTTCATGTGTGATCACAGGAACCAGAACAAGCCCTTCATGCTCTTCCTGTCTTTGGCACATGTGCACACTCCTCTCTTCATAACCAAAGGCTTTGCAGGACAAAGCAAAAATGGGGTCTATGGGGACAACGTTGAAGAGGTAGACTGGGTGATAGGTAAGATATGTCATATGGTTGCTTAATGAGAACATCTCTGTTAGGACAAGAACTCTTCTGAAATCAACAGTTTGTACATGGCTAATGTGAAGAGTGGAAAGAAATAGAACATGGTTCAGGAGATTTGGGTTGCAAAGGGGTGGAAAATTTCCAGTAAATTTCTAGGAAATTTCAATGTAATGTAATGTTAGTTCAGGAATCTTGGAAAATTTTCAATTTGGAAAATTTCTTTGGGAATTAACAGGAATTATGGGAATTAATGAGAATTAGCTGGAAATTTTGGACAATTTAAAGAAATTGTACAAATGATTATTTCATTGAACTACAAAAACGCAGTTGCCAAGAGGTGAACTGTGATTTTTGCTAGTCAGGAACTAACCCATGATAAGATATCAAACCAATAGTCCGGAGTCAGTCAGACCATAGCCCTGTTGTTCATGGCTGCCGAGTGCTGTTGGTAAGAATGAGAATATTTGGTACATAGACCATAGCAAAATGGCTGCCAAAGCTAGCTGATGTGGGCCCCCTTCAGTTAGTATTAGCTGTGAGTTCACAAATTCGGTTGTACAAATGCTGTACCTACTAACAGCACTCTGCAACCTCAAATAACAGGGATATCAGCTGACTGACCCCAGATTTGTCTTTTAAGAACCTGTCAGAAGTGGAGATTTAAGGGGTAATTGCTGTGAATGCAGAGACCAACTATAAAACTTAACTGGTGCCATGCAAACTTGACTGAGGGGCGTAATGTGCTAAGGCTGTGCAGAACTCTAGGAAAATCACATCTTAGCAGGCAATAGGATCACAAACACCAAGCAGGAAAAGATGGCAAAAATGTGTTGGCAAAAAACATCTGCCTCTGAGACTTCTGTGCCACCTACAGAGTTTAAAAGCATCAGTTTTTTCAAAAAGTGTTTGATCTTAGGAATTCGTCATGGTTACAGGAGCAGGGTTTTGAGGATGTTTCGATGAGGTAAATTTGGAGGTCTATGCACAATGCATGTAGGGAGTGTGGTTTCAGTAGCTCTGTAGTAAGTGTGTTATGTGCCTGTACTGAGTGTGGTTTCAGTAGCTCTGTAGTAAGTGTGTTATGTGCCTGTGCTGAGTGTGGTTTCAGTAGCTCTGTAGTAAGTGTGTTATGTGCCTGTGCTGAGTGTGGTTTCAGTAGCTCTGTAGTAAGTGTGTTATGTGCCTGTACTGAGTGTGGTTTCAGTAGCTCTGTAGTAAGTGTGTTATGTGCCTGTACTGAGTGTGGTTTCAGTAGCTCTGTAGTAAGTGTGTTATGTGCCTGTACTGAGTGTGGTTTCAGTAGCTCTGTAGTAAGTGTGTTATGTGCCTGTACTGAGTGTGGTTTCAGTAGCTCTGTAGTAAGTGTGTTATGTGCCTGTGCTGAGTGTGGTTTCAGTAGCTCTGTAGTAAGTGTGTTATGTGCCTGTGCTGAGTGTGGTTTCAGTAGCTCTGTAGTAAGTGTGTTATGTGCCTGTGCTGAGTGTGGTTTCAGTAGCTCTGTAGTAAGTGTGTTATGTGCCTGTGCTGAGTGTGGTTTCAGTAGCTCTGTAGTAAGTGTGTTATGTGCCTGTACTGAGTGTGGTTTCAGTAGCTCTGTAGTAAGTGTGTTATGTGCCTGTACTGAGTGTGGTTTCAGTAGCTCTGTACTAAGTGTGTTATGTGATTTAAGGAATAGATACTCTGCTTAATTTGCATTAAATCTTAATTTGCATTAAATCTGTCTCAGTTAGGTTTATACTATGATATATTTTCACCATCCATGTCTAAGTTCCCAACTTTCATCTTAAAAAATTACCAGTTTATTCCTGTCTGTTAATTCCTGGTAAATTTTCATAAATATCTGTAAAATTTTGCAACCTTAGTCTAGATGAACAGTATGTCTGTTTCTTTCCCCAACAGGCCGGATGGTGAATGCCATTGACAGACTGAACCTGTCAAACAGGACCTTAATGTACTTCACCTCAGACCATGGTGGATTCCTAGAGGACTCAGATGCACGTGGACAGAAAGGTGGCTGGAATGGAATATACAGAGGTATTGCATGCCTGCACCTTTGTCTCAGTTATTCACCTGTAGACTGCACCTAAGAACATTTGTGGTTGTTAGACTCAGACTTTTGTCAGACTTTCCAGTCTTCCCACTGAAATGACTATTGTTTTATTACGATTGTTTTTAAAGGTTTATTACAGTCATTGGAATGGTATGGGAATTGGAATGGTGTGATGTGATGTGGTGGATACATCCTGAGAATTCAACTGTTTAGAAACCAAGAGTTCAGTATCATGTATCAGACTAGAATGATGAGAGAGAGAGGGAGAGAGAGAGCGCTTTTGATGGCTGAACAAAGAAAGGGAGGATAGAGATTTTATATGATTTTGTAGATTTTGACTTGCACTGATTTTGACTGTGTGTCTAGTGAACAGCTCGCACATTTATGCTTATTTTCTTATTAGCTGTACCCATGTAAATACCTCGTGGAAATTTGACTAAGCGTTGGAAAAGTTGCGTTGTTGATAAGAAAGAGACTCAGACATTAGTCTGCTAAATGCAGCTAATTTCACCCAAGATCCTCAGTGATCTTCTAGAATTAACTTTACTTGGGAAATCCAGAATTCCTCACCTCACTGTTGTTGAGGACATATGGTTGGTTGAAACTCTACTCCAGTTATTTTGTCTCTGGTAACAACAGGATGCACACTTCCAAGCATTGGCCCTCTCGTTTCTGCATATAGGCTCCACCCATGTCTGCTTTTCACCTGCAGGAGCGCTCAGGGAGAGCTGCCTAGAATAGGCCTTTATTTCATGTGTAATAAGACACATTTCTAACAGTTATTTTTCAAAAGGCTTGATGTATTGTTTGTGTTAAATGGTGGACACATTTCGATCAGCCTCATTGTTCCAGGAGGAAAAGCTATGGGTGGTTGGGAGGGGGGAATCCGTGTCCCTGGAATATTCCGCTGGCCTGGTCGACTGGCTGCTGGTAAGGTGATTGATGAGCCCACCAGCCTCATGGACATTTACCCAACACTGGTGAACCTTGCTGGAGGAGAACTGCCCAAGGACAGGTAAGCTGCACTCAAATCAGTCTGATACACGTAAGAGAGAATCAATTAATTTGTAATTCAGTGAAATAATGCTATACGTAACTCTGCATGGAAAACACTCAGCATACACAACCCCATTTTCCCCTTCTTGTCCCTGAAGTGACCAGTGTCTTGTCTACTTACTCCTAGGTTGCTGGATGGCCATGACCTGATGCCGCTGATGGAGGGCAGAAGGGAGCGCTCTGAGCATGAGTTTATGTTCCATTACTGTGGCATGTACCTCAATGCTGTCCGCTGGCATCCCCCTGCCAGTAAGAAGCACACTGCCGTGCACTAATCCCTGTAGCCCTTTTCCATCAAAAACATGATTCACTTTCCAATTATGCGCATCAAAAAGGTCATGTGACATATGGAATGGAAAAATAATTATGTCTCTCCTACTCACTGATTTTGTCACGCTGAGGTAATGGAAAACCCCTATTACACTCCTTATGTCACTAAAAATTGATTGGACTTAGACAGTTAATTTGCTTGATGGGAAAGGGTTTTCACTCCACAGTTTCATAACAGAGTGTCTTTACTGTCTCAGATAATGTTCTTTACTCTTTTCACTTGTCTGTTGACACAGGTGATGCCATCTTCAAGGTGCATTTCTTCACTCCCAACTTTTCCCCGCCGGGAGCTGGAGGCTGCTATGAGATTGGCGTCTGCATGTGTCACCGAGGCTTTGTCACCTACCACGACCCACCCCTGATGTTCAACCTGGCCGTGGACCCATCAGAGAGCACTCCTCTCTCTGCTGAGTCTGAGCCTCGGTACGCTGAGGTGCTGCAGATGGTCAGACACGCTGTGCAGGAGCACCAGCGGACCCTGCAGCCTGTACCCAACCAGCTGTCATGGGAGAAGGTCTTGTGGCGGCCCTGGCTCCAGCCCTGCTGTGGTACCTTCCCCTTTTGCTCATGCTCCGAGACCAACGGCACAGCATCACCTGCAGCATGACCACGCTACCCGAAACACAAAGGCTTGCTTTTCACAGGGTTTAAGCCATCAGGTTTATCTCGATACCAAAACACCTCATCTTAAGCAAGTGTTCTTTTAATAGATTCATTTTGTATTCAGACATGCAGGGGTTTGGATAATTGTGCATTGTGAACCATTTTACCAGAGTTGTCCAGCTTCAGAGGGAAAAAGTCCTACCACATAATCTGTTCCATCCATTCATGTTGAGCTAGGGAGATGAGCTAGGACTTTTAGGGCAAACGCACACCAGCTTTGACATCATTGCAGAGCACTTTTGAATTTGACAATTTAGTTTGCTCCTGCACACAGCACACAGCAAACTTCACAGTAGCCTCAGGAATAACCAATGGATTTTATTGAATGGCTTTGACAAAAATAGACATAAGTCACACTCAGCAAGGTGGCAGTGACAGAGTTCAGTGCTAGTGTGCAGTGTTTGTTGAAAACAATGGAATAGAATGTCAGAAGCAAAGTGCTCCACATTTTGTCAGAGGGGATGTGCGGAGGCCCTTACTTTCTTGTGCTGGATTTTTCCACCTCTGCAATTTATTTAGAATTTAGTCCCATTCTGCTCACATTCCTCCTGCTGTGTCCAGTGTGTGTGTGTGAGTGTGTGTGTGTGTGTGTGTGTAAAAAGGTAATAGAGTGGTCTACACTACTTAAGCTGTGCTGCTTCAGGAGCATGGATGCAAGGGATGCCATTTGCTGTTGACTTTAAATAGCAACATGCAATGTTTTTGGACTCGGAGAATTCTGAAATTAACATTATGAAGAATGGATTCTTGTAAGTAGATAAGTTTATTGAGGAATTTAACAAACTTAAGCTAAAATTGTCTGTTTTTGATAACCTTGTCTTTTTCTGCATGTAGTGAAATATTCAGATGCAATGCTAATCTGTAATTTCAGTGCACTTTAAACAAAGCAGTTTCAGAGAGTAAAAGTCCTACCGCTTATTTTTTTCCAACCATTCACTTACACCAGCTGATTCTAATTAGAGTAACTGTTGAGCTAGGGAGATGAGCTAATTAGTGGAATCACCTGTGCTAAGTGCATAGGTAGAACCAGTACATGCCAGGACTTTATTCTCTGAAACTGGATTTTTCCATCTCAAGACTCAGTGAAAGGTAGATTGAGTTGGTTCTTCAGCGGACCAGGAGGAGGCAGTATATCTCTGATGTAAACACTTCTGCACACTGCCCCTCATTTGTGTTCAGAAAATTCATAGATGCTTTTTCCTCTTGGAGTTTACTTTTATTTTCCATGACAGTCATAAAGGGATATGAAGTGTATATTTTCAGTGTTATGATCAAAAAGCACAACCAAAGTATAAGGCAAATAGCCACCAGTTAGCCTTAATGTTTTCTCTGGACCCATCAACTCTTTTGATGAGGGATAAGAGGGATGTATCATATGGCCATTCCCTTGCTCATGAGAACATCATGAGTTTCCATCATTGGAAATATATTTTTTGTTTTGTGCCTTGGCCACCTTGCTTTATGTTGGCTACTGATTAAACTTTATCATCAAACAAATAAAAATGTGTATTTCATATGTATGTATTCAATTAAACAAAACTTTTATCCACCAGAGGGTGCAATAGTCAAACAAATTAGATGAGAGAGAACGTTATGATTCATGGAAATCATATGCAGATAAAATTATGTCTTCACACTCTCCAACCGTAATTCAAGGCCTCCTCCTTTCAGAAGATATAGGAAAGGATTTCTCACAGATGTCAACCATTACCTGCGCTAGGATCCTAATCAGATACAGAATTTCTCATACACTCAGGTCATGTGCTGTATTGAAGGCCAATAGGAGTGTATAACCCCCAGACGGAGTGGGAAACGGCCTGTCTCCCCTAACCCTTTCCTGTCAGTGCCTCACCATCTCATCTCTGCCGCTGGGCAGCAGTCCAGCTCAGATCCTTTAGGAGGAAAAGGCTATGTAATACTCTGGAGGGACAGTCTGCTCACAAAGAGACAGACATGAGTAACGGAAGCTCTCTCTATGTAGTGTTAGCAGCCAGATGTCAGCATAAGGCATGCACACACACTAGGATGGAGGGAGGCTGGAGTTGCCCTCAGACAGCAGATGGAACATCTTGTCTAGGAGTAAGCAGCAACATTTGAGCCTGGCACAGGATGGCCACATCTGCACTCACCAGGGGAAACTGCATGAAATTGCTGCAGCCCACAGTGTAATCTAGTAAAAATTAGCCAGGTAGACTATTATAGTGGTTCTCCTCTAACTTATTTGATATCTACTTCAATATGTCTGGGGCTATAAGTGATTGTGGGGAAAATGGGAAAGTGTTCTTGCAAAGATTAAATCTATTTATCTTTTTTCTACAGCAAGGGGTCTGTTTCTAGTTTCACCAGGGGCTGAATGCTTTCTTTACAGATTTGAACTGAGATTGTCGCTACAGTAATGGAGCGTATCCCTCTGTATCCACATCTCATTTCTTCTGCCACAATTCATTCTGACATGAAAGATTCACCAGTTTTATATCATTCCCCCTCAATGTGCTTTTGGCTTTGCAGTTCTCTTGTAGGAGGCTGGAATTATGACCTGGGGCTAATGAGTGTGTTTTTGTCGCAGAGAACATTTTGTGTACAGGCTTTGACGTATGTGGTGGTTTAGATGGTTTTTGTGTAAATCTGTGAGGAAATGGCTGCCACATACATCCAGAAGTCACACAGTCATAGGGCTGCTTTGTTGGCCAGAGTTTGTAGAGAAGCTCTACAAGTGCATTTTAGTAGCTGTGTTAGGAAGGAATCTTGCAGCCAGGCAATAAAATTCCTCAGATGGGTGAGAATACTCTGCTTTTTGCTTCTTTTCAAAAGCATAATGCGGAAGGGTATTCTTAAATTTCTTAACATACGTCAGCGCTACGTGGGTTCCTCTGCAGTCTCCCAGTAAAAGATGGTCTGGAACATCAAAAGGCAGACTAGAGGTCACATAAGGGATTACATAAAATACATCTCAGCAAATGCAACATGACACTTCCTAATCTCATCTGATGACTACCATCTTTTGCAGAATAAGAGATTTGTCACTTGTGTCTAAAACTGGCTACATCTCTTTGACTTGCAACTCCAAGCGTGCCTGTGGGGGCATTGCATGCAACTTAAATTAACATCTAAATTACTTCCATGAAAATAGGACATATGAATAGCAAAAAAGAAAACCGCTAGCCTTTGGCAGTATACTCCTACTTATGATCATCTTTACATTGTGCTTTACAGGAAAAGGTCATATTGTATGATTTCTGTGCTTATTAGTCTGAGTGAGATAAAAGGAGGATACATCTGTTGTGTGTTGTTTAGCACCAGGGAGTCAGTCCTGTAAGTCATTTAACATAGTGAACTTCATATGTTGAGAAATGTTCTTTTCAGTGCAGTAAACAGATCCTCAACTTTGACCTTACTATGTGAGAGGATATTATGAATTAGGTTCTTGCAGCATTAATTCTTCCTTGGATAAATTATGTGATGATGTCCATAACTTTTGCAATTTCTGCAGCCTGTGCGCTTTCTAGCTTTGCCAAGTCACACATGTCACAAAGACTCAAAAGTGTTTGGGTAAAAACAAGAATTTTCATTTTCAAGATGTGTGTGTTTGTGTGTTGGTGACACACCAAGTTATGTAAGGACTGCAAGATCAAACCACATGGTCAAAAGGTCCAAGCCTGAAGTTGATTTTAGATCAGCTGAAGACAATTCCATTTGACTTTGCAATAATTCTATCACACCTGTGGTTATATATGTGCAAATTTGCAAATATGTTCTTAAGTATTGAAAAGAGCCTTCTCCAATCAATTCAGAAAATATTCAGTCCACAGAACAAAGACAGTGTGATGTGCCAAGACTCCACCCATGATAATACTCCCCCTCGCACAGCATTTTCTCTGGCACTGTTTCTGATACTCCAATGGCCCATTTAACCTCCCCTAAGCTTTCCTTAAGTGTTTTAAAGGTTGTAATTTTCATTGACTCAGACTAACATGTGTTCATGGCAAAGAAGAAAGCTGGCCATGAGGTCCACCTTGCTTTAACTTGACACCATTGGCCTTAATTGCAAACACTAGTTGTGCATAATATGCAAACAGAATTTGTTCAGCTATTTCAGCCACATTGAGGATATCTGATTGTTAGATTTGCATTTTCCCTATGCAACACAGGGAGTGGATTTCGTTTGAAAGTTCTAGCGGGTGCAGGGCGTTAGCAACTCTTCTCAGCTCTGACCGTGGGGAGGACTGTTGATGTCTCATCGCCCAAATACCATCAGGAGAGCACTAAAGTACATCAGTATATTTGAGCCTAAGGTCTGATCTCAGTGGAAAGGTTGACACCGTTGCTATATGCATCAGCCTGCAGTTTATGTTTGCCTTAATGAAAAGGAGCACTTGGTTTAGAGAATGTCTGCCCACTGGCCTACTTGAAAATGAACATCAACTTCATGGTGACACAATGTCTGGCAATCACATTCAAGCAACCTGAAATACATTATGTGCTTTAGGTTCCAATTAAGTTGACAATATCATGATTGGTATTTGTTACTTTCAGGTTGGAGACAAAAAGTGGGTGTTTTATCACCTTAGAGTGCAGTCTGTGATTATAACACTTTAGGTTCCTTTTCGCCAAATAACAATCACAGTATAACTGTATATTCTGCTAACAAAATAACATGTAACTGCTTGTATACACAGTCCTTTGCTCTGTGAACCAAATAGGGTAGTTTTCACTGCCACTGAAACACTTTCATCATGATATCCTATTGAATTTCCAGAAGATTTTTCTCATTTATGTGATGTGTTCTGTTAGCATCTCTGACACAGTACTTTTCCTCTTCAACCACATGAGAGGAACGATACACAAATGACATCATGCCACACCACTCCACTCCATTAATCATGTGGACCCAAAGAGGCACAAGACTGTGGACTTTGCAAGTGTGTGTTCATATTTCTGTTATAGAGTTGGCCTTTCTCTGGCGTAGTGTTTAGCAGTGAGTGTGGTACCCGTTAGCGTATGTTTGTGCCTCTGGTGAGCTTTAGAGGGGCCTGTCAGTGGTTTGCAGTTTAAGTTGCTCAGTGCACAACACCCATCTGGTCTCCATTACGCAGCTCATCATAAGGGAATATGGCTTGTGGCAGTGGATGCCTCCCACTCTCCCACTGGGGCAAAATAAGCTGACGCTCACAGGAAGACCACTGCAGTACTGATGAAGTAGTAATCAATTACGTTATGGCACCTGAAGGGGCCAGGGTGGCATAGATGTTTTAGTAGCTTGTTGTTACTGACTGTTAACATGTTATTTTTCCAGTGTGACAAGATAAGCTCTTTAGACCTGAGCAAGGATAAACTGTTACATTTCACTAATGATCATTGTCAAATTTGACCAGCAACCCATCAACTGGCCATGAAAAGTAATGGGTTTACTTGAAAGTGCCTATTGCAAGTACATGTGTGTCACACACACACACACACACACACACACACACACACATACTCACACTCACACAGATTATATGACTTGCTGACAGGAGCAGGTAAAGGACTGTTGGATGTGTGGGATATAACAAAAACCATGGCAATATATGTTACTAGGAGTTTTAAGTAAACTTGTGTTGAAAACAGCTATTATTATTTTTCAGTGAACAGAACAGTCCAAAGTACTAAGGTACATTTTAGGGCCTCCATTGATGTGGGAGAGATAGTACCAGTATCAGCGCTTCTACTATAAGTGTTTTGTGTCTGTCCAAGGGCCCAAAATAGGAAAATTGTGTCTCATGCGTTTATATTCTTTTGCCTTTGAATAAATACCATGTGTTCACCCAGAATATACTGTATAGTTCTATCACTATGGCCAGACTCCAGTTTACAGTATGTTAAAGGAAAAGAAAATGATAAGACAGCAAGAATACCCTTAAAATGCTCTTTCAAAAGCAGCAGGAAGCACACAGGCCTGGTGACAATTACAAATAATTACAATTTGTATCTGCTCAAAACAACATCCTGGGACTTTCAGGGTTTCTTTCTATCCGAACCTTTTACATATGTTGCATGTACATGTAGCAGCCCTAGGCATGGACAGAACAGCTTGCCATGGTCTTGTTGGGTTCTGTTTTTTACTGTATTGCTATGTTAGTAGGATGGTAATAGTACTGCAGCTCAGCTAGATGCCTTGAAGGGATTGTCACACACATCTACAGCCAGACAGGGTTGATATTCATTGATAAGCATGAGCTGGGTGATGTGTTTTGTGAAGAAAAGTGGCTAAAGTTTGTGTAAATGTACACATATGTTTTCAAAGAGGGTTCCAATAGCACCACTAAAATCC
Source organism: Tenualosa ilisha (assembly GCA_015244755.2). NCBI lineage: Eukaryota > Metazoa > Chordata > Actinopteri > Clupeiformes > Clupeidae > Tenualosa > Tenualosa ilisha. Next base: position 2,619,323 of record PYXC01002596.1, read on the forward strand.
ATTAATTCTTAACTTGGCGTAGGGCATAGTCACTTTGGTTTGAGGTTTATTTGTTTTTTCCTCCCAAGAATAAAAGGGGGATAGAGTAGGATCAAAGCTGGCTTTGTTGTTTCACAGACAAATCAGAGTGCTGTCCTTTTGAAAATCTCTTCTTATGACAATCCAATCAAAGCAGTAGAGACATAAAATTGTATTCTATTTTGTTTGTTTGAATGGATTTCATTTCATGCAAAGAAAAATTATGAAATATATAGGCTTTTGTCATGATGAAAACCTATACTTTGCATGTCCAAGGATGTGTTCCGAAAAACACAGTGTAGTATTTCTTGATGTTGGGGTTTTTTCATGCTTTCAGATCTCTGCCTGTGTTTGTCTCACTGGCACTGGTCTCATAAAAATCCTAACATGTGTGTGTGCAGGGGGAAGTGTACAGCAACCCAAATTAGAGGCATAAGGCACAATAAACATTTCGAAGCAGCAGTGTTCACTCTAAATGAACCAGTCAGCATGCAGCTTTAATTCCTCTGAATAATCACACATTATAATACATTCATCACCTACTAGCATGCATGGACTGCTCTTATGGTTTTCTGTTCAAGCTCCTATATCCACACTCTGATTGCATGAATTCAATTCCAATGCTGTTCACTTTCTCCCACTGTTCCATCAGGATGTCATCTGTACTGTAATCACATTGCCCAGAGTGTTTGTCTTTGAGAATGCCTTGATGGTTCCAAAAGAGAGATGAAAACTGTGTGCCACTGAAAGACCAGTAAGGCATGTCAGGGGTGAGCAAGGCTGACAAATGATTTGAAAAGAAAGAATCATCTCTCCTGACAGATGACAATGACTTGCTGGCAGCATCACCTTCCTTAAGTGTTTCTCTAGAAAATCAATGATTCTCTTTCAGTTGCAGCACTTTGACGCTACTTAGTGGGATATCACCTTTGGCCGAACCTGTTCTGCTGAACCCTCTTCCGTCAACGACTAAAGGCTGTGCTCGCATGCGTTACGGCGTCTCTGAGCTATATAACACAGGTGTATGCGCACCCATCCTCCTCTTTCACCTTTCAGTGACTACTGGCTGCGTGGACCCCTCTTTGTGCCTTTGCCGCTTGACTCTACAAGAGCTCTGGTGTTCAGCAGGCTTTGGCCTCTGAGTGAGCCTCTAAGCAGATGATTTGTTCCATATTATTATTTTTTATTTGATTGATTTATCCTGAAAACATTCACTGACTTGTGTCCTTTCTTACAGATTTTACGAAAGCTTGGCTGCTGTTATAATGGCAACCATCTCTAACAGATGCCCATGCAGTAAATTTATTCTGCTGGTGGATGGTCATAACCTGTGTGTCATATACTTGGGACTACACCATGCACAATCTATCCTTTGTCTGCCTGGCAAATGCCTGCACTGCGCCATGATGAAGCCATCTACGCTCCGCTTCTGCACCAAAGCCCTGATGATGACTTGATATGTGTGCAGCCTACTACCAACAGGGATGCTATGGGACAGTCTGCTAGCTCTCCCAGTCCATCTCTTATCAAACGGAGCATGCCACCTCGTCCTCCTGTCCACAGCCGCTGCTACAAGACCTGTCAAACTGAATATCTCCTTTAACTTTGGTGAGTCTCCCTCCACGCATCTGATGGAGATAGCCTGGTGTCTGAAAGCTCTCTGCCTTAGGAGCACAGAGCACCCAAGGCGCCTTTCATTGGGGAGCTACACAAGCTGGTGGAACTCTTGACCTGACGTGGCCGGATTCTCCTCCTGTCTCCCGCTCCAGACTCGACAGCTGCTTTTACGATGCACTGCCATCCCACAATTTCCCAACCTGGTTGCAGAGGTCCAAAATCATCGGGTCCACCTGTTTACGAACAGGGTGACCACACCGGGAACTGCACCATTTACTTCCCTCACTGGTGAGGACAAACTCGGCCTCCACCTGCATGCCTCCCGTCGAAGACAGTGTATTTATCCCCCTCCACACCATGGCAGGGGAAAACTACTCTCCTATCTAAACCTTGCTGGACCTCAGTGAGACTCACAGAGAAGGTATATGCTGCATGGGGCAGGCATGCAGAACTCTGAACACAGCCGTGCTGTTTCAGGTTTACCAGGCTGACCTCCTCCACCAGCTCAGCTCATCAGTTACCGAAGACAATGTCACCAATCTCCAAAAGGCGACCAACTTGTCTCTACGCTTAACAAAGTATATAGCGCAGGCACAAGACAACAAGTCTACCTAGTGAAAACCGTAGTCGATCGTGAGAAGGTTTCATTGTTGGATGGTCCTCTCACTGCTAAAGGCTTATTCAGAGCTGCTGTGGGGGCCTCGAGGAAAAAATTTGAAGCAGCTCAAAAAATTTCAGCAGCTGTACGCAACCTTCTCCCTCGCCGCCCCGTAAGCCAACACATTGGCAGGGTTCAGACTGTGACACCACCACAGCCACAACACCGCCATCGCAACTGCTCTGCATCCACCCAGCCTTAATCAGCCGGTGCAGCAGGGTGTCCCTCAGCACCTCCCTCCGCTCGAGACCATGCAAGCGGGTAGGGGTTGGGTTCTGTGGAACAGATCTATCACACGCTGTTATACGGTTTTCCCCCGATCGCTCTCATCCAAACAATGTTGGACAGAGTGCGTGTGGAGAAACACACCATGATTTTGATAGCCCCTTACTGGAAAACACAGACGTGTTCTCTGGTCTGATTCCCCTGTTGCAAGGGGAACTGTGGAAATACCCACTTGCCGGGATCTGCTATTCAAGCAGATGGCACAGGTTGGCACCCGTCACCTGCGCTATGGTGGCTGACAGCCTGGCCCCTGAACAGGAACAACTTCCAAGTTGTAGTCTACCCCCATCAGTGGTGGAGACGATTCAAAACGCTAGAGCCCTATCCACTGGGTCTCTTTTACACTGAAATGGCAAGTGTTCACGTCATGTTGCACAGAACACCACCATGATCCTCTCACATGTCTATAGAGGCTGTTTTACCTTTCCTCCAACACGTCTGAGCAGGGCCACGTATTCTCTACATTCAAACTATATTTGACTGGAATGGTGTAACCCCAGGTGCACATCCCCTGGCTACCCGTTTCATCAAAGGGATGTCTCTGCCCACCTCACTCTGTGTTGGTCCCCGTATGGAATTTAATGCCGGTGATGAGAGCGCTGTCAGCATGCCAATCGAGCCCATTCTAGATACTGATCAGAAGTTGTTATCTCTCAAGACAGCACTCCTGGAATGGAATTGCCGTTAGTTAAGTACATTGAGGAACCCACTGCTTTATCAGTAAACCCACACGCCTGGGGATACCAGGGTCATGCCCAAAGCCCTGACCGCCTCTTCCTGCTCTGTCCCTTCCCACCTTATAATCAGAACCGGAGCTAGAGTCTTTCTGTCCTGTCAGAGCATTGCGTGCATATACAGAGCACACCCTCTCATTACAAAAGACAGAGCAGCTTTTTGTTTGTTTCCTGCCCAAGCTCATGGGAGAGTTTTGTGGAAACAGTGTCTGGTGCACTGGCTGGTTGAGGCTATATGCTTGTCATATGAAGTGGCCGGGGAACAGTCTCCAGAGGGCATGAGAGCCTATTTTACTAGGAGCGTAGCTGCATCATGGGCTGTATATAAAGGTGTGTATGTACATAACGTGTGTCAGTAGGCAAGCTGGGCCAGTGGGAACACTTTTGCCCACGTTTATAGTCTAAATGTTACAAGCACGCCTGTTGCTTGCTCTGTCCTGTCCACTGTCAACAGTGTTTGATTTTGTGTTAATGTCTAACTCAGGTTGAACTGTTCTGTGGGTTGTGTCACACCGTGTACATGAGGCTGTGTGGTATACGCATCCCACTAGGTGACGTCGAAGGGCTCTGACTGAAAGAGAACGGTCCTCTGAACGAGAACACGAGACGCCACCTCAATCTGCTTCTTGTACACTTAGGTATGCATACGCCTGCATTATATAGCTCAGGAGGGGCTGCTGTAATGCATGCGTGCACAGCCTTTTAGGCACTGGTTGAAGAGGGTTAAGCAGATTGGTACGCCCAAAAGCGATATCCCACTAGGGGGGTCTTGTGTTCTCCTTCAGAGAACCAGGGTTATTTTCATAACATTCAAACAAAAAAGACCACAGTGCTGTAAACAGTCTAAAGAAGGTCCAATCTGTCCTGACATTAAGGACCTTTCTTTGGAGGTTTCAGGACCAATGGTTTAAGCTCTATGGTGATCGTTGATATGCGTTAATGAAGACCACATGTTCTTAATCCGAACAACATTTTACAGAAACATTAACTTATTGAACCGGACCTTTCACTTCTGACAGAGTATATTAACTTCACGAACACAAACACATGAAGCATCCAGCAGCACTAATCACTATTTTTGTAAGGTGTAAATGGAATACTTTCCATGTGTGAACCGCCCATCTGGTTTTGTGTACTTAACCATAGAAAGCCTAGTGAGAGAACAGTTTGCCTAACATCATTGTTCACATACAGTGTCTTTTAAGTGGTCCCCTAAACCCATTTATGAGAAAGAGTCTCATTGTAGTGTGGCTATCCACTGAGCTGTTACAGGGTACCACACACAGAAGCCTCTTTACGTGTTTGGCATGCAAAACTGATTCGGTCTCTTTGTAATGCTTGGATATTATTTGTTGGCATCTTCAGATGCAAATTATTTTTAAAAGGTTTGTGTCTGTAACTGTTTGCATTTTCTGTAATTTTGAAATGAAAATACTTGCTTTGAGCTTTCTTTTGTATGGCTATACAGAGCCAATTAAGAGCTGTCACAGTATCCCCAGGTTATAATAATCAAATGAAGGGAGCTTTGTTATGAGGTGCAGTGTTTGATCCACAGAAACTACCACTGCACAAGTATGCAAATACACAGACACTGCTGCAGCAATGTTAATTTCCTGTTGCTTTTTAGCTCTGAAATATCTAGTAAGTATGAATCAAACTTTAAACATGGACTCCCTCTGTGGTCCTCATCCAGGAACATCACACATTCAGTTGAGAGAAGCAAATGAGGCTTATTAATGCACTGTACTAAAGAGAGGAGAAGAGAAGAAGAGAAGAAGAGAAAAGACAGGAGAAGAGAATGAAAATATCCCAGGGTTCATCAGTGGTCTGTGTGGTTCGTCAGTGCTCTGTGTGGTCTGGTGTTTCCTCAGCTGTTTGGATGTCAGGCTCTGACATGTGTTCTGGTCATGTCACGTGCAGGTCAGATACAGCATGGACTAAAAGCGTTCTTGCTGAGGTATTTTCTCTCTCCGTCCACTCTGATGACAGTCAAACAGTCTGTTTAGTCTGGGATGAAAGTGTTTCAGTTAGTGACATGCAGCAGTAAAATCACATCCTGACTTGTTTTGTCATGCTTGATTATTGATTGCACCAATCGGTGACCGCAAACAACAGGGTGTGGATTGATTCAGACTGGACTTCTCCTTTAATTAAGAGAAGTAATTTGATTACTTTAAGAAGTATTTGGAATTGAAAATGGTATAATTAGTACTGACTAATAAAGGATTCTCTGGTTTAAGTAATTTTAGTCATCAATCACAATGATTTCCATGTAACACCTTATCCATGTGAATAAGGATCAAGGTGGCTAAGGCTGTACATTAAACTGTTGCTTTTGATAACATCCATGAGGTATGCTGTTGGAGAGTGACATGTGCTGTGCTCTCTGGTGACATCACTTCCAGCTCTGATGGCGGGGCTTTGATGTGCAGTCACTGTGAATGAGGAATGCTGGGCGGCCCAGTCTGATTAGCGTCAGCATGTGTTGGAACTAAAGGGGACCATATGGCAGGTGGAGCCCATAAACTCACTGCTTTTCTATAAATTCACAGTCAGAGGAAGAAACCTGATCCCTGGCTTCCAGTTGTAAAACAGCCGTTGTATCAGTGCAGACAAAAATCAATAAAGATGTGTGTCAAATCCTGATGAAGTTGGGGCAATACACATGATTGGTTTAATTTTGTCACTTCGAAGTATGGCATGCTGTGTTCAGAGAAAGCAACAGGCCAGGAGGGCATAAAGAATGTTAAGAGGAATCGTATTGTAATGAGTCATTTTTTTCTTGTTTGTGCTATTTAATTAAACACACATTTAGAGAAGAAACAAGCTGTTTAGTTTTGCTTACAAAGAAGTGGTTTATTTACAAAATGGTTTTTGAGGCTAAATGCATAATGCTGAAGTGCATCCTTTTACATCATTGCTGAGCAGCTGCAAAATTGAGATGTGAGTAGAGGTGACAGAGAGAGCTAGAGATGTTATCACTATATTCTTCGAAAAGTCTATTTCTTTAGATGACATACAGTAAGTGCAACTTAACACAAACATGGCAAGATCACAAAATGATTCAGATTTAGAGCAGCTAGTATAGTCTGGAACTGTTTTAAAAGGGACTGTTTATTTTTTATACTGAAGCCTATCCAAGTGGGTCATCACATGCGCTCATATTGCATCCATTGTTGTCAGGGCTTTTTGCTTTCACTAGAGCAGCTGTGCACTGGTCACTGGTCACTGGCTGGCTCCTCTCAAACAGGCCCCACTTCATTAGGTGCTAGCAGGGAGAAGGCCATCAGTGAAATACACTTCTCAGCAATAAAACACAGCAAGGGCAGGGTTGATTACTGAACATTTTTTTCCTCAAGATGCCTATGGTGTTATTTTACTTACGGTTTGTTGCATTGTTCATCATTCTTCCATTCCAGTCCACATACTTCATTGTCACTGAATATGTCTGAAATGAATAAAAAGCGGTGTTCAGCAGCCAGCAAGCTAACTGATATACAGACATTCTCTTCAGAGGAATGGTTCCCAGTACCTGCAGCCAGAATGCAGAGACTCATCAGTGGCTATAAGACATCTACAGGCTGTTATTTCAGCTCTACTCAATCTTTTTGGGATGATTCATGGCCACCCAAACTTTTACACTTGCCTGTTGTTATAATGCCTGTTGTATTGATTCTGCTGATTTAATAAATGGCATTTTAAAATTGAAATGTCAATTCATTCAATGTGTAAATTTTGTTAAAAGAAAATTAATAATTATTCATCACAGTGGTGCCCCGAATTTTACATAGTGCTGTTGAAGAGCTGAGACCTGAAGAAAACATTCACTGAGTCAGAGAACTCTGGTTTGTCCCCAACAGAGCAGCACACAATAGGCATTTACTAGCCTATGTAGACTGGCAGCAGAGGTGTTTCTCACAAGATGAACTCAGATGAACTGAAGACTTTGACCACAAAATATATTTGAACAATGACCCAGAAAGTCAAAGGAGGGATTTCTCTCTTGCATTCCAGATGTTTCCAGTATTTTGTATAATAACTCTTAGAACCTTGATTTCTAGGCAGAATTTTTTGTGTAAGACCAGTTAAATATTTCCATGGGCTCCTCCCCAGGCTTAGCCCATTTTCTCTTGACAGAGTGGGACCAGTTTGCAGGGACAAGGAACATGCTCAGCACATGAATATTGATGCTCAGTGTCATCACACAGACATCCTCAAAGTCACCATGCCAGTGTAATATTGTAAGATCGAGTTCAGAACTACTATCTCCTTTCCACATGGGGGGAGTTAGTGTGAAGTGCTCCCCTATTATACAAAAGCAAGAATGTTGAAACTTTAGTGGAATTATTCCGCAGGGAAATATAATAATTATGAATCACTAAGCCACTCAAAGATAAGGATTATAAAAAGCAGTAAACTACTTTGCACATCTTTGTGCTGACAGTGCTAAAGAGGAGCATTGCTTGTGTTGCTATGGCTACAGTGAACTGCATGCTGGGGACACTTGCAGGCTGACTTTGGCCCACATAAATGAGGTCAGGCCAGCTCTGTGCTCTCCTCTCTCCATGATGCAAAACAGAGCAATGTCCCATCTGCGCTCACTGCCACAGCCTTCCATGATGGCCAACTCTATACTGCTTGTTTGTTCTCCTTGTGTTCTAATGGCGGGTAATGGAAGCCTGCTGTCGGAACGAGGCAAGGATGTCTTGAGTGGGTTCAGGGGGTCACGGATGACACACTCCAGCACAAAGAGGAATCAGAGAAGCAAAAGAAAGAGCCACGAAGCATCTGCCTCGATCAGGCAAGAGACTAAGCAGTTGCAACACACACTTGCCAATGAGGCACAATATGCTCTGTTTGCTTTTGGTGTCCCTTAGGGCGAATTCGTTTTTTTATTTAGTGATAACAAAAGACCACACATCAAAAGGACCAAAGATGGTGTGAATCAGTCCTCCTCCAGACTTTTCTAGGCACTGAGAGAAGAAACACGTTGTTCCAGTGAGTAGGCTACCCTCTCTGAAGAGGATGCAGAAAATACATTAGTCTCAGTAAAACCAATTGTGATTGGATCTTCAAACTGAAACAAAAAGTAACAAAGTACTTTCCTGACTTTCCGTCATTCTGTTAATATGTGAATCAATCATCCAAATTTTTAGAAACGTTTACATTATAATTCTGGGTTATACCAGTGTGTTAGGCTACTGTATCAGTAATGTGTCAGGACTAGCCATACACTGGGCAGTCATAGGCACTCCCACAGCTGTTCTCTAACATGGAGACAGTAATTTATCTTCCCTTTCCCACAAACCCCTCTCTTAAGCATAGCCACACATCTCTCAAGTGTCAGTCATTCTCCCCAATTTATTGCTGCAGGAGTGCTAGTCCAGCTGAAACAGCTGGCCTCTCTTAGTGCCCTGAGCGAGGGCGGGGAAGGGAAAGTCAAAGCTGTGTCACTGACAGCATCTCCCCAGTCCTCTCCATCTTAGGGCTGGACAGTTAGGGTCACTCCCTCCTGTTGCTTGCTCCCTTGTCCACCCCGCTGTCACTGTGAGCTATTTCTCAGCTCTGACTAGAAAACACCCACTCATGTTTCCCTCTGGTATTAGCTATCCAACTAAATGAAAATAAAATAAGTAATTTCAAAATGTAATTTCACTGTAGGAGTGTACTCTACAGTAGCCATGACAGTAGCTTTTGGATACAGCAGCTCTCTGCAAAGGAGATCCCAGTATTTGTAAGGAGGACATACCGTATGTGTGCAAAGAAGACAGAGGACATCCGTGGACAGACATACACAGTTTGTTTTTCTTTTCTGGGCTACAGACGAGACTTGCTCAGGGAGATTGAATCATTTCCCTTCTTCCCTTCCCTAACAAACCATTCAAGACCTAAGCCAGAAACCAAACAGTTTACAACAGAGACAAGGCAGTCACTGCAACATTGCAATTAGTGTGCAATCCAGAAATCAGTAGAACAACTGAGTGGATGACCTTTTCTCAACATGGGAATATCATCATGGAAAATTAGGGGGCACTGTCTTTTTCCTTTCTGTAGGCACATCAGTAATCAAGCTTATGCCCTGTGGATATCTTTTCAGTGTGTAAGGCAAGTAAGGCAAAGCTATTAGATGAGGACAGAGCGTATAGTGACCCAGTGACCTGGCAAAGGAGATGAGAACTGCTGTCTGCTGAAATACTCCAGGTGGAGTTGGGCTAGAGCAGAGCCTGTCCTTAGCTTAACCACTCACAGAGGAGCAGCTCTTCGCATTGGACATATGGTTAGAGACACAAACTCTGCCCTCTGTCTTCAGCTAAGTGCTATATAAATGCATTTCCTTTTTATCTTTGAATTGTACAGGGTAATGGCTCAGTTCAAACTGTTACGCAGCAACAAACTGATGACATAGATGAAAGACCTCTGTGTTTAGAAACTTTTAGCCTCCTGAAAACTATTTGACATCATACTTGCAGACAGTTTGTGCTGAGAGAGGCAGTTTTCCTTCCTGGGATAATCACACACAGTGCTGAGGAGTAAGAGAAACAGATGTACAGAAACAGCAATGAAACACACCTGTTGGCACTAGTTCACATATTGTATTATTCTGTGGGAGAAAATATGCAATCACATTTGATAAATCCTCTTCACTTGAAAGTGGCTCCAGTAGTAAAAATAAAATGTTTGACCACCATGGTGGTCAAATTAAAATGATCAAGTTTTCCTTTTTTTACATTTTTTTTTTGCACCAGAGTCAACACAGTGTACTCTGTGGGACTTACAGGACTAAGATGAAGAAATAATTAAAAGTCAGTGCACTTGATCGTTTTAATTCGGATATGAGCATGAACATGTTATGTGTGTTTTGCCCTTTATGTAGATGTGGCTAAATTTAGCTACATCATTTCCTAAAGGTTAAGATTTTTCACCAGTCTGGTTTAGACAAATAATTTAAGAAAATAGACATGTATGAAGTAGCTAAAATAATACACAATAATTGTAATATAAATTGATGTCCAAGTAATGCATCTGACACTTTAAAGCTTATTTGAAGACAATAAAAAAACCCTATCAAATCAGGATTAAGAAATGGTCCAATAAAAATTCCCTTTCTTATTCAAACAAACATGCCAATTAAGCAAAAACATGTCAATTTGTATCACAAGTTATTAGTTTTCAAATTAAAGATAACAATATGTGAATATCAAATATGTCATTGAAGAACACAAGCATACTGGGTTAGCTGTGTGAGTTATGTCTGAAATTTTGCAACAGCAGTTACATTTTTGTTCCCTGATATCTACAATTGAAAATGTAGAGTTTTTGGCATTTGAATTCATGAAAATAAATCTGTAAATTCATCTCCTCTCCCCCCCAAAATCCCAATACACACAAGTTTGAACAGGAGGCCTTTGTTACATACAATATAACATAGGTATTTCTTCAGATATAAAAAGATGGTTGTAACTTGATGCAGTGAAATAAACCAGCCCCAGAGTAAGAGCATTCCATTTTAAACACAATACTCAGATCAGATGTGCTTGTGTGAACAGTATCTTGTGCACTGATTTTACGCAGTTTTGTGGGCATATATCACATCAACTATTTACCATTAAAACACATGTAAATATGTTGACTTTGTATCGCTTCCTACAACATTCTTGGCAGTGCACTTATAGAAACCAGTGTCTCTGCTAGATGGATTTTGAATGACTAGGGAGCCTTGAGGATGAAGATACTTGTTCCCATAGACACGTGGCTGAGTGCCAGCTTTAAACTGAGTCTTATCAGGCATTTCCCATAGCACTTCTGCTTTGGGGATGCCAATGACCATGCAGTTTAACTGAATGGCCACACCGGGTCTGGCATAAGTCACAGCTGCAGGGCCGTTTGTGATTCGTGGTGGATAGGCAATCACAATCACAGGCACTGACAGCACAGATGTACCATGTTCATTGGTCAGCTTGCACTGGTATGTCCCCCGGTCATAAACAGATGCCTGCTTTACCAGAAGGGTTCCATTTTCCAGAACTGTGTAACGTCCCATGGTCTGGGGCCTGCCGAGCGCAACCCCACTAGGCACTGTCCAGGTGAGCTTAGGGAGGGGTGATCCTTTTGAGAGACAATTCAGCTGCAGGTTTTCACCATTGATAATACTTACCACTGAGTTGTATTTGTTATTGATATCAGGCTTCTTCCCTGACTCCAAAATGACAGTGCGCTCCACAAAACCAGCTGAATTCCTGCCAACACAGCGGTACCTTCCTATCTCAGACAGAGATGGGTTTCTGATAAACAGGGAGCCATCCGGCCTGTGGTGAAATTTGAAAATGGTTGTGCCATTCGTGATTGTTGTACCATTGGGAAGGATCCAGGTCACCTGGGGAGTTGGCCTGCCTTCAACAGTGCAGTTCAAAGTCATGGAAACTCCACTAGTGAGAGACATGGATTCCGTCGCCAAGCTCCTCAGCTTGGGTTTCTCCACCTCATCTATCACATCCAAGGAGACCTGCAAGCGTGCCTCCCCTCCTTCATTACGAGCAATACAAAGCAGCTGGACAGAGTCGGTCGTACGTAAGGAACGGATATCCAATGTTCCATTACGATGGACTGTGATCCTGCTTCCATAATAGGGAGCAGGGAGCACCACATTCTCAGGCAGAACCCACATGACCCGAGGTATTGGGGTCCCCTCTGCCTTGCAGTGCAGGAGCTTGCGCTGATCTCTCAGTGCTGTCTCACGGGTGGAGCTGGCTGATCCCTGGACTCCATTGATGGTGGGGGCCGAGACAAGAACCTCAAGCCTTACCAGTTTTCTGTCCATGCCTGCAGTGTTTCTGGCAGTGCAGGTGTACGTACCATTATCTAACCTCTGCACCTTCTGAATGAGCAGAGTCCCGTCTGGCTGGAACTGGTATTTGTCTGAGATAGGGGGGATGATACGACTGGTTGGAGTGAGCCATGTGATGGTAGGAGTCGGCTCTCCCTTGACACTGCATGACAGTGCCACTGTATCCCCGTAGTTCACTTTGATAATTTCATTTGTTTTGTTCTGATCACAGGGGGCTCCGCCACGACCTTTATGTGAACCTTCATCTCATCCTTGCCAAGTCTGTTCTCAGCATAGCATGTGTAGTCGCCCTCTTCTTTCACTCCGACTTCATTAAAATAAAGAGTGCCATTGTCAAACACTACATACCTTCTAGTGCGTACACCACTGTCGTCTGATTGCATAACACTGTTAACCATAGTTCCATCTGGCAAACTCCACCTGATCTCTGGGTTTGGGAGACCTGAGGCGATGCAGTCTACTTTTAAATCCCCTCCATAGGAGACCTCCTTGCTTTTCAGCTGCTTGCCTTCAATCTTGGCTGCTTTCATCATCACGTTGGCCTTGAGTAGCACATAGTCATCCCCCATTTTGTTTCTGGCAACACATAAGTAGTCTCCTTCATCTTTGTCTGTTACTCCTTGGACTGATAATGTGCCATTACTAAAAACTCTCATCCTGCGTCAAAGCTGAAAAAGAGACAAAGATATGTAGATAAATAAATTAGTCAGTTATTATTGTAAACCATGCATTACGTACAATAGGAATGATGAACTCTGTGACCTCAATTCTAAGCTTGAGTTCTGTATTTCATCTATACATTTATCTTTCCTCATCTAATGTTAATGGCTTGATGTGAGAGCAAGTGTGTTGACATTTTGAACTGACTTTGAATGGAGCAGTGCTAATTAAACACCATGCAAACTACACAAGTGCATGTCTGTTCAGTGCCACACACCTGTAATATGCATCTATTAACTTCTTAGATGGGGTCCTCCAAACAATCCTTGGAGCTGGATCACCAGAGGCAATGCAGTCCAGACGCAGGTTCCCCCCATACAACACATCTGTGCTCTGGGGAGATGTGGAGGTGATTTTGGCTGTGGACGAGTTCTTCTTCACCAGCAAGTTGACTATCCTCTTTGTTGCTCCCACTACATTGACGGCCATGCACTCATAACTTCCTGAGTCTTTCACAGACAGATTGCGAATGTACAGAGTGCCATTGGGGAAGACAAACAGATTTCCCTTCACAAACTGGGAGGGGCGGAGCGTGTGCCATCAAAGACCACCCAGCGCATGTTTGGCTGGGGAGCTCCTTTGGCACTGCAGTCAATGTAGACTGTCTGTCCTTCAGAGAGGGTGAAGTTCTCTCGAAGTGGCTGCTGGATCATGGGAGGCAACGCAGCAATGTGCAAACGCACAGAGAGTGTGTCAGCGCCAGCTACATTGCTTGCGATGCATTTGTAAATCCCACGATCTGGGTAGTTGATCTGCTGGACCTGGAGAGTGCCGTTGGGCAGAAGCATGACACGCTGGTCCATAGCACTGACGGTCTGCAGCACAGCCCTGCTTGGCAGCACCCATGTAATGTGTGGCACTGGTAGACCTTGGGCTTGGCACTCCAGGCTGGTGCTCTCACCCAGGTACACAGTCACGTCGCGATGCCTTGGGCTCAGCACTTTGGGCTGTTGAGCCAAAACAAAGAGAGTGACCATCAGCTTATCCACACCATAGAGGTTCTGGGCTGTGCAGAGGTATTGGCCACGGTCTTGAAGCTGCACATTACGGATCACAAAGGTCCCATTCGGCAGGACTTCAAACCTCTGGAGCTTGCTGTTTGCTGACATGATAGCTCCTAAAACAAATAGAAAAATAGAGGCATTTGAAATTCATATTTTTAATACATTTGTTCTCATGAGATAGTCATCTCTAAGATTCATTATCCAATAACCATGAGGTCATTATGATAATATATTTTGGGGGAGAAATATTGCTTTATTTTTCCTCACTGATAAATTGGATGTGATTCATGCACAAGCCCAAAAATTTACAGACATAATATTGGGCCCAGGAGTTTTGGAAAAACCATTTTGTTCACATAAAAATAAAGGTTGCACACACTCTCTTGGACAGGTCTGTCACATCAGTGGCCTCTGTTTGAACCACAGGGAGACATGAAGTCTCAGTAAGTGCACCATTTACCACACCACATGTGTCTTATGGATAGTGACAAGGAAGTGCTACAATCCTCAGTGTCATGAGGAAAATAAAGAACTCTTTCCTACTGGCTACTTGCTATGAACTTGTGGTTTTCAAGGCCTTCATCATTAAAACTGGTCTTTACATTTGTGTATGATGTTGAATGTTCTCATACTTAGAAATAAGTACCCTCCTACCTGTGGATACTTTGGTCCATGTGAGGAATGGCTTAGGCTCTCCGATAGCATCACACGGAAGCAGCACATCAGTTGAAGCATTGACTTTAAATGTGTAGATATTGTTGGTGGCGATCTTGGGCTTTGCTTTTGGGCGAGGCACTGTAACGGGAGATGATCCATCATACGAGTTAGAGGAAAATACTGTGGTGGAATGTCCATTTGTTGAGCTTTGACTTGTTTGATGCTGTGTTTTGGACTTTGATGAAGAGGGTGTCTTTAAAACAGTTGCAGGAGTTCTGGTTGTGGATGTTATGGCTGCAGTTGAGGAGGTAATCGCTTTTGTGTTTGTAGACTTCTGAGAGTTTATCTTTTCATTTTTCTCTGGGGAGTTGGTGACAAATGGCACTCGGTTTAGATCAGGCCTGCGAATGACAAATGGATTCCTATTGTTGGGGTAATATGGGTATCTGTGATTAATACTGGGTATTCTTTCACTGTGTCCATCAGGAATGTAATTTCCTCCAGGATATCTTGAGCCATGGAATACCCTGTTGTTTCCAGGTAATGTTAAACTGGGTCTTAATCTGGTTGAAGCTGTTGTTGTAATTTTTTGTGTAGCAGTTGATGTTGTGGTGGCGACTGTGGGTGCTGTGATAGCTGTTGTGGACACTGGGGTGGAAGCTATGGTGGATGTTAATACTGTTGCTGTAGAAATAGCTATTGTGATTATATCGGTTGTGGATGTTGGCTCTGTAGTGGTCACTGCAGTGACTGTTTTTTTGGGATGTAGGTCATTTTCTTTGTTTTCACTTGATAAAGGTGTCTGTGGATTTGGGGAAACTACACTCTTTTCATGCTGAGTGGTCAAAAACACAGTTTGTGGAGACTCTTTGTATGGGGTCTGTGGAGTTCCATGATGAGATTTACTGACTGCTGTTGGTGGCTTGATGGTCGTTGGTATGTCTTTGAAAGAGGAGACATCCTGCCCTGGCTCGGTGGGAGGCGAGGTTGCTCTTGAATCATCATCATCAGGTCTTGAATCGTGTTCATTATTTACCTCTGACTCTGATGACACATGACTTGTTATGTCGGTCAGAGATGTTGCCACATCTTCACTTATAATCTTCTCATCCAGCCTCATGTCTGAAAAAGCTGATGTAGACTCCTCGTGGCCAGCTGCCACAGAGACAGATTTGTGGCTTAGCTCTGACATTGGGCTTGCTACTGAAGAAGCTGTGTGCTCATATGCTTGAGGTTTTCCTTGTGCTGTTACAAGTGACAGTAATGTTGATGAAGTACTCTCTGGCACAGCCTGCTCCCCTCCAAGCTCAACTTCATCATGACTGTCCTGTTCTTGTTCTGTGAGTATTTTATCATCTTCTGCTGAGAAAGTTCTCTCCGAGTGAGTAATTGTATGTTTTGTAAATGGTCCAGGAGTGGGTAATGTGGTCCTACTCACTAGTAAAGATTCTGTGGATCTACTATGTGATGAGGGAATAGTAGTGGCCAAAGGCTGCTGTGGCTTAGGAGTTGTTAAGCGTGAGATAGGGGGTCTTGGTCTGAGTCTATTCATTCTCCTTCTATTGCCATACCTCCTTCTTGAATTCCACTGGATGTTTGATCTAGAGGGCACTAAGGTAATGGGGGCTCCTAGTTTGGCAACAGCAGTAGATGTAGATTTGGCAGCTGGTGTAGAGGTTGTAAACTGTGAGGTGAGACTGTTCTCACTCACTTTGTTTGTGTTCACCTCAAGATCTGTGTCCAGTGGAATAACTGAGTCCTCTATGATGGCTGTCTGCTTTGGTTGCAGAGTCGTTGTTAAAACAGTGAAAGCATGACTATTGTCTATTTTTGCAGGGTGACTTTCATGCTGGCCATTGTCAGATACAGATATAGGCTTTACAACAGTATCTAGCAATGGGGTCTGTTCCTTTACATGAGTGTTGGAGTTGACAGTATGTATTTTGTAAATATCATTAATCTGGTCTTCTGTTTGAGTAGGGGCTATCACTGTTTGGTGTTGGGGTGTTTGCAAAGGACTTTGAGGAGTGTTGAGAACATTTAATCCCTCTTCTGGCAGAGCAGTGTCATCTGGAGTTGATCCCTCAATGCTGTCACCAGGTTCAGGCCTGTTTGAATTGTACAGTTCTTTATTAGGAACCCTTTTGGCCGGTGAACTGGTGTGAACAAGGCTAGGTGCAGTAGGTATAGGAGCAGTTTTTTGGCGGATTTTTGCCAAAATGTCTGCCCATTTTTGGGGGTCAATCTTGGCTTTTGATGTTCCAGAATTTCTCCTTGGCTCAGGAGCATATTTCCTATTTGGTTCATTGTATCCTTCACCAATGGGTTTTTTATGGCCGTGCGGTCTTCTCTGAGGATGTCTTTGTGGATGCCCTCGTATTCTCATATGGGGAACCCGTGGCCTGCTTATGCGAACATTGTTGGGAGTGTTTGGAGTTTTCCCAAAAATGTCATAATCTCCTGAGGAATCATCAGTGTCATCTATGAAAGCTTTTATTTTAGTGGAGACTCCTGCAGCAGACTGTGGCTTCATGGAAATTCTTCTCAATGGGTGCAGGCCTTTCTTGCCTGTGATTGTGACCTTTGATGCCAGGGTGTCTGTGCCATGTTGGTTAACAGCCACACACTTGTAATATCCATTATTACTGAGCTGACTGTGTGGTATATGTAATGTTCCATTGAAGAAAACATAAGCCTTTGGTGAGTTGGCTTTCATGTTTGCTTTGCTTCCATCAGGGAAAATCCAGTTGATCTCAGCATCAGGAGCTGCAGTGGTGACACAGGGCAGAGAGATGGGCTCTCCGACTGAGTGTGTTACTGTTGGCCCTGCCCTTCCACCTGGTGGGGGAGCTGAGGATTCCACCACAGCCAAGCGGAATGGTAGAAAGTCTTGATCATTCCTTACCTCACCAATGCAATAATATACACCAGCATCAGAGTGACTTAGGACTTTCATGACCAACTTCCCACTGCTGGATACTGTAATCCTGTTATCAGGACTGGTGTAAGGTGCTTTTATTTTGGACCCATCTGGCCGTATCCATTGAACTGATGCATGACCAGAGCTTAACACATTACAGTCCATTTCGATCATGCCCCCTGTTACAGCAGTCAGTGCAGTCTGGGTTTGGTTGTTGTGTTCAATCACTACCCAGTCTCTCCGATGTCGTCTGATCATTTGTATGTCCCAGTTTGAGGAGAAATGGGTTCCCAGGAGCAACTTGACATTTTTTGAAGTCGACTGTGGCCTATTCAGTTGTAAGTTCATGAAGGACTGCATCAACCAAGATGGCTGAGTCACAATATTGGCTCGCACCCCGGTATAGTAATATGCATCTTTTTCAGCATCCTGCCTGTATCTGTAACTCATCTTTGGTTCTTTACTGAGCATTATCTCTCTCTGCAAGTGGACTGGCACTTCACTGTAGTATGCAATAAGTTTCCAAAGTCTCTCATAGTCTTCACGCTCTATTGGGCACTCAAGGTCTAGGGAGAGAGTGAGGTTAGTCGCTATCTGCTCAGAGCCAATTTGTTCCCAGGCAATTTTGGTGGAGTCCCCTGGTGCCTCAATATGACAGCTAAGATCCACTTTGTTTCCATGTTCATCAGAAAGATTGAGTGTGATGTTCCCAAATGGCCCTTTCAATTCCTCTGCAGACAGCAGTTCACTCTGGCTGTGCTCCGGGGCCTTCTCTGAGGCATAAATGACAGGTCCTGTGCAAGTGAGGTCCTTCAGGTCTGAAATAGTTTTCTTGGCGAGATATTTTGGAGATGCACACACTGGACAGAGATGGCCTTTAGGGTATGCTTTGTCCTTTTTACATTTCAGAACTCCTGAAAGAAAATAAAAGAGAGAAATGACATATGTGTCAGTCTGTCTGTGCTGTGGATGCAGCATTGTGTATCACTGCATGTCTTGTATATCACTGCATGTCTTTTTAATTCATTTATGATATTTTGATATTTTAAGCAACCTGTGAAGCTGAGGACAAATCTCAGCATTGAAGGACTTCAAGGATTCTTCTTATTAACACAGATGTGTAACGATTTTCAAATGCAATTGCAAAATGCAACGCAACATGGAAGCAACATATGCAATACATCAAGTTCAGCATGCAGTAATGAACAATACCTGGATGGGTAGTTGTCCAATCCAAGATATGATTCATTCTGCAATCACAGGCCCAGGGATTGCCATATATGAAGAGATTTTCCAGCTGGGGCATATTCTTTAGCAAGTTCTTTGGAAGAGTGGTCAGCAGATTGTCAGCCAAGTGCAGGTGCTTGATGGTGGAGACGGGAAACTGCTGGATGAGGGAGAATGTGCTGAAAGTGGCTGGGTGGAGCTGCTGGATGTGGTTACCCTCCAGGTTGACCAGTCGTAAAGAGGTCATGCCATGGAAAGCATCAGGGTGGATGAACTCAATGCGGTTGTGGTCCAAGTGCAACCTCACCAGGTGGGACAGGCCAAATAAAGTGTGCCCAGTGATCACGCTCACTTTATTATAACTCATCTTCAGCACCTGTGGGAAAACACTTCTTTAGCTGCTTTTCCATTAGCATGTTGATGTTGGGGTATATTTTCATTATTACAGTTAAGGATATTACACTGTATTTCCTGTGAAATGTAGCATGCACAAATACACATATTTTAGCTCTATAAATGCACAAGACCAGATCAACCAGAGAGACCACGGTGCAGATGTACATGTAGCGTACCTGTAGTGACATCAAGTCTTGGAAGGCACCATGGGAGATGTTATGGATGTCATTTCCATGCATCATTAGCAGTTCCAGTTTTGTCAGCCCAGCAAACGAGTTCTCTGTGATCTGATTAATTGTGTTAAATCTGGAAATAACAAGAATGTGTGATGAATGCAACTATAGTAACCCCTTTTTCCAGTACACATAAAGCCCCACAAATTATTGAACTGTTTTACCCTTAACTATCTTATTGTTACGTTGTCTATGTTTTGTCTCTAAAACATCTTTTTAAAATGGAAATTAAAAGGTAGCATAGCTTTTATCTACAAAATGGTTATTTGGTACTGAATAGCAAAGATTTTTATTGTCTGTTGACAGTTGCAATACCCAAATAATTCACAGGGGGCACTCACCCCAGGTTCATGCGTTCCACTTGTGTGGGTATACCAGCAGGCACATGGAGCAGGGAGCGGAAGGTACAGTGCACCTCTGTGGGGAGGTAGCAGGCACATGGGTGTGGACAAGAGTGTCCGACTTCCAGCCAAGATGCTTGTAGCATCAGTACCAGGGTAAACATGCCAGGAAGGCCCATTTTCACCCGTGTTCTAACTGAGACCCTGTCAATATCACACGCACACACACACACACACACACACACACACACAGAAAGACACATACAACCTTAGTAATGTATTGTGACTGAAGGTCTAGCGCTTGGCCACATGGTTGGCCTACATGCCAAACTATTTTGAGCGTCTCATTAGGCCCTAGTGACAGTTTCATATCCATTGCCATACTATGCAGATGTATTTATGGCTCTCACAACATCCCACCACAACCCATTTTAAAGATATATATACATGCAAAATAACTGTCAAATTAAATGTCCTAATACAAAAGTACAAAAATCCATTCTTCAGTCTTGTTATTATGTCACTGACTCATCACAGAAAACAATGACAATGAATATGACTATGAATATGAATGTGAATTTTTACAGCCTACATCATAAACTTTTAATTTCGTTCATTTCAGGTAGCACAAGCTTTTATGATGTCAGAGTTTAAACGTATCATTACTGTAAAGATAAAAAAAATTAAAAGATAATTATTGGCTAAGACAATATATGCGGACATAACAATGTCTTAGCAGATTAGAAGAAAACCTACCATACAATCAAATAATCCGTGGTAAATTAGTAGACGTTTTTCATCTGTTGCTGGCAATCCACAGCAAGTGCGTCAGTTTATCCAGTTCCAGATTTTAGTGTCTTCTCATCTTCTCTCCACCATTGACATATGGGATTTATTTAGAAAAATAAAAATCAGGATCTTCGCTGATGACAAGAATTAGGTTGTCCTGTATAAATTCCGAAGGATTCTTTAGATTATAGAATATTTTTGTGTCTCCTGAAATTGCTATATTTGTGATCGTCAGAAAGTAAAATGAATAATTATTTTAAAACCTGTAAGATGTTTTTTGCGATCTCCAGGGGTGCTAAAGAAGCAAAATAGCGCCTGTAAATCGGAGGTGTGAAACTTATGAGAGAAGATGTTATTTCCAGCCGCTGCTTCTGGGGTGCAAGTCTTTTGTCCCGCCGAGAGGTGGACTCTCAAGATGATCATGACGTTCAGCCTAGAGAAAGCGATCTTAGAGGAGGGGCCTGTCGAGTATATCTGAGCCAACTTTTTAAGTAACCACAATGCTCATTAGTAACAACTAATTTATTTGTCTACCATATGTCCTAAAGGAACAGTCCCAAGGAATATCCTCTATGTAAAGAAAAATAATTAGCTAAACTTACAAACAGAAAAAAGGAAGGCAAATTGCGCCCAAGAGGAAACCAGCATTAGTAAGTTATGATGCTATTTAAAAAATGCCCACTCCCCTGACCTTTGGTCATTTGATACCATTCTTTACTATTAATACATACAGCTGAGAATAAACCATTTGTCACTTCAAAATAGTTTAAGAGGAGCAGTGTATAGCAAAGGCAAAAAGAAATGTGTCTAAATGCAGTTGTTAGTAGAGAGTGGGTTACCATTCCCATACATAAAATGCTATTAGGCTGTGATGACTTTTGTCCACAACAGCTGAATGAAAGACATTGTCTATGATTAGACTCAGAGAGCGATAGTGTGTTAATCTCAGCTATGAACTTTTTATTTGTGCAAACTCAAAACAAAAGTGGTCAAACAATATAGGCTATGTTGTTGCATAATTGAGTTGCATTTTGGACCATTTTTAGATGGGTGCATTACCTATTTCTTGAGCGAGACACTGCACTTGACCAGAGCAAATTGCTGCGAGAATTCATGGCCAACTTTCCCCCGGAATTTATAGCTGGCGGAGAATGCACAATCAAATTGGTCTTGGTTGTGTACAAACTGAACGGTAGCCACACACAGTTAAATGACTCATGTGTGTTTACATTACTTCTGAGGGTTTTCAAACCATGCTGCATGAGCAAAAGCTTGGTCTGCTTGAATGCTCTCCAGTTGCTGAAAGAGTCTTTGTTGAGAAACATGGCAGAGGGAGAGTCATGGAGGTAATGACTGCTTGTTGTAAAAGCTCCGTACAAGAGGTGGCTAAGTAGATCACTTGTGTCTGAGTATGGACCACTTACAGCTTATTCCACTGGTGGCTGAGGCTCAGGGCATGATGTCCTATGCCACTACATCAGTTGTTTAGTAACAAGAGGGGAAAAGGAAGTGGCAGCATGTGAATGTAATCTGAAGATAATACTATAAGTTTATGAGGACGTGAATGAGGTCTGGGCCTAGATCTCCATGGTGAGCACAAAACTGTAAACACTAAGGAGGTAGTTCTATTCTATGAACTCCCATATTAAGAGAGCTCTTGGTAACTGAACACATGTGTTTGCTGTTGTTTGAGGGGAGCAGAGGTGAAAGGTGGGAAGCGATAGTGTTGACGGTGCCCACAGGGTCAGATGCCCATTGGTCATGCCTAAGCCTTTAAAAGGCATAACTGACACTGATGAATTACACATTTAGCTTAACTACAGTAGGCAAAAAATGTAATAGATAATAATACATAACATAATTATCCCATGCTAGTGTGTCATGTGGGGAGGTGCTGTGCAGAGGGTCCACTCCTCTCCACCCCACCACTGTGTACAGGCCATTCTCCCACATGGGGAGAGCACTGGCCACTTGTTATTCTAGGTACGTCTCTGGACACACCCAGACCAGCAAACGGATTTGCTGAGTATTTACAGAGGCATGTTTTAATGAAAACACAATCCACTAGAATCCATTCTTACAAACATAAGCACTATCAATGGAGGGGCAGCATACAAGATGAGGCATTGGGAACTGACTTACAGAGGGAGACTGAGGCTGAAGAAATTCCAGTATTCATGAGGAGTAATGAACACATTTATGACTCATAAAGTCTGATAATTATCGACATGATTGAATTGTTTATGTATTTTTATGGCTGTTAATAAGGCATTATAATGTTATCTTATAAGCCATTACCACCAAGCATAAAGCTTGTTTGACTTCTTTGTACTAGGGGAAACACATTATTTTAAGAATGTGAATACTGGGTTTATACTTTTATATACTGTACATGTATAATACACGTCTGAATACAAAAATGGACCTGTGCAAATTCTGACTCCACACTGACCGAAAAAGATCACGGACACGTTGTAGGTTGTAAGTTTCTCCCCGCTGCAGATGAGCTAATCAAACCAGCATTATTTTTACAGACATCTGGTGAAATGCAGATTTTGTTGTTTTACCAGCATCTGGTCAAACAATTACTCTGTTCATTATTTTTCCAGCAGATGGTTAAATAAACATTGTTTTGCCAGGCTTTGATCAAATCATTTGGTTCCATACTTTCCCAGTTTCTGGTGACATAGATGTAGACTTAAGATGCCTTGGAAGATTAGACATACTTGTCATAACTACCCTGCTCTCCATAAGCAGTAGCCGTTCAATACTGTGACTCTCCTCCTGATTGACAGAGTAATTTTGGTTTCATGTGCTACATAGTATCTATCTAGTAGTACTATAGATTTGATCTCTTTGATGGCCAGATAACATGCTACAACACCCTTGATCAGGGAGTAGGTTACTGGAAAAAATAACTATTGAACCCAAAAGAGAACACACACACAAATGTATGCTAGTATGAAAATCAGCCAATTTCTGAGAGTGAGCATATTATGGGGTGACTGAAGTTTCTGTTGGCACCACTCTATCCTTTCCTGAAGCACATGCATTATGACAGCACATGCATTATGAGAACAGGACCTCTCTCTAAATAGTCATGTAAAACACATTTCAAAAACATCTTTTTTTCACCTAGGAAATATTGCTAAGGTTAGAAAGTTCTTATCCTTTGAGGATGCTGAAAAATTAATACACGCATTTATTACTTCCAGGCTCGACTATCGCAATGCTCTGTTCTCTGGGTGTAGCAATACTTGCATCAAAAACCTACAACTAATACAAAATGCTGCGGCCCGAACTCTCACCAGGACTAAAAAATACGAACATATCTCTCCTATCCTTGCTTCCCTACATTGGCTCCCTATTAAAAGTCGAATTGATTTTAAAATACTCCTCCTAACCTACAAAGCCCTCAAGGGCGATGCACCAACATATATTAAAGACTTACTTGTCCCTTACCACCCTCCTAGAACCCTAAGATCCCAAAATGCTGGTCTCCTTGTAATCCCAAGAATATCAAAATCTACGATAGGAGGAAGAGCCTTTTGTTACCGTGCACCCCTCCTGTGGAATAATCTCCCCCCCCACATTCGACAAGCGGACACTCTCAATACCTTTAAGTCTAGACTTAAAACCTTCCTCTTTACTGTTTCCCATAGTTAGGGATGGTGCATGGCAAATCATCACTTCTCATGGGTCTTTTGGAAGGGACTGCCTCTGCTGTTGCCCCCAGTTGCGAGGCATGGCAGCCACTGACCATCCCTGCAGTGGTGCTGGTTTACCATGCATCATACCTTAGTTATGCTGCTATAGCCTAGCGCCGCCGCACAACCTTCATGTGTCATGCCGTACAACTCCCTCTCTCTCTCCTTCAGCTCTCTCTCAATATTTATATGTATATATATATATTTTATACACATGTATGTATGCCCAAATTACACATTTGCTTTCTGATGTGTCAGCCTGGCCTAATTCACTATTTTCCTCTGTCCACAATTATCTTTGCTGAGTGTCATCCCTGCCTCATTCTGGCGGACTCCTCTCACCCTCCCCTCCTGAGTGGACTACAACCAACACTACGGGAGGCCCATGTCAGGACCGACTCCCCATCACAGAGGACCTTCCTGGACGCCGATGCTGGGCCCGACTCCCCTTCCTGAGGCTTCGTGATTGACCCCCCCTCACAATGGCGCTGTCAAATGGACCCTTACTGTTACCCCCATGAACCATCTCACTCCTTCGAGTTTGTCACTATGCCTGGCCGCTGCTACATTGTCCAGCCATAATTCCTGATAACCACCTATAGACTGATTACCATGTAATGTAAAAGTGGGATAATACTGTATTATGAACTATTATGAACCTTAGCTAAACCATAGGCAACTTATAGTCTGTCATGGTTACTACTGATTGTAATTTTTCTCCATGACCCCTGGCAGTTGGGTTAGCCCCTTGAGTCGTGGATCTGCCCAAGGTTTCTTCCTAGATTAACTGAACATAAGGGAGTTTTTCCTTGCCCCTGTTGCTCTTGGGTGCTCCTTCTGTGAAGCGCCATGAGACAATACTATTGTAAAAGGCGCTGTATAAATAAAACTGAATTGAATTGAACAGTGCAGTGGTGTATAAAGTACCTGACTTGAGTGAAAGTTCAGATACCCTACCAAAAAACATCCTTTGGCAGAAGATCGAGTCACCCACTAGCATGTTACACAAGTAAGTCTCACAAGTCTGAGAGTATCCCACATTTACTGTACTATAGTATGAGAAGCAACCTATAATCAAATGTACCTAAATAATAAAAATAAAAGTACAAGTAGGCTAAAAAAAAAAAAACTTCAGGAAACAGACAGAATAGCAAACCAGCAGCTAACATTAACTGAATGGGACATAGGAAACTGAAACTGAATGTGAGTTTCTATGCCCCATTTAGTTAGTGTTATCTGCCGACTCACTCCATGTTTCAAATTTTCTCATTCTATTTCCTACTGAGCGCACTTGGAGACTTTGAACTACAGGGCTGTGTATTGATTCACACCATATTTCTCCTTTAATGGAAAATCTTTTTGCACTTGTTCAATGACAAGTTGGCTTCCCCAATACAAAACATTGTTGCAGTCACCAAATTCAGTTTCATCTGATAATGTGCCCATTGAAAAGTAGTGGAGTAAAAGTATACAATTAACTCAGGAAATGGAGTGAAGTAAAAGTAAAATTTGATAGATTTTTAATAACTCAACTTATCTCTGGAATGGTGCCCCCATGTCAAACAAAACCGAAACTGAATGAAACTGGAAGAAACTGAAATCACATTTATCACCTTGTCAGTCAGCATAACTATGAAAATGGTCATCGCCGGTTCTTCTTTGTTTTGCAGCCAAATTCACATGGATTGGTGGGAATGTACAACATTGCTATGTTTTAGGGGAGGAGGGGTAAAAAACCGAAGGCTTGCCTGGTATGCCTTTAATGAAGGGCTTGGGGAGGATGACCTCTGTACAGTAATCTTCAATTACACAACAGGTCACATTCAGGACTTGATTTCAGTGATATTGACATTGAACATTTTGTTGTATGTTGTTTTAATAAATAACTTAAGTTAAACATAAATGTAATTACTATAATTTCCCTTTGAAAGTTTAGGGAGGCTTGTCCTCCTTTTCCTTGTTAGATGAACCTCCTCTGATGTACATTATACAGGCTTCTTCAATTTTTTCATATTTCAAATTAAAAATTTTTTTCCCCTCATTCTTAATTTAACAGTTTTATTATCTCACTGCTTCAATATTGCTGTAATACTTGTTGTTTGTGCCTACCTTACCTATTTGAAATCTGGATCTTGGAAGTAGAGATCAAGTACTGCACTGCACTGACACTGCACTGTGGCTACGTACTGTACTGTAAGGCTAAGGAACATTTATGATTCCTTTGAAAAGGTAGGAGAGGAAGGGTAGGCAGACTGCTGTGGTTCAAACTTTACTCTACTTCCACGGTGACTTTCTCAGTAGAGCCCCTGACATCTGTCTTCAGGATGTGTGGTTCATGGTTGGAGGAGGAGCAGGTTGCACATGACACATTGTGGAAGGAGACAGACACAAGACCCGAAAGTCCAGGATCAGTCTCAGTATGTTATGATTTTACTTTATCAATGAAAAAATGTTTTATGATCAGAAACTGGCATTGAGGCATTTGAGTAATGACAACACAGATGGCATTAATTTAGAGTTTTCAACTAAACATTTGAACACCTTAACTGTCACATTGTTAGGCCTTCTGTTTAATGGTTTTATACAAATGATTTAATAACACTGCGCTAGTTGGTTTTCATATAGTGTAATGACTGTAATTTGTTTGCCTGAAACCACATGTCAAAGATTCCACTCTTTTCCAGATGTCCAGATGATAACAGATGGTCAGACTTAGTGTTGAAACACAATAGGAGGTTCATCATGCGATTACCATTTAGTCAACTTCAGGCAGACGAGAGCGTATCTGAAGCACTTTGAATGTATATTGGCCATGGTTATTGGCCATTACTGCATCAGTAATTTTACAGTAAGATAGTATGCACAGGTCTAACTAAACTTCTAAACACGTTCTGGTCTGACAAAATAATAAATTTGCCAACAAATGCTATCTTGCTAAAACAGCAATTTGTCAAAAAACAGGTAATGGTTAAGCAGGCTGAGTCAAACACAACAGTACTCCTAAAGCAGTGCCATGCTGCGCTGTCTCCACTACACCTCCTGTTAAAGGCAGATTATTTCCTGTAGTAGGGTCAGGAAGTGGAACACAGGAGCTCTGGGAACCTATTTTGATGTCTGTCACTTTAGGGAGTCTCCGTACACTGGGGAAAAGACTCCGTAAAACACACCATAAATATACTAACCAGTGTGAGAGCAAATCACTACATGCCAGCCATCAGGATACTTGGCAAAAGTGGCTATAAAATGGCACAACTACAGTGGAGAGCAGAGCTTTTACAGTCAGGAGACAGAAAAACTTTTGGGGGGGGAAACAAAAAACATTACAACTATTCATGCAGCAGTAGGGCCCGTTATTCTCCCCCTGCCTGCTACCTTTGCGATCTGGTATAAGGAGCATGGCATTACTTTCCAATCCTATGCGGACGACACCCAGCTATACTTTTCCATGAAGCCTAATGACTGTCCGTCAATAACTAAACTTGATGCCTGGGACAGAGACATTAAAACCTGGATGACAAATCATTTCTCATGTTTAAACCATGATAAAACTGAAGTTATGATTATAGGCCCTAAACAGCTGAATAACATTTTACCCCACCACCAAAGTGGCCTTTCACTCTAATTTAACACAAGAGTTAAAGACCTCAGGGTAATCACTGACCAGGACCTCTCTCTGAATAGTCATGTAAAACATATTTCAAAAACATCCTTTTCTCACCTACAAAATATTGCTAAGGTTAGAAAGTTCCTGTGACGATGTGGAAAAATTAATACATGCATTTGTTATCTCCAGGCTTGATTATAGTAATGCTCTGTTCTCTGGATGTAGTAAAACCTGTAGTAAAAACCAACAGCTATTACCAAATGCCTTGGCACAAACACTCACTAAGACTAGAAAATATGAACATATCTCTCCTGTCCTCACTTCCTTACTCTGGCTCTCTATTAAAAGTTGAAACGATTTTAAAATACTTCTCCTAACCTATAAGGCCCTCAATGGCCATGCTCCAACATATATTAAAGACTTGCTTGTCCCTTAATACCCTGCTAGACCCCTAAGTTCCAAGAATACTGGTCTCTTTGTAATTCTGAGGATATTAAAATCTACAATGAGGTAGAGCTTTTTGCTACCGTGCACCTCTCTTGTGGAATAATCCCCTGCCCACCAAAATTGACAAGCGGACACTCTCAATACCTTGAAGTCCAGACATAAAACCTTCTTCTTTACTGCTCCCCATTGTTAGGGATGGTGCACGGTAATTTATCACTCCTCATGGGCCTTGAGAAGGACTGTCTCTGCTGTTGCCCCCAGCTGTGAGGCATGGCGGTCACTGACCTGGTGTTGGGTTGCCATGCACCATACCTTAGTTATGCTGCTATAGCCTAGTGCCGCCAAAAACCTCTCATGAGTCATGCCGTACAACTCTCTCTCTCTCTCTCCTCCCTCTCTCTTATACATATATATTTACATATGTATGCATATTACGACTCATGTGATCAGTAAAGTGTGAGACTGGCCTAACTCATTTGATTTCTCTTTCCTCTTCCCTTCCCCACCCATGCCAAGACCGACTCTCCTTCCAGAGGCCCCACGACCGACCACTCATCACAATGACACTGTCAAAATGGACCCTCCCAATGCTACTCCATGACCTTGAAGTCCAGACACAAAACCTTCTTCTTTACTGCTCCCCATTGTTAGGGATAGTGCCTCCCATCCCTAACACTCCTCTAAGCCATTATATATGGCTGCTACTACTCTGCCCTGCCATAACTTTTGATAACTACTGATACTACTACTATAATGGGTTGACTACCATATAATGTGGGACAATATTTTAGAATTATTATGATGTTCAGCTAAAATCATGGACAAATTGTAGTCTATTATGATACCACTGTTGTACTTTTCCTGTATGACCCCTGGCAGTTGGGTTGGCCCCTTGAGCCACGGATCTGCCCAAGGTTTCTTCCTATACTAACTACCACAAAGGAATTTTTCCTTGCCCCTGTTGCTCTCGGGTGCTCCTTGCTGTGAAGCGCCATGAAACATTACTATTGTAAAAGGCACTGTATAAATATAATTGAATTGAACTGAATTGAACTTTTGACAACCACATATGGCTTGACTACCATATAATGTTGTCGGACAATATTTTGGAATTATTATGATGCTCAGCTAAAACCATGGGCAAATTGTAGCCTATCATAGTAACTACTGATTATACTTTTCCTGCATGACCCCTGGCAGTTGTCCCCTTGAGCTGTGGATCTGCCCAAGGTTTCTACCACAAGTTTTTCCTTGCTCCTGTTGCTCTTAGGTGCTCCTTGCTGTGAAGCGCCAATGAGACAATACAAGGCACTGTATAAATAAAATTTAATTGAATTGGAATCTATCCATTTCAGTATGTCAATTCTTGGCATTCTTGTCAGTATGGTAGGAGGTGTGAAAATGAAAGATAATGAAGACAGCCCTTGGTTTTAGACATTTCAAAGAGAACACAAGTAGTCCATGCAGCAGAGCCCAAACTATTTGCTTATTGTTGGTACTGAGCTGGTCATTTTTTGTCACCAAAGAGGGTACAAGCTTCAGTTCTGCTTCATGAGAGGAGAACAAATAAATTTCCTCAGATTGAGGAATCTGGCATCTGTTGTTCTTACGGGATGATTGTTGGGGTGTAGTTGAAGCCAAAAAGATGAGGTCTTGTGCAAGTGTATCAGTATTCTTTCACTGCTCCAAGGTACTCAAAAATCACATCGCTGCACAAAATATATCTTATGTGAGCTCCAATGTACTTTTTATACTTTGCAGACTAGCCAGTTGGCAATCATGCAGATGAGTTTAGTGCTCAAACAAATGAAGCTTTGTGCAGAGATTATTTTCCTCAGTGAAATTAAACCCCTTTGGTGTTATTGTACGTCATTCTAAATATCTCCCAATAAGGCTAGGAGCCCTTTTATAAACCTCCATACCCTTGACCACAGTCGGTGGGAATTAAAAGGTCTTAGCCTTAATGAGGGTTAATGATACTCATGGCTATAGGCCTTTCTCAGCTGAAAGAAGATGTGTTGGTCAGAATATTCAGGTTGCATAGGCTGGTGAGTGAATAAATGCAGTTGTTTACTTTGGAACAGCTTCATCATAAAAAAGGCAGAAAGGAATGAGAACCTGCACCATGAATCTTCATAAAGTGGAGGATCAAAGATTTCTGTAGTATGAGTAAGATTGTTATTGCAACTGCACTGACACGGACCTGTAGGATAGTGTTGCTCCTCACAGTAAAGTTGATTCTTGTCAAAGATTGTTGTGCATTTGGGTTCGAGAGAACATTACAAGACCTGAAAAGATAGTGAGACATATGAAAACAGGAACAAGAAAGATCTTTAAGCACTTCTACACTCTACTGAATGGTCAAATGGAATTTGTCCAAATCTGCAGACCACAGCTGTGGTTGCTTCATGCGCTGTGGAGAGACAGTTCTTTCTGCTAAGCAGATGTGCAAGTCAGGCTGTCAATGAGAAACCATATGGCATTGAGCAGTAAAGCTACCTGACACTATGAAGCTCTTTAAGAATGAGAAAGGCCTCCTTCCATCCAACTCTCCTTCAACTGCTCTGGAACGATGTGTTGGAGTGGATTTGACATAATGCAGTCAGAGCGTTGAATAGACACTAGAATGGGCGTGATGCCGTAGTCCGCCCCTAAGGAAATGAAGTCTTCTATTCCGGGCAGGCCAAAACTCTGAGATGTACAGTATGGTTGGGCGCAAGTGTGGTGCACAGCTGACAGTGTGTTTTCATTAGCGCTGCTCATAAGTGTTGTGAATGTGAAGCAACTCAAACATCCCGTTGCTGTCAACCTCATCCCCAGCATGCTGCCAACAATTGTTGGATGGCCTAGTTTTGTCGAGAGCCACTCCTAGTGAGGCTGTGGAGCAGTTCATCTGAAGTTGATGGGGAGTAGTGGAGTAGAATTAATGTCTGTAATTAAGATGTATGTCAGCAAGCACGAAGTTTGTGTCAACACTCTTGTGGAGTTGACTACTTGCATCTAATATGTGATTGTTGTGCTTTGATCTGTTGTGTTGATAAAGTGCTGAGAGTTGTCTGTGTTTAAAGTGTTCCTTTGATATCGCTGCTGTTAAGAATCTTGACTGAAAACACAATTTGTCATAGAAGCCCTTTTATTGCTCTTGAGTGTTTGTCTTCTAAATACACAGGATGTGTGGAGACTTTGTGGAGAACCTTTGTTCTTTTTGGTTGTCATACATTTCAGCATTTTTAACACTTGAGTGACATGGATGCGAGGACCTTCTCTAAACATTTTTTAAAAAAACAGGGATATTCTTCTTTTAGGTATCTGAATGAGTTCATCTACTTCCAAACTAATTGTTTGTAATGGGCATTGACAGCATGTTTCCTCCATTCAAAGAGCACTAGGACTACTTTCCATTCACACTCATGACATTCACATTCTCTCGTGCTCTAATAAAAGTCTTACTAACTGGGTGCCCAAAGCAGACAAGGGATAAAAAGCAAAATATAGTCATCACTGGAGGAAGAGAAAAATACAAAATTGATATGAACAGAAATCCACCAACACTGTGATAAATATTTATGCTCTATTTCTCTGGCAGAAGATCCCCACAGAGGTTACCACTCAGAGGAGGAATTCATGGCGGGGCTCCACTTTGTCCTCACAGGCCCGGTCTGTAGGCCCGGGGACATAGCCCTATCAGACCCAAATACTTGGATGGCCTATCTGGCAAAATCAAATACAGACGGCCCACTTCTCTCACCATGACACAAACTGATAAGCATGCAACAGTACACAACTCAAATACAGTACCGTAGTTATTAATACTCAAGAGCCTAGCAGGGAGTTGTGTAGAGTGTGAGACTGATGTGGTGACTCATTGTCCAAATGGGAGAGAATCATGGTGCTGACATTTTAGCTTGAATAAAAATATTTGCAGCGCAAGCAGTACATGTATGTCCGGTGTGCCTCCCAAGTCATTTTATTTGAATTCACTGGGCTAGTTACAAGGCCTAGAGTACAGACTCTTTCTCAGTTTCATACCTCACAGACGCATGCTGACTGGCAGGTCTTGATGGACGTGTTTTTGAGGCGCTTTGCCCTGCTGCTGGCAGCAGAGTTTGTGTAAAATGAACTCATGGCATCTGTCTAGGCAGGAATTGAACCTAGTAAACTTAATGAAGACCAAATGAAGACCACCTGTGCCAAAGTGTTCAATACATGCCTCTCATTCCAGTTCAGAGACTTGAGAGGCACAAACCGGAACTGCATTAATTACAGTTGACACCGAGAAAGCAAACAGCTTCAGGTCAGAAGGTTTCTATGAAAATCCTATAGAAGACAGGCAGCAGTAATGGCTGTTTTGCTGTTGAAGGGTGTTGAGCTGAGCTGGATCATTCCTCTCAGTGCTCCAACACTTGAAAAAACTTCTGTGCAGTGTAATGGCATGACTTTAGTAGTTCTGGTAATTGTAGTAATTATCATATTTGTTGAGCCTGGTGCCTTTCTGTATTTTCAAGGCTTCAGGTTTCTTTGACCGTGGCCTCGAGTGTAAACTCAGTTGGAAATGTGTCAAACCTTTCAGTGTGTCATGTGTAACTGGCTGCCAAGTCTTACAGTAATGTCTAGTAATGATGAAGGACAAAACTGGGTCCTTATTGTAAGCATGCAAGTTGAAGCTGAGATATGACTTGGCCTTTAAGTATCAGAGTAAATAGGTATGCATTACTGTAAAATTCATGAAATGTACAAACAGACTTTATCTAAGTTCTATAAAAGTAGTGTGTTGTGTAATGGCACTGTGAAATAGGTTTTAATTGGGGCATAAAGTGGCCTGATTACTTGTGTCCTCTCTTGAGAAGCTTGGAGGGTGTGGTGGAAGAGAAGGGTCCAAGCCAAAGCTTTTCAGTGCTCATGCAGACTGAAGGAGGTGGTTGAATGATGTCAGATTAAAAAACCAACCATTCAACATAGAAACAGTTTAAGCAATGTCTGCTTTTCAAATACTGGCTCTGGTTATACTGCTGTAGCTCATGGAAAGCTAATGGCAGAGAGTGAAGGCCTGAGGGTTGGTGTCTAGTTTGGTGGGGATGAATCACCGCCAGCCGTAGGTTAGAGATCTGCCTATTCCATAGCTGGGAAAAATGGCAATGTCCACACTACTAGTGAGGGTGACAGAAAGAGTAAATGTTGTTGGGTGGTTGTGGAAACTACAGAAAAACGGACAGCCGCAGCACATCACAGGCATCTATATTTCTTGGAGTTTTTCCTTTGTCAAAGAGGACACTTCAAGCTAAGTTTTAGTTATCTCAACGGTTGTCATGGGCAATGCTGCACAACATGAGATTCTTTAACTATATCGCTGACTTTTCAACCTCAAAACATAAACACAAAAGAATGTTTATGACATTACTTGATTGACATAAAACTATGTAATGATCAGAGAAGCTTGTTTTATGCTACATATACTATTGATCCTCCCTAAATCAAGCACGCAAGCATTACCAAAGGATGTCTTTGTCATGGTAAATGCTTCTGGCTGGACAAGATTAAGTATTTTTAGATGGTGAATTCTGATATTAGAAGTATTCTAGACTGCATGAGTATCTAGTAGCAATTTCTTGCAAGAGGACTGCACATGGAAATGATATTTTGGGACTACAGCCAAGAACTCCTGGCTTTTAAAATAATCACAGACAGTTGAAATCTTCAGCACAATAGTCTTATTTCCATCCTGATTAGCTTTCCTCCACGGATTGTCTCAGGAGATCTGGCATGGCAAGATGGATCTCAGGTCACAGCCGGGGACCTTGACTCCCAGCCATCCCATCAGACACACAACACATTCCACTCTCTCAGTTTGGTCTGCCTTAGGGGCTGAAGGATCACTATCCTGGCCAGACAGACACAGCATTCACACTCTTAGAGCTCCTCTTCAGACTCCAGCGATCAACAGGATACCACTGGAAGTGCGGTACAGGTGATACTGTTGCATTTTATTAGAATTCAATTAAATTTGGAATTGGCTATTAGTGTGTAAGCTAGTAGTGTGTGAATATTTTAAAAGGGAAATACTTGAAGTGCTCTGTGCAAAACAGACGTCATCAGACAGTACATATCATAGGGCCTGGTGCATGAGAAGCAGTCCCATATCAGTGTCTATGGCTGAGTCACCTGG
Source organism: Tenualosa ilisha (assembly GCA_015244755.2). NCBI lineage: Eukaryota > Metazoa > Chordata > Actinopteri > Clupeiformes > Clupeidae > Tenualosa > Tenualosa ilisha. Next base: position 2,653,688 of record PYXC01002596.1, read on the forward strand.
CTCTCCACCAGTAGTCTAATCCTTTGTCCAGTGTCTGACCCAGACTATTAGTGTGGAGTGTCAGCAAGGCAGGTGCCTTCTTGGGGGTTTGTGTGGGATCCCTGTGAAAGGAAGTAGACCTGAATCACTGGCGAATGAGACAATGTCTGCTCGCTCAATCAGATTGTTCTCACTTCAATGACATGAATATTTCCAGCCTCTGCCCTTCACACAAAGCAGTCTGAGATGGACCCCATCCAAGACTTTGGCTGAAGATATTGTGTTTTAGACACTGAAGACCTGTTGGCATGCAATGGTTTACAGCATTTAAGAGGAAAGATGTGTGCCATAACTAACAGGACCTGTGCCTGCCTGATAATAGCAGAACTAATGACAGCAAGGCCACAGAGCAGAATTCTTTTATAGCTTATTCCTCTTCCAAATTGAATCCTATCAAAGTCTCAGCATGCATTCAGCAGAATGCATTTGCTTTGTCTATTTCAATCCGTACATCATTATCACTTTGGAACAAACATTGCTGTTTGGTTACAGTGTCCATTGGTCTTTTGTCTGCTCTATTGCCATCTCAAAAGCCAATTTCTCCCCCTTCAAACAAGGACTATGGGGCCAAAAAGCAAAGCTGCAGTACTGAAGCAGAGTCTTGAGCAGTTTAGTAATAATCACAAACAGGTGTCCTCTGGGGCTTTTAATGTGCTCATTTGAGTTGATGGAAGGATGCCTGCTTTGTTGACATATGTATCCATTTAATTGTGGTAACTTTTTAATGTGGAAAACAGAGAAAAATGTCAAATGAAAGGCAAAGCAAAGGAAACACTAAGCAGACGATCAAAGAAAATAAACACCAATCACAAAATATCAAAAAGTGGGTATCAAAATAAGAGTATATTAAATCATTATGTGACAGGATCACCATTCATTTCACTTTATAGAGCTCATTTGTCTAGTTTTACGGGAGCTAAATGTCATGAGTTCAACATCATAACCAACAATGATCTATTATTCATCCATTTGCATGCAGTCAGCCTTGTTTAGCAGCACAGTTATGGCAGTGCTTCCACAAATCTGTCAAGATAATGCAACGTGTAATTTTTAATATTAACATTTCATCTTAAAAGCCAAAGAGCTTACAAATGTCAGACATGCTGTCAACAGTTTTCTAATCATCAGGTTTCAACAGTTTTCTAATTCAAACACTTCAATAAAGAATATAACTATAAACATTGCTGTTATTTCAGTTCTTACTCTACAAATCAGCCCTTAGTATCAATTAAATCTGAACATTGCTGGAGTTGAATATTTGACACTGAAAAATACAACTCAGTTTCAGCTCCAGTTATATCAGTTCAAACACTGGCAATGGGAGATAAAGTCAAACATACTGTCAACCGTGTATTAAAATGTTCCATTGGCTTATACAACACACTCCCACTGTTGAGATCAAGACAAACGTATGGTAAATTTTGTCCAAAATAATGACACATATATCATTCCTTTGGATGTCAAAATACAAAGCAGTCAACCCAAAGTGACACTGTCTTTTTACATTTCCAACATTAAAGTACTATGATCCACTAACAACTTTAATAACCTTTCATTGGGTATTCTGCACACATTTGGCATGAATATGTTAATCATTTCTCAAAAGTAATATCATAAAACATATAGGCCTATTGTAATAGTGAGGGAACCAATTTGTGGGACACCTGACGATTGACACTTTTTACAATAATACGCCAAAGCATTCCATCAGAATATATTAGTCTGAATCATTCATTTACTGGACTGTGTTGTGCTGTTCTCCAGTAAACTACGCTGCATAGTTGCACATGCTGCCATATTTAAGGCACCGAATAAGACTAAATGGAGCAAAACAGACAGGAGCTTGTTGACAGGCCAGGTATGGTATGGAAAGACAATTATTGCAGGACAACTCATGCGGGATCATTGCTGTTTCTGAAGATGTGTGACTGGCCTTGTCATCATCTCAAAGCAATTATTTTTCTGTTAGATCCACTACAATCATAGTATGCAAAACTTATACATAGCTGTTCATCTCATTGCTTAACATCAGTCACTCCTCTGTCTATAAGTCTTACAGACTACAGCAACATTCAAGCTACACATGTATCTGCATTTATGTGTGCTTTGTATTATGAAGGTCAACAGCTGTAATGCTTGTTAGACAACTGTTTGACGTCAGCTTATGGGAAAATGTTTAAGAATTAAAAAAAAAAGAGTGCTGAAACAAGCTTTATAACAACTGTATGTCAGCATCCGGATAAGATCACCTGCACTGTGTGCCGCTTACATAGTATGCTGGCTATAAATAATTGTGGATGGGAGGAGGATATAGAAAGTAAATGCAAACAGACTGCTGATGCAGGTTGGTCAATGCACTTTGCTGTGCAGAGGTAAATTAGGCTCAAGCTGGTGCTACGTACCCACAGACACACACACACTATGAACAGCACCGCCTGCATTCATGTGCACTCTCAACTCCATTAGCGTCAGAGCAGAGACCACCAAGGACAAATTACTCACAGGGAGACTATTCCAAACAGAGGAGGTCTGACTAACTATAAACATGTGAGTAACTTCAACACCTTTTGGCATTTTCAACCCAGTACTCGTTTTCACATTCACGAAAATAATTGGATTATTACAGTAGTTAATCGCCAAATGATTTCATTTAGCCAAGGCTTCATACATCCACAGAGAGAAAGGAAAACGAGCATTGCCATTAACATGCTTCAAAAACACAACATACAGTTCCACAATCTGCTAAATAGTATACTGTTAAAATAGGATTGACTGAGTCATTAACAGATTACATTTAAACCACCACCCACCCAGACACACACACACACCCCACACACACTGCTGAAATAAGGAGACATAAAGGTCACTCTATAGGAATCACTTACATATCCACACACAAGTGGCAGTAATGACAGACAGCTATACTGCTAGATCCTCATCCTGACTGTGTGTTCTTCAGAGTGTTTTGTTAAAATCTACGAACATTCATTCAAATTGGCAACATGAAGGGTACCACACTATGCTGCACAAAAATATTCATCATAACCTTAAGAAAACATATCTGTTATATTCATCAAATTTTCACCAACAGTGTTAAACAAGTGTTGACATGCAATAGTCTGGGTTGCAGGATGTTTAATAACTCTGTGCTGTGGGATCAGGGGCAAGTGGTAGAACTTCCTTTGCCCATTTGCAGTGAAGTAGGCTCTAATGTTAGTGCTACTGAGAGTAAGGATGACAATCACCCTTTGGATGGGATGAATTTGTACCTTTTCAACATCTGGCTACAATGAGTCTCAAGCTGCCAATGTGGCTAGAGCAATCAAAGAGCAATTGATCTCCAGCATCTCCTGATTGCATTCATGCTTGGCTCTCTGTCTGCAAGGAGCTGGACGCTTTGAAGAAGCTCCATTAAATGCTTCTATCATTTGGCACAGGGCTTGAGTAGGTTCCACCTCTGATGGGAGATCACTTTAATTAAAACACATCTGGGGACAGATGAGCACTCGCTGCTCTTTCTCAAGAGTTTGACAACAACCCATCAACTCAAGATTTTCCATTTGCTGTCCTTGCAAATGTTTATTCATCGACAGACAGACATAAAACAGAGACATTACACAAATCCATCCGCAGTGGGAAGAACTAGTGTTGAAATCTACTGCAGTGAGAAGAACCAGTTGAACCATCTACAACACTTATTTCTAAGTGTAGTAAAATCACAGTAGAAACCATTCTGTGGGATTAAATAGCCTTTGTAAGATAGCATCCTGTATTATTCATCAACGCCTTTGACTTAAAGGCAATTAATATAAGAAATTTGAAATGACTATTATATCTATTAAGTGTGCTTGTTTTGTCAAGATAAGCAAACAATAAATACTGTCCTACAAGGAACCATAACAATAAACAGTGTCCTTCAAGTAAGCATAACATCAAGAGGAAGACACAGAGTGCAACCGATGGTTAGGAGAAGCAGTTGTTTGAATGTGTGCAGCCCCAAAGCTGAATACTGATAGCATGATTGCATGGTCTATGTTTTCCTTCTGCCAGTAAACAAGCCTCCTGAGGTGACAGTCTTCAGGCGAGCTTAACCTCCGCATGCCTGTCCCTGAAATGGAGACAGCGAGACCCTGGAAAAAGGTCCCCAGATGCCTGGGGTGTCTGAGAGAGCCCTGTAAAGAATAAAGGGGCTCATCTCTACCACGCTTTTGTGGAGCTCATTACTTTTAATAGGTCTAGAATAGTCCACTTAAACCTACTGTATGTACCCAAGGGCCTGAACATCAGACCCCCTGTAACAGAGTACAGGCAAACAAGGCATGGCCTGAATATGTGAGCACGCTGAAGAAAGGAAAGCACAGAAATCTAAATAATCTTCAAGAAGCCAAATAGTGATTTAATGTGACTGCAAAAGCCCTCTGGCTGAAAGGATTTTGTTTTTACCCCACAGAGGTCTTTGCAGTGACTGCATTCAAACACATCAAGACACCAGGAACATTCATTAGGCATCTCTCAATGTCTCTCCAGCCCTGCAGCTTCTCAATGGTGATATTATAAAGCTTACGCATTCGACTCAATACTTCTGTGTGAATTGCATGTTTTGGTGTCTGATCTCCATTGCCATCTATGGGAGGCAAAAATCACCTCTTTGTCTTTGGTCAAACACCATGTGAGTACAGTACAACGAAGAGGAGGAGAGACATTTCTCTCTTGCAATGATTCTCTAAGGAAAGAGAGACTATGTGTAACTCCTTGCCACATCTGCTTTGAGTCATCCTTAAAAGAGCAAATGATCTGCACATGCATGCACCGTCAAGCCATGTTACAGTACATGCCCCCAATTGAACGGACCAGCCTGCAGGTCACTGGACAATCCAAACCTCTCCATGTCCTCTACAGCTTGAGTACCATGTAGCAGTAATAGTGTGTGAGATAGGGGGAAGGTCAATCAGAAGTTCTTGAATGTCTCTAGGTCCTTTGGAGACACAGGAGGCTCCTTCCTTCGCTTGTCCTCGGAGTAAGAGTCAAAGTTGGATGTGTCTCCTTCATGGGTGACTTTGGGGACTATGGGTGGCTGGATTATAAGGATTAAAAAAGGAGAAACAAAAGAGCCAGTCAGATCTACTTTATTTTTGAACGGAGAAGTTTATACTTTGCAATGTTTCTGCCATCTGTTTACAGGATTTGAAATAAAGAAGGGAATTTCTTATCACCTTAAGTCTTCTTTGTGGCACAGCATCCCAGTCAACAGCCTTAAACCATCGATGTTTCTTTACATCTTCAGCTCCATTCTGTAATAACATAAATCATTGGAATATAACTTCATGAGCAACTACACATTGAAGAGAGAAAATATACTCAGCATTTCACCTTCTGTTACAGGTTTAGCACTTGAGTGTTAGTTCCACTGGTGGCTGGATATCCAAATTCATTCACAGAACTGATATTATTAGCCCTCCTGTGTGTAGGAGCATGGCACCCTCTTCCTCCTCTTTGTTTCCACTAAGCCTGCCTTTGTGACTAAGCCCCTACTTACTGTTGGGTTTCCATGGGAAAGTTCCGAGGAGGAGGCATAACGTAAATGATGATAAAGTGATCCCCCACAGCTTGTCCTTTGTTTCCTGGGCCTGTGACTGGCCATGAGGATTCTGGAACTCTTCAACTGACAGAGTCATTACCTCTCACACAGGCACTACTCCATGTCACCAACACAGTTCCCAAACACACCCATCTGAGAATATCAAGCACCTTATTTTTATCCTCCTCACTGATAGCATATACTTCACAAGAGTGCTAGTGAGACATTTTGTTCTCTTGTTCAGATTTTGTTTATCCATCGAATGGCAGCAACAAAGAACGTTTTAACAAAGCATGTGGAAGAAATGGATCCCGTACACACACAGGCACATTTGGACAGCAGAGTGCCACATCTTTCTTTCACACTAAAAGACAAACTTTCTTCCATGAGCCGTGTAGTGACAATAGCACACCACCTGTGAACTAGTTCACTCCCAGTCACAAGTGCTGTGTAAAGGTTGTAAGGCACGATGACATAAACCTAAAGTTCTTTTAAAGACATAACAATTTATATGGATCTAGTAGGCAATCTGCCAAGTCTTTACATTGCTTGCAGAGAGTGGGGGTGTTAGGAGTGCTTCTCCACAGTAATCTGTGTCAACACAGCTGCTATCTCACTGACTGCACTGTATGCACGCTTGGATCACCTCTCTGAGAAAGCACTGAATTGCCCTGTGCTAGCTTGGGGAGAACTTCCTAGAGGCATGATAAACCAACACAGAGACAGACACAAACACAGTTGGAGCACCAGATGTTCCACAGGGTCTGCCCAGAGAAACTGCTCTTTCCTCCTCCCTCCTCTGGCTCAGTTTGTTCTACAACAATGGCGGGTTTAATTTCAGTATAAGTACAGTAGCTGTAGAAACTGTGATAAAATTAGACTTGTATGTAATATGTCTAACAATCTAACAATGCTCAAATACTGGACATAGTTTCAGCTACATAAAAAAACTAACTAAATATGTGATTTTACCACACAACAACAAAAAAATCCACAAGGGAATTCAAATCATCCCTCCATCAACATAAAACATAATGACTGGTTAGTGCAGCAGTCACCCTCAAAATACTTGGCTTTGGCACTTTTCTGAGAAATTATGAGTGAGTTGTTTTAGCTTTTAAATGCTGTGTATTTCACTCTAAAATGGCTTCCATGACAAACACTGTACAACAACCAGCTGGCATGTCAGGGGCACATTGTATTCATCCACAGCATTAAAGTCTTGATGGAGCCACAACTACTTCCTAGACCTTGTTGTGGCCCTCTAAACACAACAAATGAACTGTACACAACAAATGTGCTTTGTCCAGAAACTTCTTCCTGGCAAATATTTTCTAAATGTGTAAGATTACTGTTGAATTATGGCACTAAGCAGTTGTTCATTATCCAGTATGATGATTCTGCTGCTGGTGTAGAGATTTGGCACTGCTACTAGTGTTTTTGTAAACCCCCTCCTTCAATGTCCTTATTGTGGAAATGCAATAACAGCTAATAGCACTTACTACTGCTGTGTTTTTTGTTCATTACTTGCATGAGTTGGATTCAGTGTGATTTTCAGTGACTTTTCTATTAAATACTACTGAAGAAAATGATCTCTTAAAATTAAGTTACAATACACTGAAAAGTTGGACTAGGGCAACAACTTAAGACACATAAATGTAATTTTAAACATTTCATCAACACATTTCTTTCAAAATTTTGTAACTTGACTTTCAGTGCAACAGATGCATTTGAAAGCTATAATTCCTCTCACTGTCTCAAGAGATTTTGGCCAGGGGATAAAATATTGCCTTCTTGTCTTAGTAGCTCAGTATAGCTATCCTATATTTAAGCTCAGTCACTGAAAAAGCAGTAGTCATGGCAAAGCCATTAAGACTGGATTTGTTTCTTTTCTTGTGTGTTACTATAGCTGAACTACTCTAATTAGGAAATGAAAGAATTCAGCACTCAGAGCACATGTTGGGGTGCACACATTTATTGTTCCTACCATATACAACTACTTCATATTTAGCTTTTATATGGACAAACCTCAAGGGAGGACTAAACTGTGTATTATGTACATTATTTCCCTCATAAACTCATAGTGTTTAACAACAGTGCAACATACTGAGCAAATCACGCAAGGTATTCTAAAAAAATAGCTGGAGAGAAGTCAATTATTTTCATCTTTCCGTGATGGAAATTATGTATTTAATATTGTACCTCCTCCTAGCCATACAGAGACCTGAAGACACCAGACCTGGGTGAGAACTCCTTGACCTCTGACCAGGACGAGTGTTAACACAGACAATGTCAGCTGGGCCACTGACCCAGATGTGAGGCCACAAACTGCCCAAACTCTTAGGCTAAAGGATATCCTTCAGTGGAGAACTGACCATTCAGGTAGCTGTTTGTCAGGCCCGGTGTGGACCTTGTGCTACTCCATAAGCTCCTTACATGCCACCCTCCCCAAACATCAATTGCACTGACCCATGATGGCTCAATTGTGCTCCACAAAGAGTTAAATGTACTTGACCCCAATGGTGCACAGGCCCATTACTGGCCATCATAAAATACATCAGAGGCAGCTTCTGGACAAGCAGCGACACACCTCAGCCCATAAATCTCACAGACTCTGGGCTGGTCCACTCTGAAATGCACAAACGGCCCAAAACAACATGTCTCCACTGGCCAGTAGCTCTCATGCTGCGAGGGAAGTGGGAGGGAACCACTTTGAAACGTGCTAAAAAAAAGATGGTTTGGTGTTCCAGGTCAGTTTTAAGCCTCTGTGTCCACTTACTCTCAGGTTTCCCAGACGCTTTGCTTTGTCAACAACAAGTAACTTCTTGATGAGGTCTCTAGAAAGACAAGAAAAGACAGCACTTAGTGAAGAGGAGAGGCTAAAACCAATGACCACAAACCAACCAAGACTAACTATACTATGTTAACTGAAAATGTTTCAGTCTACCTAACGATGAAAATGTCTCCTCTTGTATTAAAAGACAGGAAATGGCTTTAAGGAGTTTCTGTAGGTGGACTAAGAGGCAATACAAACATTCAATACAAATACAGAAAAAAAAACATGTCTAAAATTCTGTAAATCTCTGAACCAACAACTGTGAGCTAACATCGCTGTTTGCCTGGGGAAAAAGAAACACAGGATTTGTTCTTGATACTGATTTGATAATCCCAGCTGTCCTACTCATCAACTACTCATCAAGGACATTTCATCAAAGCTTTCACATTTTTGCTCCTTAACAGTTTTTGGCATGTGCATGTCTGCATTCTCTATCAATAAAAATGATTCACAATGGACGTAAAAGATTCAAGGAAATCAAACATCTACAGTATGGATTTTATTTAGACAGCTGAAAGGAACGTAGATACACTATAATTCTTATTGCTGATTATTGTTCTTTCCCAAAGCTTGTCCAACAGCTGTCTAAATCTTAATTGTGATTTAACCTTAGCCATTCTGTCAAGGCAAAGGCATGAGCCATAGAAATTTGATAACAATTGTTCAATGGAGACCTTTCAAAAATACTAATAGTTTAGTAATTACTGATCCTATTACACCTCATTCAAATTGAATATCTCAAGTAATTTACAGTACATGCATGTAATAAATCACCCCACCACACCCACATGACATTCAATACATAACATACAGACTGCTCTGTGTACGCACTTGCTTCCTAAAAAATGAATTTTGGGACAGTCCCACCTGCAATTTTCCTCTGAATAATTCTAGCAGTGGATTGATTTCAGCATATGCTTGTGTGGCTTGGAACTCAACCACAGAGCAGACACAAAGGGAGTTCTCTGATGGGTTCTTTGAAGGCCACTCTGATTAGGACCATCAGGAGCACGATAAACACAACATAACTGCATTAGCAGGATCAGATAAAAATAACAGCCATGTCCCCAGAGGTTAATTACATACTAACAGGATCTAGTAACTTTGCCCTTGCATGGCCACCATTCCTAAGCAGGTGAGGCAGAACCTAAGCAGACATTTCTCTGAAATCAAAGCACTTTCACCCTCCCACACTTGTGCTCTTACTTAACATAGAAATCCAGATGGCGAGGACAGTCCAGTTTGCCAGAGAGAACCTTTTGATAAATGCCAAAAGGGTTGTCGTCAAAAAAGGGAGGATGCCTAAAACAGAAAGCAGGGAGCATAAATTAAACACACCACACTTGGTGAATGGCCAAGGAGTCGCTAGTAGATTAAATGATTCGTACAAGGGAAATTGTAAAAATGTGCTTAGGTAAAAACCACATCAATCACACCCACCAACTTGGGGCAATGCAGTGAAATTTGACAGCTCATGGCCTGAATAGCCTATAGGTTATACATGAACAATTCTGTACCTACAGTAGATCATGTGCATTGTGCAACTATGTCTTATGCATCTTCTGACAAGGAAGTTCTCAAATTGAAGAGAATTTTATGATCGTGGATGTGAATTTCTATTATATCTGTTCTATTGATCTTTTGGTTTTATGCTAGATTGTATTATTTTATAGTGGACAGTACACATCTTTATAGACTGCCCTTTGTCACTGTCCGATAATCATCATAAAACAAATATTTTTGCCAATCTACAGTAAAGCGCCATGAGACAGTCCTATTGTAAAAGACGCTGTATGAATAGAATTGAATTGAATTGAAAATAACTGAGGAGAAATTAGACTCAGAGGTTCAACAGGCAGAGGACTTGTTATGACCTTTTAATGATTTTTTGGCTAAGGATTGTTAATGCAAAGGCTTGATGGCTTTAGCAGGGTAGGGCTTCTAAACACATTCTGAACACCAGAGCTCTGGGACTCCCACAGGCCTCTCTAAATCTAGTTTGTGGGTCAGTGGGCGACAGACGAACAGTACAAATGACTTCTACAGGATAAAAAAAGTCCTGAGCAGGACAGAAGAGGTGGTGGAGGTGGCCTGGAGTGTGAGAGCACAAGCCTGTCAGCCCAGCCTGGACATGATGGGGTCGTGTGCCAGCACCAAATCTGTCCAGACAGTCATTATTCAAGCAGCTCCTAATGGATGGGCTGCGCAGACTTTCACAAGGTTATGCAAGACCTTTGTATTTATGTAACACCTGTGACTTGCCAACATTACTCTTTCATGAACCTTAGAGCGAACCCCCATCCCAGGAGTATTTCTACTCAAGCTTAGCATAGCTTTTGATTCTCAACTGCCGAAAAACTGTCAAATTTCATTTAAAAAGTAACTATTAAAATAATATCATATTTCTATAAAAGTATTATTATTATTATTATTATTATTATTGTTGTTTTTGACTTTGTGTAAAAAATAGTGCCCATCCACACAGCGACATGAAAGCAGAAGTAAAATGACAATTAAATGCTTAAAGGTGGTGAAACTAGTTCTATGTGTGTAATTTTCAGCTATGCAGACATGAAAATATGAAATCATAAGGAGTTTGGTAGGCTTAGTCAGAGGTGACCCAGATGTTGAGAGGATTACGTAATGCAGAGAGGGTCATGACTAAAGCTGCAGCATCGCATCACCTCAAAGAATAAGAGGTGGTTTTCGGAAAGTCTTGTTAAATATTTCAAGGTGGAAGAATGAGACCTTTGACAACATAAGTATGCCATCATGAGGCTTTTTAAGCCTTAGAATGTAGAGAACATTAGTCTTGGCTTCTGAGCATACGTCTGAGCAGCCTCTGAACCCTGGGGGCAAAGGACACTCACTTCAGGTGCAGCCACTTCAAAGCCAGTCTGATTTATTGGAGCTAGACATGGTGGGCTGTGTTTTTATCATATGTAAGGAGGCTGGCAGCCTTTATCTAAGCTAAAGAGGTCAGGATGGTCTCTGTGTTTGCAAAGTTCAAGACGGTTAAGAAGAACTGGTGTCATGCTTAAAACTCTCTCCTTCGTGTCATCCTGGATTAACTGCTTTTCTCGTCTCCGAGCGGATATCCAACACTGATAAATAAAATAACACTGCAGAACTTGTTTGGCAGTTCCCATACTAATTTGGTGTGGCGCGTCCTCCTCTCAGACGAGGGACATCTTATTTGCTCGCATGGCAAAGTAAAACCATGGAAAGCCAAACTTCCTTCCTTTTTGAGCAGCTGCCAAGAAGGAGCAGACAGGGAGCCAATGATAACACAGTCTCCTGCCCTGCCGTCGCTGCACATAGGCCACTCTACGGGGGAATGGGGTCAGAAGAACACACAGGGCCTGTGAAAGGTACACAGAGATTAGGGCGGCTGAGTCAGGCTGCTGGGGACATCAGCTCGGGACATCAGAGGGGCTGCCAGGGGTACCAGTGTGAAGAGGAGGTCAAACGTTCCACTAAGGACAGGAATGATTCGAAAACTGATGCTTTAATGGCATTTTCAATAAAGGAAGGAGATATTTAGCAACTGGTTATACAGTATATAGACAATGTTCTTATCATAAAGCATAAGTGAGAAAAATTACAAGAGGTGTCAAATAAAGTATTTTGACCAGTGCAATGAATTCTCACATTTCCAAAGAGTGCTGATGAAGCAAATTTTGAGTGAGGCCATTCTTACCGTGAAACGCATTAGCACTGATGAAGCATGTGTAGAGAAGGCCATTCTTGCTATTAAACACATTAGCACTTTTGTTGTGAGGGAAATCCAATCCACTTTGGAAGGTCAACTATCCAGTGGTGTTAATACAAAGCCAGCACTGAGCTCCACATCCATGGACAAAGAGAGAGGGAGGGAGGGAAGGAAAGAGACAGAGATGGAGAGAGAGAGAGAGAGAGAGAGAGAGGGAGGGAGGGAAGGAGAGAGAGAGAGGAAGAGAGAGAGCGAGAGAGCACTGACTCTGTGTAGTTGCTTTCTGGGTCAGCATGTGGGGGTTCTCTTAGCACCACCATAAAATAAGCTATTAAAAAATCCCTCTTATTCTAAATGTGATAAACATTTTACACTCAATGCACTATAACCTCTTCCTGAGAAAGAAACCCTATCCCAAGCCAATTATCATTGGCACCACGATAAGCACGTTCATCCAAACATCCGGTGCTCATTTGTAGGAAATTAAGGTCATTTACTCCACAGCCAAGCCGAATGTAGGCCAGTCAAACTGAACGTACCCAAATCCTTTAAGCTAACATGGCGATCAAATTTTGGTCCATAGAGGTAGCTTTCCTCTGATTTAAGACTTAGTTTATAAATATCCTCATTGTTACAAGAACGGCTCAGTTACAACTCTAAGATGCTGTAATTATGAGGATTTCCACAGGAATACTCAATCAAACAAAAATCAATCAATCAACATCTCTCAGACAGCTGGTTTCAGGGGAAGCAGTGGTGTAGATTTCACTTATAGCCCTATAATGACCTCTGGTGGCAGGAGGACAAAGTTCTTCAGCTGGGTCCCAAATCAAATGCATTGGACTGAGAACATGCACTAATTCATAAAGGATTGGATGGATCACATACCATGTTAACATACTTTTGTATAATATCAAAACCATTAAAGCACAACATTTAACAATAAGAATTTAAACTGATGTTGTGAAGGAAATAGTTTCAATAGGTAGTCACTATCCCTAATGACACCAGCGGGGTCTCATAAACTCTGTCATATTGACTTACCTCCCCCTTGCACATTGAATTACCCATTTCAGAGTCTGGAACTGGACAAATTGCAATAATATTATTTAAAGACTAATAATCCCATGCTGGTAAGGACAGCAACTTGACACACACACAGACATCTGAGCCTCAACACACTGAATGAACCTCTTCTCTGTCCTCAATCCCACCACAATGACTAAGCTGGCAAGTGAACAGTGAATACTGAGGCAAACTATTCGCCAGGCCCTGCTGCTTTAGTAGTGCTGTCTGAGAGGTTTCCTGCTATGTCCCACCATGACACTTAAATGACTGTACCATATTGTGCATGGCTGTTCTACCACGAGGAATGAGGAATGAGTGCTGACTACTGTAGTTGAAGGAACATATAACAACAGTCAGAACTGCTTATGTGTTCACTTACCCAGAAAGCATCTCAAAGATGAGCACCCCCAGGGCCCACCAGTCCACCGCTATTCCATGACCTTTGCCCTGAATGACCTCTGGGGCCAGGTACTCTGGTGTGCCACACAGAGTCCAGGTTCTATTTACATACAGAGAGAAAGAATTCATCAAAGCACAAGCATCATTGTTGGACCAGTGTCAGGAACAAGGTTTCATCACATGATAATAATGATGACATTGGCCTGGCTTTACCATCACATAACATAGACATACTGTAGTAGTAGACCTGTGTGTGTGTGTGTATGTGTGTGTGTGTGTGTGAGAGAGCGAGCTTGACTGCCCTGCAGTCTCTGCCCAGCAGTTCTCTCTAGCAAAGCAAGTGATGGACAGGTCAAATATTTGGCTGTTCTGAGTGTTCAGTACTGTTCATATTTTGGGCTGGCAAAGAACTAATGCGATAATCCACAGTCACAGTCCATGCTTACATGAGGAAAGAGAGGCAGCAGGACTCAGCCTGTGATGGGAGCCTGAAATAACTGGACAGGTGTGTTTATACCTCATGTCCTAGCGACATCACTAAAGCTCTTCAGTCTGTGATCTCCCCACTATGCCCCCTGAAACCTTCAAACGCTCTACCAATGCCATATCACTAGTGGCATGTCTGTGCAAAACAGAGCTCTCACTCAGAGGCATTTTGTTCTGAAGAAGGCAGCAACCCTTGCTGAAAGAATTTCTGTTTGTTTGCTTGTCGTTGTGCTCCTTTTAACATTATGCTGTTATGCTGCTATGCTACCTGAAAAGTATCCAAAGAAAGCAAGGTCTACAACTAAATCAGTTTACAATAATAACAAACTTAACACTGATTGTTTGGTTACACTATAGTCTGACTTTAGTGCCATTTTCTCAAGTAGATGGCAGGATTATTATTTTGCATCCACTGGATGGCACTAGTGTTGCATGATACATGCACAGAGTCTCCTGTCTGTGCTTTGACAACACTCCTCCCAACCATGAGCACACACAGTGGGCTGGTATTCAGTGACAGGATGAAGTGGAGGTGGCGATTCCTCATATTCTTAAGTAGAATAAATATAAATTTTCAGTTCTAATGATCAAGACAGCAAATTTGCATATACTACTGTGTATCACTTATGTTAGCAAAATGTTGCTTGGGTTTGCAAACATTAAAAGAGTTTGTAGTTGGTGATACATTACTGGAAAATTACAATGAGTAGTCCAACCTCTGTATAGTGACAAATGTTTGCACTCAGTCTTCATAGTACAAGCCCAAACTAGCTTTAACATCACTTGAACTACAATGACCAAACAGGTAGCTCATCTTCGTCAGTTTTTGAAATTCTCTGCTTAATGCGCTCTGTCTGCCTTGGGGAAATATATGTTTGCGATGGCTAGGTGTTAGGTTATTAGCACTGTGAAGTGAATATTGTTTAAGCAATCCATACCTGTCCACAAGTTTTTTAGCAAAGCCAAAGTCTGTGAGCTTGATGTGGCCCTCACAGTCCAGTAGTATATTCTCCGGCTTCAAGTCTCTGTACACAATGTCCTTTGCATGCATATACTCTATGGCACACACAATCTCCGCTGAGAAGAAGAGTCCTGTGGCATTGTTGAACTTGCCCTTGCTGC
Organism: Tenualosa ilisha; assembly: GCA_015244755.2. NCBI lineage: Eukaryota > Metazoa > Chordata > Actinopteri > Clupeiformes > Clupeidae > Tenualosa > Tenualosa ilisha. Next base: position 2,668,928 of record PYXC01002596.1, read on the forward strand.
GTAGATAGCTGAACAGCTCTCCCCCAGGCATATACTCCATCAGCATGTAGAGGCAGCGCTCATCATGATGGGTCCAAAAGCTAAGAGCAGAAATTCCCCCCATTCATTCAAAGCAGTTTCTTAGTGCTATCATCCTAAAATTAAAAACATCATGGAACTATATTCCTTTCTTTCTTTCGTTTTTTACAATATAACAGTCTAAGCTAGGATAGACTTAGTAGGATGATTCGCATATTAGGCTATATTTGATAAATGACAGCATCATAAAGACAGCATATTTTACCATCTGATATGCTGCTTCAGCTTGTTTTTCCCTTTGCTTGCAATCTCTCCAATGGGATAATCACACCATATGTTAGTGTTCTAGTCTGCTTACAGACATACATTTTCAGGATGTTTACAAGATAAAGAATTTAGATTTAACCCTCTAGAAGCCAAGACCACTAATACTTGAGAAAAAATACTGTTGATGGAAGTTTACATCCATTCATGCTACATTTCAGATAATGGGGTCAATTTTCATTTTTGGGTCATGAAACCTATATTTCTGAAATGTTGCTTCTGAGCAACTATGGTCGCTAAAGGGAAAACACAAATTACAATGTATTTATCTCACTTGATAATGGTATTCTTTTTTCTTGGCTTGGCTGATGAGGTGGGTATGAACTTTGTATAACTGGCTACCTTTGAAGTAGATCCAAAAAATTTTAATATCCATATCAATATGCTTATGAACCATAACAACCGTAGTAAAGTATTTCATGCTGTACTTTCCCCCCTTAATAGTAGCTATCATAGGTTATTTTCTGTAGTTCATGCACATGATTCCTAAATATAAAGAAAGTTATGGATAAAATGATATCCTTAAGACAAGCGGGATAACGGCCTTTGAGGTGACCAGTTCGATGGAAATGACTCAGTGGAGGCAACCGTGTTGTGGAGTCTATCGCCTCCACCTCGCCATTATTTCCATCGAACTGGTCACCTCAAAGGCCATTATCCCTTACTTAATAGGTAACTACAATAACATGAGCTATTATTTGACATTTGTTGGGTTATTATTATTGTATGTGTGTGTTTATGTGTGTGTGTGTATATACATGGCATCTTGTGTGTATATGTTTATATGCAGATTTAAGGGGTAGCAAAATAGCTCTCAGGAGTAGGGGTGCAGGGTGTGTTTTGTGTATGGGAGATTGTCTCTGTGTGTTGGAGGGGTGCTTGTGACCTATGTGAGTGTGTCAGTATGAGTGTATGTGTGTGTGTGTGTGTGAGAATGCATGTGTGTGTGTCTGCTGTATCTTCCACTGACTTGCACTGACTGAAATTTAATGAACAAAATATGTGAAGCTGTGGAAAATAGACATTCGAGAGGGGTGTCTTTACTCGTTTTGCTTGTCCAGTCTTCTATGTGCCATTTTGAAACGTGTAGCAATTGTGTGATACAAGACTGAAATGCCCATTTTAGGACTTGCTAGAAACTAAATGACTTACCACTCAGCAACAGTATCTTAGACTGTGACAAAAATATTTTTGAGAGTGATGGAGGCTCCTGAGCTTCTAGAGACTTAAACTGGCACATTTGTTACCTCACAAATACTGTAGCTAAACAATCACTTTGAGTCATTTTTCAAAGCCATAGATAACAGATAGAAAGACTGGTCGGCCAGTGCATTTACTGTAGGAAGCATTTCTTAGACTTATTCAATTATTGACAATGAAGCTGGGACTCACAGTCGGATGAGGAAGGGATGGTTCACCTCCATTAGTACTTCTTTTTCATTGTGGGCATGTTGTTCTTGCTTTAACCTAATCACATCAGCGATCTTCATGGACTTAAGTGCATAGTAGGCCTTCGTTCTCCTGTCTCTGACAAGAACCACACGGCCAAAAGTACCTGTCCCTATGGCCCAAAAATGCAGAAACAGAACTTTACTGTGTTGTAGGCCTATATATGTAGACTGTTTCTGATATTAAATGCAGTACGTAGATTAAATGTAAGTCCAAGTGTAAGGCTGTGTATTGGAAGGTTACATATTGGTATAGCCTCTACGTCATCATTTTACATCAATAAACTTTTGTTATTGAAATATATCAACATTTGCCTGGATTAAACACTAAATTAGCCTTTTGACTAAGGATTATAGCTGAACATACCATGTCAGTCTATTTTTATATTTAGGTCCTTAAATACAGTTTTTAATGAAAGATATGTTTCTAAAAGTTAACTACCTCTTCATCTTTCTGTCAAATTAATTGTAATGGTGTCCTGAATGGTCATGTACAGGGGAGATAAAATCAACTGCTATTCCCACTTGCTTTCCAGGCTATTAACTAAAATTGTTTCATTATTTTATGGCACAGGACACTGATTAAAAATCAGCGGCTGCTAGCTTACATTTGGCTTCATTATAACAGTTAGTTAGATCTAACAACTACTAGGAATAGGAAGCTGTAGGAACTGCCACATGTCTTTTCTTGATACCCATTCCAGTTCTTTATATCTCAGCATTTTAGGAATGAAATGACATCACATAGCTTTTCCAATAACTTCATGAGTAAGTCCTTCAAACACTGGGCCCATTCATGAAAGTCTCACATCTCTGAATTGCTGCATTTTGTGGTCACTGACCAGTGATCTTTCGCATCTCACTAAAATGCCTGCTGAAGTGCTCTCAACACGAAGTCAATTAAACATCACCGATCATCTTTTAGTTGCATGAGAAAGTATTTCATTATTAATGCATGCATTTTGTGTATAAAATGTGTCCCACATAAAGGTGAATATAGGACAAAGATGTGTTACTCTATGTCTGTTAGCTAAATTAAATCATAACCTGAAATGGACAAGGTCGAAGGTTAAACCCAACAAATGCAGACATCTGTGGCTGGCTGAACACTTTCATGATGAAGAGATCATTTCTTCCTCAACCGAGAAACTGATGCAGGTGATAGAACTTGATGTTGAGCGACGCAGGACAAATTGGTCTGGAAATATATGCTTTCAAGGATGTCAACAGCCTGCACAGGGAACCTTGCTGACCAGCAACATAATCTGGCAGCTAGCTACAGAGAAGAACAGCAGGATGTGTTTCAGGTGATGTTTGGAATTAATGGTCCAGAGCTGCCAGGGAGAAAGCAGCTTATAAGGAGAGGATGTATCACAACATGCAACAGCGGGATCTCAAGTAGGCAAAAGGACGGTGGACAAGTTGATTTGACAATGATGAGAAAGGTTTGGTAATTGGGCTGTTGCCCTCCATAAGACTACCTGACTGCCTCATGTTAACTCCTCAATAAGTGGGGATGTGAAAATGTGAAAAAAAAAAATTGGCTGTAATGCAGGGATTCTATGTCTTGGAGACATAACCAGATTTGTTAGCTGGAGAGTAAAAATGTGTGCTAATGACCCATATCTACTTTCCACTGTTTGTCATGACAAGCCAACATGTCTCACCCTGGGCATACATGGTGAAAGGTTGTGGTATCTGATGTGTTTTCTTGAATAGATCAACCTGAATTGGGCTATGTCTAGTTGATATTGGTGGACAGCGTCATGTGCAACAGTGGATTTGGGTGAAAAATTAGCATGTTAAGAATTAACTTTACTCTTTTTAAGGGAACAATTCGTGAAGCTTTAGAAAAGAGTAAATAAAATACGTTTGACTGGTAGCTGAGGAGACAATACAAGCACATGTAAACTACTTCACTTCAAGCTTTAAAGAGCACGCTGAAAAGCCCACCCAGTGGATGCAGTGCAGTGCTGCAAGTGTAACACAAGAGACGTGCAACTGCTTGTCAGTTGACTGTCTGACTGAGCTTTTCAGTTGACTGGCTAGTGCCCTTGACTCCCAATTTGATGTTGCCGTGTTAAAACCTCCCTCCCAAAAAGAATAAAATAAATAAAATTTCAATCAAAATCTGCTCACTTGCAGGGCCCCCCAAATCATCCCTCTGCCACTACGAACACCTCAAAAACATGCTTAGGCTTATTTTGTCACTGTTAATTGTATACATAGATTTGTTAGAAATACCATATGTCAAAAAGCATTAACATTCCTAATTCATATGTATCTAAAATTTGTCTTTTTACAGTCTCACTACATTGGACTGTTCCATGACCGGGAAAGAAAAATATTCTAATGACAATGATGAGTGTTGTAAAAATGAAGCACAGTTTCCAAGCGGTTACACAAAAAAGTGAGAGAACTCTAAACAACATAGCCTACAGCTAGGCTACACTGCTTAAGATTTAAGGCTTACATTTTTTTTCTTTCCATTGCCAGCAAAAAATAGCAACTTTGATGTAGCAGAACTAACAGCGTTAGAGTTATACCTCCTGCACAAAATGTTCCTAGGCCCTCTAACACTGGCCTAATTCACCTGAAAGTGCTTGAAAATTAACATTCATCTTTGTTAATTTGTTGAATGGGTTCAGAGCACACAGATAGCATCTGCATATCACGTGAAACTGCACAATTTGAGCTTCGCAATCATGCTAGTCAATTGCTGTGATAAACGGGTCGCAATTTTAATGCGCAATAAATTTCTTAATAGCCTATTTATATTCTGCATCACCCATCCTTTTCTCTTTGTATAATACTAACAGGAACAGGAACTCTTTACTCAACACATGACAAGTCAAAATAAACATGAGAACCTATAGCCTACTAGATTCTTTGGAACACAATCAACATCATCTTTGGATCACAATCACTACAATCAACTTCTTATCAGAGTTGGGGGTGCTGAGAAAATATCAGGGCGTCACAGACATGCTGCACAGCAAAGCAAAAATCAGTATTCAAATTCATTAATTCTTTGTCTATGCGTTCCTATAGGCAAATCTACTTTGTATTAAACATAGACGTACATTGTAGATTGATTGTGTTTCATTTTTACAAACCTTCTCTCTCCTTTTACTCTCACATAGATATATACACATTACAATTTTCTTGCAAAGTGTTTAATATGCTTGGTGGTTAAATTTAGAAATTTTGGCAAAAGCTGTGACCATACAGCTAAGTAGTGTACTTCAGGGCATATTACAGTGGCAGTGCACTGTATCATGATTCTGTCTTGGAGGCTATATGGTGACAGGCATTGTACAGGGATGGCTCTTTTTTATGTAAACATTTTTTAAAAATGTATGTGGAAGGCCCCATGTCTGTATTCGCCTAGGACCCCAAAATTGCTAAATCCGTGACCACTCTCATGTGCGTACCCAGGTAAAAAAGTAGCATAATTGAGTGTAGTAGATATATGAATTAAGTGCAGTAAATATAAAATAAGTGCACTCGTACTTTTTGTGCTTATAAAATATGTTTACAACAAACGTTTTATAAGTGTACTTAAAATATATGTAATTAAGTAGGACTTCAATTAAGTATACTAATTGTGCCATACTCGGCTATTAAGGTAGTTGGAAAAAAATAACTTTCTTGAAAGTTCAGTTATAATGTGTTTTAAACAAGTGTGTAGAACTGAAAACACATGGTATTTTGCGTACTAATTGGAAGTACACTTCTTTCTTACATTGTTATGCTTCCTTAACATGCACTATTATTACACTTTTACGTGTGATCAAAGTTCTCTTTAACAAAGTGCACTTCAGTCGATTTAATTGTTCTACACATATTTTAAGTATTCTTAAGAGCACACTGTTGGCCTACTAAGACTACTTAGGCTAATATGTCAACTGCTTACCAATGACTTCATTCAGTAAACTATTTGCATGTGAATGCTAGTTAGTAAATTTAAAGAATGAGAATCTGTTATTCAGGTAGGCTACCCCAGCACAAAATAGCCTATGAAAAAGAAGTGGGAAGGGAACTGGGGTGTGGACACCTTCTGATCATGGGAAATGTTTTTTAACGGGAACCAAGATGGCTGCCACCATGCATTCCATTGTGGAGGAAATTGTTTATAGATCCTTACTCTTGGCTGAATTTAAATAGATTTGGATTGAGATGCTGAGTACTCGCTGCTGGATTTTAAGGTATGGCTTTTCAGTGATGAGGAAACAGGTTCAGAAGCATACAAAGCCTCTTTAGGGGGGAATGAGTAGCCCTTTTAGAACAGCAGCCTAATTTGTTTGCTTGTCTGAAACTTGCAAACTCTACATGCTGAGAGCACTGGGCTGACAATCTTTATGAGACTGATTTTTGTTTACACCAGGTAGCAATGGCTATAGACTAATGTTAGCTATAGATCAACTGGTGTAAGATGGTTCCGAATCATGGCAGGCTAGGTTAATGGTTCAAACAATTACTTTAGCTTAGCATAGCATAGCATAATTCAATTCACTTCCAGGCTAGTAGTCCCACTTGCAGTGAATTATACAAAACTAAGTGAATTGTTAAAAAGTTGCCTGGTAAGAAAAGCTGGCTCTGTGGCTCATCACTTTCTCCAAACAGAAGAGCATGTTCAGTAGTAGGCTCCTAGCCTGGTAATAGAACCAGCCCCTCATTCTCCACTTTGTTTCGTACAGAGGATCTGGACATTCGATAACTTTTAAGACTTTTTATTAAGAATCGATTGCTTGCTGGAAGTGTTTAAGTTTAAAAAAACTAGATTTGCCTTTGAGTGATAGCCTGCCTTGACTGATTGCATTCTAGCTCTGCATACTCAACACCTCCCTCTGTTTGCTGATTGGACAGGTTAAAATGCCTCCTGAGACAACAATCTCAATCAAATCCAGACTAGTACTGTAGGGAGATGATAATTGAGCAGAGGTGCGTTGGGCTAGTAGGCTTCTGTCTCTGTCAAGCAAAACAGACCAGCTGAGAAGTTTTTTTTGTCCCTAGGGCCATCCAGGCCTTCAACACCAGAAGGGGAGGCGTGTGACTGACTTATGTGTTTAAGTTTCGACTGCACACTACCCTTCTATCAGTCCCCCCCAATTTGTCAGCTTGCCTGCTTGGGAAATAGACCACACTATCTTTTTGTCTGTATGGACAGTATGCAACTTAAACCTTTCTTTCAGTCTGTCACTTTTGTCTATGTACAATTAAAGGGTAGTTTCGGTCTGTGACTGACACTAGTACAATTCTGAGGGCCCATGCAGTTAGTTTTCAACAGAGGTAATTTAATCACTAATATGTAGGCTTGTCAACTGTAACAGCTGACAGTACACCCATCAAGAAACAATACTATCAACTGCACTGCAAAAAACATTCACAGCAAAGGACACAAATGCAACTATCGGACAGCACTGACACATACGGTGAGCAGCGTAGGTAATCGCTTACTGCAGGGAATTGGCTTCGGCATAACTGCACTGCACTCAAACATTAAGTGGTGTTACCAAGAGAGCTCTATACGAATTTAATAGTTATGAAAGAAAAAAGATGGAATAATTCCTACAGAAACTACAAGGTTTCACACCTCCAGAGCCGGCCACTGCACATGCACTTTCAGCGTTCGGCCCTCCACTGCTCACGCAAATATGATTACTTTCTCCAAAGGCAGCACTATTCCCTTTACCTGTAGCATATCATTTTCCCCATGGAAATGCAGTCTTCATTTGGGATTGTATTTGCACTTCTAGACTACTAGCCTTTGGGGTTGAGGGGACATTACACATTATACTGAGAAAAATGCCTTTATAGTTTATACAGTGTCCTGTAAAATGTTTTGTAGGTATATCACTGGTTCCTCATTCATGCGTTGTCTACCAGTGCTTAGAAGAGATTTTTTTGCATTGATTTTTTGCATTGACAAAATTCACCAAGATAGATATTATAAGATATTCACAAGTGGAAATATGTCTTAATGAGCAGATAGGCAAAGTTTTCTGAGTTTTTCTGAGTTTTCAGTGATAAGGTAGCTAATTTGCTAATGACTAGCAACTAGCAAATAATTAGCCTAACTGTTAAAACTAGCCAGAACAGCGGGTCAACAAAGTCTAAATGCAGTAAATTTCAGTTAGTTGGTATTTGCTTGGATTTTGTAGTTACTGCATTTCTCTACAATGGGGCATGATTAGGCTAGGATATTTTGTCACAAGACAGAGCAGATGTCACAAATCCAATTTCAAGTCTTACCCAATTTTGACAAAATGCATAGTTACTGTGGTTTGGAGTAACTACGCATTACTGCAGTTTGCCTTTGTAGGGCAGTATGAAAGCTGGAATGAAAACAAGCCGAAATTAAATAGGCTATTTTTACAACGTAAAGTGTAGAAAGTACAGATAATTATGTAAAATGTAAAGAGTAGAAGTAAAAAGTTGGCTAAAAAAATAATTACTCCAGGAAATAGATAACCAAAATTTCTACTCAAGTAAAGTCACAAAGTATTTGTACTTTGTTACTTGACACCTCTGGGCCTGGGCTATTAATAGCCTACACACTATATACAATAAGCTACTGACAGAGAGCTTCCCCAGTGACTCACGAATGCAATGTTAAACAGAGGGACTTACCACAATCTCCACAGTAAGCCCTCTATTGTCATAAACAAATGCATTTTAACATTATGGGATGACCAGAATCAAATTCAGCATTAAAGTCATGTACCCCCACTTAAATAAATCCCCACTACACCTCTGCTGTCTAGCACAGCAGCATTGGGCTGGTCTCCCAGTGTTTCATCTGGGGGCTCTAGCTCATGACGCCCCAAGAACGCATCCAGCTAAACACACCCCAGGCCCTGGCAGTAGCCTAACCCTACACGTAAATAAAGAGGAGTGGGTTGAGCATGCGATATGGCGCAGCATGTAGCATGCATACTACAAGCTAAGAAAGGAATAAGTAATGGTCAGTGTTAAGAGAAAGTGGATAGATTAATCTAAAGTTATCCTATCCCGAAGTAAAAGCAATGCTTCAACTTACAATATATCACTGACTCTGTACACAAACTATACAGCCAATACAACTGTGGGTTAGACACAACCCTGGTGGATTCAGAGCCTGAACCTGAACTCAAACACACACTTCAGCAGAGACCTGGAAAAAGCTGTCCAACAAACCAGGGGGTCATTCTGCCAAATGAGTGCCATTTGCTAGCTGTAAACCTTCAAAATGAAACTTAATTTATCCATTATATTCATCCATTAATTAACACAGGATCCAACAACACACATATTAAATAATTCAAAACATGTATTGGTCAAGCTCAAGCAATTATTTAATTTTTTTTATGTTTTTTAGGGCTGTTACCCTTTTAAAAAGTAATAGCACTGAAAGTAACAGTAATGAAACTTTGGCATAAAATATGCAAATACACATTCCATGTTATGTCTATTCTAACTTCATGAGGACATTGAACACATTCTAATGCTTTAATATTAGTTCATATTTTTGATGTCATTGGTTTAATTAAAAAATAATGTGAGTAAACAGGATGGTAAATTTAGATGTATCATTTCAGAGCATAAACAGGAAATAAAATAAAATAATTTACTTTTGGCCTTCCAATGGCTATCAGAAGACTTAGATGACCTAATCATCACCTGAATAACTGATTTGTTGAATACTTTCAGTTTTTCAGGAGGTAAAATATGTTAGGGCAACAGGACTGAGTCAAAACCTGGGGACATGACTAAAATTGTTACTTTAAATAATAAATCACTGATTTATTATGAAAAATTTCTGAGTGATTTTGGTAATAATATTTCATGATGATATTTAGATTTCAGCAATGGGGACAGTACGAAAAGGCTGATTTTCAGCATTTTAGGATGTTTTTATGAGTGTTCTAAATTATGTACCTGAAATCTGGTACTAAATTAGTATGCAGAAAGTATTAGATAACAATAAAAGGTGGCCTTGAGAAAAAACAAATGTGTGTTAAAATGTACATAATGCCCTTGGGGCAGAAAAGGCACTCATTTGGCAGACTCACTCCAGGGTTTGAGAGGAGGATTTTCTGGAAATGATAGCAAAAAATCCACATTCAGACATGCAAGCCTGACACATCTCAATACTCTTGTAAGGTCAACCCCCATCTCCCTGTCCCTTTTAAATTAATGTGCATTCTAAGTGCAAATTAAGAAATGTTTCTAAAATATTTCTATGACAGTCACTTTTACTATGGAATATGGACTGAGTGAAATGTTTCATTTTAGCATAAGGCTGCTCGTTAGATGTAAAAGACGTGACTGGATCTGAAAACTGTGTGGATACAATTAGAATAATACGTTTTAAGAGCAGTTCCTTAATCTGATTCCCAGTAGGCCTACACTTATGCATGTTTGCATGTAAGCTATATGAAGTATCAGTTGGGCCTAAATGACGCAAACTAAGTTGACTGGTTTCCTTTTCTTTCCGAAATCTAAATACACACGCCAGGACTACAACATTTGTTTAGGCGTACTCTCCTTGATTTAAACGAGGGCATAAGGCGTTTGACCAGTTACTCACATCTAGCTTCGTGATGTTAAGTTTTCTACAGTGGCAAAATGCTTGCACTTAATGATGCTGCGCCATCTGGAGGTTTGTAGCGACGGGCACAACACAGCCGGAACACATGATTAAAAATGATTTATTTCACCCCTGTCGCTGGACTTAAGGAGGGCACACAAAAGCTGCTAACGAAGCACCGTGATGTGATATATGCAGGACTTAAACCACTGAAGCCATGTGAGGACATCCTCTCATCACCAGGGTATGCTTAAGGCTTTAGATTTCTAAAATTCCTTATTACTGGACAAGAGTTAAATAAAACATAGCCTACATAACGACAACTATTTAGCTTCCGTAACATGTATCACTCACCAACAGTAGCAACCGTATCAAAGTCGTCTAACGAATAGCCTCTTGGGCTTCTCACTACCAGTGATGTTGCACCAGCAGGTGAGGCGCTGCTGGCACTTCTCTTCTCACTGTCCCGGGGGAGACCGGAGTCGCCTACTCCTGTGGTGGCTTTTGCGGCAGTCATTCTCATAAAACCATCCGTGCTATCGTTCGGACTCACGTTTTCGGAGTTTCAGGAGCAATAGCCGTTGCATCTGATATAGTTTGATCTATTACAGGCGAATTGTGTCATCCTTTGTCCTTTCTTGTTTCCTTTGAGCCCATGTTAAATATCCGTGCAGGCTAAAGCAAGTGCTCTCCTCTGCAGCATCGGATTAGTTGTACTTTGCCAATTTTCCTCTGTAGCCTATGCGGTATTGCCACTGTGAGATGGACGGTTCAAAAGTTGCTGGCGTCAGGAAAGCGCCTTTTAATTATCCCATTTCAGTTAAACACGTAGGCCACCTTAAAATCTAAATGAACAGTACACTGCGCTTATCACTATGGTCCAATTAAGACATTAAAGGACAAATGCATAACGTCTCATGCTCATGTAAACAGTGACTAGAGAGGAGGTGGAGTCTAAGCATGGACTATACTAGCAAGCTGGACTGACAGTAGTTTCTTAAGAAGACGCATTAACTGCGGTGTGACCTTGGTGCTGTAAGCTATCAGCCTATGAAATTACAGTCTATCGCATGGTGTTTTATAGCGTGCATTTCTTCTACTGAAAACACATCTTTTTACAAACTGAATTGACACATATTCATCTCTCGTCAGATGGCTGGGCGACCCTAACAATTTCCATAATTTAGCCTACATAATAGGCTATTTGAACATTTAGACAGTTTGCTGCCTGTTTTGTGAAACATCACACTCTGTTATCTGAGGCTAATATCCTGATAGTGACTAATACTCAGTCCTAACATAAATATTAAAATCAACAAACAAATATGTTAAAAATGGAACACAATACCAACATTTCTTTATTCCCTGGATGTCTTTAAATGCAAATCAAATCTATCATTATATTGATTGCATTGCAAAATTGCATTACTTAACAAATACACCAACCTTTTGAACTCCTTCCCAACATTTGATTTTTAATACCCTTGAATGTGTTGTCTCCATAATAATAATAATAACAACACAAATTTGTTTGCTTCTCATCAAAAGCTATTTGCAACCTTGTGTGTATACAACTATGGGGAGGGCTGGGAATAAAACCTGCAAAGGATATAAGACTGAGATGCATAATGGGAGTCCCTCCTCTCCTGACTTGTGTCTTTTTACAGTGCAGTCCATTTTGAGTGGTTTAGTTTCTGAGGGGCATGTGTATTCAGTCAGGATGAGTAGCCTTCATCATGTTGATGTGCCTCCAGGCAAGTGCATGTGTGTTCCTGGCTGGACCAACAACACGTTTCATTTTTTATTCCATTCTTCTTTTCAAAACTTGCTTTAGCTGGCTGCATTTCACAGCTTCGTACATTGCACAGGCCTACTTCAACCTCTTCCCCTCCAGAATAACATCACAGCAGCGTATTTCTTACACAGCATTTTTGACTTTTTCTGTGCCAATAAAGACACTATACTGGACACAGAATGGAATCATAAAAGTAAGGTAAGAAACAGAGAGCTGTCTGGTAGGTTATTTATTTTTGCAGTGCTGTGGAATCAAACAAAGAAATTTGTAGATGTTCCAGAATTCACACTCTTCATTGAAACCAGAGAACATAGCTTGTGTCATCTTACCTCCAGTCAAGGTCGTTATTTGTCAATTAATTATTTCAAGGCTGTTTCAGAGATTCGTAATAATGACACACTACTTTGCTGCACATGGACAAGAAAGTTTTTGGACTGGATTACTAAATGTAAGCATACTTTCAGCATCAATGACGAGTTGTATTTTAGATTTGTCTGCATGCTATCCGGTCAGTTTTCTGAGAAACCATAAAGTTCTGTTCCATAGCTTAACTGGACAAACCCTATATATTATATAAAGTTTTTTATTATTATTATTCCTCTAGCGAGTGGCCCATTTTTAATCAGACATTTGAAATCACACCTTGTTGATATCATCTATCTTGCATAGGCTGTTTTCATGTCATTGGGAGTAGTGTACTCACACACATGGCTGATTGTCTTTTTGTCAAGTCTCACTGGAGATGGAGAATGGGTCTGGGGCCCTTTAGTCACCTCTGACTTCAAGCAGTTTACCCAGCAGTGAAATTGAAATCCTACTGGTGGATTCAACTCCAACCAAACCTTTTTGGAAGTCCAGCTAATTGCATATTTTTCATAAATAAATGCAGCTTACGCAGAAAATTCACATCCATTGTGTTGTGACTACACAGTAAATCATATACTGGCTACTCACCCCATGCCAGATGAGAAGCAAATAAGCACTGATTGCTTCATTTAGTGGTCTTTGTCCAGACGGACCTGCAGAGCTGCACATTTTGGTTTGTCTGGGTTTGTTTGAATTCACCCAGGCTAATACTTCTTTCCAGCATAAAACAGGACATTATATGGTTCACTGTCAAAGTTATACATTTATGTCTGTGGCATAGTGAAGTTATAGCTCCAGACATCAGACGATGACTTCCACTTGATGTCAATAATGTCACACACTGCAGTGCTGGATTACTGTAAGAATTATGAGCCAAAGAGACAATGCAAGTCTGTTCCACTGTACATTGGCTCTCTTTTTACCTTGTCTGAGATCCAACTGTTCCCAAACTTCAATTGGTTGATTAAGGAACTAATATTAAACCTCCATATTCATTCAGATTTTTTTTTTCTGATTTAACAGAGCTATATTGACAGAATATTCCACTGAAAATGTAGGCTATTCCAAATGTTTTCATATTTTGTTTGCCATCAGCAAGCAGTTAAATTCACATTATAGACAATAACAATATGATAACTGACTTAAAACCTGTATGAGAGACAACATTTCCTCAGTCTGTGTGCTGATGAGAGACTTAGCAAGAATAGCAAGCGTCTTTCTCCACTTGTGATCATGGGAATTCATTTAATGTTCATTCAGTTACCTCAGTAAGGCTCAGCTTTCTTTGCTTGAAGTCTCAATCCAAGTAGCCTACTGATCAGTGCCATGATACCCAGAGCTTGTGTGGAACAGTTTTACTGTCCTGAGAAAAAAAAAATTGTGTCTGGATGACAAAGTTTCAGATTAACCTTGGCTGCACTCACCTCCCTCAGCCTGCCATCCCTGTCCATCAGACTGTGAAATAGGAGATCTCTGATTAGCAACGTTTGTATAGCTAACAATTAAAATCTGCCATGCTGGAAGTGATACAGTCATCCATCCTTAAAATTAGTACACCCACCCCTCAACCTACCCACATACACACACACACACGCACACACCTCCTTCATTATTAGGAAAGACCAACTTTTCCATTCAGCACACACACTCCCTCTGTGCACATTCATGAATATTTATAAACCTAGGTGATGCTATGAATACCTCACCTGGCTACTGAGTGAGGACCCAGTTGGGTTTACTCACTTCCCGAGACGGTAATTAAAAACAGGGCCATGAGTGACTGGCCTAGCTTGAAGGAGCAGTCTGTGACTGATGTCAGGATGCAGAGTTCTCCAGGCCCTGAGGGAGTGCCAGGGAACTTTGTTGTTCTCTCTTGAGTCTGCTCATCTCTGTGATGCAAAACCTTTCATCCATCCCCCAGCCTATTATTCAGGCCACTGATGAAAAACAAAACAAGAGACCTGAACGTCTACACACATTGCAAATTGATAACTTCCACCTGCTGATATTGGTTTCATGTTCTTGTTGCATAGAGGAAGATGGCAAATTGAGAAATATTTAGTTAGATCTGACTATATTTAAGTGTGCAGCAGATTCCACAAATATTAATGATCAAAGAATACACAATGTAAAATAATACACGAAACACTGCATGTGTGTTTGGACACGAGTAAGTGTTTTGTGTGTGTGGCTGGGTGCATGCACATATTTGTTTATGCATGTCCTTTGGTGTACACATGTGCATCTGTTTGTGTTCTTTGTCAGTAAACAAAGAGGACTTGTTTACCCCACAGCATTGCTTTTTCAGTATGTCAGTTCAGAGTACAGAAGAGTTGTAAACAAAACCTGAGGATAAAAGGCTACTGATAAAGATGTCAGTGTGAGCAGAGGAAATATACTTATCCAGCGCTCTACAGACGGATACAAGAAGCTGTCAGTGCATGAAAGATAAGAGAAATATGAGCAAGATCTGAGATGTTATTACCTACCCTTGGGCTTCAGGCTCTGCCACCGACAGACAAAACAACTTGATAAATGTTGAACATTCTTCAGAATCCTCATGCTCATCTCAGCTGTATAATACATGCGTATAAATGTTTACATGTTAATGGCCAGTAGAGAAATACATTTTCATATAACTGGAATAGAAGAAAGCCATTGTGTGTTTATGCGTGTGTTTCATTTTGATTATTATGACAGCTATTCAGGAAATGACTTTGCAGGAGCTGAAACGCCACAGTGAAATACTGTAAAGAAAGACAGTCATGTTGCGATAGAGGATGCTATATGTGTGGTGGGGAGGTAAATTGTGATTGAAGGGTTACTGGACCAGAAATAGAGCACTTTCTCAAGGTCTTATTAGGTTTCAGTGCTGGTGTCTCAGTGTGAACAAGCTGTAAGAGGTATAATTCAGTAGGGGGAGCTGTGGGACTTTCATATGGATGCGGATTAAAAAAACACAGAAACACAAATACCAGTGCAAAAATATTTTACCTCACATTAACCCTACCCATAGCACACCTTTGTCACTAAAACTGTCTAGTTTATAAATCAGCCAAAGTACACATGGTTGAAAGAAAAGAGACATAAGTGATATGTAATAAGTGAATAAACAAAAATATGACTGTAATGGGAAATAAATCATGGGGAAAGGCAACCGTATCTTTTAACAGTTAGCAGACATAGTGAAACACACTTTCATGTGTGCTGCATCTCTACTCTTCTTTGGTACGTACAGTAGGTCATATTTATTGATGGCCTGATATTAAAAATACATAAGGTGTTGCAAGGCTGAATCAGATTAGCTCAGCCTTGGTTTAACAGTGGAGGCAGCTCTGAGAGAAGAGAGCCTGTGGTGCTGCTTGAAACATTTGCATTCCCTTGCACATGAGCAGAAGTAGAACAGGTGAGCGTATAATGTTGCATATTTGATGATGGAAACGCTCCTGAAATGAAATAAGCTCATTTTCTCCTTATCAGTGATGAAACGTAGTAGTGTTATCACATGTGGAATAAATGATTTTCCATATGCTGCCGCGGAGTCATGTTGTTTGTTCCTTGCAGATGAATCATTCAGCTTGTAGCTGAAACATGACTTCTGTTTCAATGTAACATGGATATGAATAGCAACCATGTGTAACACAAACTGGAGAACAAACATCAAAGTCAGTGATAAAGATATGTGGGCAATTCCACGCATACTGTCATGTGCATAACACCAACACAATGCCATGGTTTTTGTACGATGCGAATGATTATGTGAAAAGTTTCATGAAATTTGTTCAACCAAGAAGAGTGAATGTTCAAATTTAATGTCTACACAATACCATGGCACTGTGTTGGTGTTGTGGATGTGACAGTTTTGCGTGGAATTGCTCATATATTTGCTTAGGACCAGGCAAACCTGCTCAGGAACATACACACACACGCACACACACAATGGAATTAAACTAAATGTCCTACTTAGTGATTTCTTCAAAGCACTGCCAATATGACTAATTACCTTCAAAGACGTTTTGTCCTATTGTGTGGACCTATAATGTGGACTAAATTGCTGCCCTTCAACTATTCCTATGGACCTTTGCTAATCATTATGCAGCGGAATTTGCTTGTCCATAATGCCCATGGTGTTTCTGTTTCGTACGGTAATCATGTCATTGGGGAACTTCAATATATACTCAATTTATTTTTTTCTTTCTTTTCTTTCTTTTTTTTATGGGGGGGGGGGGGGGTGCTGTCTTCATTGTTGGGAAGTGAATTTGCCAAATGTGCCCCCAGCTCATGGTGGGTGATCCCCAGGATGTGATTGACTGGGATTCCTTGTGCTGTCCACTGACTCATCCATCTGCCTCTCTGAGGGACTGCTGGAGGCATTCTCCTCCATCTCCAGGGAGGATGGCTTCAGGAGCCCAGAAAGCCACACATTAAAGCCACCAGATTGTCTTGTACTCATTATGCCATCATTACATGACCTTGAGCATCCCTACCACTCTATTAGTCAGTGGCGCTGGAGGACTGTGCTGATTCTCAGTCTCACGATCTCCTCTAAACACATCCATTCACTCCAGCGCACTCCTTCAAGAGCTGACATTAACAGAAGAGATGCATGTGAAATGAAGAGTGTGCAGCCCCAGTGCTCTGCTGGCACCTCCAAGGCAGGGTGAGGGGAACTGGAGCGTACTGTAGGCATGCAGGGAGCAGGAGGAGTAATGAGCACAGGTGAGGGGTAGGTAGGGGGAGGTGCTGTGCTCTTCATATAACCAGCAGCAAACCTTTTTGCCCTGTCTCAGCAGATCTGCTTCAGGGCACCTTACATTTGAGTGGAGAAATGACTGATCCATGTGCATTAAATGGAAGGTTTTCAGTCTCCACAGGATGT
This sequence comes from Tenualosa ilisha, assembly GCA_015244755.2. Classification (NCBI taxonomy): domain Eukaryota; kingdom Metazoa; phylum Chordata; class Actinopteri; order Clupeiformes; family Clupeidae; genus Tenualosa; species Tenualosa ilisha. The sequence goes on from PYXC01002596.1 coordinate 2,686,330, forward strand.
TTGAACAAGTGTCACTGCCATCTCCATCTGCAACGTGTTGTTTCTATTTGAAAGATCTACATGTAGCATGAGCAATTATTTGTATTTTACAGAATGCTTGATTCTTTTACGTTGATGAAATTAAGATGACTCGAAAAGAGGTAAAGCCTCAGGTTAGTCAGTAAATAAATATATATGCAGCAGCAGATGCGTAACTCTATACTCTAAAGCTGCTTTCTATTGATGTATTTACTTCAAAAAAATAAAATAAAAAAATTACGTGATGACACCTTGACACGAGGAGACATCTTGGCAGAACAATGCAGATGTGTGTTTGCAGTAATCAAAGTCATTATTCTAAATGATCTCTTTGTTATTGTTTTGTTTTGTGTTTATTTGAAGTAATATAACAGATGTGGGGAATTATACTTGCTCCCTGAGCAATAAAAACAGGTGATGAGACACTTCAAAAGACTCACTATCTTTTGTAAATCACAAATGTAACGCAAATACCTTCAAATCTTGATGATGTATCTTATTCTTGCTATTTAAAGTAGACATAATCTGCCAATATATACAGTAATTACAGTATAGCAATAGCACTGTTTCTGCTTTTGCCATGTTCCGTTTGACCAAAAATCTTAGAGTTGGACAGCTTTTGAAGCAAGCATGTGACTAGTAATAATGTTATACATTTACTGTTTCAAGGGACTTTGTGCACCCCAGGCAAACAGGATACCCCGTCCCCTCCTAAAAAAAAAAAAAAAAAAATCCTATGTGAACCTATATGACACATTGTTATAATCTTCAAGCATTTTTCATATTTGTATTGAGCATAGCCTAGGTTGTATTGAGCATAGCCTACAGTCATTATTCATTATTCTAATTTTAAGGTGTCAAATAACATATGCTTACAAAACCTTGCAAATCTCAAAAAGTGGATCGACTACATATCCATGACATCAGTGGCGGTTCAACAGTGGATTACCCCCCGGGCAATTCCCCCGAAAGAAACGAAAAAAATATTGGCAATGCCCAAAACAATATAACTTAAGCATAACTCACTAATTGGATTGGAGTATTGCTCTATACAGTGGATCCTCATTCCTCCATTGGCGTTGCGTTGCATTTGCAACCCAGAGGTAAACTTTTCCCCGCGTACCCTCCCCTTTGCCCTTCTCACACACAGCTTCTGTGCATGGCACCTTCTCAGCAAGCAAGGACGCCTGCAGTTAGGGGGCACCAATGTGCCATTTGCCCACACAGTGATATGATAGATATTCAGAGATAGTTTTTTTTCCTAACCGCTCGTGCCCCCTCCTACGAAATGGCGCCCAGGGCAGCTGCCCTGTTTGCCCGTGCCTAAAACTGCTACTGCACGACATTAACATTTAATTGCAAGCAATATCCACCATTCTGTGTAAGACTGTTCCTTGCAGTTTTGGCTAAAATTAGTGTGGCTATGGGTATGGAATGGTACATAATCAGCTGCTCTTGGGGGCCCCCTTCAGCTTTGGGCCTCAAACAATTGCCTGGTTAGCCACCCTGTTGTGACAGGCCTGATAACTCAGAGATTTTTAATGGTGACAGCCTTTGGTGTTTGTCCCCTCTGTTCCATAAAGTTATCCAGAGATGGTCAGCAGACCAGAGTTAACACACACAAATTAAAAAAAGACAAGCTTGGGGTTTGTCTCTAAGTTGGCCACATGAAGTCTGAGGCAAAGTGACTGTAAGTGTTAAATATTCTTGTGGGGAAAGTCTGTAATTGCAACCCATTAATATTTAAATACTCAAAGTTCTTTGATCTCACAGTATTCAAGCACCTCAATCAACATTGTTAACTATTCAGATTTCTGCAGTTATTTTTTATAAAGTGTGTTATAACCTGCAAAGAATATGCTATGTTTAATTGAACACTTTTCAAATAGCATTTCAGCTCAAGTGGCAATATGGCACACTCCCCCTGGGAAAGAGCAGCACAGCAATGTACATTACATCGCTGAGAGTAAGTGGGAATCATGTAAGGCCTGCCTTGATAGTCGAAAGGGTGCAATATTCATGGTGTTAGAACAGTGTTTTGGTTGTAATGCAAGGTAAACATTGGCAACAAGAATGAATTAACTGATACAGAGCACTACTGACATACAGTACTGAACAACAAAGCTTGTAAGATATAGACAAAGGACAAATTTCATGAGTTGAACACCTGTTATTAGATTGATCGATCAATCAATCGAACCAAGTGTAGCATCACAATGGTCTCCATAAACACTTAAAAAAGTAACAAAATATAGACAATTAAACCAAAAGCAAAAAAAAACTAAAATAAATCTACTAAACGGAGAATAGTGCCATTTATGGAATGATGATGTGCTGATGATTTGACTAACCCTAGGCCAGTGTTTCAAAAATATGAATTCTAAAATGTAAACAGTCTGCTAACAGTCTGTAAACAGGCAAATGCTCTCTGACCAGCTGATTTTGTTCTTGACAGATGGACTTACTGAGACCAGCTTTAAGAGTGAAGAACATGTGTCAGTATACAAGCTCAATAAAATATAATTGTGTAAGACCCCTTGATAAGAGAACCTTAAAATACATTCTACCCATAACCTTTGAAAACAGTATTAGTGACTTTATGACCAAAAATGGCTCTAAGAGGAGGCGATCTCATCTAAACAAGGCTCTGTAATGCTTTACACCATGGCATTCATCTTCATGCTTAATTTCTTCTTAAGCAAAAGCATGAAAAGACTTTGTATTGTATTCAGTCAACTGGGAAGTACTTCAAGATTGTTCATGTTGGTTTTGAATTATTCCACCCAAGTGTGATTTCATGAACAACATAGTCCGTGACACCTGAAGCCATTTTGCTAATATTGTTTGCATTTGTCAATCTGGAGCTGTGATTTTAACACAGCTCCTCCAGTGACCCATGTTCCAACCAAGAATTACTCCCACTCTGTTATTCCTCAGCAACCCACCCATAATGCTGCTCAGGCAGACTCGCCACACAGGACAGGATAATTAGCCTGCATATCTAGACAAACCACCAGCACATCTCAATTAGCTCTGCAGGTCTGTCTGGTCATGAGCTATTGGAGCTCATTAGCTATGTCCCTATAAATCCCAGGCACCAATCACATCAGGCTGAAAGCCTGGAGAGAATCTCTGGGTGGGCTTTACACAATGACGACAGAGCAGTGCCGTTGAGGCAGTTTTGGTAAACAAAAAAGATACTCTAATTGGTCATTGTGCTATCCAATTGTGTACAGAAGCATTTTGATATGCATTGCTGGATGGTGTAGGTTGGGCTCCCAGGCAACAGGATAATGATAATCATCTTAAATTAAAGTTTGAACATGAATATTGATAGAGCACTGTTAGGGAATGCATTGTTGTGGGAATGTAATGTAGGTATTTTTAAATTCGTGGCCACATGGATGTACAATAAACAGTAACCCACATACAGATTCCATAAGGCTGATCCCAAACCAGTCTAACAAACAAATAGAAACAGGTTGTCATGAGTCTGTTTGAATTGCACTGGTACAGGAATTCCCCAGGCTTCAAAAGGGCATACTGGATGTAGAGTCTTTGATCTTTCCTGCCCGATTGCTTTTGCAAGTCATAGAATAAGTCAGTTTCATATTGGGAGTTTAAATCATCTTAAATTATATTGTCATCATTTTGTATTTTTTGGCCTCAAAAAGCCCTTTAGATTAAATTTGGGTTCAACTCAACTGTCCAAGAGTAATTTGTATCTTTTTTGTCTACAAATCATACAAACTAGTAAGTAAGGGATCATGTTCTGCAAGGCGGTTATTATCATTGAATTACTACCTGACAGATGCAGGAGCTGTGGTAAAAATACATGTATAAGCTAACAAATATGTGTATTGAAAACACCGTATACTATATACGTATGATATGGAAAATAACTGATAGTGTCTCCAGGCACGAGAGAGAAGGCCTCAGACATAAGAAGGGAGAGCACCTCTGTACCAATTCACCACATTCCTTTAGACATTAGTATTGCTGTTTTAAATTAAATACAACCTCCAGAAATAGCCAAGTTGTTTATTCAGATGAATGGCTGAACTCACAGGCCTATATTTGTAATAATAAAACATGTTCTTATACAAAATTTTGACATTTCTGGACTAGCTACATTAGCAAAGACAACCTCAAGTCAAAATTTTATGAGCTGAAGACCAGATATATTCATGTTTATTCAGTTGGTTTAGCACTAGGACCCAGATTTCCCTTAATGCTAACCCTTAGCAGCCAGTGTTGTTTAGACGCTGTCCATGTAAACAGTGCTGAAATATACCCTGTTGTGATAATCTCAGGCCAAGGCACAGCTGCCTTTTACCCATCAGATGAATTAGCTGTTAAATTGACTTTAAATTGACTTGACTTGCAAATGTAAAAAAAAACTGACCAACATATATGGTGTCTAATATACCATTGTATAGTTATAGACCTATGATACATAGATACTGGCACAGGCATAACGTAGTATACCATTGTATATTTATAGACCTATGATACATAGGTACTGGCACAGGCATAATGTAGTATACCATTGTATATTTATAGACCTATAACACATGGGTACTGGCACAGGCATAATGTAGTCATGTTTGTTGCATGTGGTGTCAGCATCATACACTTAAGATACTTAGATATTTTAACATGTAGCCTGCAGTGGATGACAAGCCGTCACCTCATCTGTGCACATCAGCCTTGCAGCCTATGTTTGCTACTCTGCATGCACCCAGCTCTTTAAACTCAGTTTTAGCCTATGGTTGTTACTCTGCATGCACCCAGCTCTTTACACTCAGTTTTAGCCTATGGTTGTTACTCTGCATGCACCCAGCTCTTTACACTCAGTTTTAGCCTATGGTTGTTACTCTGCATGCACCCAGCTCTTTACACTCAGTTTTAGCCTATGGTTGTTACTCTGCATGCACCCAGCTCTTTACACTCAGTTTTAGCCTATGGTTGTTACTCTGCATGCACCCAGCTCTTTACACTCAGTTTTAGCCTATGGTTGTTACTCTGCATGCACCCAGCTCTTTACACTCAGTTTTAGCCTATGGTTGTTACTCTGCATGCACCCAGCTGAGTTTGAGCTCAAATAGATTAAGGCATGTAGCCAAGGGATTATTTTTAACAATTTTAATGGTTTCATTTTTAGCTTCCGTGTTTTCTGAGAAAAATAAATTTCACTCCTAACTCTTATCATATGCACACAATAAATATGCTACAGGCTGGGTGGGGCAAATAGATCAGATATTCTATGATTTGAACCCTAAAACCTAAAGCACTGAACATTGGCATTGTTTGGCATTATTATGAACTTTTTACATACATAATCTGTCACATTATCATATCACCAGTAAGCCCCATCCAAGTGTCATTAAACAAAAGCCACATTCATCTGGTCAGTCTCACTCTCTTCTTTGACATGGAGGAAAAGCAGTGGTGGTTGATCTATGCTTGGAGCTGAAGTTAAGGACAGCAGAAAATCCATCACTGTGTTCAGGTTCTCACACTGAACCTGAAACTGACACCTATGGTTCAGATTTACATTTTTCCCCAGGAAGAATAATGACATAAATCATTGAGGTGTCATCAGCACAGATAATTACACTGTGAATTCCAAGCAAGTAGCTTGTCTGAGGGAGGCTCTCTGGAAGTTGCACCAGTGAAAGGAGCATTGACAGTGAAAAATGGCCTTGATATCCATGTGAAAATGAGAACTTAGAAGATGCAAATCATGTTCAGCATTTTTTTTCTTTTCTTTTCTATTCTTTTTTTTTTTTGCTGCGGCAAATGTAATAAGGCTTGGCTTATTCTTTCCTATACAACTTCAAATCGTTTTATGAGTCAATAAGAGAAGAAACCATTTAAATAAGTAGCCTTCAAAATTACACTAATTATTTTCATTAAAATCTTGTGTATTGCTTCTTATAGCATAGCGTTATTCTCTGACGTCAAGCAAGCCTTTGCGGGCCCAAGCAGTTTTGATATTGACATACCCTGACTGCATAGATAGAGTTAATTAATGATAATAATTGTAGTGTATCTTGTTTTATGATTTCTCATATTCATCCAAGAATATCTCCGAGGGTGAATTTTGAGAATGCACTTAACAACTTGTACTTAACTTCTCTTTTACACTGCACTTTATTGCACTATTGCACTTTCAACTTAAAAGAGTGCCGTTTTTATGTTAGCAATATGCACTCTTTGTTAGTTTCTTTCATTGTGTTGTAGCTTGAATGCTATCCTCTTTTGTAAGTCACTTTGGATAAAATTACATTAAATGTAAATGTAATGTATTCTTTGCCAAAAGTAAGAGGTCCTCATTCACAGTTCAGACTGAAGTGGTTCTTCTATGACAAATGGTCAAATTAATGCATTTAAGTAATTTGAAGTAATTCTGGAGATTACAGTAAATCTATACTTTTGTGCTTTTTTTGTACCCTGATTGCAATACCACAAAAATTAACTGTATGACATCAGGAATGCAATGCAAACCTTGGGTAAAGAAGTGAACTGTGACATGCACATGTGAAATAATGCCATTACATTTACATTTATGCATTTAGCAGATGCTTTTATCCAAAGCAACTTACATTTGTCAACTGTCAATTAGTTCAGGGCAGTCTACCCTAGAGCAGCTTAGGGTTAGTGGGATTCAAACCCACAATGTATGGGCTACTGTGTGAACATTATGTAATTAGAGAAAGAGATAAAATCCTGTGTTTACTTTTTGTATGGAACAAGACGCTTTATTTACTACTCTCATTTCTCTTTAAAGGAGTCTTGGTACAACCTATTTGGAGCCCTATTGTTAGATTTAGGTATTTAATTCCTAACCTTCAGCAGGGACACAGCAATGACCATGTTTGAACAAGCAGTCCTGAACTAGCTCACACTTGTAACAAGCAGCTATACAGTGCTGTCCTGTAGTCCATGTCCTTTTTGTTTTATCCTGCCATCTCAAACTTTTTCAGTGTTGGGACACAGACTTTGGAGACCCCCATCCCAGGAAAACACGTTTTTATGCTGGTTTTAGGTTAATGTCACGTCAATGATCACATGACTCATTATGGGGTGAGTGAAGGCTCCCTCCCTCCTACAGCCTTTTTTGCGAATTTACAGCATTTGGCAGACGTCTGCAGTGACCTGCCACAGAACCAAACCAAAAGGAATTCTCATGAGCCTTATGAAATTGTGTTAATTACCTTCTCTGTCAGCGTAACTCAAAGAATTATCAACTCTGCACATTGTCTCTGCACTCTTGTCATTTGTCATTGCGGTTAGTCAAATATTCACCTTCCCACCCCACTGTTTCATAGGCCACCTCAGCTTGGCTCAATTTCCTGTTGTGATGTTCTCTTTGTAATGTCAATTCACTTTCAGGTATTTGCACACCTATGAAGTAGTTGCACATTTTTGGCTGTATTATACATAGTATACCAATGTCTCAAATACACTGTGAAGTTTAAATGGACTGTCACAACAGAGCTGCAAATGATTAATCTGATATATGGAATTAATTAACTTTGTGAAGGAAAAGCTACACCGTTTAGGTCTTTGCCTCTGCCTTGTCCACTAATTCCCTGCTTCGCAACACTTCATGAACGTTATCCCTTACTTATCCAAATGCTGTGCCATACACTAAACCTTATCGAGTTGTTTTGCTGTAGTGTAATAGTGTTCTGATAATCCACAATTGATCTTAAAAAATCATCTTGAGTAATATAGATGTAGACATAATGGATGTTAACACAATATTGGAGCTTTAGTAAACACATGAATGTACCAGTTAGCTAATATGAAAACAGAGCAAAGTAATACACGTTGTTTTCTTGCTTGGATCCCCTGAATCTAAATTACATGTTATGAATGCATGACAATTTGCAAATAAGTGACTGTGCTATGGTCAGTTGGTCCTTAAGCCAATGAAAAAGCTTATTTCATGGCCCAGTGGACAACCAGCCTCTTTTATTACAGGATATTATCATTGATTCACCATTTCTAGTCTTGGCCATTTTTGCAAGTTGAGAATTCAAAACAACTATTAGCAATAATGGCTAAATCACAGTGCTCACTGGGTGTCATGTCAGTTACAATGAGCATGTTTCTTACATGCGCCGAAAAGATGTCCATTTGCATAAATTGCATGGACACTTTAATTTGGCATGGGATCTTGACGGGATAGCATAGGAGAGGAGTGAGGCAGTTTGCAGCTGAAAAGAAACTGAGCTCTCTTCTTGCAAATACCTTCACTTCCATTTAATGAAATGCATGATTTCTTTGTCTCCATGCAAGCTTGAATGCAGATAAATGGAGAAGCACTTATCTGCCGTGGTTACTGAACTGAAATGTCTTGCCAGACAAGACAGTGGTGTGCAAGGACAGTTGTAAGCCAAGTAGAACAATGACATCCAGAACATCAGATGCATGATGGACCTTTTGAACACCCAAGGTAATGAGAGAAGTGCAAATCTAACTGTCTATGGAGAAATAAGGACAGTTGTGTAACTCTGTACCTGATTCTTTTTTCAGAGAAACAGAACTGATGTCAGTTCAGTGACATACTGTATTTGTGATCCTACACATGATGATGGTCAAGTCAAGTGAGTTTTATTGTCATTTCACCCATATACACTGTATATAATGAGACAAAACAATGTTTCACCATGCAGTCAAGTGGTGCCACATTAAGATACATAGAAGACATTTGAGACGGGCTGCATTTAGTGCACATACGGTATAAACATAAATATACATAAAGTGCATCAGACAACAGACGCTAAGACAGGGCTTAAATAGAGTTGTTACACAACACTAGTTGTTTGAAGATAGATTCACAGTGGGGTTGGGATAAAATATAGTGTTTAGCAGGATGAAAAAGTGTAGGTGTGCATTCAGTTCAGTGTGAATATTTTTTGGTTCAATAGTTTTTTGTTTTGTTGAATTGTTGTTCAACAGTCAGACTGCTTAAGGGAAGAAGCTCTTCCCCATTCTGGTGGTGTGGGCAGTTATACTGCAGTACCTTTTTCCTGATGGCATTAGGGACAACAGTCCATGGGCAGGGTGTGTTGAGTCTTTAATAGTTCTCATGGCTTTGTGTTGACAGCGGGTGTTGTAGATGTTGGAGAGCGAGGGAAGAGAGGTCCCTGTGATCTTTTCAGCCTTCCTCTACATCCTCTGCAGGGCCTTCCTTTCTGCAGCAGTGCAGGTACCAAACCACACTGTGATGACACTGCCGAGGATGCTCTCAATATACCCCCCTGTAGAAGGTTGCCTTCCGTAGAAAATAGAGACATTGCTGGGCTTCTCAGCCCATGTGAGGTTGTCTGTGATGTGTACGCACAGAAACTTTGTGTGCTGTGGGCCATTCACACTCAGAGTTATGGCTATAAAGATAACTGTAATGATATATCCATCCACAATGACCAATGATAGGCCTGTCCTCATGTGAATGAACTAATGTCTAAAATTCTATGGTTTCTGATTGCTGTCATCCTTCTATCGTTCTAAAAATCGTTCTGAAAGTGTTCCTAACGATATTGTTGCACACGGTGCTGTCATTATAGTTAGTATCACTCCTCACTCCTAACTCATCACTCCTCATGGGCCTTGGGAGGGACTGCCCCTGCTGTTGCCCCCAGCTGTGAGGCATGACGGCCACTTATCTTCCCTGCAGTAGTGTTGGGTTGCCATGCACCATACCTTAGTTATGCTGCTATAGCCTAGCTATGTGTCATGTGTCATGTGTCATGCCGTACAACTCTCTCTCTCCCTCTCTTCTCTCTCTTGCCCTCTCTCATACATATATTTTTACATATCTATGCTAATAAGACACATATGATCAGTGAAGTGTGAAACTCTTTTGATTCCTCGTCCTCTTACCCCACAATCATCTCTGCTGAGTGTCGTCCCTGCCTCCCACTGGCTGACTCCTGTCACCAACTCCCCTTGAGTGGACTGTGACCAACTTCATAGGAGGCCCATGCCTCCAATGATTATGATGCTGAAACTATGGACAAATTGTAGCCATCATGGTAACAACTGTACTTTTAACAATTGTACTTTTTCTGCATGACGTCTGGCAGTTGGGTTGGCCCCATGAGCCGTGGATCTGCCCATCCTCCTAGACTACCACAAGAGAGTTTTTACTTGCCTCTGTTGTTCTTGGGTGCTCCTTGCTGTAAAGCACCATGAGACAATACTATTGTAAAAGGCCCTATATAAATAAAATTTCATTGAATTAAATAGTTTGCGGTGTGGACGTTAATAACATTCACATCAATTTGAGCACTATTTATTTGTCGTTATAGTTATCGTTCTTGGTGTGAACAGCCCTTTAGTCCTGGTCTTGAATTTAGCAGTAAATGTCCAAAAGATGTGTTCTAGTTAGTGTATATTCTGTCAGTGCACATTGCCTTTGTATGAGTTTGCATGGACAGAAGAGGAGGGTTTGACCTCAGGGGTGACAGGGATCAAGCTTTGACCCTTGCAAACCAAATACTGAGGCACAATCAGTTTTCCACAGGTCCATTAATGCTTCATTGCAGTGAGAAGAAGCCTATTGTTAAGGATTCACCTCTCACTAATAACATATGCAAGACAGGCTTCAATTCCCCAATGGAGAACTGCAGTAAAAGACATTGGGCAAGTGTACAGTCACAGGCACCTGTATTTATGAAGAACAAAAACAAGAGAAAAAACAGTCAAGCTAAGCACAGGGTTATTCTCTCATATAAAAGAGACTGTCCATTACGTGCCCAGTCTCAGTATGAGCCATGTGATCTCTACCTGAAAGATCTGTATTAAATTCTCAAAACCCACAGGAGCTTTTTATAGGCGGCCACAGAGCAAAGACACACAAGTGTGTGGAGCGGCTGACTGCTAGGGTCTCACAGCTCTACTCCCTCCGCGTAGTGTCAGTGGGGTGTCCTTGACTTTTGCCTCTCTTCTCCAGTTGGCTGTGCCAGATAATGAGACACAGAGCATCAAATTTTTATATGATGGAGTAAATTCATCCATTTGGGCAAGGTGCTGTAGAGCTTCATTAAATAATGCCTGCTTGGCCATAGAAGAGCTGATTTACACTGTGAGCAATGTATGTTCATAAACTTGCCACTGTGAGGGAGCCTTATTTCTGACCATGACAAGTGGTGTCATTTCTGGTTGGCCCTGGATGACAACAAAGGCACTATAACTACACAACATGATCAGTGTCACGTTAATGCAAGGTGTTTTTGCAAAGGTTAACCAGTTTGGGTTATGTGCAGTTATGGAATATTTTTCTTACTGTCTGTGGAGTAGTTTTAAAGGAGGCTTTGTTTTGAAGTGCATTAAACGATAGATCAGATTTCATTCAGACAGAATGATCAAATACAGTGTCTCCAGTCATTGACAAAAGTTGTTAACAAAACCCTTTAGTATTATTTAGCTTGTTTTATTTTTCATTTGAATAATCCACTGACAGATATCATTTCCTTCACAGGCTCTATGTATTAACCTAGCAATCCAGACACACTATTTAAATACAATGTCTATAGAGCACTATACAAGAGAGGTTATAAAGTACAGATGTACTAATAGTAGTAGTAATGCATACACTCATAAATCAAGACAAGAGAGGTTATAAAGTACAGATGTACTAATAGTAGTAGTAATATATGTGCTCATAAATCAACACATTTGGGTAGTATAACCTCTTGCAGCTTGCTAATAAAAAATACTCCAGTGTGTGGGCACTCCAGTGTGTGAATCAATCCAAAGCCCTGTTTTTCCAGGGAGCATGGTAATTTGGTACAACATAGACCAAATTGTGAAGAGTACAGTTAGCTTATACTTACTGAATGGGGTAACTTACTTTCAGTTTCATTTTCCTATGCCCAGTTCAGTTAACGTTAGCTGCCAATTCATTATTCTGTCTATGTTGTATTAGATTTTATGGTCCCTTCAGAGAACAAACACACGGTGATGACATCTATGGTGACATTACAAATGCAAGTTAAACTATCACAGTTCATGTCAGTCATCACTGAGCCTTTATGAGAATTTGAAATGTAATGTGTTTATAATGTATTCTAAATACTGACCTTGAGTAGACAGCACAGCAGTGTCCTGCCACAGAAATCTCTCTATTTGCTTCTGTTTCTTTGAAGCTTTAAAGGCTTTATCCAAATGTAGATTCTTCTGCTCTTTAAACACCTAATTGAGAATGTATTTAATTGCAAGTTGATATGGCTTCCTTAATTATTCAATGTGTAGAATGAATTTAATCAATGTAATAATAATAATAATAATAATAATAATAATAACAACAATAATAATAATAACTTGTGGCCTTATTAATAATCACCAATTTCAAACTTCTTATAGCAACACAGTGTAAGTGAAAGGCAGATGTGCTCATTTTTTTCTCACTGACCTTGTTATGGTAAAGTACAAAGTGAAAAATGAATGTAGTGAACATCAAAGAGTGCATCAGTCATATACCCTTGGGTGTATCCATGTATCTTTCTTTATCAATTAAGCATCATTCAATCTTTTGTTGTTGTTTTTTGTGTGGCATCATATTAGTCTGCAGTAAGAGCTTCCCATTTTCAGACTCCATGATCGTAGTCCATCAGCGGTGAATATGCAACATTAGGCTGTGATTGCTCCATTACCTCAGCATGTGACCACCTCAGCCATAACCTCCTTTATTAATGCATTTCCATTAAACGTCACCTAATGTCCTTTGAATTTTACTTCACTATTGAGTGCCATTTTCTTTTTTTGATGAAATTCAGCCTAGGAATTCTGTTAGGCAGTTTGTGTGTCTCAAGTGGGCCATGATTCTTTGTTCCCAGTAATCCCTGCAACAGCAGTGCCAGTAGTCAAACTGTGACTCCAGGATTAGCCCACTAGCATGTTTCCATGAATTTGCTCTCTGGAGTAATCCTCTTCAAATCGCTACAACCAACAAATATGTGTGTCCTCAAGGGTGTCTTGCTTGTTTGTGAGGCTTTATGACATGCATATTGTTTTTTTTTTCCTAGCATTGCATTTTTTATGTATCAGTTCAAGAGGAATAATAGTTCAGTGTTATTATAACCATTTTGACCTTTTCTATAGAAATAACAGAATGCGACTGAATACAATATAAGAATGTGAAAAGAAAAACACAGAACAGAACAGTAGCAAACAGACTAAAAAGAAAAAATACATATATTGCACACATTTCTTGAATTTCTGCTAATGTCACATGTCCATCTGAAATCATGCCAGTGGCTTTTTCTATTGCCAGAGAGTTTGTTTGGAGACCAAATTAGACAGAATGCTTCTTGAAGCATCCTACTCCATATGCAGAAAGGTCAAGACCATTCCTGGGAAAGACACAGTGCAATTTCTCAGACTAAATTACTTTGGCAGATATTAAAGCTTGCACTGAATATCCCCTGAATGATAATTGCAACAGGCTCCTAACCTTTAACTCCAGAGGTCATTTCCTACCGAAGAATAACGCTGTCTGAAGATTAGTTTTGTTTTTATTTTTATCGTTATTTTTAGGATGAGTGCAGCTGAGTCACAGCAAGCCATGGTAGAGCACAGAGGATTTGTCAAAGCACTGTCCAAATGAAACGCTCTTCCTTCATCAGGGTTCTGGTCACAGTACTCCATAGATACAGGAATTTTAGATTAGTGTACATAAATGTTGAAGTGTGCATAGCAGTACTTTTTTTTTTCCCCAGTAACTGCCTGGTCTTTTGAATGCACTCAAGAGAGTTACATAAAGCTGTCACTGGCAGGAAAGTGCTACTTGAAGAAAAGACAAAGATTGGTGTATATGACAGGCATCAAGATTGTATGATCAAATAATCATTCTGCTCATGAGTGGCATTCAAATCAAAATGAATATGATGGAAAAATAAAATATAAGTCTATCAAGACCAGTGCAACAGTAAAGTGCCTTTTATTCTGCTGGTCTTCCAGCAAGACTGTCAGCTTTATTATCATGGAGGTGTAGCCAGGGTTCATTATGGATCTGGAACAGCAAAGCACTGACAAGGCTAAATTAGAGCTGGCAGGTGCACCGTCCATGTTATCATGCCGGTCAACATTCACCACTGGTATATGTGTTCCTCATATGTGGGGCTCTGGGGTGTGCCATTTGCAATCTTGTGCAGAAAGCTCCAAGCCAATGGGGGAAAGACAGCGAATTAAGTGTAGTGTTTACAGTGGGAAAAGCACTCCTGGACTGTACATCTGTTCAGCCATTGCTTTGGAGGCATTAGAGACAAAAATGTCTTTTTAGACCGTATTTTACACTTGGTATCTGATGTATCAGATTTAATGCCCAGAGCAGGTGTGTTTTTGGAGCATTTTAAAACAAATCTGAGTAGTCATACTGATAATATGCACCTCTTTAAAGCCATGCTGCTGAACATCTTATGAAATATCACATATTGGGAGACATACGGTATTTCTTTCTGGTTGCCTATGATGAAGGTGTGTGTTGGTGGACCAGTTAAAGACCTTCTGCCAGAGTTGGACCAGGTTTGTAAAGAATGTGCTCATGCTCAGTAAACACAGTGATGGAATGCACCAAAGTGCAAGCAAGCAAGTGCAAGATTTACCAAGATGTGTAGAAGTGATGAGGCTTGCTGATGGGCAGGCCATCATTAAAGGTGAGTGATTTGACCTTCCAGGGGTGGCTGGGATTCAGCAGGGTGAGTCAGGAGGCAACAAGCTTGGTAATGATCACAGGCTGAAGTGCAATGACTTTAGATCCATGGCACTGGGTGTAATGTATAAGCATTGATCGGTTACTTGTCTGATCCTAAGCTGTTCCAGGATACTTGCAGGAAAGACTCACTCGAAAGGAGTGGTGAAGGAAAATCACTTTAAAATTCTTTGGAGTGAGGGTTTCTTTCCTGTGGGTTTATTGAGGGAAAATAGATTTTTTTTCCCCTCCATCTTTTGAGGTAGAAAAAAGGCAGATGGAGAAAACACAGATTGGCCTCCACATCCTTCATCAGTTAGGGCTCCACTAGCTCCTTAGTGATGTATGCGTCTCTGTAGTGAGACTGCTGCTGTTGCCGACATAGGCATGCTGGCCAATGTGACATGCTATAATGAGAAGGAATGACTGAAGCTGAGGTGGACTCAGTGATGAAGGCCCTTATCCTTCCCCATGTGCATGACAAACGCATCACAGCTTTCCATTTTTATGGGTCTACAAATGTGTGCTATTGTGAGCAACCCCAATGCATTGCCGTCTTTCCCCTGAGGTACATTACATTTCTGAGTGACTAAAAGCCGCGAAAAATGTGCAGATTTTTCACATGCATTACCAAATCAGTAGTTACTTTGTCCTTGACACATGCTCCTTTTCAATTTTACCAACACAACTAAAAACTGCAAGCTATTCCAAAGCAGAACTAAAGAACTAAGCAGTGATGACGTTATTGGAAGCTGAGTGCGCCACTGCCCCTCACATTTTCTGTTGGATGTTGCCCATTGCCATATGGGTTCAGGCTTTCACTCTCAATGGGACTTTTTGTTGTCTTGGTCCTCCTGAATGGTGCAAAATAAATCTAACTCACTATTCTGGTCTTGCCAAACGACTGAGTGCTGAACCATAGAGGGGGCCTTTTCCTTTATATTCCTAGCAGCATACAGAAAGCACAGTGCTTGCCTGGATACAACTTACCTAAAGTGACAGTAGAATAAACCCCTCCACTGAAAACATACGCCATGTAACAGCAAGCAGGTGACAGGGGAAATCACTGCTCTGACAGGGTAGGGCAGCAGGGTTTCCATTCACTGCTCCTGGACAGCAAATCAATTGGAAAGTGCTGATTAGTACGGCGGCCCAATCTTGAATGGCTTCAAGCAGACTTGGACTCACAAAATTCAGAGCACCTTTACACATGAGCCTGGTCTAATATGAGGATAGAATACACTAAATATGAACCACCAAGTTTGATTTGCAATATCATCTTTATTATTTCACCAGAGCATTTCTCAGGGCCCAGGCAGTTGGTAAATAGTTTTCAGAGATCAAGAGGTAACGTGATAGACATTGATCTTTCACTTCTCACCTAGAAGACACCAACACAGCTTTTATATCCTAAGGCTCTATACTGGACACTCACCGAGACACAGCCAGGGAGAAGTGCTGTGAAGGCACGAGTCTGCCAAAATGCCTATACTGTCTATACATCAATAGCATTTACATTTGATGTAACCAGTTTTTCCCCTTAGCAATGTTTTTTTCACCTTTTAAAAAATTCATCAGTCAGTTAATTTACTCTCACACATATGACAGTAAAGGAAAGTAGAAGTAATATATTCATAAAATGTATTCTATTTTCCTGTTGCTGCATTTGTGTGCATAAATATATTGCGATACATTATCACAATACATATGATTTATGGTGTATGATTAATATTACCTTTTAAAATAGTGTAATTTCAAACTCTAACCTTCAAATGAACTGGCCTCTTGAGGATGCACAATACAGAAGGGATCCTTAAACACTGATTCATTGTAACTTACAGCAGCATACATGCATAGCCTGTGAACTATTTTCAGTGAAAATATGCAGTTTAGTCACTACAATATTCCAGGCTACTCTTTATTTTATTACCATTAAACTGAATACTCCTGAGATGCTTAAAGGAACAGTATTTGGACTTTGATCTGATACCACTGAAATTAAAGTGGTGATAGAATGCAAAAAGTATTTTTACCTTGCCCTTGTTTAATCAGGGGAATTTGCATATGACCATAGAGCTGTCAAGAACATGAGACATGGTTGTGTCCTCCTTCATATTGAAATCTTCATTGTAAATATAGCCACTAAAATATGGGCATGTTCATAAAGTCCACTATTGGAGAAATCAACTGTAGTTCAAGTGTGGTTGCCAAAGGGGCCACCATTCAGTCAAAAGGGCCATTTCAATCCTCAGACCAAACACAAGCTTGTAATTGGGCTTGTAAAATTGCATTTGCTTATATTTTTTTCCAATGTTTGGTTAATTAGGGAATAGGAATATCAGGGTACAAGGTACAACACTCCATTCATCCATACCCCTTTAATGAAACTTAGAAGATTTGAACAGCTGACCTGTGGTACAAAGGTGAAAACTGAACTGAAGTGCAGTGACAGCATACAACTTTCCTAACTATAATTAGTAAGTCTATGCAACAGCATAGACTTTTGTCCCACCATTATTCAGTGTGGCTTCATTTGATTGTTTTCAAAGCTAAGCCTGTTGTCTGTCTGAAGCACTGGGTCTGTGTGCCTTGGATTCTTTGAAGAGCAGCTCAAGGGCATCAGATAATGTTATAGCCATTTATTCTGCAACAAAGAGTTTGTCTGCTATCAAAGGGATGAATGATTGTGCCCTGTAAAAGTCATCTTCCCCTGGTGTCATCAGCCACGCTGAGGAGATCTCCAGTGTCCACACTGCCTAATGAAAATGAGCCTCTATTACGCTGATGGAAAAAGTCATCAGGAAGATGTCAATAACAATGATGGGTGTAACAGTGATGTACTCTTCTATGCTGGCCAGAGAAATACCAGAAGACTGGAGTGA
Organism: Tenualosa ilisha; assembly: GCA_015244755.2. Taxonomy (NCBI): domain Eukaryota; kingdom Metazoa; phylum Chordata; class Actinopteri; order Clupeiformes; family Clupeidae; genus Tenualosa; species Tenualosa ilisha. Next base: position 2,703,937 of record PYXC01002596.1, read on the forward strand.
TATGTCCAAACAGGAGAAATCCTTCTCATTTGTTTTCCTCTGTGAAATATGCCAGAATTAGGACACACACACACACACACACACACACACACTCACACTGAGAGACTTCCTCTAATCTTTATACGCCTATTATAAGAGTGACTATTATGAATTCCATTTATCCAGCAGGGTGAATCTTCAGTTTTAAGGGCTTGGATGAGCAATAATATGCAATCCAGTCTTCTATCTTCTCACCCCACTCCCCTTGGGCTGACAGAAGTAATAAGAGCTGGCTGGGCCTCTCCCACTGGTCGCACTCTGGAGACTTCATCAGCTGGATTAAAAACCCACCAAGAGGCCCCTCAGAGACTGGCATACTACAGTCAAACCTCACAATGAATCAGCCTCCACAACACGGACAACGCTGTGTGCATAATGGGTGGCTCTGAGGTATATTCTTCTGCTGCCCACTTCATGGAAACTTTCTTAAGTGGCTTATTGGTGCACCAATTCAATTCAGTTTCAATTCAGTTTTATTTATACAGTGCCTTTTACAATAGTATTGTCTCGTGGCGCTTCACAGAAGGAGCACCCAAGAGCAACAGGGGCAAGAAAAAACTCCCTTATGTTCAGTTAATCTAGGTAGAAACCTTGGGCAGATCCACGACTCAAGGGGCTAACCCAACTGCTAGGGGTCATGCAGGAAAATTACAATCAGTAACCATGACAGACTATAAGTTGCCTATGGTTTTAGCTAAGGTTCATAATAGTTCATAGCAGAGTATTATCTCACTTTTACATTACATGGTAGTCAGTCTATAGGTGGTTATCAGGAATTATGGCTGGACAATGTAGCAGCACCCAGACATAGTGACAAACTCAAAGGATTGAGACGGGTCATGGGGGTAACAGTAAGGGTTCATTTGACAGTGCTATTGTGAGGGGGGGTCAATCACAAAGCCTCAAGGAAGGGGAGTCGGGCTTAGCATCGGCGTCCAAGAAGGTCCTCTGTGGTCCTCACCACTAGAGCAATAAAACATTTGAATGTAACTAATGTAACTGCAGATATCTATGACATTACATCTCAAATGTGTTAGACTCACAAATATGATCTGATAGAACATTAACACGTGCTCTCTGTTACACAAGAATTTTCTGGAAAACTGTCTCAAAATTGTTTAAGAAAATGTCTGTTATATGGAGCTGTCTCCAGATATCCTGACACTCCAACAATTCCCACAAGCCATAACAATACAGCTACTGTATCCTTCTGTCTCTGGCTGACTCTGAATTTAAACAAAGCATAAACGGCTCCTGCTCCCACTTTCTGTGAATTTGAAGCTGCCGGTTGGCTACAGTAAATCTCTCTTTTGGATGTGCAGTGTGTAATTATACTACTACAGGTCTGTGCTTTGGTCTCCTTCCAGCCTATTGAAACCCCCATGGAGAGCCAATGACTGACAGAACAAAACACTAGTAGCATGGACAAAATCCAATGGCATTATGAACCAATTCAGTGAATAATGCTCAATTCGGTTAAGGTGAGATACTACATGTATGGACAGAGGAGGCTTTTTAGCCATCACAGAATAGAGGCATTGTTCTGCGTAAAGGTACGATGAGCTGACTTTTCAGGCTTCTCAATGTGGTCTTTTTTTCCCCTCACACTCTCCTCCACAGATAGCTCTGTGGTTATAATTATACATGACATTTTTACTTGGAGAAAAGCCATTTGCTTCCTCATAATAATTTATCATTTGCATCGCTATTATTGACTGACAGAATTGTGATGTGCCCATGCACAAGCTACAGTATGTCTGTTTTCCCAACTAGCACATGGAAGGAACAAAGATCATAATCATGAACGGTATTAAATGTGTTTTATAAAACACGTTATTATCAAAGTTAGAACAGCCACTCTCCAATATTGGATTTCGATGTTCCTAATAACAGGCTTACAAAAGACAAACTGGGAGAGCACCATGGTATAAAATCTATGATACTTTATTTTAGAAAAATCTGAAGTCTTATACAGTTGACCAGCTCAGAGTTAACCCATCAATATCACCTTAAAACTTAAAGAGAAGATAAATCAGAAATTAAATACAATATCTTTTATTTCACCCTGATTCCCTCAATGTTGACATTAATATGGGAAATCAAACATTTAAAATGCCACTTAACATTGAGAAATAATGAAATTTTGTCAGCTACACAGTTTGTTTGACTTGGACGTTTGCACATTTTCCAATGTGACACCGAAAGCCTACCATTTAGAATGATATCAGTCACACATTACCACGCTAATTTTTGTCAATTAAAACAGATGAATACAGCAATTATCCTGAAGTTTGATGTTTTTAAGTAATACTTGTTGCCCTTTATATATACACATGTCTATTATTGATGTCACCATTCACTAAAACTTTGTATAATTTACAAAGCAATATTTTATGCAGAAGCAACACTTTTTGGCAAAGGCCTGAAGTATGTAACATTCTTTTTCCCAATAAAAAAGTGATGCTTCTCAAGATGCACGAGTCTGTAGTTGAATCTAATGATTAACCTTTTGATGCCTCTAGTGAAATAATAATTACTGACACACAAACATGGTATCAATGGAAATCAATCAGTGCTGTGTTTTTGAGAAAGGATGGGAAAACAGTAAGCCCAAAAGATCACAAAAACATGCAGTATGGTCCATGTGAACAGAGAACAAACCAGAAAAACTGAAGGGTCTCTGTGAGGGTAGGGGACACTGCCATTTACAGACATTTAGATCAAAAATCACAGGCCCTTTGAAATCACATTTTGATGCAAAGCAACATTAAAAGCATTTCATTTTTGTTTTGCCATTGTGCTCACCATTATATACAGATTTTATACAAAGATTGAAATTATACAGTTCAGGCTGGGAATTCCCATTTCTATCGCCTCATGAACAAAAGAAATGAATGAGATATCACTGCACTACAGCCTGATAGTGTTGCTGAAATGTGTAAAGCATGTGTTTTCTACATTCTGTCAGCTGCATTACTCTACAGATGATCACATCTACTGGGTTATGCACATATATTCTGATATTAAATATGACTATATGCAAAAATAATGTTCACTATTTTAAGCTGATGGAAGTCTACAATCCTCGTTCCTACAGAAACCCCAAACAACAAATGATAGCTTTCTTGTGATTTGCTCAAAGAATCACATAGATTGCCAATGCCCAGGTATTCTTATCAAGAAATGTTCATGTTCACTTTGTAAATTACTAAGAATGGCTATCAAAAAGGGGACTATCAAGGATGAAAACCAAACCATGGCATGTATCATATGTAACATTCTAAAAGCCGTGCAGGGAGCATATCAGGCGGCTTGATTCACTTATCCCAGACCAGAGGTAAACAATTTGGGTTTGATGTTCCAAAAGTATTGAAACACTGACATCCTTATGGAACTGAGAGAGAGAGAGAGAGAGAGAGAGAGTTCCCAAAGCAGTGCTCTCGCTCAGGTAGCCTAATAATGGTCTCAGCACTGGGTGGTACACCGTGGGGCAGAAAACTCAAACTGCTCTAATGGGTTTCAGTCCGTTGAGCCTCACTCTCTGTCTCTCCATAAAACAGGCTATGAATGCTAACATTTTCTACATTCACCTTTTATATTTGAATGTTAGTCAAGTTCACTTTTTTGTTATTCGTAAGTATAATCTGTAACAAAATAACATTTATGTGTCTTTGCTCAGACACAGATATATACTGTACATAGATCCCATGTAAATAGTCTGAAATGGTGCGTGGCACGCAGTCTGAGGGCGAGTGGAGTTATACTCGGGTAGTGGAGTGTCCGTGGGGGATGCTGGTGTTGTTCTGAGAGCTGAAGGGACTGTAGGGGTGCAGAGGCTGCATGGCTGCCAGTGAGTTTGGGATCATGGTGATGGTTTTGGGCGTCATTAGCGGCACGTCGTCTGGGGAGCGGCGCAGCGTGAGCGTGTAGTCGGGCGGGCAGGTGAGCCGGAGCGTGTCGTGCGCCTGCAGAGGCTCGCATTCGTGCTCGTGCTCCAGCTGCTTCATCTGCAGGGACATGAGCTCCTCGTTCTGGAGGTGGGCCATATCATTGCTCAGGTTCCTTGGAGGACTCAGCCGTCGACTGGACTCGTGCCGGTGCTTGTCCTTCTTGTAGTAGAGTGCAGCGAAGGCCAGGATGTTCAAGAAAAGCAAGGAGGCACCCACGGCGATAGTCACGCTCAGCTCTGTGGAATAATCCCGTCTGGTCTCCATGATTACGCTGGTCTCCTCCTTGTCTGGTGTCTGCTGGTCAGTGACTTGCTTGTTGTTTGTGTTGGGGGTGGCAGGGTGCCTTGTAGTGGAGGGCCATAACTTCCCAGACAGGCGTTTGGTGTACGAAAAGGGAGTGGTGTCCTGAGGAGGGATCTTGGTGGTGGTGGACACGTACTGAAAGAGTTCATTTATATTGTGTAAATGTGGCACAAGTTCCAACCAAAAGGCAACTTTGGTGGCCCTGTAGTGATCTCTGACGCGGGGTTTCAGTCCAATGTGCAGATACAGTTGGTCCTTGGGGTTGTACTTTGACCAGGCAACCTCCTCAAAGCGGTTGGGTTTGGTGTGGATGAATTTTGTGTCCTGGGGTACAGGCTGATTAGGGTCTCTAAAGTTGAAAGCAATACAGAAAAATAGAATACAAATTAGAATGGAATACAAATTAAGGAATTCTAATCTATATCCATTTTCTCCTGTTTAAACCATCTCAATAATCTAAGCGTACATGTAAAATTTTAGAAAATAGACTGAAGCTAAATCAAGCTAACTAATTTACTTACGTCCGATTTGAAATTGAATATTTGAACACCTTTATTAAATGTTAACCAGCAACATCAAGGATTGGCATAAAGAGTAAACACACTCACCCAGTCTTTGCAAAATTAGTCCAGTAGGTCATCACCACAGCACTCAGCATGACATCATTTTTGGAAAAGTTGCAGTTGAAGAGGTCAGTGGGGCCGATCATGGGAATGCCAAACACATATGGCACCTCATCCCCATGTGCCGAGTCTGCCCAGCTGGGCTTCATATCGCTCTGGCAGTGATGGTAGAAGGCATAGAAATATGTGGGGGAGCCATACTGGGCATGCAGGTCTGCCGTCGCCACAGCTGGCGCCACCCACTGGTGGTCAGTGAAAAGCGCCACAAGGGTTTTCCTGCGCGTCTCTGGGTTCTCCTTGTCAGCCCAATCAGTGTACATGAACTTGATGGTTTCCCGTAGTGTGTACTTGGCATCTGGATAGCCATACAAATGATCAACAAAATCCACCACAGCAAAATCAAACTCGTTCCCAGGCACCCCGTCCTCACTGTCAACAACGCCATCGACAAACTTGAAGCCCTCTCCTTGATTCACCCCCAGCATGATGTCATAATTCAAGAACTCTCCCTGCTCCATTAAGATCTGTGGATCATCTGGGATCACATCCCCGTCAATAACAGGCCCAAAGGCAATGTGATACTTAGCAGGGGTGACGCTCTGCTCAATCAGCTCCTTGTAGTTTTTGTTTTGGAGGCACTCGACTAATTCAACAGTGTCCACCATGTTGCATCCAACCTTCTCAGCCAGCATCCTTGTATATTTGGCTGGCTGGTAATTCACAGCCCAGCTTGACAGGGCAGTGCCACTCTGAATAATAGCCTTTTGAAAAAGATCTGAGGAGAGGAAAGGGGAATTAAAAGACAGACACACAAATTCCAAATAGCAGGTTTTAACAGCTTTACTGTTTTTGTGAAGAGAGAGAAGCAGCTCTTGAACTGATTGTGAAAGAACTGTGTGGAAGCCTTGTACCTTCTGAGTAGTGTGAGAGTGTCAACAGGCTGACACAAGAGGCTCCTGCTCCAGATCCAAATATTGTCACTCTCTTTGGATCCCCATTGAAAGCTTGAATGTTTTCCTTTATCCATCTGAGTGCCTGGATTTGGTCAAGTAACCCATAGTTTCCTTTCGCAGCTTGATCACCTGTACTAAGGAATCCTACAAGAAACACAAGACACAAGTTATGGGTGGAATTACACAGACATCTTAAAGCAACACTGAGGAGGAATTGACATTTATTATGTCAACAATTCAACACCATTCAGTTCTAAGAGGGTGTCAAAATACAGTGTAACAAAAGTGTCAGGATCCAATCCAGTCAACAATTTAACATAGAGCACTACACACTGGTAATGTCAGCCACCTCAATCTCCATATTATAAGCGGGTGCACCACTTATATAAATGAATTTGAAGATGTTATTTCAAGGTAAAAGAACTGCTTTGTGTTTTAAAATGAGGATAATGATTTAACGATGATCCAATCATCAATAATGATTCAGTGGAAGTCTGGACAGAAGCATTTAAATGGTTTGATATTTAATGTGACAGTATCTCATGGCAACAAAGCCCTGCAGGTAGTCCATTCATCTCCTCCTATAACTGTCATCTTGCCTTTACTGAGCTGAACACATCAGAGGGTTTTTTGCTTGATTCTAACTGATGGGGATGTCCTTGCATTGATAGCGATCCAATAGAATTTGCCATTACACACGAGGACGTGATCCATTGCAACTGACATTTCCTCTTGTGCAGACTCAGTAAATGCACCAGAAAGACATTCTTGTTATTCGCCATCTGATATAAAACAGCCACTATGAGAAATGACGCAAACATTACACACACTTCTCACAATGAACCATATAACCATGCCATCATTTTAAAAAATTGTCTTGTTGTCTTGTAAAATATATATTAAAGATTTCATATCAATCTCTGATATCCACTCCAGCAAATTCTGGAAAATAAGGATATTTTGTTTCATGATGTAACATTCAGTTGTGGATTACGATAATTGGCAATCCCCACTTAGTACACTATAGTCCGGTTACTGTCTGAAAATATGAGAAAAAATTGAGATGCACTGTGGGAGCTTTTTCCCCAGCCTTCATGGACCTTCATATGTCCATCTGCAGGCCATCTCTCATCTGACTGCCTAAATACAGCATCACTATACTGCATCCTATATAACACACCTACATACATAACAGCAAAATAAATACACAACATAGTGAAAATATTTATTTCATGCTTCACATGTAAAAAATGACAAATTACATCCAATAATGCTTGACAGGTTGGTTAATTAACGTTTTCAAAGTTAATGTGCTACTTAGGCCTACTACTTTTTAATTCTCTATACTTTCAAAATTTTAGCTTGTTCTGTTTTAATCTGTGTATTATTTGAAGGGTATTAGCTTGTGAAAATGTGTTTGTGATAACGCCAACATTCCACCCACCACCTTCAACAGTTAACTACATTGGGAATACAGGAAGTAGTAGAGACTTGAGGCTTGAAAACACTCTTTGCTTTTTTCCTAAATGTAAGATCTATTACAGAAGAGTCCCCTAAGTGCAACGGGAGAGAGAGAGAGAGCAGTTCCAGAGTTGAGACATCATCAGAGTGACATGTTCTTCAGGTGAGAGGAACTACAGCTCCACAGAGTAGAGATGTAATGCAGGCACTGATACAAACAGCACGGTATACAACTTTGGATACAGTGTATACTTATGTAGAAGCATGTCCACTGAACTCTGTATTATTCTACTAAATATAACAGATTACCTTAGGAATGTGAGAACATTAGGTATGAGGTGTGACAGGTAATCTAGAAAAAAATCCACAATTTAGCTATCAATCATATAAATTACACTTAAAACGTCTTAATTATAAGCATCATCCACAGTATGCAAGACTGATAAATAGTTATATTATGCACAGAGCTCATTATTCTAATTATCATAACGTTTGGCTGTATCCTGTTAGACTGCTACATATTACATGATGTAAACAGTTAAATGAAGCTCTGTGTTTTCCTTGTCATTGTAATGACACTTTAACCACCCTTTGAAATTTGTTGGCTGCCATTGTGTCACTGTCCAAGTATTATCACCTCGATAGGGATCTCAATAACAATGCAAGTCAGTGTACTACTTTCCTATGGTAATCTTGCTGTGTAATTAAATTGAAATCCCTCTTCATTTCAGACAAAGGCCGTCCAGGAAACTGAGTGACTCTCTGAGAGACCACCGTTCGACTGAGCCAGAGGAAGACCTGTCCTTCCCACGACTGCTTAACAGTACTGAGGGTGAGGAAAAATGGCAGCAGAGGTCTAATTGACACAGACCCATAGCCGTGCATATCTGGAGTCCCTGCTGCATTGGACTGTTTGATCTAACCAATTTTGCCAATCAAGTGAGTGGTCTTCCATGCCTGAGCACACTGATAATTCCAGCCCAGCAGTGCCAAGCACCCAAATAAAATGAGGTCTCAGTGACCTTCACCTATGGAGCATAAATCACCTGACTCCAACCCAGCCTTTGATAAAGGTTAATTGAAATCTTCTCCTGTGATGTAGGACTTTCACTATGCAATTTATTCCTGAGTCATAAACACACAGCTAGTTTTTCCCGTGCTCTAATGAGGCATTGACCCATGCAACCCAGGGCCTTGGGAAGAGTAGCCCAGCTGATTTAAGGCTGCTGTCTTGTGCTTTCTTTCAAGGAACCCAAATGATACTCTGAGGCAGCCTTCCCACGTTGAGATGGTTACAGCTCTCAAGACTGAGCATAGCCTCAGAGAACAGGGGGTGCAGATAACTCAACCAATGCCAGCTTTTTCTAATCAATGTGTAAACTGACGAGTACCCTCACAGAATTCAATAGCAGCCTATCAATAACTGAAGTGGGAAAGGAAGAACTGCTGGCCATCACTATGGGCATCGACATTACAGAAAGATGACTGACCCATGCCAAACAAGTGTCTAAAACTATGTGTACTGTATTTTAGTTAAAATTTCTTGTCTACTCAGTCCCAGCAGAAAAATACAGATAATAACTGCTTAAAATAGCTGGTATAAAATGGTGTTGCCAGTTTTGGTGGTTTAGCTGGTTTGACAATGTAATGATTAGGTGGCCATTCTTGCTGGTTTTGCAATCTTATGATTAGATGGCCATTCTAGTTGTTTCTTGCCAGCCAATTTCCAGCTCCCATACGAGCATGACCAGCAAATTCCAGCAGTGACAATTGTGACAGGCTGGGACATGCAGGTTTGAACAGGTGTGTTTTTTGATGGTTTGGCTGATTAGACCATCTTTCACCATCTTAAACCAGCTAAAACCAGCTACCAGTATAAACTGTTTTTAACTGTTTTTTTCTGCAGGCATTATTATGACCGCCACAAGTGTATCCCCCAGTAGGCATGTAGATGTCTCTGGATGTTTTTTTCAGTATTTTTTGGTCAGTGATCCCTGGGACACCAAAACACCAGGGCATGTGAAAATCGCTGGGCATGTACTGTAGATCCAGTAGCGCAGTGAGTAAGATGACAAATACAAAATACAAAAGACAGGTTGGTCAGACACAGTTTGCACATAATAACTTGAAAACTGCAGCAGCCAATTTGACAAAATTTTATCAGTGTATAGGTGTCAAGGACCTGCATCAAACAAGACATCAATCAACCATTTGTGGTGCAGCCTCACCTCCTCATGAGACATAAAATGCAAGGATTGTTTGTTTGGGATTTTTCTTGTAAGCACATTGCTGTCAAAGTTTCTGGGGACACTGAACACCGCATCACATGAAACGCAACACATGAAACACATATTATAATAGAACCCAATGTGCAAACACACACCAACACATAAACACAGCCCCCACACATTCAGACATACAACCATGTGCATACAATCATCGGGTTTACACACAGACAAACACACGTGCTAAATGCACGCACATAAACACACACACACACTTTCACTAGCTAGCTTAGCTGCCGGTTTACTATGTTTTTGCTATAAACAGCCCTCAATGACCTCAAACAACAGGGCTGCGGACTGAATCACACCGTATTTCTCCTTTAAATATCAAGACTTAATCAATACCATTTAATATTCATCATTGCCTTTTAATCTACTTTATTTGTATTTGCTAAATTGTTTCAATATTTTCTTCCCCGAGAACTTGATTAAAGACTTGAACTCTAACTGGTACTTCTGAAAGTTCTTAGTAGCTGGGAAAGGTCAAAACAGGGCTAATATTAATTTATGGCTTTCATGCATGGGAACAGCTCTTGTTCATCAACTCCATTCATTTCTTTCTCTCTTTGCCAATCATCTTCTTTCATTCAGAACTGTTAGATGATATTTACTGAAAGAGCCCAAGCGGTAAGATCACAAAAGGCTTGATAGTCATCTATATGAAGTTCTTATCTTATGAGTACTACACTAAATAAGTGTGTAACAGGCATGAAAAAGGAGAGATGTGCAAGAAACAGAAGCATTGCATGCATGTTGTTGTATGCCAGTCTAAATGCAGTGCTCCTCTATTAGAAGCCTAATTCTCATTTTAACCAAGAAACATAGAGAAAGAAGGCAAATCACAGGAATGCACAGACTTTGCACAGTTTTTCATAACTGCATGTTATGTGATCTACCTAAGACACATAAAGGATTTTGCTGTCTAGACACTGTAGCCTTGAAAATATTGCACTGATATAGATTTTGAATTTACAGTGTTTTACGCTTGCTTTGTATTTTTCTGACAAAGCAGTTTTTATAAGATCCATGTTCTATTACATTTCAGTAAACCTACCAGAACACAAAACCATGTTGTTTTATTTTCCCACATGTATGACATACTTCAAAAACAGCACAAAATATCCCGTCTCCTGTTAACAGAGTGTTCAAACAGGCCGATGCTGTATGTTACTTAACTGATCTACACGGGTGACAAGGATTGCTTGATTCATCTCTCAGTTATATGTATCAATTTATGAAACTCTTTCTTGACATACACACTGTATCAGTACTCCCAATGCTAGTAATGTCACAGCAACAAATGTTTCATGTAGAATATTGAGGCTGACACTTGCAATGACCAAACTGTCATTAATACAGAGAGAAACGATGAAGATCAAAGAAAAACTCTCACCTAAAACTCCAAGTCTGTAGTTGATGGTAACTACAATGACATTTCCATAGCTTGCCAGGATGCTGCCATCAATCATATTTCCAGTACCTTCTATATATGATCCACCATGGATGTACACCATCACTGGCTTCAGCCCATTCTCATCATGAATATCTGCAAATGAAGAAAACATGACTGAATTGACAACATTAATAGGAACATATATTTTACCTTACTATATTTCATTTTCCATTACATTCCATTGGCTATAATATTTATGAGATAACTGTAATAAGCGGTTTCATTTTCAGAGCAACACAGGACTTAGACCTGGATGCCATTTTTGCACTCATTTGCAGATAACCTTTGGTGCATGTTGCATGGCACCACTGCTCATCTATATGCTAATTTATCCCAAAAAGAAAAAAGATCCCAAAAAGGGCCATTCAATACGATTAAGCCTGAACTTTCTAAGATCCACTAAGTGGAGACAAAAAATGGGGTGAAGTTGAGGTTGAAGCTTCAAGTGTGGGCAGTGCATTCTGACGTGAAATACTCTCCGAGCACAAAACATTAAAAGGAAATATACTTCAACCTTGCTGCTTCAAATGGCACCATCTCACCCAAGTGTTGAATATTCAAGGACAGCAGATGATGATGTTTACAGTTTAATAAGAGAGACTACTTCCCCTGGGCCACATAGCTTTTTTCTGATTAATTCACAATGAGAAAACTCCCTTCTTACTGTCTCTGCAAAGACCCTGATAAAGCAAACCTTTGGGAGCTAATTGCACATTTTGTCTTGGAGAAGAATTAAGCAGACATTAAATGAAAATTACAAATGGTTTTAGAGCAGCGTTTAATGCTTGCATGAACATAATATGGCAAACTATGCTCATTCAAAAGAGCACATTCTGCCAGTGCGAAAACAGTGTGTGGTTACACAGTTTCATTGCACTCTTAAAACAATCACTAGTGTGCACACTCGAACCCTAAGAGCAACATGATTCCACAAACAGTGTTGGTCTGCCTATTACTTGCGGTGAGAATATCTATCAGCAGCTGATGCCTCACTAGATTCAGCTGGTGTGATGTTTGTGATGAGTAAAAAGCCTCCTCTCGGAAATTGACTTCAGTGTAAATAGCTCTTCTCAGCCCTCCACATTTTTGAGAGGTATTAGAAACCACAGGCCGAGAAAACAATTTCAACTTAACACTCCCACTGTGTGATTTAATAGTATGTCCCATGGAAAAAAATAAAACTCACTGTGACAGAAATTAGTGCATCTACCAAGGCTGGTGAGACACAGTAAAAGGTGAAATAGATATAGAGGTGGTGGCAGTATAGCAGAAACTGGCTAGTTGCTAGTAGCCTGGAAATTAGGGGTTCAAATCCCAGCTGCCACCGTTGTTCTCTTATGCAAGGAACCTAACCCTGAGTTGCTCTAGGGGAGACTGGCCCTGATGTAATTGATAGTTCACAAATGTAAGTCGCTTTGGATAAAAGCGTCTACTAAATGCATAAATGTAAATGTAGATATGTTTGGGGTGAAACTCATTCCTGAGCTCGCATTACAGCCCACGGATTGTTTATGTTTAAGTAAAATGCCACTTCCATATTAGAAGTCACTGATCTGAGACCTGTGAAAGCATGAAGAATGTTGTTACAACATAGCAAAGATGAAAGACAGAAAAAAATGGGTAGCCTAATGAAAGAAATGTGAACCAGAGAATTTGTAAAGTCCATTCCTGTAGGCATCCTTTTCTAAGGACACTTGACTCTTTTAACACAGCTTGCTGTCATGTGTCAATAGTAGAACCAGCAGTGCCACACAGCATTCATCCTCTCTTCCTTCTGTCCAGGTTGAGTCGAGCTCATCCGTTAGTTTTAAAATGAAGTTAGAGCTTGGCACTGACCAAAAGATTTGTAAATGACTTTCCTGTAACACTCCTGCATGTGTATTTGCCTACACACATAGTGACATAATTAAAGCAAACATGACACACTGGATTGTACTCCTATTCACCTAGCGGAATAGTTTCTGGTCTGAATGGTATGCTGAAGATGGCCCTATGAGTAGATTATTGTTGTCAAAGTGTCACTGCTACATGCTTCACTCCACAAGACTGAACATTTAAGGCGGGCATGGGACAGGGACACTGCTTACAATTGTCAGAGGGGTGAGATCAAGCTCAACGTGTGTCTGCTTATCCAGCCCTTGGGCCTGGCAGAATGGCAGAGTAGTAGTTCCCTGTTAACTCTTTGCCAGTCAGAGATCACCCCTCAAGGAACTGCACTGGGCTTCCCTATGGCAAACTCCTTTCAGTACGAAAGCACAGTGATGCTTAGGAGACAATGACAATTCATACCTGTTAGACAGTCTGAATTCCGAAAAGGTTTTCAGCACTACAACTCGACAAATACTTTCAGAGTAAGAGATTCATTAGAGAAGTTCACAGTGACAAATGTGGACCCAGGTATAAATGGTTCACAGTTGACCAACCTACATTTTATTGATGATGCCCAATTTTGTGATTTAAAGGCCTTACTGATTACAGAATAATTGGTAGTCAGCTAAAAATCATATGAATAACCAAATGCAAAGCTAAATGCCACCACAGATGCTCATAGCTGGTACCTAAATTTGACAATAAGACGTGAGTTTATATTTAGGACTTGGTGAAGCTGGGCATTTTCGGAGGAGCAGAAGACTTTTTTCGGTCACCGGAAGACCAGTCCCAGATGATCAATACATGGCTTCAGGAGCCTGGTCTCTGTGTGTGTGTGCGTGTGTAGTGGGGGGGGTTCATGCTCCTCATGAAATCCATCAAATTCATATTGCTCCTCTACATTAAGGCAGAGAGGTTGTTTTGACAGAGATGTTTATTTTGTATATTTTGTACGTAGTGGGCTGTTTAGTTCCAACTTTGTAGAACTATCGAACCTAGCTACTTCTTGACTGGAATGTACAGTCTCAGAGACACATCTGGCATCCACTATTTTAGCTACCTCCTGGATGACCTAAAACAGCATGATTTTTAGCCATCCCAATAGGCCTGCTGTAGTGTAGGCCAGTCACCTCTTTAGATTGGTCCTAACAATCATTGGCCATCATGCCTCATCTCTGAGAGGACCTGACACCCTCAAGCACAGAGATGGTAATCTGGCTAAACAGATAATAGCCTCCTTCCTCCCTTTAGCAGTTTGGCCTCCAAAAGGATGAACACACTCCTGGCAGTGACAGATGGAATTGAGTCGTCGAGGTCAAGGAATGACAGGCTAGGCAAGCTGTCCATTAATGGCAGCCTTTGCATGCCACCAGGTCTCTTTTTAATAAGCTCCAGTGTTTATGGCACACAGAGCGACACAGCTGGACCCACCATTTGGTTGAGCAGCATTTGGAGTCCTGACTAACTGCATGGACTTCATCCACCCCCGACTCACAGGGTTTTACAGCAAACGTTACTGGCTGAAATTCAGATGCTGGCTGTCTCCGTGTTCTTGTCTTTGGCCAACAGCAGGCTACTGGCTAAGCTCCACTCACTAGATCAGCAACAGTTGTTCCCACACTTTCACCATATTGCCCATTTACAGCCGTGAGTAATTCATGTATCTAAAAAAGCAAAAAAGTATAATTGAATAATTTCTCAAGTGATAATTACTGCTATAGAATGGGCACTATACGTTCTTCATTTTTAGAAATTCAAAACATACAATGCATGTTATAGGGGCTAAAATGCCCAAATAACCATTGTTGCCAAAAAACCATTGTTTATTAGACAGGCATGAGCAATAAACAGTACATGTTAACTTTGCTACTTCAGCGTTTGCTAAAAAATATTTTTTTATATTTCAAATATCATATTAACTATATGATTAGACGTGCAGCTAATTAGACATTATGCTTTTTACCACACAATCATGGTGGTATCTTACACGGTGATGTGTCATGCAAACCACTACTTGATTGCATTTCAGACTAATAATATTTCAGTCACACAATATTGTACTAAGGCTGTCTGTACAGTTGGCAACCCTGCATTGCCATCTGGGATTTACTTGGCTGTCCAAGTGGCATTCCAAAAACGACAGTGCTGCAGTGTTTGTTAGGGCTTGATATATTGGGTCCAGTACACACATAGCCAGGTAGTTATTAAAACTGCATTTTGATGCGGTTGCAGGGATTATCCATATGTAAATAGAGGTTTCAGTCATAGACACCTGTTACTTTTGAATATTCTGGCCAGGGTGGAGATTTCATGTGTGGATGGGGAATATAAAAATTTTGCATTGTGATGTATCGGCCCCTCTTTGATTTTCAGATCTCTGGTTGACTACTTTCAATTCAATTCAATTCAGTTTTATTTATACAGCGCCTTTTACAATAGTATTGTACACATAGCAGGGTATTTATGAAAACTGATGTATTTTCCTCTGGGGATAGCTGGCAAAACACACCGGAGAAATAGGTAGTCTTGTAGCGCTGTGAAATGAAATACCCTGCTATGTGTACAAGAACCTGAACACTGTTTAAAGAAGTGCTCAGGAACTCTGGTTTTCTTTTTTGCATTGTTGTTGCATTAGCCTAGCCAAAAGCTGTAGGGGGAGCTCCATAGAGGGAAAGAATGCGACAAGTTCATAAACCCTCCTTCCCCCTTCTGTCCATTGCACCACTGTACCTACACACATGCATTTGTTTTTGAAAGAGCAAGGCCAATATCATTCAGTTGACACAACATTGGCTGCTCTTGCATCGGTTAACCAAGATATTTGGTTGGCTTCTATACTCTTTGGCAAGTGGCAGACACTTCAGGCATAAACCAGGCAAGACAATGTACTGCCAGGTGAGATAAGTAAAGAGCACTCAAATACGTTTAACTTCAGCAAGCTGGATCCAAACATTTCTGTACTTACACAGCTGGATAGTTAGTCCGTGTTTACTGAAAGCCAGCCACTAATGTTGGTGATGGGCATTTTGGACATAAACTAGGCACCAAAATGTTCTGCCAAGACAGGCACAATGCAACTTACTTACAGTCACAGCAAAGCCTTTTGCAATCACTTCTGCATGCTTTGCGTTCTCAGAGCTCTTGCCATTCCGAAAATGTTAATTAATAAACATTCAGTAATGCATCGTAAACACGGCTCTACCATTATACCTTGTCGCCACTTACTCGCTACCACAAGAGTTACAAATGATGTTTTCTGTAATGTGGCAGTAGATGTGGCAGTAAAAGTGACCATGTTCGCCAAAACAGGTCAATCAACCAAAACAATGATTTCTAAATGGTTTTATGACTATGAAAATGCTGCTTAGGGTCTCTTTAAGATTTTGTAGTTGCACAGATTCAACATTTCTTTCACAAAATATCACATACTTAAAGGGTTTGTCCAGAGTCAGTAAACCCATAACCATGTTGTTCAAAGCTGCAGAGTGGTGTGGGTAGGAATAAGAACAAGAATATTTGGACAGAGTTTCCTCGATGTCATTAGTTAGTGTTGGCTGCTGTTTCGGTACTCAGTCTACGTTGTAGCAAATTTTTTTGTTTTTATTCCTACTGACAGAACTCGTCAGCCTTGTACAACAGGGCAATGGGTCGATTGACTCTGGACTACTGCTTTAAATTGTCAAATTTCCAAATCTAATAACTGCAATATAATTGATTGAGAGTGAGTATGAGACTGCCTAAAGCATGCAGACTTTTACACTTCTTCAGACCAAAGAAATAAGCTCACATAGATGCTTCGTAGGCATACATTCCCTGGGGCCAGCACAGAAACAAACAGCTAATCACCATTCAATATGTTGTCTTCCTAGGACAAACCTTCCTAGAGTGTTGCAAATCTGTGTGGCTAGACTGTAAGCACCTTGAAAAAACGGCCCACTAGGGACATGCTGTGATCGACTTTTCTTGTCCCCATCACACAGGCCCTCCACTGCTCTCTCCAGCATTGTCAGAGCACCGTCTCTTTCAATTCAAAGTCCTAATGTTTGATATGTCCCTTGCTCTAAGAACATTCTCCAGATGCATTCAGGCAGCACTGTTCCTTCTGGTGGAGGCGGGTATGAAAATTTGATCATACCTGCTGTAGATCACTGTCTCCTCTGGGTGCTTTAGCAGGCATCTCTGCCTGGGAGCCTGATAGCACCAAGTTGTTTCTGACCATGTAAAGCCCACACAAACCACGCCAGCACACCCAGTCCTTATGGTGTGGTGTTCATGTACAACCCTTGACTACCCCCTCATCATTGTGGCGTGTAGCCAACACTGACACCCTAGATGCAGTGATGTACTTGGGTTACCATATTTGTTTTAGCTTGTTTACAGCAGCTTCAATGCTGTCTGTGCTTTGTTGTTGTCAAATATTGGCAGGCTATGATGTAGGTTTTCTTCCCCATAACATCATCTAAAAACTGCTCTTAGTCATAAGTGTTTTCAAGTCTAAATTAAATATATTTCTTTTATGGATCTTATGATTGTCTGATGGAGTAACGCAAGGCAATTTCCTTCAACCTTGGCTGAATAACATTTGACTTTGGTGGGCTACAAAATACTATAAGATATTGCGCTTGTGACCTCCAGATCTTGAGGAGCTGCAAGGATATTAAAATTGCTTTAAGAGCTCTGACAAAACTGCACTGATGATGCAGCAAGCCATATTACGTCTTTTTCCTAAGAATGGAGGACTCAAAAGAGCATCTCCTTCTGTCTGTGAGCCTCACACATATTAATCAACAGGAATGTCAGTTTGCTTAGACGTGTCATGATTTGTTGATGCAACTGCAGGCTCACCATGTAGAAATATAGTACTATAGAGCACTGTTTGTCGGTAATACTGTATGTATTTTGATAACACATTCGGCTGTATTTGTGCTGTTGCATCACTCATGCTGTTTTCTGTATACTGAAAATCAACATTTTGGTGTAACTCCTTGAATGTCATCAATGGAGCAAGCTGTTGTTATAATGTCCATGCGCCATGCTTTCACACCTCCAATGCTTTGAATGATGCTGTCTACCCCTACTGCATCGCAGCATGCATTCAGGAGGAACAAGTCTAAAAGTACAAGTAACTGTACAAAGCAAAAATCATCTTTCACCACATAGCCTTTTTCTCTGAATAACGTAATTTCCAGATTATTAACCACTGAATTATCTATGATGTTGATACATGGATGAGGGCTATTCACGGGAATGCATGTCTTTTCATCATTCTACTTTGTCATGAAATCATGCTTTGCTACTGAATCAATAGGTAATGTTCAGTAAACTGAGGTTAATATATGGGTGATGTTAAGACATGAGTGAGGTTAATACATGTATTGTTTTATCTTGAATAAAACACTGACCCAAGGTTTATACATGGTGCGGCTTATATTGGGGAAATTACTGTATACTGTAACATCAATATCCAAATCCTATATGGCTTCTGTCAGAAGTCAAGAGGAAACAAAGCAAGCATTTCAAATGTCATTAAGAGGCTACAGGGTGACACTGTAGGCAGTGGGATAATGCCTAATCATGTTATTTATGATGTCTGGCAATTGAGCTTGGAGCTGCACTGACTGAGAGCTGACTGAGAGCCATATATGGTCCCCAGGCCACCAGTTGCTCTTGTTTGATTTAGAGTTAGATTATGTCATATAAGATTTTGTTACCATGTGAATATAGAGCAATGCTTTCATGCAAAGGACAGAGGGCAAACTCTACAGGGCGTGCCATGCTGGCTTTATTGGTCACACTGGAACACTGCAATAACTCAAAGAGCCTTTTATACAGCCAAATCAACTTATGTCAGTATTTCCGGAGCATGTTATGGTTCTATAATCTGTGTTGTTTTCCATGTGTAGGTTGTGTTTTCTATAAACTGCTACTCTTGTATCCTACTCCATCATAATATCATACAGTATATCATATTTTTATCATATAAAACCATGCTGACAAGCGTACAGTGTATAACGGCCTATAACAAATTACAACCCCCTAATATGATTATTTAGTATGTATAGGTGATGTTCTGATGCGTAGCATGGCAGTGAGATCTGTGTGTTGAGCCTGTGTGGAGCCTTCATGCTGGCCTAGCAATACTTTAGGCAGAGCAGATCATTTCAGAGTTCTGGTACAGACTGTGTTAATGTTTTCATTATAAGCAGTCAAATATTTACAAACAATATGCTCTCTCAACTGGTGGCTGACTAATTTATCAGCAACATTTATAAACATAACCTTCTCCATACCTTCCTCTGTGGGAACATAGATGTTCAGGTACAAGCAGTCCTCACTCTGGTCCTGCACGTAGGTGGCTACTGTGTCCAAATTGGCTGTGAACCACACTGGTAGCATGTCGCTGAGCAAGTAGCGGTCTTCTAGGTACTGTGGACAAACTGGAGCAAACTGAGTAGCATTCCGTATGCCAGGCCAGGAAGCAGGGGGCTCAGGGGCCTGGAATCTCCTTTCACCCGTGGGGGGCAGAGCATATGGGATCCCCAGGTACTGTTCCACAGGGCCCAGGATCTCATTCGGTAAGGGGGTCTTTAATCCACGCACTTTCCCATAGTTTGTGGTGACCACAGAGAATTGTGCTTGTTGACAATGAGTGACAGTGAATCTCAGGGCCAAGGCAGCCATCCAGATGAACACACTGACATTGCGCATCACGCCAAGCAGTGACAGAGTAATAGGTAGCCATGCGCTTTCCCTTGGCTTTGACATGGTCCTCTGCTGCATGAGGGCTGTGCAGTGGAGCACCAGTCGCCTCACTTTAGCCTTCGAACATCAGATTGACAGACGGCAGGTTCCCTGGTCAGATGGGCCATTTCAGCCAGCTCCATGTCAGGGAGTCTTTGACAGAGCCTTGCCCTTGTGTTGACAGGGGGAGAGATGTAATTCTCTGTCTTTTCTGCTGCAATTACTTCCCTGACTTAATTCCAGCCCAAATGATCACCCTGTGGGTGAGAAAGAACAGGCAGTCTGAAATAATGATTTACACCGTGCCCTGCACAGCACAAAGGGCTTTGGCATTCAGGAGGGTGCTTGCACCCAGAATGGACAATGACAAGCACTAAAGAATTTCAGAGGGAAAAAAAAACATTATCCTGTCTAATATCCTCATCAGTGTGATCTTTGTTGTTATTTCTGATGACAGGCAAAGTGCAATATGCAATTCCCTCAAGATGAGCAATAAGATACACATACCCCCAAAGTTTTCTTGCTACTAATTAAACACAGTTCTCAAAGTTTAGTCAATAATACAATGATAAGACACCATAATCAAAAGGCTGAGTTTTGAACATTGCGGTATCGGTTCACAAAGAATGCTGCAGAAAGGAAAGCCTCCATAAATCAGATAAAATCATTCAGTAGTCATTTATTAATGTTCTCCTCCATTAACAAAACTGTCAGAGAGACGTCTGAAGAGGAGGACTGTTAACTAGATCTCATCTGTGGCTATTGATTTATATAACTGTGTCCCTTTGTGCCACATCTCAAAGGCACAATAGTGTGAATTAGGCGCAGAACACATCACAGTGCTACTGTAACACAGCAACAAAGCACTGCCTTTGAGGCCTACTCTATTTAATCAAGTATAAGCATCAACATATCCTTCTAACATGTTCAATCATCCACCTCAGGCTTCTTTGCATTTCAAATCATGTCAGAGAGTGGTGCAAAATCAGATTCAAGATGCGAGAAGGTGAATGTTTGGTGGAGGACAGGTAAAAACAGTCTGCAACAAACAGTTTTATCTAACGCATCAGTGTGGCAGCATATAATCAAAAGCAGATTATTCTTTTCTTATGGTCTGTAGCAGTTTTGCTTGTCACTCTAACACCAGATTAATATTTAAAGGTGCCATTTCAGAACATGTCTCTATGGAATGATGTCAAAATTTATCAAGCGCTGCAGGTAATTTAATTTTCAGGGATAATACATTTTCTCCTCACTGCCTCAGAAGGGTGTCAAGTGGTCAGCAGTATTTCAGAATGAAGGAGTTGAGCCATGAGCCTAGGCCATTTTAATTAGTTTTCTCATGTCCACCAGTGCAATCACATTTTCACAAAGGAGGACATTCTGAAGTATGGCATCTACCTCATGCCTTTCCCTCAGCTTTGCTCAGGTATTTCTATGGGGACATATGAAGGAAGGCCTACTGCTGTGTAGGCTATCTCTTGCAGGTCCATATGTCTGACCCATATCCGATATTTGTTGAGGACCAAATTTAATTAAAAAAAAAAAGGAATGAATCATATGAAGCATTACATTGTAAGGAGGAAGAAGACAAAATTATCATGATAAACTAATATTTGATGTGTGTAGATCATTAGTGTTGGTATCATGATCTGTTGCATTTGTAAATATGTGAGCAGGGTCAGATAGTCTGTGACAAAGCCCACTGACAACCAGTGAAGCTGCTCCTTGACATATGCAGTCACTTCCTTATGCTTCAGTACAATTGTCCCTTTCCCTAATCTTCCACTATAACAGTATGGATGTCCTTATAACAAATTGGCTCAAACCTTAATCTAAAAGGACCTCTCCACAGCCACCTTTACTGTGGGAAAACCCTAATGAGCCTTTGAAGGTCTACTAAATGTTCATAGTACCACCTTGTGGTGCATAGGCTTAAAGTAAAGGGCTGTGCCAGCCTAAATCAAGCCCTGTAGTAGATATTATGATGAGAATGATATTTCCGTCATGTATTAAAATTATTTACATTTACATTATTTTAAAGTGGACATCACATTTCTACTATCACTACTATCACACTTAAATTTTGCATTCATTATCAATACCTTGACTATGCATTGATATATTTCAGAATCAAAGACAAGTTTACAGATGATTCACTCCGACGGGACATTCAGGAAAAGGATGCTTTCGCACAGCCGCAAGATAGCCTCACCGGTCCACGAGCATGTGCCTTCTCACGAGGCAACCTGGTCGCGTCACACAAGATAGCCTTCTGCACAAAGAAGCTACTATGTAACGATTGATAAGATTTGATAGGGAATGTTTTTTAAATCAAAGTCACATTGCTTATTGGCAGCATACACATTGCTTTGCTTGGTCCGGTAACATGTCACAGCAAAACAGGTTGTCAGTGTGCGAATAGCCTCGGCATTTTGAAAAGTGATAGTCTGAATAGACAAAGAAAATTAACGCTGTTGTACATAATTAGCTTTCACTTGTTAAACATGTATCCCACTGATATATGAGTCTGTTCGAGTCCTACAGCAAGAAACTTACCCCTAGAGAAGAGCCACCATCGGTCTCGTTTTCAGAGGTCCGGGTTGAAATTGAGAAAATATCGCAGGAAGCAAATATAAGCCCCCGGGAAAATTTCCCTATCACGTCTTTAAGCCCGAACGAAGACAATCACACTGCTTATCTTCCTCTAAAATTGCCCTCACTTAGTAATCCACTAGCATCTGAATCAACAGAGAGAAAAGCGTTTCACTGTCATGAAATCTTCCCATTCCCCGAAAATTCATACAAGGTTGCTGTAGCCGATTAGGCTCCCTCTCCCTCTCTCTCTCTCTCCAGCTGCTATTGGACTGTGTTGAATGAAAATTACTAACCCTGCAGCCAATGGATTACTGCACACTCTCCATAAACCAACTGCGTGGCCATAACTGCCCATTTCACATGCAGAACACTACATTTTCTGAACGATTTAAAAAATAAACTTTAGACTCATGAGAAACATTTATTCCCCAGAGAATCCCTTCATACTGTACATGAAACCCTTCTGCTTGTCCACATAGTTGTAACGTGCTTCAAACAGCTTTTCACAGTTTTAGGCGTACAGTTTGGCAACTAACTTGTCATATCCAGAAATCGTGGTGTTGAAGACATCGAAAAATCTTTGACAAGAGGTTACATTCAACACCAAACCATCTTTAAGACAATCTCATCATTTTAACAGGGCCTAGGCAGCGAAATAGAGAATGAAATAAAAAATTGTCACACATTTTTTTTGTTTACACACACTAGAGATTAACTGCCAACTGTATTGAATGTGCATAGTAAACAAATAATGTGTAATCACATCTCCTTCAAAAATCTACAGATGTTATGATTCCTGTTTCAGATCCAAGCAATTTATTTTGGTTGGTTCGTTTTTGAGTGTTTTTATATTCACAAAAATAAGAATACATTAATAAGTAAAATAATAGAATAGGACCAGAATGAGGCAACAGCTTTAGATATAGTTTTAGACTTTGAGACTAAATTGGCCCAGGAACTGAGAGCTCATAACTGACACACTAGCTATATTGATGTGTTGAACTTGAACTTCTCATTCAAGCTGTACCCTTAGACCTGCACTCATGTACAACACATCTGTACATCAAAGCAGAGAAGAGGGGAGAAGGCTTTATTGTTAACCCCCATTTATTACAAAAGTCAAGTAAGCACTCACTTTCCTGCACCAGCTATAGGTCTTGCAAATGCCAGTGTTGTTTTTTTTTAAATAAAATTAGGTGGCAAAATGTCAGGATCATTAATGTCATGCGCTGCATTTGGAGTCAAACACAGGGAGAAATGGTAGAGCACTGTATCACCAGATCTACTTTAAATAATTAGCCTGCTGGATTAATTGTGTTGCTCCAGCAGTTCCTTTCATGTGCTCATATGGCAATTCTATTAAAACAGATATAAGAGTGAAGCAAGCATGACCTTGTGACAAATTGCTTCATGTATAGAGCACAACTTATTCTGATCTGTCATGTAATTACCACATTTTTCTCTGATGTCAAAACCACTTCACTATATCCACAACTGGCCTGTGTTCAGAGTCATTGTCTGTGGCGCTGGCTGTCCTTAGTGTTCTCCGCTGTTCTTGCTGGCTCATAAACTGATCTGTAGTCAGAGCATACTGTGGGTACAAGGTGCCTTTCCTCCCTTCTTCACTGTGGACATCCCTGCCATGGGCAAATCACCTTCTTCAGAAAGCATATTTACTAACTTCTCTGTGTAGTACAAACGCAAAAGCCTCTTTTTGCAAAGTCAATTGAAATATCCATCTTATAAAACCCTTTCTTTGATTGCAGTATAGTGGACTGACCTTTCATTTGGGGTATATCAGAGAAATTTTTTAGTGGGAGATGGGGAAATGTTTTGTTGTTTGTCTCAAATCCAAATGTAATTGATCTATCGGAGTAAAATGTTGTGGCACCTCAGTCCTCAGCTCCAGGAGCTGAATATGAGCAGAGGTGCCTGACACTGTTTCCATTAGGAACCAAGTGCTTGCTCACTCTGTGGTAAGCTCTCATCAGCCACATTAGGTGTACCTGATTGCATACAAATAGAGAGCTATAGGCAGCTTTACAGCTGACCAGCAGGCAGGAAACAATTCTCTATAGGCTCCAGGGAGATGCGCGATGTAGATTTCCTTTAAAACAGCAGGGTGCTACAAAGAATAGCAATTCTGTTGTGAAACAAAAAAGTGAAAGAGGATTTTTAAATACTATTTTAATCATTTATTTTCAAATTAGCATTCATAGTCAATAATTGTTACTCTTTATAATGCAAATTTTTAGAGCTAAAAATTGTGAATTGTTGGAGGGAAAGTTAAGTCTTGGCATCTAGAGGACTGTCTTTTACATCTACTATTTAATATTAGAGGATCTGATGTTTTAATTTCTTGCCTGTGGATATCTTTACCATTTATGCATTTTTGCCCACAGGGAAATGGCCGATGGGCCTTAAAACAGAATTTCTCTGCTTATTTCGAGTTCCCACAGAGGGGAGGTCGTCTCTTTTGCTTTGATGACTGTGGTTCCCATCTAATTAATGGGGGGAGATTATGGATATAGTTTTTGTCCATTTGAATTCTTTTGATGGCTCATTAAAGTGCTCAGCAGCACACCCAGCTGGGGTATGTGAGAGGGAGGGTCGTTCACATCCAGTATTACTGTGTTTGACATGATGAGAACATTTCAAACCAGTGCATCTGTCATTTGTTTTAAATATGCATGTTAACCCCAGGAGAGACCCTGTGTGAGCCACAACAGTGTGCAGATTTATACCTCTTCACTAAGATTCACTAGAGCTCCCTTACAGTAATGCTCTACAGTCTCTGGGATGCATTCCAGTGTGAAGGTACCATCAGTGGTATGACATCATCCTACACAATAGGTCAACTTCTTGGCTCTAGACAACAACAACAACATAATTCAAATAAGCAATAACTTCCATTTTTACTTTCCTTTCTGTCTGTTTTCCCCTAAGAAGGGACAGCACTGAGAAGACCCAACAGTGACATCCTGGGAGCTGTATTTGATCTCCTGAGATGATAATAAGTCCAGCATTGTTTACACAAGGTTGTTTATTTAGCATCTGCCATGGTGATGGCATAGAACCTCTCACTTGTCAATGGCAGGCTAATGAAGAATAGGATGAGCTCTGATTCATCTCTATAGTCTCCTCTGGGGTGATAGACACTATCATCACGCAGGTGTCTGACTGGGTTGCAGAGTGGGGTCTCCCTTGAGTGCCCATGTCAGTCTGTTTCCTCATCGAGCTGCTAGTGGATCCTCTGCTGGAGAGGGCCTCCCTCCTGATTGGAGGTGTTATGTGCATCTTTCATCAGTTCATCAGCTTCACAAGGCTGTGTGCTTACATGGTCAAACAGCCAATTACAACACGTCTTCTTCTTACCATACAGCCAGAGCTTCAAGCCAGACGAAGAGTCTTACACATTCCATGCAGCACAGGTAAATGCTTTACATAGGACATTTTCGTAAAACAGGCTGAAATGACAGATGAACTAAACTGCTGTGTAGAGGATTGTGACCAAAAGGAGCTGTGTTTTGTAAACGGCACTATTAATGTTAATGCTAAATGTCTGAAATTGTTTACGTAGCAGCTTTGAATTATTTTAGGGTTCTTTGGGATGTTTCCATGCTGTTGGTTGTTTTTGTAGCTCAAGTAGGCTATACTGCAGTGCATACAAAAGTTAGATTCTTTGTTGTGTCGTGTTTTTTCAGAACTTTGATGATTTGATATGAAATTAAATTTGTTTACGGAATTAGATTGAGCAAAAACACAATGTATTCAGATATCCGCAAGCCAAAGAATTCAGAGAAGATCAATAAAGTCAAGGCAAAATTGTCAGTAAAATAGAACAGTTTTGACAGAGCCAGAGTCACGCCACCACCTAAGTTTTAC
Source organism: Tenualosa ilisha (assembly GCA_015244755.2). NCBI lineage: Eukaryota > Metazoa > Chordata > Actinopteri > Clupeiformes > Clupeidae > Tenualosa > Tenualosa ilisha. Next base: position 2,730,097 of record PYXC01002596.1, read on the forward strand.
GTTTGGGTGTTTGATGCAGAGTGATCGCTCCTCCCTGCCAGAGCACAGAGCTGAAAATGAAGGAGAGGAGCCTAAAGGACAGATCAGCCCGAGAAATGCATGACTGCTGAAGATACAGTAATACAAGAGGACGTCGGGGGGGGGGGGGGAGAGGGGGCCGACAGTGATAGATTATATGCCCTATCTTTTAAATGATAAGCCAGCCAAGAGCGAGCTTAGGGGGACACATAACCTTTTATCATTGGTGTTAGAACAGGATATTGGGTGCTTTGGTGGAGGGGGAGAAAAGAATGTGTGAAAAAAAAACATCTAAAAAAATTCCAAAGCAAATATGCAAGTCTGGAAATTATTTATGAATTTATGAAAATTATGAAAGACCCATGAAGAGATCAATGATGAATCATTTAGTGAAATCATCAGTCAGAGTACAAAATGTCCTTCTTCCACGGTTTGATGTTGTAATTTATATCAATTGCCAACTTGTCTGTGGTTCACTGTGTTTGTGATCATATAATGTCACCCTTCAGTCCATTATTCAGTTCCTCTTCCCTCATCTCACTTCACTCCCTGTCTCTCTCTCCCTCCCTCTCTTTGTGTGGTGTGTGTTTGTGTGTGTGTGTGTGTTTGTGTGTGTGTGTGTTTGTGTGTGTGTGTGTGTGTGTGGATGATGAGGGAGATGCCCTCAGAAGCCTTGGCCCAGCCTGAACTGCCTGAGGAAACAGTGGCTGACATTCATAAGGCGTCCAGTGCCACATGAATCATTCATAATCACCTCAATGTCACCTCCATGACACAACTAAACCAACGGACCACATCACATCACAAAGCGGGAATAGAATAAACACCTACTGATTTCTCCTTTTCACATCTAATATATGCATGTGAATGGGATGTTAATTAATCTCATTATTCCTTGTGATCACTAGCCCGGTTGAGTGCTGCAGGCACAGCTTCTGAGTGGGAAACATGCTCTACCCATCACAGTTGCTGTGGACCCACCCCCACCAGCTTCATTAAGATTAACAAGGACTTCACTCATTGTGGATGCATTGCGGCCATTGCTGATGTCGAGGTGGTGAGTAGCAACATGTGAATTGCAATGCTCAGGCTATGCGGGCTGGCACTGGTGCTTGGGAACACACGTCACGTCAGAGGACTGCTGCAGCACGCCGTCGTTTGTTATTCTACCCCACATTTTGTCAATTCTCTTAGCAGCTGTCTCCTAGTTCAGAGAGACGCAAGTCAAATGGAAGGATTGCAGAAAACTAAGTGCCCACACTATTTATAAAGCCCTGGATCTGCAATTTTTCTGTGGTAGTGCAGCTGTTTTCAGAGATGTGTACCAAGGCAGTTAATATGTATTAAATATAGGCTAATGAATTGCTCCAGCCACACAAAACTAGCTAATCTGCTTTGATCCTGTTCACTGTCAAAACACACGTTCTAATAGCATGTCAAGCATTCCAATACTTCTACCAGGTTAATTTGCCATGCAATTTTAATTTATCTTCCACGGTAATTAAGTCACCATCTATTAAAGACATTTTCTATCACGTGTATAAGTGGATGTTAAAGATGAGCAGTGTTGGAGACTGCATCCAGCATGTGACACCTTCAGTGACCCACTGGCAAAACAGACTCTTTACTTTTAATTCTGCCCATGAGATAGATTAAAAACCTCACTGCTGTGAGGCTAAATTACATTACTATAAATGATAGGGTTGTTCATAACGTAAGTGCTAAATGGTAGTAAAACCTCTTTGAGCATCTGGCCTATCTTCTATAATCTAATTAAGGGTGAGGTTATCAGTTGCCTGACATCTTAACGGCGAACCTGAAAGTCTTCTCATTTACATGGCTATGATAACAGTAATCTTGATCATATTTATGAATTACAATGCTCTACATGCCATATAATAAAAAATAAAATATGCTTCCTAAAGTGTCCTTGAACATGAAATTTAATCAGCATGAAACAGAAGTCCTCCAGAGGCACGCAACATCAGATTATTGGACCATCAGTAGCCCTTATTTGTTGTATCTGGGTGGTGAGCATTCATCTCTTTTAAAAGCTTTTCTTGGAAGTTTGAATGTCAGAACTGAAAAACAGGGCCTCTTTTTCTCCATGGATCCGTAAGTAAGGTCTGACTTTCAGTGCACCCTGGCGGCACTGTAATTGGCCTCCGCTGTTTCACCATGTGGTCCAATTAAGTCCTCCGACCTCCCCTTCAATGGGACTATCTGCTGGGGAGTACACAGCACAACAACACATATAAATATGCAGGGCTCTCTTCCTGCTAGTAATGCCATCAACGCTGACAGATCTTGCATCCTGCTTCTGGCTATTGCTCACTCACAGCCAGTAAGTGATGCACGGCTGCAGACAGATTCTGTGTATCCCCACTAAAGCTCTGGCCCTCATCAACTCTCTCCTCCTCTCTCCTCTCCTCTGCTCTCTGTCTGCAAAGCAGCCTGGGGAAGGACTCGTCCTTAGACACACTGCATAGAAAATAATGTTCGCTCAGTGTCAGCACATTCACTCGAAAATCAGAACACTTAGTACATGCCCTGAAGCATAGTTACAGGTGACTGACAGGTAGGGTCTGACTGCATGTTATACTGTATGTGTTTCACAATAATATGTTGTAATATGCTTACAATTTGTCTCTTTTTTGCTCCAAACTATGAAGCAGTCTCCAATTTCTTCTACAAGATGTTGGATGAATGATCTCACTCCCTGACTTTAACATTATGTCTGACAGCCACTACACTGGTCAGCCAGAATTGTAGACAGCCACCTATGGCTTGACTTCCATACAATGTTGTGGGACAATATTTTGGAATTATTATGATTCTCAGCCAAAACCATGGACAAATTGTAGTCACTTATGGTAAGCACAGATTGCACTTTTCGTGCATGACCCCTGGCAGTTGGGTTGGCCCAAGGTTTCTTCCATGACTAACTTCCACAGCGGAATTTTTGCTTGCCTTTTGGGTGCTCCCAGTTAATGTCTGTAAAGCGCCACAAGACAATTATATTGTAAATGCCGCTGTATAGATAGACTTGAATTGAATTAACTTGAACTGAACTGAACTGAACTGAATTGAATTGAACTGAATGCTGGATTGTTGGTTTGGCAGCCAGCCAAACATCCAGAGGAAACATAATGCCTTCTTGAGGCAGCCATAGCCTACTGGTTAGGGGCATCAGGCTTGTAACCAAGGGGTTGCCAGTTCGATCCCTGAGCAGTGGACCATGGCTGAAGTGCCCTTGAGCAAGATACCTAACTCCTCACTGCTCCCCGGGCACTGCTATAGCAGGCAGTCGACTGCTCCAGGTTTGTGTGTATTCACTTTGCTGTGAGTTTCACTAATTCACATTTGGGTTAAATGTAAAGACCAAATTTCCTCATGGGATCAAAAGAGTTTTTATTATTATTATTATTATTATTGTTATTATCAATTATTGGACATTAATGAGAAAGATGAGAGACAGAGATAGAGAGAAAGTCTTATCTGCAGCCAAACTATTGCCTCTGAACTGAAAAGGGCGTTGCCTTAGGAGTTGTTGTTCTGGCTTTGAAGTGGATGTGCTGCTTGACCTGACATAACACCTTGTAAAGAATCCAGAGCAATGTAGCTGCAGGTTGTCACAACAGGTCAGAAAGGTATTTTTTTCCCACAATAGCCTTACTGAATCTGAAAAGCTGTTGAGCTGCTAATGACTAAAAAACTGAGTATCTTTTGGAGACAGATATGACTTGTCTTTCCATAAATTACTTTTTTATACCATAAATCATTGTAGAAGTAAAATGAAATTTGTAGTTCTGCTGGCCTGGCAAGCCAGACTATAACATCAAAATGTATAGTCTGGCCATGACTGATAGACCAGGCTCAATCCTAGGGGCCGAATCAGCGGTTGTTTTTCAAACTGCCTCTGCATGCAAGAGGATAGTGCTATGACCAATCACAGCCACCTTAGTTGTTTTGCACCATCGCAGCAGCCCTGTCGTCATCGTGCTAAGTCTGCCCAATGCCTATGCGTAAACCTAACTAATAAACTCTCCATATTCCTCACCAGTTTAGAGTTCATTTCCTAGCTCATACCTATAGCCTCATTGCAATTGTTTACCAATGTAAAAGCTAATTACCGGAAACAGTCAACCATCCTGACACAGCTAATATATATATATTTAGATGAATCAAAAACAAAGCTCAGTTTGCATGTCTGAGTTAAAAAGTCACTCAACACACCTTTTGTTTTCTTTGATGGTTTTTAATCCTTTATGTTGCATCCTATCCTCAATGCCTTTTCAGTGTAAAAATGGCAAAATGATTCAGATGGTCCTTTGTACTGGAGGAGAGGCCAAGTGTAGCCCAGTCTCTTGGCTTAGATGTGCACTGTTTGGGATGGGAATGATTGATTAATAGGACTGTGTTTCAGACTCAGGGGAGGTTGTTAAGGCTCTGCTTTCTTTGAAGAAAAATGATGAAATATATAAAAGACCATAACAAACCTTCAATTTATCATCAATCACTGGCTTGTATATACATAAAATAATATGAAATGTTTTTCTTGTGGCCAGTTATAAACTAGGCCATTTGCTGAAGTATGGTGTAAAGATTTATAGTGCCAAAGCCCATCGTACATAGCATTTTGATTACTGTTTAGTGTATGCAGTTCTTGCAGGAGGCAATTCCCTTGTAGCTCAGAGGGGCCTCCTCCCTTTGTCACAAAGACAGTGAGAGTGAAAAGGGTTTTGCTCCCCTGCAATGCTGCATAAACATACCATGGTTTACTGCTGGAACTGCCCACATGTTTACACCAGTCATCTGAAAACCCTAGTTTGTCCCCATGCTTATATTGTGTGGAGCTGTCTCTTTTCTTTGTCTGTGCCAGATAGCAACTTTAAAGGAGAATGATTTCCCTCAATATGCTAACCCTATATTTACAACGTGACATCCATGGTTCACTGGCAAAACATATTTTTGCATGTGCATGTGTATCAATGTATGTAAGTGAATGATTAACTTAGAAATATGGATTTAAAACTTTCTTTGACTATATGTTGATAATATTGCAAAGGAGATTAGCTGCCGTTTACTAATTGCCACTCTTAATTGAATTTCAGGAGCTCCAGGGTAATTATCTAAGTTGGGATCTAACCAGCTGCTCTTTGGTAAATTAATGAGGCAATTAATCCATTTCCTCTGACTTGATGGCTATATGAACCAAGAACAATGAAGAACATGACAATACACATATCAAAGAGAGAGATAAGTCACATAGACATTAATCAGGGAGATTTGTGAGTACATAACAGGCAAATATGTCAAATAAAGTGCACCTGAGTCGGCATGATGACACGGAGTTTGAGTACCATGCTTTCACATGCTCTAGCAGTACTTCAGTGCGTCATGCCATCCATCAATAAGTACATCAAACCAATGCAAGGCCTAAAGTGGCCAAAGGCCCTCCATAAGCCATTTAAGGGCAGCAGACACACACAGCAGGCTTGAGGAGCAGAGAGGTGGCGGCTAGGAAGTGTTTCTGCACAGAGGAGGTGTTTCAGTGGCACCTGAGGAGGCGATGCAGCTGAGTAATTTAAAAGGCTGTTGTTGAAGAGAAGGCTCGCCGAGTATTTCCCCTGTCGGTTTGATAGAGGGTCCTGATGTGCCTGTCTCAGGGAGAAGGCAGGACATGCAAGTTCCTGGCTAAAGTGGCAGAGAGATTGAGCGCTGAGCCAGTGCTGGACTGAGGCCCTAACAGCCGCTTTGCTGACTCGGACTGCCGAGAAGGATGTATTGATTTGCACTCGTTCCTTTTGGCTGTGTCTTTTGACTTAAACTGTGGGTGAATAGTCCCACAGGCCAAAGTGTAGGGCATGACAAGGCTAGAGTTGTATCTGGGGTGATAGGCAGCCTCTTCTGGAGACTACTGTTATGTTTCTGAGTGAGATAGAGAAGAGAGAGAGAGAGATTGTGGTGGAAAAGATGAGTGAAGGTAGTTAGGTCTAAATATTCCTTTTTTAGATTTCTCAGAATGTATGAGGTGGCATAACAGGGAGCCATTACCAATAATTACATGTTCTTTGTGTGTCATAATGGTCATCATTCTGGGTGATTAATTTCTCAGAAAAGTTAACGAGAGCACACTTTATCTTAATTCTTATTTTTTTTCAGTGCAACTATAGATATGAGGTCTGAATGATCACAGCAGAATGCTGGATAACCAATGAGCTGTCAGAACTTCGCTGTTGCTAAGGAACCATGGTCCAGTCTCTGTGGCAATGCCACTTCTAGGCTACTATGAGGTGAATGGCTTATCTAGGATAACAGCTTGCTTTCCATGAAAGTCATCAATTTGTTGTATGCATTGACCATATCTGATGTGGCCAGCCATAACCATATTTTAAAATCCATTTCATAGAACATGCACTGTCATGCAGAGTGAATGCAATACTGATGGGATAGTCTTGGTGAAAATTAACCCTTGCCCCACAACCCTGAGCAGTGACTGGCCTGTGTCTAGTTTGCCTGGCCCACACCAGAGAGCTGTGGGGGTGCAGTGATTCCAGGAGAAATGCCATCTCATGGACACCTCATTGGGAACATCTCAGCATTAAAGCGACGCTGTAAGATTGTGCCATTATTTGAGGTATCCTTTCTATCAGACTATTTGTCTATTCTGGTATCATTCAAATTCGTTTGGGTAGCATATAGTCACATGAAGTGCAGTTAAACATAAGCATTATTCCCTCCAGCAATCCAGGATAGTACTGTGCAGAGTGTAGGGCAGGAAACCAAAGCAAAACAAGAAAAACTTTTACAGCATGGCATTGCTTGTCATCAAACACCAATTGTGTTGGTGTTCCAGCAATAGCAGTAGACCTCTGAGAGGTGTTGGGAAAGGTTTTCTGTGCCTTTTTGTTTGCTAGTCCACCAAAACTCCTTAGTGCTGCCTAAAAAAATCAGAAGGGCAATACACAACTAAACAAATCTTACAGAAAAAAAATGTTGCTCTGTTTGATCTAAAATGTTAAGTCTATGCTAATCTCAAGCAGACTTATTGAGTGTACTATTGCCGCTGTATTATTCTCTCTCTCTCGCTCTCTCTCTCTCTCTTTCTCATGCCTCTTCCGTCATTGATGCCATGTTTTAAAAATAATGCCATTTTAGAAGGGTTTATATATTAGCAGGATTTGTCAATAGCCAATGGAGATATACTGCCCTCTTTTGGTGCTTGAAATGAAAACTTCCCAAAAACAACCTGTGCTTTCACAGTTGGCCTCTACTGCCATCCTCCACTGAGTCAGAATCGAGGCAAAAGGAGCCATGGTGACAGCTCCACAGCTCTGATAGAGAGGGTAAGGTGTCCAGGGGAATGTCCCCCGACAGGCCAAATACACTCAGCCGCGGGTCACCACTGAGCTTCAGAATCCACTTCCAGCTCCTCTCTCCTCTCACGGGTGCAATCAGGGGTACAGTTGTGAGAAGACCAATTCAGTGTTTTTCAAAATCTGAAAGAAAAAACTGTTTCTTACTCAGTAATTGTACAATGGCTCAAATAGGCTCAAAACATTTTCCTTTGATGAATTTGAATAATTGAATGAAAAATGGGTTTAATCTTTATTTCATCTTGACAAAGGCACAATGAATACAGTGGTTTTAAAAAGCATTAAATTGGTGAGGGCTTAAAGATAAGGGTTTTAGAAGTTGGTCATTACTGTTTGATTTGTTCTGCACAAACATCAAGATGCCTTGATGTTGAACTACTTATCGCTTCATTTCTGTAAGCATAGCGGCTGTGCAAGCGTTCTGTTTCACAGAAGCCTTTCACTGAACACACTCTTTGAATCCCAGTCTGTTTTGCATGCTCTATGTTTGCTTCATCTTGCAAAAAATGTTTTGCAAAAAAAAAAAAATTGGATCATTTAACATGTTTACCTTTGATAGAGGATAGAGCTTTTGACTGATGTGATCATTTGTAACCAAAGAGGATCTCAGACTCAGACTTCCCTTAAGAATGCATAATACCATAGACTAATTCACTGGTCTTTGTAAACAAGCTAGGACTGATGATAAGATGATATGGAGTGATATAGCAGGTCTATTATCCAAATGGTATGAATCAGAGATGCAAAATATAACACGGCATGTGCAAAACCTTTGAGCCAAATTTCTTCTTTATTTTATAATTACCTACTACATGTGTTGATCTATGAAAGACATTGTGTGTTAATTGACTGCTATTTGTTATGCAGAATATCATCCATGCCACGCAGGTTTGAATTAACACGTTTTGATCAGAGAGAAAGAGAAAAAAGCAGAACTACATCTTAATCTGACTACATGCATCTCTAGAGAGCTCAGAATGGCTTGAAAAACATATGATGTGATGAAAGGCATTGTTGTGCAGAACAAAAGCTCATTTGAAGTGCATGGCTGGTTTCCCTCTATTGATCATGTGCAGTACTACTATGCAGATGAGGGATCTCAGGTTTCTTTCACAGATCCTCTGGGTACACATTTATCTGTGGAGGATACAATGCAAAGGTGTCAGGTTCTTTAGTGACCTCACTAACTGCCTTGCATGACAACTAGAGTCAATCCAGTGCTGGAGACAAAACACAATTAGCTAACAATCGGTTGATTAAATGTTTAGAAATTACATACTACATTGTTAGTGGCACAGGAGCAAAGTTATTTCCAAACTGAATGTTTACTTGTGTTTTTGTATATATTTTGCTGTAGCTTTCTTGCTATTGACTCCCTAGATTGTACACAGACCTATACAAAATAAAATAATGAGATAATTCGCTGATGCAGATGAGAAGGTAATGGCCGGCCTGAGTTGCATGGATGTGCCTGGGCTGACCAAATGATGGTGGTCTGCCATTCCCTCCTCCTCCACTAGAGTGTGTCTTCACAAGAGTGCTGTGTTCCTGTACAGCATGACCTTCACATTTAGTTATGCCTGTGTGCTTGCATTTCTTCAGTCCTGTTGTATGCATCCAGCCAAATGAATGTGATTTAAACCATAACATTTTCTGTTTGTGTTGGACTGAGTCTCTCTGGGTCTTTCTAACTTGTGTCTTTAACACTCTGAAGTAATAATATTTAGCAGTACTCATCTTTCTCAGTGATGATGATTATATATTCAACAAGTGTGAAGTGTAATATTCATAAAAAAATCACTTTCATTTATGAGACTGCAGACAATGAGCTCTGTGTATGCACTGTGTTGTCTGGTGTCTCAGTATTTGCATGTGAACCTCTGAGAGTGTTTAGTGCATTGGTGTGGATCCATGTACTCCATGGAATGAGAAACATCGACTTGCATTAGGCTTGACATTCCACATTATGAGTGTCTCTAATGGCGACATCCATTTGAATGCCTGTTTCACCATGAGAAGGTTTGCATGTGACCACACCCCAAGGCTGTGTGATATGGGCCTCTGGTTTGTGTCTTAAGTGCACAGCCATCCAAGAAGAATCCCTCCTCTGGGTAACCTCAGGCCACATAAAAGTCAACTGCAAGAAAAAGGGTCTTCTGGGATGTTCCCTAAATTATTTTTCAGCAATTAAAATCAAATGTAACTCACATTGTCACTGTCCTGATGGGTTCAGTGCCTTGTGAAGTCGAACACAATATTAATTATGAGGAGCTGGGCAGAGGCTCAAAGGAAACATTTTAGAGTTTTGATGTTCTCCAGTCTCCTGGTGTACTATGACAGATGGATCTACACTGGCACTTTACCATGTCTAATTTTCCCCAATAGAGCCAGTGATTCAGGCTGTCGTGTTAATATTTTATGTGAATGTGTCTCAGATATGATGCTGCTTTGTTTCAGCAAATGTCAGCCATTTAAAAGGAACCAAAAGGAAACCTTTTTGTCATTTTTGAAGTGAGTTTGTTTTCTCTCAGGTGATTTTTGCCCCACATCCTCCCTCCCACCAGCACCAGCAGCACAAGCACCCCCTGAGACACTCCCAACACAAACACTCCCAAAGACTCCACCTCAGCCAACATTTCACAGAGAAAAGAAGAAATCCCTCAATGAAATTCAGAGAGGAATCAAACAGAGAAAAACAACAGTCCACCACGAGGCCAGCTCTGTCTCTCTGTGGATGTCCTTTAGTTGTGTTAGTCCCTGTCGTGTAACAGCAGGGGTCAGTGTGCCATCATCATATTTTCCTGCCGTGTCTCAACTCTGATGCTGAGAGGCATGACAGCTTTCATAAGAAAAAGGCATCTGGAGTTTTGCTCTTCCTGATAACACAGAGAGCCATGCCAGTGTTAGTGGCTAGATGAACATGATATTGGACAGAGAGCCATGCCAGAGTTAGAGGCTAGATGAACATGATACTAAACAGAAATCCTATTGATGTATACTAGGTCATGCACCCTTGGTCTGGGATGAAATATCCCCATTTATGGGATGTGTAATACATTTAAATTGTTTCCTTAATCTCTTTCAACAGTAAAACAAGGCCCACCGCAAGGCAAATAAAAAGAAATAGGACTCAGGGGCAAATGTGAGAAATGAGAAAATATCTATTGCGGAAGATTAAAAGCAAAAACAGGGCTCACACTTCCTGGAGACAAATTGGTCACTGTGCAAAGTCAAAATAAATAGCATAGATCAAGTATAGTATAGATCAAACCTCTGATCAAAAAGTCATGGTTTGATATGATTCTGTATGAGATTTCAGATAAGCTGATAAGCAAATGTATAATAACAAACGGCAGGGGTGCTTTTTGAAAGAGTTTTCCATATTAGAGTGGTTAGTGACAGGAACTCTTTATATTGTCAATCTTCTCTTCTACTCCTTTAAATATTTGAAATATTCCAGGATTTTATGAAGGGAAAAATCTGTGTGCAGGCCAAACCTATCCTTTTTATACAGGATCCTACATATCACAATCATCTTCCTTCAAGTTGTTTAAGCAGTTACCTTTTCTATTGCCAAATGCTGACATAAGACATTAGAGACACTTAAACAACACCTAATTAGTCTATATTGCTAACTCCTACATCTTGTCATCGACCTTTAGCTTGACAAATGTTACATTCACAATAGAGGTGGTTGAGCTACTACTCCTAACAATGCACAAAGCAACAATTCAGTTTGTGGCACAGACCTAAGTTCAGGGGCTAATGAAAAGAACAAGACAGGAGGTCCATCTTAAACAAAACAACAAGGTGGTATTGATTTCCAAAGGGGAAAGCCTTTTTTGGAACAGTCAGACCCAATTTATTTAACTCAAAGGAGTCAAGAAGTCTCTGATCTACCACCAGCTGACCTGTGGGTCCAGTGTGCTGGGGCAGGATGAAGAGTATCATATTTCAGTGGTCACAACAAATACCAGGGGAATATTCATTTATTGAATTATCTGGGGAGCTGGTACGCCTGAGCAGAAATGTGGCTTTCCACTGACCTTGCTCATTGCTCACAGGGGGTGGTGATTGAGAAGGAGGAGGAGGAGGAGGAAGAGGGGGAGGAAGGCAATTCATTGTTTGGTGCGTAAGTTCTTCCATAACATCATTTCATAATGTGTGAATAGACACCTGTGTGTGTGTGTGTCTGTCTGTATGTATACACATTGGAATATATGCACACTGAAAAATGGCTTTGGAAAAATAGAGATATGAGATGACCACTTATTCTCAATTTAAAAGCAATGTGGGAGTGCCTGAATGGGTATGATCTACCATTAATCAAAAGCCAATCACAGCCAGGCATTCTAATAAAGATTTACAGTCTAGTCTTTTCTGAATGGGACGCAGGTGATTGGAAATGTATTTAATCTAACATGATTACTGAGCATTAATAATACTATTAGAGCATGCTGACAAAGTGCCTGTTACCAATTCCACAAACAATCCCTCATCCAGTGTGACATTCCCTATGGCTAGAGCAAGCATGTCCTCCATCAGCGCACTCTGTGAGAGGAAGCCTATTCAAATACAACCGGATCTGAAGCACACACAGAGGGCGTATATTCAAGACAATAGCAATACCCATCTCATGCTTTGCCTCCCCTTTGGAGTGTAATGCTTTCACAGACAGGGGCCCAATTTGAGTTTCACTTCAGATCTTTTCAATTCCCCTAGGCTCGGCCGCTACTGGAGGGAGTGGGACAGCTTCCAGCATGTGCTTTTATAAGAGGCTGATTAGCATGCAGAGTTGTTTAAATTGCCTCCTAGAGGGTTGAGGTTGAATCAAACAATATCCTTTGGCTTTGGACTCTGGCCCCTTTGCTTCTCATTTATTTTTATACTGGGTTAAGATGGAGACTTGGCATCAGGCCACTGCGAAAGGTAAGCCCAAGGGGGCCTGATTCTGGAGCTTATGATGAATCAGTTCATTTCAGTTCAATAAAAGTGCACAGTTGACTCCTTTCTTTCCGAGCCCAGTCCCTGTGACAGCACACCCTCTAAATATGTGTTTGGTTAATGAATCTTTTAGGTAGAGAAGGACAGCATAACAATATAATGAACATGTCTCCAATGCTATTATTCTCCATTACCCCTAATATACTGTACACTGCCTCTCCATACTCCATTTTATGAGAATACCAGGAGTGACTAAAGACAAACTGTTTTGCGTAGTTAATTTTGAATTTAGCGTAACAACTTCCCAAGATGCACACAAAGAGAGGAATATTGTTTTGGACAACATGCATTGAGAACTGGTTGTACTGTTGTGATATATAGTATAAATACACACTAGTATCAGTGTTGACATTAGTTTTGTGAGGAACTTTCCAAATCTCACAAATAGAGACCTTTTAGATGTGTCACTGTATGAATAGAGTGTAAGCGTGTTTGTAGAAAGGACATCTATGCTGAATCTATTCTCCTTGAAAATGTCTACGAAGCATCTTGCATTAAGTTACTATGAATACTCCAAATGTCAGGGCAAAAGCTAGGCAAGACATCCGTACTCTACAGCATGGCTGACAGTGGCATTCTGGTATTATACACCAACTTTGCGTTCTTGGTAGACTGTTTACCATACAGGGCAGCCTAAACCTAATTATAATGTTTCAAAACATGCCTCTGTGGTTTTAACTAGACTTTGATGTCATGTGGACTCCTTTGTGTCAGTACATTTTTTTGTCACACACACTCCTGGAAATATTTTTGCCAGGAAACGTTTACAGTAAACTCAATTTTAAAGTGTAAATAATATTTTTCAGGGACTGGCTCTTTGACATTTTGTGTTTTCAAGTTTGTTTCACACTAACATATGTCTCAGAAATATTCCCCATGTCTCACGCATATGCAGTTTAACAGGACATGCTTGAAGAGTGCAGAGATTTTGTGCATTTCCTACTTTGTTATTCTAATCTGCTTAGACAGGAAAAGGCATATTTTTAGGCTACATAAAACAAATTATGCTGCATGTCAAAACAAGTTTAAGTAACATATGTAGTCACACACTTACATTTCTGGGTTCAGTGGAGGCATCCAATGTTAAACATATGATAACAGGTACAGGCATTTCATAAACCTGTGATTTTTACAACATATATTTTTTTTAAGACAGTCATTTAAATAATCATTGGGCAATTTAGTTTCTAATTCTTTAAAATGCAGGTGCATAAGAAAAGACAGTTGCTCAGTGATGTCTGGAGCTTTACATAGTGATATGACATCTTTCTCATGTTCTGCTAGAAAAGTTTGTTTATGCATGCTTAGTGGTTCTTTGGAGATGCTTTTATCCAAAGTGATTTACAACATAAACACATGAACAAATTGTCTAAAATTTATATAGCACATAGTTGGACACCAAGTCCACTCAAAACACTGAAAACAAATGCAAAGACAGATAAAGGCAAAAGACAAACATAAAAAACATAAAACAGTCAGTCAGTCCATGGGTCGTGAGGTCGGCTAAACGTGGACATGGTGCACACCATCATATAAATAGGATGGCCAATGCGTTGTAGCGGCTGCGAGACTAGGGCATTGGCCCATAATGTCACGCAAGGTACTAAATAAATCTCCACCAAAATGTGACATTTTGTGGTAGTATGGAAATTGTTGCTGTTTTCTGCTTGTAATGCAGAATGTCTTGTCTGTTTTCCTGCATAGTTTCCTGCATGTTGTCATGCAAAAAAAAAAATACTATTTTCAGTTGTGCTGTTTTTCTTGTCAAGATTTTCATGCAACATTTATTTGAACAAGCTGTCTGTCAAAGAGCCATGTTTTATACTTGTCATCTAAAGACCTGACACAATTTTACAAGTGAATTAATGGAAAATATTCCAATTCCAATTTCTTCCCTTCCCTAGTTGCTCTGTGGGAAGATTTCATTTAACCCAAAAAAGACTCTTCATTTCCCAGGCTGGTACACAATGAGACCACCAAAGGGACCAGCAAAGTCTGACATCACACTGTGCTATCATTGATCTCAGTCTGGGTTTCATTCTCCGCCATGTGTCCTAGACTGGGCTCTGGATGTCAGACTGGGAATCTTTGCCAGTCCCCACTATTCTGTGACAGAATAGCCACTGGACCAGTGTGGAGGTCTGACTGTGTTCTGCCCTGTGCTTCAGGTTTTTCCAAAAACAGAACAACAATGGGACTCTTTGTCCAGACCTGAAAAAAACACATCCCTATTTTCAGTGTTAAAACTTAACAGGCATCCCTGCTGATAATGGTTGGAAAAAATGTGCTGGCACCACCTCGGTAGGTAATTGCACAAAATGTGGCTAATTTATGGTTGCTATCTTCACACCAATGAGATGGCACAGTCCTTACATGCTGTGCCAGCAAACTGTTGAGCTTTACTGCATATGGGGACAGTGCAGGACAGAAAGTGTTGGGAGTAGGTTTGGATGCCACAGTCATAAAGTAAGTCAGCAGTTAAATGTGGATATGCTGTCACTATTTTACAGCAGACTCACATTAAGCAATCGCTTTGTTGATTTTGACATGAGGTTATTATTTGTATAGGGTATTCAAAAGCATTGCTGTGGACTCTGTAAGGGTAATGGTTTTGGATCCCCTTCTTTCTCAGACAAGAGAGGCAAGCAGTCTGTGCCAGAGGGAAAATCACACTTTGGCCAGAAACCCTCTCCAGACATCCTCTGACTTTTACTTGTGTATATGGACCTGGGAATCACGGTCTACAGAATTTTTTGTGAGCCATGTTCTTGAAAATGTCTCTGACACCTACAACCTAGCACACAATCAGACTCAAATAGATAAAAGTGAGTCTGGTCTCTGTGGTAACAACTGTCTAAGGCATCTTTAACCTTGTGTCATAGAGGTAACCTAAATCTTCACTTTCCTATTCCTTGGTGGACTGTTATAATTGGAAATCCAAATCAGTTCTGATTGTTAAATGATTAGGTCTCCACTGACCACATCATTTGACCCAGAGAGCAAAATATTTCATTTTGATAAACTAATACAAATACGACCTGAGCCACAAGATCACAGCATTTTTAGAAATCTGAGCAACAATGACTGAATACAGTGTCTGAAAATGAATATCTGCCAGACTATAATTTAGTCTGTTCAGTGTGAACTTCTCATTCTTTTTCCATATGAGGGGAAGGGCCATCTAGACATCTCTGAATGGGTTTCATAAATATTCCTTTGTGTCATGATGGCATCCTCAAAGCATTTTGATAGTGAAGACTGGATAGCAATGATCTGATGTCAGGTAATAATTAGGACTAAATATGATCAAAATTCACAGCAAGCCAAGAGATGAATGAGCACAGCCTATCTCACTTTATTGTGGTTTATGATTTGGAGCCGGGACATCTCCAAATGTTCTCCATATGTGTGGGACCTGAAGTGATATTTTTACACTGTGAAGTTGTATAAAGCCTTTCTATAACCAAGCAGCAGATTTTCCCCAGATTTCTTTTGCTGAAGTCCAAAAAAGCAGAAAATAATATTTGTCAACTATTATTTTAGCCTCAATAAATGAGTGTGGTCTAAACAAGAAAGCTTTTGTTTCTGTACGGTATCATTTTTCTGATCTCTCGTGACTACACAACATCGGCCTATCAGTGTCTTAATATCTGAAAAAAATTACTATCTTGAAAAATGACTCCAATATATCTTGTGGTGTTACAGAAGTAACACAAAGTAAAGTCTTTATCCATAACATAATCATACAAACAACTTTTCTTTAACCAAGTCTGGCTGCAAGAGAAAAGACACTGCCTGCTTTGTTTGAAAGCATTCTATAAATACTGTGTGAGGCTCAGTTGTTACTTTCACACTACATTTATGGAAATACTTAATACATAAAATTCTGTGTGCTGAAAATCATTCAACAGGATGACCTAATGTGCAGAGCATTATATCCATATGTTAATACTGTTTATTTCTATTCTTTCAGCAGTGAAGGCTGTGCGTCCGTCTCGCTACCCTAGATCCGTCAGTGAGCACATGATTCATCTGGACAGTTTCCAGAGACTGAGTCAGTAATCATCCAAAACAGCTCTGTGGAGAACAGATCCTTCTCAACTGAAACGCACAGGCATTTGTGATGGTTGTCCTCACCCAACAAGGTCCTCAAAATGCCAGATGGCTTGTCTTATCCATAATCACGAAGATGACAGCTGTCTTGTCCAACACAAAATCAAGCTCCCTGTCTCCTTGGTATACAACATGTCATTGCTTTCCTCAGCATCATCATGGAAATTGCATTCATGGAAAACAATGACATCACAAACATCAAAGCAGAGTTTTGCAATGATTTTACCTTACCAGTTTTGAAGTCATTCGGATGGTAAACGAACTTCAAATAGAGAGAATGACGCATGATTCACCCCAGTACACCCGCTAATTACTGAGAACTCTATCTTGCAACTTAGCCCTTGTCGCTCCACCGACACAGAAACTGAAACCAACTCATGCATGACCCTTATGAAATCATTGTATTATAATCATCACTGATTCTTAACCTTTTTATCTTATAAACAAATGCCTTTGTGTGAATGTAAGACATTAGAACAAATAACAAAAAATGGTATGGTAAATATTGCTGGGATTCCATAGTACTGCTTTAAGTATGTCATGAAATTAAATAGACAAAGGACAACACTGATAATTTTGAGACAAATTATACATTTTTCAAACATTTTTCAATATCTGTGCATTTTTCAGAATTAAAGGTGTTGATGTGATGTCTTTTAACCTTTCAGGTGAAAAAAAAAACCCTGCCCCTGGCATTTAGAAGGCATGAGATGTGAAAATGGACTCGAAAAGAACCTGGATTGTAGGTAAGTTGGTTTCAGCAGTTTCAATATGAGAGTGCAGTCACCAGGAGCATTCCACATGCATTAATCCAGACAGGACAAATCTGACCTACAGTCAAAACTATGCCCATGACGCCACAGTCTATCCATGCTCTTCCAATTTACTCTTACACAACTGACTGCTTTCCTTCCTTTCATAAAAAAATGTTTGTTTACGATAACCTTATACTTACCTGTGTGGTACCAGACTTAATAGCTTTTAATATGTTCCTGGTTGAGCTAGTTCAGAGAGGTTACAGAGGAACTGTTTCCTTATTGCTCTTCCTCCCTCCATTTTTTTCTCCCCTCTCCAAATGTAGCAGACATTATAAAGGACTCATTAGACTCAGTGGTGGTACATGGTACAGTAACCTGGTGTGTTGTGGCGACTTCAGTAATACATGAGTCATTACTCATGGGTAGTGCAATGTAGGGTGTTCAGTGGGATTGAGGACAGCAGCTCGAGTGGGTACTATGTTAATGAGAAAACACTGCAGGGACTGGGAGGAACACACACAGAGCCAACTCCAGAAATGTCTGCTGCTCCTGCCATAGGTAATCCAGTAAATGAGAAGCAGGCCACACAGGCCAGCACTCCAGTGGAGGAAGAGGTGGCATTCAGTGTTTATATTTTCTCAGAACTCTTGTTGTTTTGACTTGTGTGGTAAGAACCCTGGGGTTTCATGGAGCCTTTCCTTTAGTCAAAAGAGTCAGACAAGAAAGTTTAATTTCTGATACATAGTTCCTCTAAATGGTACTAGGCACATGGGGAGGGGGCCTAGTAACAAAGGTGACCAAAACCTTTTTAAATCTCTAAGTGAAACATTTAGTGATACCAATATGGCCATTGTTTGCATGCATGTTCATAGTATTATAAGCACTGTTCAGAGGGCACTAAATAAACTGGATGCAGTTTCCAGTGTCAGGTCCATTAAGCAGTGAGCTTTAAATCCTTTTTCCACGATACCATTCTAAAACAACTCGGCTCAACTAGATTTTTTGTTTTTCCGTTGGGGGTTGTACCTGGTACCCGTCGCGCTTTTTTTAGTACCTCCTTAGGCCAGGTTCTATCCGTGACGAGCCAATACTAAGATGTGACGTAAACAGACTAAAGGCCACTAATTGGTGTGAGAGGGCCATCGCAAGCGACAAGAGTCACTTTTAGTTTATATGTGAGAGGATCTACTTTGCCTGTCCGGTCTGGTGAGCTTTGAAAGTTGTTCAGTATTCCTAGTCAAATGTATTCTAAGCCATGAATTTGAACTACTGTGCTCCTTTTGAGAACATTGTGCCATCGTTAAAAAAAAAATTGTATTGTGACATGTGCAAGATTTCACAGTTTCTTACAGGAGACAGACTCCCAACAATTTATTGTTGGCAAATTGTCAGTCATCAAATAAAGTTCACTTGAATGGAAAAATGGCATGACTTCTAACATAACCATGATATGACATAAACACAGTGGGCACTCATTGCCTGTATGGTGCACACAACTACCACACAAATAACAGGCCTTCACACACAATAGCCCCATTTATACTATGGGCCCAAACTGGTGCTTGAATCCTGGGCCAACGTTCCTGGGCTAAAGTTCCTGGGCTGATGGCCTGTAGTATAAATGGGGCTAATCATTCCATTATTGGCCTTACACTGAATTATGGCATACCATATAGCAAACAGTCACCACACGCCTAACAGGGCTATAACAGGAACTATAATACTCTTCGGCGTAACAATGTCTGCGCCATGCTGCGGTATTCATAACATCAGAGATAATAAGAAATTAACAAGGAGTGCGCAGAAGAAGTGCACAGCATACATTAAGTTGAACCTAAAAAAACAGAGACAGACGTGATGAGATCAGTGATCAGTTTGCATGACCCCTCGTTCCACTCTCCACATGCACGTTGAGGAAGCACTGTATTGTAATAGAAAACTAACCAAACTGAGAAGAGTCAAACTGGTAATGGAAAAGAGACATGAGTTCCCATGACAGTGGGAGGACAAAGCTCTTTGATTCTGTTGTAACCATTTCTAAATGCACAAACACATACATTTAGCTTTTCCTACAGCAGAGGCTTCACATCTTACCCCCATTATATCTCAGAATCATGAACCTGAACTTAGTTTTTGGACAGAATGCATGACTGATGCTTTCTGGCCTCTAGTGAATACTATTCATAACCGTAGTATGACTACTATCAAACTGTAACAATAGAAGTGTAAGGATTTTTTCTGGGAGACAATTAAACTGACAAAGTGAGAGATTTTTTTCTAGAACAAAACCCTGGCTAAGCAAGGCTGGTGGACCACCACTGTTAACCTGATGGAGTCAAACTGGACAATCTGCTGCCAATGCTCTAATGTTTTGCCACTTATGGGACTTTTTTATTTATTCAAATACTCCTTCGGTTATTTAAATCATATTTTGGCCACTATTTTTTTTTTGCTATGCACAATGTTATGATGCTTTGTGTTAGCAAGACAAAACTCATTAACTTAGCATTAACTTTACAGTTTGAGGCGCTATTGTTTTTATTTGAATAGATTAAGAAACCGCCAATACTGTGGATTTCTTATAGTTGGTGTTTGAGTCTCATGTTGAATTGAAGTAAAGTACAGAGCAATATTACAACTATCCAACATTAGGAACAGCTAACGAGTTGATAACTTTGCAGGGGTTGTCTGTATATGCTTTTATTTAGCCTTACAGCACAAAAAATCTTTGGTTGGTAATACATTTGAACTTGCTCTTCATGAACCAGAAACACTTTAGGTGTAATACCTCAGGACACAGTGTTTGACAGTCTGGACATGCTTGATAGCCACATGTTTGCTTCCTGATGGGAATGGCATACCTTCAACCATTTGCTACCCCTTGGTTGCAACATCACTTTCCCTCTGTTCACTGATTGGTCCAAAGAAATTTCTTTCAAAGCAAACTGAAGCCTTGGGAGAGTAACCTGATGATGCTGATGTTGTAGTGAAATGCAATATTGAGTAGACACACTAGGCAGGGCCTGGCTACTACAGCAGTCAGTTGATGAATATCATTGTCATTTCAAGTTTGATAATCAAACAGACTATTCAAGTAAATGGATTGCATTACGAGTATTCAAAGTGTTTTACAGCGTGTGCCTCACATTCACCCATTCACACACATGCATTCACACACCAGTGGTAGAAGCTGCCATGAAAGGTGCCCTCCCTGCCACCAGGAGCAAATCGGGGTTCAGTATCTTGCTCAAGGACACTTCGATGGGGTCAGGCAGAGTGGGGCTCCGGTTGCCAAACGGCACTTCTATTACCTGCGTTACCATCACCCCGTAAATACCCTACTATATGTCCTTGGCACAAACAGACTGTGAATTTAGCCTAAATAAGATTACGTAACTCACTGCAATTTAGCCTACTCTTTGAAACAAAGCAGAAAGCTGTGCTTAAGCGAAATCAAGCATACATCTTTGCATATGTCATTAGAACCTCTGATTGGTTGTAGGTCTGTTCTGTTGCATACAGAGAAATTTTGATAGCCGCCTATTGTTCCCATAGAGAAACGTCTGGAAACGGGCTCATATCCAGTCCAATCTCAGTCTCAAACTCCAGGCTATGTTATATGCTATTTTCTTTTCCACTAATTGCATAGATATTATATAGAGAGTGATTTATATAGATATTAATGGGAAGTGGCGATGGAATTGAACAAGTCTAAGACTGTGTTCATAACACTTGCTGCTCTCTTCCAATTCTGTGTCATGCCCTGTGGTCTTAAAAATGCCCCAGCAACCATCCAACCCTCTTGGAACTGGAACGTACATTGGTGAGAAGAGAAAAGACATGTTTAGTGTACCTGAATAATATTGTATATTCATGTAGAGAAGATCAGCATTCCCAAGATCTGCTAGCACTTTCTACCCTCCATGCTGCAGGACCTACCTTGAAAGGATCCCTCGTCATCTAAGACCTGGTCCCCTAGGATCATTAGGTGACGTATAAGGATCCTAAGACTGATGTGATTAATGAATTGATCTACCATTGTGTTAACTTCTCTTTGTGTTAACATACTTTATGGATAAAAAGTGACCTTGAACAGCTGGACCTGTCACCTGCACACGGAGAAATTAACATGTATTCTGTTTAGCCTTTGCAGTTTTAATGCTGTGATGCCAGTTTTTACCCATAAAGCATGAGAAGCATGAGAACAGTGGCAGTTCAAATAGATCAAGTATCAGGATCATGTAGTTTCTGTCCCAGTCATTGCATCAGATCCAGCAAAGGCTGAGGTTACAAATGCACCTACCATTTGTGGGCTCTCTTTACTGACTTTTGACCTCAGCTAACGTACATAAATACTGTATTCCTGATACTCTCACACCATTAAGAAGCACTCAACCAAGCACTGTCAGAATAATCAACTCTGCCTCTGTATAGCAAAATCTTTGTTTTATAGTACCCTGTGTCTTAATATACACCGGAACCTTTCATACAGTCTATGTGTTTCATATGTGAGATTAACTTGATTAACCTAATCATCTTAACGTATGTATCACTGAGCCAGGATCGTTCTGTCACCAACATGGTTACGCTCAAGATCTAATACAACCTTTTTCTCTGCCGTATTCTTCTGGTGCTATTTGGAATGTGACTTCCATCTATAGACCCTACACACTGCAGGACACAAAAACTTGAAACAGTATGGCTCAAATCCATACTTGTGCAAACTCACAAAGATTCAATGTTATTGTCAGGCTAGAGTGTGAATTTTCATGTTTGGAATTTATAATTAATCATTTGAAATGATGGAATGCATCTACCCAATAGGCCTATTGATGCAAGACATTTATATGTTGGAAAAGCGGTGCCACTATTACGCATAGAAGACAATCTCTGTCTGTTATGTTTGCTGTTCATGGTTACCTACCTGTGGCCTGGAAGACAGTCTCTGTCTGTTATCTTTGCTGTTCATGGTTGTCTACCTGTCACCTGGAAGACAATCTTTTTTCCTATGTTTGCTGTTCATGGTTGCCTACCTGTCGCCTGGAAGACAATCTCTGTCTGTTATTTTTGCTGATTATGGTTGCCTACCTGTCGCAAAACCTGTTGAAATGCGTTCTGGTGCTGAAAAGGTGCTTGACCAGAATAAGTTCAAGGCCCTGGTGGGAAAGGGATGCTTCGGACCCCTGGGCCACTAAAATTTCATTGGCTTCGGTGCAGTGGTTCAAAAGTTATTCTGTGAAAACTGTGTCCCAGGGGCACCCCATCGAGACCAAAAGGTACTACACCCTATGAGCTATTGGGACTATTTGCTGACCCGATGTTTCAAGGTTTCAGAAATCAATGCCATTTTTTTTACAAGGAACCCCCCCAAACTGACTTTTTCATTTTTTGGTATCACTACAGCACAGATGAGTGTTTGTCTTTGAGACCCTTATGCAATTAAAATCTCTTTGGCTTGCATGCTACAGTTTTCAGTGTGGTGGATTCTACATGTACATGCCCAGTGGGTTACATGAGACCCAGGAGTCGACAATGGAAAGTCACTGGAAAGAAAAAAAAACTGTAACATCTATATGCCTGTCATGCACTTACGCTGTGGTAATCATCATTACCAAATCCCCTATACCATATATATGCCATATGTACCATATCTACAATCCTAAATTGTAATCTAATTGTATATCTTAAATTGTAGTCTTAAATTGCCACTGATTCCATTCACACTTGATGCATTTCCCGCTATTCTCATCAGTAATGTTAATACCCATCCGGCTGCATTAGTTTCTAAGAAATCTCTTTAAAATGTTTTCTTGATTATAGTATTTAAGAACATGTTTAAACACAGTGCAGAGTAAATTTCAAATCAATACAATGATCCAAATGACACACGGCAGAACATGGAAGGAACCACAATATCACATTCACACACTTATCACATTCATAAATCACTGCATTCTCAGACTCTAAATTAAAAACTGGAAGATACTAAGTTGGACATCAGAATCATTTGCTAAATATACTGCTCCTTGACCAAGAAGCAACAGAGTGTCCATTAATATCCTCTGGCTTTCCAGAAGCACACTAGCCAATCCTATCTAACAGGCCTAGACTGTGAAATCCTGCCAATGGCCTTTCCAGATGTTCTTTCTTGTATTTCATTTAATCCAACACCTCTTCAGGCCACTGTCCAGACATAAATCAGCCAGAGGAATCTAAGGGCATGTGGCTGGATGCATAAGTCATACAGAGGAGTTCGTGATCTCAGTGTGGATATCTTCAGCATGTTTCTCCCTCTCTCTCTCCAGAAAACAATTAGCTGCACCAGCCTCAGGAGCCTCCTATGCCTCCTAAAGTGTTTGGGATTCCCTTTATTGCTCCTGAGCCTCGCCTCAAAACCACAGGGATAGCTGAGGTTTACAAGATGTCTTGTGTTTTACTTATTCTTGGAGGACATGCGGTTCACCAGTCACTGGCTAACATGAAATAGAGGTTGCAACTCATTTTTCCCTAAAAACAATAAGCTCCATGTATTGCTTCATGTGAGTGCAAACTAGTGCACTTATCCCTTTCCCCTAATTTTTTTCTGAATATGTAACTTCCAAGCACTAAAGTACACACACATATACACAAATACACCACATGCAAACATACTACATACAAATACAAAACCTTACTAAACCTTGTGAGACTATATCAAAGTAAATCCTCCAAGAAAGTCTGTTCATGCTAGTTAAACCATAGAGCCCAACAAATGTTGAGTATAGGATTTAATGGAACAGTGTATTTACTGAACACCAATCTTTTAAAGGAACTTGACAGTCATCTTTTTGCTTCTGGATGTGACTGCACTTTACTGTATTAGTACTATGGGTCAAGATATCATTCATTTAGACTTGCAATTATAACTTACACCAGGGTCTGATGGCAATATACACCTTTAGACCATTTAGAGTAGCACTGCACCATTGCTGGTATATAACTGCATATCAAAATACAATTTCAAGGTACACCAGGCATATTTTATGCTAATTTTAGGTTAATACAACAGCTTCAGAGTCATTTTGATGGTTAAATGTCTCATTATGAGTTGAATGAAGATTCTTTTAGTACCTTCTATCTCTTCATCATGCAGTTACAGCACATGCAATATTGACAACAGCCCAATGTTAAACATAACCAAAACTGAATAAAACTTATATCATGTCTTTTTACCTTGCCAGTCAACATAATTCCTCAGAAATGTCCATTGCTGGTTTATATTCTTTGGTTTGCAAAGAAATCCACATGTATTGGTTAGAATGTACAAGGTTGGTGTTATTTATTTATTTATTTTTAATCGGCAACTGTAGAGGGAGCTCTGTAGGTAAAAAATCACTGGTTTGCCTGGTATTCCTTTAAGACTTAAATTTATATTAATCTTTGTACATTATGTGCAGACTTGTTAAGAAAGTAAGTCTATTGCACTGATATATCTTCAAGCATATTTTTGCTGAGGAAATAAAGCATTCTTTTGAAACTCTTGGACTTCATTGACCACTGGTGGCCAATCCATACACAGAGCCAAGGTACAAAACTCTTAGAGTCTCATTGCTTCTCTCTATAAGTTTAGCAGAATCACCTCCAAAAATTCCAGGCTTCTTGGTTTCATCTCAATCCATCTGGACTTGTGCAAGATGAGTAACACTAAAATCCATGCCCATCCTGGCAAATATATTTGACCATGTGCAGAATGACAAATTGACCATCAGACCACAGTTTATCTCCTGGTGAAGTGTTTTATTTGTACTGGAATTCTCAGTGGAATGTGAGATTAGATTTTGAAATTCTGGAAGAATGCTATGATAGAGAAATCTACTGCTTAAAAATTCCACCTTTGCACATTAAATCATTATGTCCTTAAAGCCTTGGCTTCAACTGAGGCATCTAGGTCAGGAATACGGTTAGCTCTAAGAAATATCCATTGTTACAGCAAAGTTCAGACCATACCTCAGTATACTTTAGTCCGCAAGTGCATCTGATGTACATTACTCTCTCAAGTGCTTTTAATGAAGTACATAAATCACTATTCTCACACATTCAAACAATGTGCAAATAGCACATCTGTTCAACCGGGGGAAAGTGGAGGACCACTCTCATGCAAAGAGCCTTTATAAAGCACAACACATGTCATGATTTAGTCTTTGGGAACTCTTAGCCTTGTATCACTGAGAGCTGTGAAAGTGATATATGTCTCTGTTTGCTGCCATGGCATATGGTCTCTGAGAGACTGTTGAGGAACCAGTGTGAGAGCTCCCGCGCCGACTCCACTCACCTCTGGCAGAAGTGTTGAAGGAACAGTTCCCCCTGAGCAGTGTGTCTCACAAAGCAGCTTTTTCGCTCTGTCCATGTCACATGTGACAGCAGAGGCATGTCACTCAAGTGACACCGAGTGAGCCGCGTCTCTCCTGCTTCAAAACAAAGGCATGCTTCCACTGTGACTCTCAACAGCTGCGCACACTGCCAGAAGATTCTCCTTTTATTTATTTGAAACAAATTGCTTGCACATGTTGTGTTTGCCCTTGCCCTTTGAGTTAAGGAACTTCACACTCAAAGCTTTCCCTGAAGTGGGCAGAAGCAGAGACAGTTGTCAGGCTGAAACATCACTATTCAGCTGAGAGGAACACCGCTATGCCTTTCATTTCACATTGACACTTCATGACAGTGGGTCAGACAGTGTGTAGATTGGTTCCAGAGACTTTGATGTTTGTCAGTTCTTGTGATTCCTGGCCTGTTTGTCATCATACCTTTAAAGTGAAATTAAAATCAAATCAGAAATAACATAAGGTAACACTTTTGCAGGGGAGCAATTACAATCAAAGTCATTAGTCTGATATTTAGGCCCTCCCCATCCACTGGAGCCAGACTCTGGGGTTATGATGCATTAGCATCCTTTCCGTATCAAAGCCAAGCCTCTGGAGTTCAGCATTTGGGTTCCAGGTTCTGCCCGTGCCTGTTCAGTGATGAATGAGGAAATCAAGAGAAAGTTGCAATAGGAAGTTGGGCAAAGACCTCAAGGGTTCTGAAAAGCACATGGTGCACAGACATCAGATGATTGTTCCAATGGCTGTGCTGTCACTGAACTGGTCATCTGGGACCTGTGAGTTTTTTGTGGGTGTGCGGACTTTCCACATAGAGAGTGTGCAGGATGACAGGAAAGTCATAGTCCCCACATTTGTGATGAGGCCTGTTAGAGCCATTGCTATTACCGCGGGTGTTATAAATGTCAGCAGAGGAAGCCTGAATGAAATGTGGTAGCGGACAAGTCTGTAATAAACTTGTTAAATTTAAGACCAAGTTGAAAGAATGGGCAAGGTTAACATGGAACTATGAGCTGTTGGTGAAGCTTAATCATACCAGTGACACCTTTTGAATTGCAGTTTCAACAAAATTTCATGGATGTCTTGGATTGTACAAATTAGTTCTTTGGGTGTCCTGAAGCATTCAGGCATTTACTAGTTCTGCATGGCAGGTGGAATGCCTGATGCCTGATGCCTGAAACACAGTAAACAGCTGACTGTCCTACTGCAGATGAAATGATGAAGAATATCAAAGCACCTCCTCAACTGACCTCCTCTGCTCTCTGATGGGACAGTAATGGAAGGTTTAAGAAGAATGTGATATATAATCTCTACTCACGGTTCTAAAGTTAATGCTGCATGTGTTTTGATACATTGCATTAAACTGTTCTGATTGACACATTAAAGCTGTTGAATATGTTGAACAGTTTGTTTATGATTGTATAGAGTACTGAGTTTATTTGTGATTGACAGCTGTGCAAGAATTGATTGATTAGTGTACCGACAGTGCTATCTTTGTTACTGGAAATGTATCAGTAATCTTTTTGCCACATAGCTCATAAACAGGCAGTGGGGCCACTACATGTGCTGCTTGCATTTACATTTTATATGGGATTTGAACTGATTACCTGTTGCATATTTGTAGACTAACATTTATAGATGCACTGTTTCATGATGGAAAAAATGTTAGCAATCATGTTCACAAAATACCAAGCCTCTTAAGAGTTGCACTAACAAACACGTTTTATTGCACTTCCGAATTGTGTTCCAGGAAAGGCTTTTCATAGCATTTTTGACCATTGGCACTGTCCTGTGTAAAACTCATTTCATATTTAATGAAATGCATTGATAGCAGCAGCCACTCAAGAAAAGTTGGCCGACATAGCCGCACACATTTGTCTCTTAAACTGTGAGCGGCTCATCTGGGAATGGTATATCCACACGTGTTCCTTTCCATGGCATTCCCTCTCGCCTCTTAACAAGCTCACTGAGACACGTAAAAGCTTTCTTGTGGACTTTAACACGATAGCCGCTCCAGTGCTTTCATCCTGATGGTCAGCAGTGAAACTGAGAAAGTCAGTCTGAGAATGATTGAGATATCTGTCAGTGCAGAATAATTGATGACATTTGCAGCAGGTGAAATGGAGGGACTAGAATTGGACATTTTAGGGCGAATCAAGTGTATTCAAAGATTCATGACTCTAGGAAAAAAGCCTGTGGAGAGAGGTCTTCTGATTTATGTTGACGCACCATAGTAACGATAGTGCAGGGGAGGTTTCTGGAGCTGTGAGAATCACAATCTTGAACATGATAGAACTAAGTTCATGTGAAGTGTTATTTCAGGAGAGGCTGATTATAAGAGTTAGCTGTTATTCTTTTAACATTCTAGAGTTTCCATTTTCCTACATTCTTTTGTCCCTTCATGATTTTGGCAACAATTTGTCATCTGTCAATAAAACTGGATAGTTTTTAGCTAGCATAACCCCAGAGAATCGTGGTGGAGAGAGAGCGTCACCATTCAGTCATGCATGACCTCTTCAGGAATATGACTTTCTGTAGGTGACTAAGGGTGGTGGATACAGACTGATCACATGTATATCAACAAAAAGCTCTTTGAATACTGTATCTTGGCTATCAGAATCACTAAAGTATCACTGGACCCAAAGTACATTCTCCAAGAGGTAAAGAGGTTCATTTGATGAAGAGGAGGCTGATGGAGACTATAGCAAAATCTGAATTAAAATCTTAAAAATATTATAATATATGTGTATATTTTATGGTATTTTGTCTTATATCAAAAAAAGAAAATAAGAGTCAAGAAAAGAATCAAGTAAAGAATATTTAAATAATACATTCTTCACCCTTCACCCTAACACACATTTAATATTTGAATGCCTAGCTAATTGTCCATATTAGGTAAACTTCACATGTACACTCCAGTGTAGTGTGTGCCTATGTGAGTTTGCACGGTGGTGTGGTTTTGAGCTTCAGAATGCAGTGTTTACATATCAGATTTGAGGAGTGGGGATCCATCCATATCAGATTTGAGGAGTGGGGATCCATCCAAGAGATGCCAAACAAAAGCAAAAACACAGAAGACTGATATGCATGCAAGTGACCTCATTAAGGATGAACAGAGATCTCAGTGCACCATGTCCTGGCTTGTCTTGCAAGGAGGCTTAAATGTGTCCATCTGTCTAAACAGTTTGAAGTCGAAGTGGAATAAATTAAACCGAAGCACTTGAGATGTGATATGAAAGGCTGTTGTAGAAAACATCGACATAAGAGTAATCTCATATACTTGACATAAGAGTAATCTCATATACTTGACAGAAATGTGTTTCAGTCCCAAATGAATTTGTTGTGATGTTCTTATGAGCATTTCCTTACATCTGTGTGTGCTGGAAATTGGTCTGACTAACAAGAAAATGCTTGGCTTTGCTTGAAACTTTTCCTCAGAGGACCACATAAATAAACATTGTGAACCTAAATAATGGAGAAAATCAGAAAATCCTCTCTGTTGCTGGAACGTAGCCCAGCCTCTCATTTCAAAGTCACAAGAAGAAATATATCCCAGAATAATCTCAAATTGTTTGTGTTTTGTTTGAAATACTTATCTGCAACCTAATCCCCTCTGAAATATCTCAGTCTCTGTAAACAAACAACCAAAAGGGCGAAACAACAGTAATTCAGTCCATCCCATTGTATTTTTCTGTTTGCGGGCACATGTTAAAATTATGTTTCATTACATGTTCAAAACTCGGGATGGCATCTGCGTTGCTGGTTTTCACTTGAATTCCACCAGAGTTGTTAAGTGGATATGGAGAGAAAACTGCTTTCGAAGGTGATTGTATGGCTGTAGGCTTGGCTTCAGTGATGTGAAAAATGTGCTTTCTCTGAGGTACTGGATGGTGCTGCTCTCCGTGAGATGCTGGAGGGTGTTCTTTCATTGGGACAAAGCATTCTCTCTGTGGCCAGGGACAAATTTGATTTTACAGCAAAACCTATATAAGCTCACATATGCCAAAATATATGATTTTCAAGGACAATTTAATGTATGCTGGTTATGACTTGATCAGAAGCATATGTGTGGAATACCTGGGGTGCAGACATACATGCACACGCACATACATACAGCATAGGCTGTAGCTGTAAAGAAAAATGCTGTATACTTTTTGTTCATCAATTATGAAACGGATACAAGTAATTTGTTTGGAGAAATGTCACCTCTCCTAGAACCACCCCCGCAAGAACACAGAGTGACAGTTGGGATGTTGAGTGGAGGGCTGGCTCTGCGAAGTCTCAGCGAATAATTTACCGGCATGTAGATCATAAATCATTACAATTGCAAATGAAATCCATGCTGCTATGAAGAGTGGATTGTTGATGTCTTTCAAGGCTGATATAGTGCATTTTGCCTTAACTACATAATTTTAAGCAGGCCCAGCCCCCATCCCCATCTCTCCCAAGCCCTGACTGCTCCAGTGTGAAAGAGATCAGCTGCTCTTTTAGTGTGTGTGTGTGTGTGTGTGTGTGTGTTTCACAGTGTATTGTTCCAGCGTCATAGACGAGGCCACACTGCCCTCATAAATACAACCAGAAGGTAGTGATTATTTTCCAAGATGTGGATAGCAGGACCCTGCCAGTTCATGCTTCTTTAAGAGTGTTTTTGGCGTGGTGGCCTGCTTCGCCTCAAAATGCTTTTTGTGTCATAGGAGAGTGTCTTGTCCCGTTTGCTCTATAGTGGGAGTGCACTATTGTCTCTCAAAACCAGTTCATTTTGATTGTTCAACAGTAATATACAATCACCTTCTTATTCTTACTGGGGCTTTGTAAAACCACTGCATTTGTTGTAACAGTAATCATCCATTTTCCCATATACGTGGATTACAATTTATTGTATGCAAATATGTAGGTAACATTATAAAGTTTAAAAGAAAACATTTTATTACAATTGGCTTTTTATGCATAAACTATTTGCATAGCAGTTGTGTGATGGCAAATGAGGGGAGGAGAATCAGTACAAAATAGAAAAAGCAAGTTGCAAATGTTTCCAGTAAATGTTAGGGTGGGTCAGGATTAGTAATGTCATGCAACATTATGTGATGTCTGACAAAAACCTGTATTCACTCTGTGCTGTGCACTCCCAGATCATAGGAACTTTCTGAACCACTTTAGACCCAACAACAACTCTGTGGTCTTTGTTACTGGGCAGAAATTCTTTGCTGGAGTAAATCCATCAATCACAATTAAAAGCCATAAATAAGATTTCAACCCTGACAGACTTTTTATTCCTATCACAGAATTGTATGATTTTCCATGAAATTCCATGTTTCCCTGACAAGAAATCAACAGTTACATTGCTCTTAATTAGCCAGTGCCCAAGGCATACACAGTCCTTTTTAATGTGTGTCTAAATTATGCAAACACACTTGCTGGCTATTATGACACTTTATTTGAAAGGATTTCCATAAAAGTATACAAGTGTTGCTGCGGTATTCAGTGGTATGTTTTCATGCTAAATCGTGAATAAGGTGCAATTGCATACTGAAGGTTATTTCATTCTCAAGGGCTCGATTGATGTGGGCATAAGAGAGATTTCACCAATTTTACAGGAGAGCCAAAAAAAAACAAAAAATATATATGCCCATAGTTTGACTGATTTCTATGTTTGCAATGCCATTCACGTGGATGGCAATGTAATAAACAATACATTATACTTCATATGAAAGTGATGTTTTTAACATTTGAAATGAAAAAAAAATGAAAGTTTTCTTTCCGTCATGAAAGCAAAAAGTGAATGTATCTCCACACTGTAGATTTGTTTTTTTATTGATAACTCTAAAATCATTAAGAATTTATTCATATCCTTTATAGAAGAAAGTGCTGGTCAAGAGCTTTCATTTGATATGCTGTATAAATCTCAATTTTAATGTCTCCCATAGCACCCATATGTTTCTCGTCCCTCGTTTGTCATACTTCACTTAAAGCAAAACTTACAGTATGTCATGCAATCTATTTTACACAAGTTATCCAAAGAAATTATATTTATCATATTCCCATATTAATGATTAATTTCTATGTATTAGCCTATTCATGTTCCATAAAGGTAGACATAGTTCCCTCCTGGCTACGCATAGTTTCATAAGGATACACATAGTTCTCTCTTGGATTATATAAATAATAATTCAGAGTTTGGATATGAATTTCAAAACCCCTTCAGTTCAGACCATGACTATCTGGCTATCTGTTGCGTGCATGACAGGAAGAGTGTCGTCTGGAGGCGTGTGATCCAGCGCCAGGTGCTGTGTTTTATCAGCGCTGAGAGTTTGCATACAGAGTTTCCTCACTTCTCTCTTCATCGCTGCCTTATTAAGTGCTCATCACCTGCACCTTGTTATGAATCCCTAGCTCCATACAGTCAGACAAACATTACGCCACATTGTGTATGTTTTTGATGATCTCGTGCTTAAATTCCTGTCTTTTTAATTATGTTGTCAAAACACCACTGGCGTCTGTCCCAGAGTTCCAAAATCAGTCGCACAAGATGAGACCTGGTCGACAACTGTTTATTTTCCTAAACACTAAAAAGGACCCCGGAGGATATTATGGCTCACTTCACGTTATCTTAGACTTCAAAGTCCCTGCATTTGAATTGATCCAGCTTCTTCCACAGTGCCTGCTACAGCTCTGACAACAAGGGCTGTGTTGCAGCTGAGAGGCTGCCTGGGCCTGTGCCAGTGACTTAGGCAATGAGGATGGCTAACCGCTGGACACCTCATATCCTTTTATTGCTTATCTGCTCCGCTGCGCTCACACACCCGGCGGAGGAAATAAATGAGAAAGACAACAGATTCCTCTGTTATATTCAGTGGTTTTCTCAGGGCTCACACAACAAGGCTCTGAGCTCCCTCACACACACACACACACATACACAAGTCTGTTTTCAGATTTGAACAGACTTATTTTTTCAGAATTAGACATAGCGTATTAGAATCACATCCAGCGACAGGTCCACTGGAAGAAAGTGAAAAAAAACTGGTTGAGTTCCTCCAGTTAGAGCATGGTACACTTAACTTGATGAAAAATGCATATTTGGCCTGCCCATTAAACACAATTATCTTTGTTTTGCGTCAGTGTTGGAAAGGCATGTGTCGACCATGGTCCAAAGAAAGAAACTGTGGATGTGTGGACGAATGAAACATGGTGGTCATGCCTAGGATGTGAGAATGTGAGCAGAGACTTGCATACCCATCTGCTTCAACTCACCAGCAGGGAAACAGCTTTTGATTGTTGTGTAACTTGCCTGGTCTCCCAAACAAACCCATTTAATTCAATCTGGGTTGAGATCATATTTATTCATCATATTGTGCAAATGAAAGAGGAGCCAGTGGACATTAGCTGCAATTCTGCCACTCAGTGCACAATGCTCCAACTCTAATTTGACCTCTCAGTTTCATCTCAGTGACACAAATGGAAAGTATTTGTGCAAATTGAGAAATCTTTGGCAATTATGATGTTGGAAGACCTCAAATATTATCTTTTTGCAAAGCTCAAGGTTTGCTTGAATTTTCTCAACTGAAATTCAACATTTGGAGGAAAAGCTGTCAGTTGTTGCCAAGAGCACTTTGATAGGTATGAGAGAACATCACTCAATCAAAACCTTGTAATCTTGGAAAGAAGAAAAAAGAAGAAAAAAGAAGAAGGGGATCAGCTGCTCAGCTTCATGGGAAGAACATGATGTGCAGTAACCATACACAGGACTGAAAGCAGCTGATAACAGTGTTCAGCACAAGTTAATTGTGCTTTTATTTACAGTCTCACTGAGGAATGAGGAGGAGAGTTCTTAGTCTTTGTGTCTTTGAGTCCTTGTGTCTTCAACAGCAAACCACCTCTCTACTGAAATGGTTTGGCCTCTTTCCCAATAATAAGGTTGATGCGTTGGAGTTATTTTATACTTTATATGTCTACGCTGAGCTAAATAAATGCAGTGCTCAGTATGTGCTTGGGCCAGTTGAGAAGCTCTGATGGATTACTCCTATACCTTGCAAGTCCAAACAGATTGAAGCTGATGCTGTCAACAGGGCACGAGATGCAATAGATTGATACTTACTATATTCCAACATTCAGTTGGTCTTGAATTGCATCAAATTATTTGTGCACAGAAATGTTGTATCTAAGAGAATCACAGGCAGCATTAAAACACCAGGAAGCAATCAACAGACATTGATCAATGGAGTAATGAGATCTTTTGTTGTTGGTGTTGTTGTCGTTGTTGTCTGAGCTTCTTTTCTGCCTGAGCAGAGCTGTGTGGAGAGTGCGTCAGGAATGCAGCGTGGACGGCGAGCCATGAGAACGCCAGTAATGAGAAGCAGGCAGGGGAAGTCAGATGCTGTTATTGTCCTCCACAGGTTTGCCTTGGCTTCCTCCGCTCCCCCCTGCAGGCCATGGAACACATGAATATTTAAATAGGAAAGGAACTTCCTCAACATCAATCAGCCTCCATCTATTCAATTATAGGATTTAGATCTGAAATGGTCATCCGTCAACAGCTGCTGATGTGAAGAAATGGGACCCTTGGCAAGCAATATGAATATTCCGACCATGTGGACACCAGGCCAATAAAAAACAGATCATATGCTTGGCAGCAACTGAAGAGAACAAGTTAAATGTCCATCCTTAACTAGCTGAGCTGGAGCTGCTACCAAAATGCAATAAGATATGCTGAAAAGGTTTTTGAAGGACATGGCAAGATTCAAATACATGCATTTAGCTTTATTCTTCCATTGCTTATTTTACTGCATTTCTTAAGATAATCGCTGTTACAACTGAGTGACAAATCAGATGTTTAAGCTGTGTAAAAAATGAATGCTGCATATATGCTGTTGCACACAGACATCTCTGTGCTAGTCAATAGGAACTTTTCAGATAACTTTTCAGGAATTTAATCAAATTTCTGTAGCCATCTATGACATCCAGCCTAATCCTCTAGCGTATCCTCACCCTTCATGGCTAGGCTCATTCTTCAATCCATCAACTACTGTTTATTCATTGAAGGGCTGTAGAAATTCTAATATGCTCCTTCCTTACATCTTCAAGGGTTTGGGGCTTAAGAAAAGCATTCCAGTGCAATTGGTTTGGGAAATCAGTGCAGAATAGATTTATAGTCAAATAAGCACAATGCTAAATTGAATCCTTTCTGAGTTAGCTGGGTGCTGGTAATCATCATGCATTTCCAAGCAGTGAAATTTTATTAAGCAAATTCAATCACAGAGAAAAAGTGATCCCAGAAGGTACAGACTGAAGTACCACAAATGTGTGCCAGATCCAGAAGGTGATTAAATACAGCATCGGGTGTGGCTCACTTTTGGAAAAATAATCTGCAGTCTGGCAGTGTTGTTGAAGATATCTAAATAGATCATAGGATACTATTCAAATGCACAAAGGCTGCTCATGAGGCATATCACAGTGTTGAGAAGGAAGGTGATCCACTAGCACAAGCACAAGTGGATGGCTGATGCTTGGAGAAACTGGACATCTGGGCTCCATTTAGTCTTCTCTTGCCTCTCTGTAATGAAATGAGAAGTGGCCTGGGCCCTGGCACAGCATCAGATGATTGGAGGTGTGTCATTTACTCTTCCTGACATAGTAGTCCTTCAGTGATCACACAGAATGGGACAGCGCCCTTCTCACTGTCATACTAACAGATGAGGAACAGAAGCCATCCAGAGGAATCCCTCTTGTGAACGTTGATTCGGAGAGGAACCTATCCTTTCCTAACAAGAGCCAGACACAGCGGACAGAGTGCTATTCTTGGCAGCCTGCTCCAGTCTTCTATGAAAGACAGATCATAAGGCAGACGTCTTCTATAGGGATTTCAAGGAGAGACCACTGTGGTGGTTTGTTAATAAAATGTTTGGGTTTCATATTATCTTTAAATATTATTGCTTCCTGGTCCTGATTTGATCCTGCTAATTACGTTAATCACCAAAGTTTAGAGAAGGCCCTTGGTTCATGGAGCCCACAGGAACAGTGTAAACCACACCAGCCTGCCACCCTGATGAGGACCAAACTAAGGAAGGAGGAACAGCCGGGCAAAACCGCTGCTTTAATTACATGAAATGATTTGTTTGTTGGAGATCATTAGTCGTGCTACTCCAAGCTCTGGCATGAAACAGCTTCAGTTCAGCTAGCGTTTATGGGCTGTTAAGCCTCAGCCATAGCATTAATTGATGTATCCAACAGACAGTGTTTCAGCCTCTTGAAATGTATAGTAGTACTCACATATGTAATTAAAAAGTGTGACTTTGCAGACAGTTCGTCTGGCCAAAGAGACAAACTAAAGAATAAAAACATTACGGGCTGAACCAATAGTAGGTATGAATGGAGTGTGCTCAGAGTCATCAAAGCTGCAGGGAAACAGGCTACAAAACCATTACAAAGTGTGGATATTGAAAATGTGTCTGTAAAGCATTAGGGTAAGTCCCTCAAAGACATCATGAAAGGCTCTTTCTTCACAATAAACAATTCTCCTTATAACCAATGGATTTTTTGGCGAAAATACATACTGTCTTTGCCTTGCTGTGATGACTAAGACTTCTAGCTGTCAGTACATTTAGATTTAACAAAGCGCACGTTCCAGACAGATAGTTGAAACATGAAATGATACATGTCCAACAGACCTTAAGGTTCTCATAAAACAAAAAAAAGACAGAAAAAACATTCTTTCAGACCACACAATATTTTACTTGTATTTTGGCGCTTTGTGCAACAGACCTCCCTTCTGAAGAGTCAAGCTGAGGATGAGACAGTATGTGTGTGCAGTGTGGGGGAGGGAGGAAAGCTGAATCCTATATCATAATCCGTAACATAATAAGCTCACCAACCTTAGGGAAAAGAGAGAGGCGCAAAACACAACAAAAGCCTCTCATCTCATATAAATATTCCAAATAAATATTTTTCAGCTTGAGGGCAAAATGGTGTAATATTTGATCCAGGGGTTTTCCTTAGAAGCCAAGAGAACACACTGAGTTATTATTGTTCCACTTACTGCCCCCATGTCTCTGTGTTTTTCATGAGGCCTTAGATGGCTCAGGGCAGCTCTCTGGGCCTTTCAAAGCAAATAGAGGAG
The DNA here is from genome assembly GCA_015244755.2 of Tenualosa ilisha. Classification (NCBI taxonomy): domain Eukaryota; kingdom Metazoa; phylum Chordata; class Actinopteri; order Clupeiformes; family Clupeidae; genus Tenualosa; species Tenualosa ilisha. The sequence continues at coordinate 2,766,836 of PYXC01002596.1, forward strand.
AATTCCTGGTCTGTGAAGCTCTCTGCTCAGCTCCCTCATCTGTCAGGGCGATTGCTGCTACCTCGGACTGTTTCATATGCACTGGAGTCTCAAAGCACACCATCCATTTGGTCAAGGACCATCTGTGGAAGGTTAAGCCTTTTGGATCATCTTTGAAAAGATTCAATGGAAAGCAACACTGCACCAGGGGAGGGCTGCATACTGTCATGTCGTAGAACCTCAGCATTCGGAACCAACCTTCATGATCCATAAACTCTCAGTGCGTTCTGGGACCTGATCCTCTACTATGAGGAACCACCCAGTGTTTCTTAAACGACCTGCAACCGCCTGCTCTGGCTCCTATGGAAAGCCTTACTTGGACTTCATTTCTCATACCCTGCTCAGAATGTGTGCTCAGTACATGAAAGTGTGAAAACCTCTAGCCATAACATTATATTTTCACAACTTAGGAAATCACCATTAAAATGCATTATGTATATATAAGGGTGTTGTATAGTAGTTGTAAAAGTAAGGACAAGCTGTATTATTCCTCTTTTGAGTTGAAGTCAGGCAACCAACTACAAACATGTAAAACTGCCAAGAATGGCATTAGGCAGACCACAAAAACAACATGTATTGAAGTAGGGCTGGAGACTTCCTTTGACTGGTGAGCATGAGTAAGAGAGATCAAGCGAGCAGGAAAGATCATATTGAGGCTGTGGCGTGCAGTCGGAGACTCTATAACACAGATCGCACATGTTCCCTCTCCCTGGAGCCTCTTGTGCACTGTGGCCACACTGGCCTGCCCTGACACTGCGCCATGGGGCTCCCCGACCCGCATAAATCAGCTGTCATCTCAGCACCTCCACCCCAACTCAACCGCTGCTCTGGCAGGAGCCGCTTTATCCCCCCATGCACCCCAGCTCTCCCACATAAAACAACTGCAACACTGACAACAGCGAATAAAACTCAGGGCTCTAGAAAACTCTCCCGCCTCCACTGGCCCCTGCGCTAAGTGTCACTGCACGGTTCTCCTCCAGTGCCTCACGCTGGAGCTCGGCACGTCAGCTCCACCGCATGTACAGCCAGTCTGGTGTGCTGGTGTAGCCTGTATCAACAGTAGTCTAGTTGCTGTCTGTGATAAGACTGCCAGGTAGTGGACCTCTATGATGGGTGTCCTCATGCATCTGAGCTCCACCCTGCACTGAGGAGTGAGTAACTGCCTCCTCCACGCCTCCAATCAGCCCTTCATGTGTGACAAGGATGCAGTGGCTCTCCATCTGCTAATCGCTAGCTACTAGCCACTAGCCACTAGCCTCTTTCTCTTTCTCTCTGCCTCAGAGTGAGGCCCTCAGCCAGATGCTCTGTATGGCGATGAGCAATGATGTTTGATGATGAGGCATGTTTGTAAATGAGGCATACATGTGGTCTGATTAAATCACGAACAAAGGCGCAGCCGAGTCATCGGCAAAAAGTAGAACAATAATACACTTGACGTACGCTTGAAAACATCCTCAGAATGCCAAATTCCACAGAGCTCCAGGGGCTGGCGGTGCCCACAGTGCCCACGCCAAAACACAAGACTAATATGAATCCAAAACAAAACCACAAACAAGTGTTGGCTTGTGGGCGTCCATGGAGACACCCAACCACTGGGCCTTTCTTCACCGGGAGTAAAGGAGAAGCTGAACTTTGGCCAATATGCAATTAGTTTGACACAAGAGGCACGCAGCAGTCTTGGAGAGAGATTGGCATTCCGAGGCTTACCTGTGGGATGCTCGAAAGACTCCAATGCCACCCCAGTGGAGCAGAAAGTGAGAGTCGCTAGCAGCCATCAGCCAGTCCCCCATCTGACATAATGTTTGCCTAATGAAACCCAGCTGGCCACAACATCAGAATTAAACTTCATACATGTCTAGCAAACATAAAAGTTAGTGCTTTAAACACGTCCAGATTCCTCGGTGTGCCACAGGGCAGAGCAGCCTGTTCACTGCGATTACGATCAATGGTGCCGGTGAGCATGGGAGTGGAAACAAGCTCTGGGCCTGGCTCTCACACACACACACAACCTCATCTACACACAACCTCAAAAAATCTTTCTCTCTGTCTCTTTTTCTGTCTTACACACACTCTCATCAGTACACACATACATACACACAGATTCACAGACGCACATCCAATCTCACAAAAGCTCTCTGGCGTGGGCCGTGGCTGCAGGCCGGCACCTCTTCTCTAAACACAGTGGTTCGCCAAGCCATGTGTTGGTTTCCACCCCTATTATATTTAGACACAACTTACTGGAATAATGCAAATCACATTAGATCACCGCATTGATGTTTTCATGTAGGAGTCAATCAAATGAAACAGCTTCTTCCTGTGTTTGTGCAAAGAATAATGGAATGTCTGGAGTTGTTAGACTTCACCTCAGAGCTCCCTGTGCGATCCCTCCTAACCCAAATGAGCTGAACTCTTATACCATTACAACACAGCAGCCTTCTGCCCGTTTGCCTCTCATTTAGAAGACACGAGTGAATGAAGAATAGAGCACATACACCACTCGGATCTCAAAACACATGGGAGCTGATCTCAAACAGACTTCGTATATAAAATAACACAATGGCACCAGTTAGACTACATATGGATATTGGGCATCAGATAATAGCAAGATTTTACCAGTGTCTGGTTATACTCTGAGTTACTTTGCTTTGCTCTTTTCATATTGTATAAAGATTATGTAGCATTTCTAGCCCAAGGAGAAGCCATGTGGAGCACCCTGTGGATTAACAGATGTATACATTTACCCGATCCATGTGTCAGACATCAAATATTTCACAAGCCATTTGTGTCATCTGTCAATCATTACACTATGCATGCTATTTGATATTATTCCCTAAAATCTTCAGCCCTTGCAGGTTTTCTCCCCTTGACCTCTGTAAAGAGGAGTGGGCAGTGCTGGTCTCTATGGAAGACTGCAGCTCCTCTGTGTCCTCTGGCTTCTTTTGTTCTCTGGGGAATGTAGACTAGTTCCATCTTCAGCCTAATATGCTGGAAGTAGTCATCAAATTCAACCTTAGGGAATGTTTTATGGAAGTACGCCTCTTATCACAATTCATTTGCATTGCACTTACAACACAGTGTGCTGAAACCTCATCCAGACATCAAGCAGATTCTTGCCCTCTGCAGCCCATGTGGTTTCTGTGGTGAGGCCTAATGACGATCCTCAGGTTTCTTTTGTTATTCCACAGGCTCAGTGCTTCTCATTTAGCCCTCACCTCCTGTCCTGTCAGGAGGAGCAGGTCTCTCTCTCTCTCTCTCTGTCTCTGTGTGTGTGTGTGAGCATGTGTGTGCGTGTGTGTGTGCATTTGTGTGTGTGTGTGTGTGTGTGTGTCTGTGTGTGTGTGTGTGTGAGCTGGAGGAGGAGGTGGGGACCAGGCTCCCTCTTGACAGAGTCAATTACATCTCCTGTGTGTGGATTTGAGCTGAACCCGACCCCGTGACCGCCTGCTTGTCCCAGAGCCAGGTTGCTGCCCTCTGGTGCCGTCCTCCTCCTGGGAGGGGGCCTGACCTTTTGACCTGCCTCTAAGGTCCTGCTACCATCCACCACCAGCAACTTCAGAATGGCAGAAGTGCAGACCTGCTCTTTCCTGCTGACCCCTCACATGGCCTATCACACCAGCTCCAGCTCCAGCTCCAGCTCCAGTACCACCAGCTCCAGTACCACCAGCTCCAGTACCACCAGCTCCAGCAGCAGGCGCATCCCAGTACACACACCCTGAGAGCAGCACCCTTGGAGCACCGTGGAGTGCTCCTTCTGCTCCAGCATTCAGTCTGCTACACCAAAACTACTGCCATCCTCTCATTTACAAAATGAAAAACATTTTTTTGTTTTTCCGTTTTCAAGCGTGCAGTTCTTCTAAATTATATCCACTTCAATGTTATGCCAATAAATGTACCACAGATCACGCTGTGTTAGAGTGATATATTAAGCTGACTGTTGTTCATTGAACTTCTTGGCTTCATTACTGAGGTGAGTAAGGGGGTCAATAACTGTTTATTTCCTGGAAGAGCCATGGGGAAGGATTATGGCTAATCAGTGTTCAGATTTAACACGGTTAATAGTTTTAGGATATGCAATAGATTTTGAACTATGGCCCGCTCTTGAAGCCCTCAAAGCATAGCATGAGAGGATGTTTTCACTGGGCAAATGAGATCTAGATAATACTGTCCCAGGGGACTGCTCTCCAGTTGCTACGTAAGATTTGCATGGGCCCCTCTCTGTTTACCTTTCCTACGTGTCCCAGAGCACCCAGGGGCCACTCCACGCCATATCTGTTTTAATGTGACACACATGTCCCAGAGAGAAGGTGACGAGCCTTCATCTCAGGAGCCTGTGGATCCTAATAAACTTCACAGATGACTCATGTCAGGCTGTGTAGACAATAGACAGCCCCCTGCAGTCTCCACCCAGCAGCACATCAGGATGAACACAGCGGGACTTTGAGATATTAGAAGAATGACTTTTCTTCAGGCATGAGTGACTTTACTGCACAGATTTGTTGTGATTTGCTCTGGTCACGGAGGAGCGGCAAGGACTCATTGTGGAAAGTCACAACTGTCTTCAGGCACTGTGAAAAGGCTATTTCTAGATTGCATAATTTCTCTTAATCCTTTATTGCTTGTAGTGAAAGTTTAAAACCAAACTGTTTCTCTTCCGCTTTCAAAGAATATTCTCAGGACAACCACTCCTTCCCTCCAGTGACAGAATGAACGATGCTGTAAAAGCCATTAAAAAGTGTTCTGCATTTGACTGGGCTCACAGCAGAAGGCTTAAATATATTTCATAGGCCTTGAATAATGCTTAAGGGAGTGTAAGCACTGCTGGCCAGCCTTGGTGAGGCCCCAGTACCCTGCGGTAGAAAAGGATTTTCTACTCAGTGTGTGTGGCTTTGATAGAAAAGCTCCCGTCTCAGAAAGGAACAGTGAGGTAGACAGTGGTCTGGTGTATCTTAAGTCTTCGTCAATATAAAGAGATTACTCAAAGCAAAAAGCTGTCACTAAGTGTGTTTTGCTTTGGGCTGGTTAAGGAGATATCCTTACTGATCCGCACTAAGACTAATGGAATTAGGTTCAGCCTCTTATGAAGATAACTCTGGAAAAGATCTGCTCTTGGATCACTATTTGGATCATTAAGACATTATTTAGTTGTAGTTGCTCTGGAGGAAGATTAATGACAGCCTGTTAACAATCTCACTGAAAGCGCAATAACAGCACATTGTAATGTAGAACGGGGGGATAACTAAAGCAAGGATCTGACAGAAGAAACTGGATTGAAGTTGATGTGTTTATGTGGATCTACGTGTCTGTGTGTAGTGTTGTGCCGTGTGATGTGGTGAGCATAAGCACTCTGGACTTCATTAGACTCGGAGTGAACATCCTCCCAGTCGGACAGAGAGGCTTTCATCTGTGGCCCGCCTGCTCTCACTCACCGGATTCTAACCAGAAACACACCGGACCCCTGGGCAAGGTCAGGGGAATTCTGGCCAGCACAAAGCATCTAATGAAGGGAGGGGGGAAAAGTTTTATCAATTGCACAGGATATGGTTGCCGTTTGTACCTTACGAGCCTCAATCCTCTCAAGGACCAGGGCTGTAAAAGATTTCCTTCTGTGACATACCAGACACACATTTAGTCTGTGAGTTTAGAAAAAAAAATGGAAAATGCTCCATGAAGAAAAATGAAATTGTACAAACCACACAAGAGGAGAAATTACACAAGGGAAATGTTTTCTTTCACACAGTGAATTTCATTGTATATTTAGTTCTCTTTGGTACGTCAGAATGACACTAATTACTGAAGCTCATAAACATTGGTAGCAGTATGTATTGAAACCCTCTGGTGCTGGGGGATGTGTGCCATCCTGGGCCATGGGGAGGCTTTACGCAGGCGGGGAGGGAGGAGCAGGGAAGGCCAGTGATGGCGTGAGAGCTTTGATGAACAGTAAATATGGCATTGCTAATCTGCAGAACGGGTGCTGCTGGGTTGGAACCAAATCTGTGCAAGACAGGCCTGGGCTTTGTTGCTCCATTCAAAAGAGAAAAAAAGGGTTAGTGTTTCATCACTCTCTCCTCAATAAAAGACACAGGTCAACAGGCAAGAAGAGTAAATATTTGAGTGACTGCACAGTTATTCAGTCCCTCATACTGAGCAATCCTGTTTACATGCCACGATTGCATGTCTCCTCCACGCACTCCGATGTGTGCGTGGATTTCTTTGTTGGAGCACTGCTCCTTTTGTCCCTGCCGAAACCCTGCACCCACAGCTGCTTTTTTGGGGGGCCTTCAAAGAAGGCTTGAAGCCTTTGTTTTGATGTCTTCACACTTGAGGGCAATGGTATTTGCTGTTTGTAGGGGCTGAGGCTGAGAGAGGCTGCCGAGGGAGAGAGGGTGGGGGGGTGGACTTGGCTGGGAGCGGAGGAGGCCTTGGCTCAGCCACGGCCAGGATAGCAGTGCAGACAAGAGGATTACCTTGCATGGACAGAGAGGAACTAATCTTTTGCGACATAATAGAACTGTACATAAACATGCTGAATAGCAAAGTGTTCAAGGACTGACAAGATGGGTAAAGTGTGAAAACAAGTTCTCAGAACAATTTGCTGCAGAGTCTATCGGCATCAAGGCCAGACCTTGACCACTTGGTAATGTGGTTGTCTCAAATGCTCTACCCTGAACTGACTTGCCATTGAAGGGTTCCTTAATACCGAGGAATGTAAAGGAACTTTTTGAACAAACACACAAGCGGGCCTGAGAAACTCAGGCCAGATAAAAAAGAAAGAAAGCAAGCTGGGCAAAACCATGTGTTTCTGTGGGAGAGTGCTTATATCTCCTCCTTGCCAGAGAAGCCTTTGGCAAAGTCTGGATCCAGATTGAGTTCTAGGTGCAGGAATTTAAAAGATGAAGGACTTCCATAATAACACAGTTTTCCTATAGGCACTCTGCCTGGCAGAAGCCATGATAAACTACACATACCATAGGTAAAGGCCAAACACACACAGAATTCAGTTGACACACATTAAAGATATGAAACGACCATGGAAACATTTTTTGTGTGAATGCAGCAGTGTCAGGCTAATGCATGAGATGGATAAAGATCTTGTGCATATAGTCCTGTTAAAAGATCTTGTGCATATAGTCCTGTTTTCCTATACAAGTTGTAAAGGAGATTATTGTAGAACAGAAGCATTCATTTGCTTCCATTGCCATAGAACTCTAAGTCTCCTAGTTGCCATTTCAAATATAAATACACAGAAACCACTCCCAAAAGCAGTGCTTGTAAAAAATAATTGCATTTCAACTTGGGCAAAAAGAGTGGCCATTGGCTCCTACTGGCATTATTTATTTTAATGAATCTTACTCAGTCACTTCCAAACAGCTCTGAGACATTTGGCCCAGAAGGCCGTGAACACACAACTGCTCAGTGGCATATGCTGCCTGAGAGAAGAAAATGGACAAGGTCAAAAGTAGAAGGTTCAAAGACGCAATGCAAGTGGCTCTAAAGCCTACAACCAACAAACACTTCAGCCTTGTCCTGATTCAAAGCGTTGGCCCCACAGACATCAGACCATGACAGTGAGGTTTTAGCAGTGAGGAACAACCTGGCTCAATCACCTCAGCCTGACAAAGCAGCCAAGAGTGTACAGCAGAATTGCCCCTATCTGACAGGCCGACACCACAGCCCGCTCTCAAATAGTCCTCAGCATGTATTCCATGCAATAACATATCATCCAAGCAACATGATAAACACACGCCTCATATTTCAGATAACCTACTTCAAGCAGTGTTTGACAGTTCGTCTTTCACTCTGAAACACTCACATTTATAAAGGGTGTCTTTCGATCACTCCAGCATGGTGCAAAAACAAACAATGACATGATGATCATATTTAATGAGTCAGACTCTGGAACACCAAACTCCTCTCGAACTGAATAACCTTTTTATTTTGGGCGCCTGAGTGGATGTTTCATGCTTAATAAAATAGAGAGAGATGTGCAAATATGCTGAGTTGCACTTTGGCGTTAAATAAGCAGCAGTGTGCCAAAAAGCAAAATGTTTAGAGAAAGCTTTAAATGCTGACATTATGGCCTTTCCGTGGTAGAACATGTAAACACAAGAGTCGCAGTGTTTGCCAATGAAGTTTGAGGATTATTTTATTACTTAACAGTATGTACAGGGTCTACCATGGAAAAATAACGTAACATAAGACTATATTTACAATTTGATTTTTTACAAAATGTCTTTACAGAGTTATTGGTTCAGAAAAGGTCTGGACAAGAGCACAGGAACACACATACACACAAATCAAACTTTTCAATACACACACATAAATAAATATAGACATTCACTGACTGTTTCACAACAAATATTTCTACAGCCAAGAACATATACAATTTCATCATGTCCACACAAAAAAGTTATAATTTCATTAATAATATAAAGCATATTACTCCCCAAATAATTATCTGTTAATCTGTTAATGGAATATTGCTAACATACTCATACGAGGTGACACAGATGTATTCTCATGCCTACGGAACAATAGGGTCTCTCATGCAAAACCAATATGAGCATTCAGTTTGAAGCTAGTTACACATTTACAGCTTCAAATGAGATGGACTTCTACATGCAACATCAACCTAAATGTATAATCCTGAGGCCAACTACACAGTTTTTTTTTTTTAAATTTAATATCCTCAGGTCCACTACACAGCTCTTTAGTTACATGACTCATATATTCTGTATGCCTAGGCGGCTGACTTGATGCTGTACCACAAAATAAATAGGTGGAGTCCGTTTTTCACTGCTGCAAAGCTTGATTCTGTTCAACACTCACATGGTATTCATTCCACTGCTTTCAAGTGTCTTTGATGTAGAATTGATGCAAAGTTTATATGAAAAATTATGGATATTTCCCCTGATATACTCAAGAGCTCTGTGGCAAAAGAAACAGAAATGTGCATAATCATTTTGATGATGAACAACTGGAACGATGGCTGACCACATTTGTCTATGCTTTCCATGGAGATGACAAAATCGCACAGCAGATGAAAACAAGAGGGGGAAGGGGAAGAGGAAACCCAAAAAATCTTCCACCGTTGTGTGTGTGTGTGTGTGTGTGTGTGTGTGTGCGCGCGCGCGCATTTGTGTGTGTGTGTGTTTTGTCCCGAAAGCACTGTGCTCCTCCTGAATGGGAGGCATCAGTGCTGGTACAGACAGACACCCAGGCCTTGGAGGGCAGGCTTCGGGTGTGGAGGGGGGACACGGGGCCTCTCCCCTGGTGGTTGGGGGCGGTCAGTGTGCTGCGATCAGCCTGTGGATGAGAGGCTGAGGATGCCAGAGCTGCTTTCACAGAGTGGCTGTGCTGGACCCGGTGGCTCCTCAGTGTTTGTCTGCTGAAGGCTTGTGCTGGTGCTGCTGCCTGAGTCGAGGCCCTGTGTAGGAGAGAGCAGAAGGGGAAAACATGAGCTCTTAAACATGAGTCTCAACTCCTCCAATCTGCCAACCAGATGCCTGTGCCCACGACACGCAGCCCTGCTCTGCTCTTCGGTTCAGACTGCTGTCTCCAGATGCTTCATGCCCATTAAACATGTGGCCACTTCACAGTTCTGCATCCCCTGTCTTTAACATTGGGGCTGCCCTGTGGTAACAGTGGTATTCAGAAGCACATACTCAACAACTACCATTTCTAAACCACTTGTTTTGATAACAATTTCCAGCAGAATGTGTAATCCTTTTGTGTGTCCTCACTTTCAATAGACAAAAATCAGACATCAAAGCCTATGTCTCATGGGGCAGATATGAAAAATATGTGCAAATGCAACAATAACATCACAGAAAACAGGGCAGTGGATAACAATGTTACCAGCCAGTTCTGAAGCCCTTGTTGAACTCCAGTGGGTTTGAAAACTGGCGAGTCAAGCTATGGCTAAGGGATGGCTAAGGGAGTTGCTGCTTACGGTGCTGAAGGACTGGAGACACACTGGGGGTCTGAAAGGTCTTCATTGTAGCAGGGCCCTCTCCTCCTGTTGTTATAACCTGCACCTCCAACCTGTAGTAGGTCGCTGGCCTGAGGTTAGCCACTACCAACAGATTATGATCCTAAGAAACAAAGAGACGGAGAGAGAACGAGAAGAAAAGAGAAAAGGCAGGGGGAGATAAAGAGACCTGTAAATCAAAGGCACATTGCACACGTGTTTCTGACGAATAGTAAACAAAGACTTTGTCATGTATGCCCCCTCGCTATTGGCCCTGTGTATGGCGTGAGAGATGGTGTATGGGAGATGTATTTTTAGACGGTCTCATCTCGCTGGGTGGTGCCGACAGGCAGAGCGTGTTGTTGATGGGGGACATTATGTAAACGTGTGGGTTTCTCAGCCTGGCTGCTGGCAGATGAAAGCGCCGGTCGGCAGATGAAAAGAAGAAGAGATGGGAAGCAGAGGCACACCTCCCCTCCTCACCCTCTGTGATCTCAGCCCCTCTCTGTCTGCACGGCTATTCACATCCACACAGGGCTCCAGTGACTGACAGCTCACAGTAGCACAGGAGATTTCATGAGATCTCCCTCTTTGTCACCTCAAAAGGGGCATGTAGACATAATATCCCTAGCCACATGAAAGCTGGTGACCCAGTGGTTTTTTAGACACCATCCATACCGGGGGGAGGATCTGGGATTGAGAGATGATGCTGTTGGGAAGGCTGTTTTGTCGGCTTTCCGTCGTGACCTCGGCCCACGTGACCTGGAAGCCTGTGATGCGCTGGTGCGGCTGCGGTCGAGTCACTCTCCAGAAGAAGTTGCCTGTGATGTTCCCCTCATGGATGGAGAAGGCTGCAGTCAGGTTCTCTGGTTTGGCCAGAACTTTGGGATGCCCTGAAACTGAGAAGTAAGCAGTGTATGTATACATGTTTACATTGACTTTAATGGATTCCACATTTCTTCCTCTTCCTCTTTCCTCTTAGAAACACCACACCAGGTGAACTGTCCAACTTAAAATACTGCAGTCCACTGCCATGCCTTCCCCTATGGCACATTCTCATTCACTGTTGGATTACAAAAACTCTAGAACTCAAAACTCAAAGGAACTAGCAGCAGGCTTGCCTAGGTTGAAATGAAATTATTGACAAAGTATCATTTACCCAAGCTATTTCACTTGTGGATAAATGTTCTGACTTCTGTTAAGTATTGGGACTTACGACTAGATACGATACCACTGTCTAGTGTAATGGGAATTACCTGGTTCTCCAGGACAGTGGATGGGCTTGAGGCTCTTGCTCCTGATCGTAGCACAAGATGGAGTGAGGAATGTGACGCTCTCATCCTTGGAACGTCTCTTGGACTTCATCATGTGGACAGTAACTTTGTACTTGCAGGAGAACAGCAGGCCTGGGAGGTTGATGTAGTTCTCCTGAGCCCCAAGAAATACATGCAAAAGTCAGCACTGATTGCTCTCACAGATGCCCATCTCTCATCATGGATAAAGAAACTCAAAAAATACTGAAACAAATGGCTGTGGAGAAGAACAGAGAGCCCTGCCATGCTCTGGAACTGCCACTCATGTCAGAAGGTAGAACGTCTTTAAGAGATTGGTGACTTTCATATGACTCATTCTCATTCAAAGCTATTCAGATTGGGTTGCAGCAGACTGTGGTGTCTAATTCTTAATAGGGTTAGACATTCACTTACACACTGATATACATATGTTAGTTTCAAAAAGAACTTATAAACATTGCACAGATGTTTAAAGTTTTAAAATCTGGAGTTATTTGTTGCCCACTAGTTTTCCACTAGAGCCTGTGGAGACAGGAGCATGGGGAAATAGGGCATGTACTACTGTGACATGGACCAGACCCCACTGAACTCAAGCAAGGCATGGCATTCATACAGAGTGGAGGAGAAAGGCTCGCATTGGGATCTCTTTCCAGGCATCTATAGAGCAAGGATGTGCATTCCCTAGCAACCAGAGCAGAGGTCTCGAAAGAATGTGTTGATCACCAGGCCACTGCCATTCTCCATCAGACTGAGGCCAAACAGGCCCCCAGCCCAAGCCTCAGCCCCGACGCAAGGGCTTGCTGGGGGGGGGGGGGGTGGGGGAGGGGGGTTCAGGGAAGGTTTAATCCTGGTTCCCAGAAACATTGTTTTAGTGAATGGGTTTTATTAGCCAACACACCACATGTCTGACCACATGAACCAAGGTATCATAAAAACAACATTCACTTGTTTCGCTCTCTTCAGGAAACTGTAGTGAAGCAACTAGACATTTCATTTTTGAGAAGCATATTCATTTGCACTGTGGCTAGGTATTGGTTGAAGTGTAATTAAAAAAAAACAATAAAGTTAGACTGGATGTCTGAAAGAGAACAGCACACTACTCTCAAAGGAAAAATTCCAAGGCTATAGAAGTGTCTAACTTACCTGGGTGACAGCCTTTTCAGGTCCTTTGGTTTCATTGTGGCTGCAGAACTCAGGCGCCCATTGGACATGGTAACGACTCACCAGTGGGTCTGAAGCCAAGAGTAAAGATAGAATCAGTGGATCAGTGCCACGTGGTGCCAAGAGAAAAACAAAATCCCATTACAAAAGTTGCTGAGTAAAGTCATCCTGGCGTAGAACACACACAACTCTTCTATAAAAGCCAAGCCTTCCCCTTTAGATCACCGGCCTTGCTGCTGTGTGCGGGAGATTCAGTTTACTGCAGCCCTTTTTCAAGAGCTCTGCTCCAGTAATCTCTCCTGCTATAAATTTATCTGCATCACATGGATAATTCATTTCAGTGGGAAGATAGCAACTTGATTTCTGGAAAACTACTGCCAGTGAACACTCAGTTCACCAAGGACACTCTTTATAAACAGACCATATAATGAATAGATTTTAGTGGGTGCATATCAACTTAGATATCTACTGGCATTTTGCTTCCCCCCAAATATTTCCCATTAAACTCCGCAGCAGGCTGTGGCCTCACTTGCCTGGCCTCCCCCTGTGTTGGTGATTATTAAACAGTAGTGCATCTGTAGGGATAATCAGGGTGTTTATGCTCGATGCCCAATGTTATTTGCAGAGTATATTATTCATCAAGCTGTGCTGTTTGGATGTGAATTATACTTTTCAAATTAATAATTGAGCTATGCTGTGTTAGCCCTTGGCAGGGGCCTAGATTGCGGTCGCGAGATAAAAGGCCTCCTTTGAAGGCTTAGACATGATCTGGTGCACAGTGGCTCCGAGCATTTTGGAAGCAGAAAAGAGGAATCGCAGGCGAGTCGGAAGAAGGAAAAAGGACAAAACTAAACAAGACATGTAAAACGTGTCTGACAGGGAAGGGAAGTGGTATGGAAAGCAAAGGGAAGGAACATGGCAATGGTGTACACAGAGCGCTGTGAACACAGGTTCCTGTCCAAAAGGCCTTCGCTCGTGATGGCTGATGATTTTATGCTGGAGTTTGTCAGCGGCATGGCTCTGTCCCTGTGCTACTCCTCTATCCTGCTGCAGGCCTGCTAGATATTTCTGGAAACAGCACAGGCAACAGGAACGGGGGAGAGAGGGAGAGGGAGAGGAGAGAGAGAGAGAGAGAGATTGTGAGGCTGAGCAGAGGTGCCACAGGGATGAGTGAGTGCTGTAATCAGCACTAAATGAACCTGCTCCTCCGGCTGCAGCCGCGGGAGCTGATGAGAAACTCAATCCCATGTGTGGAAGGGATTAGCTGGCCAGCACAGCACAGCTGCCTGCTCCAGTCACTCGGGCCTGCCCATTCACCTCCGCTGCGCTGTGCTGCAGTGCACTGCACTCGCACCCTCTCCTACCACCGCAAACACCACCACCATCACCACCACCTCCCCAAGCACCACCAGCACCAGGAAACAGACCAGCGCTCGTAAATTCAAAGCTCTTTTTCGGGGCTGAAAATGTGCCCGTGCCGAGTCACAAGCACTCAGGGCCAAGTGCTGTGTCCAGCTCGGCTAACAGTTCCAGACGAGGAAGAATTTCCCTCATTAGGATTCAGCAGAAGGCCACTCCATCACGAAAACCAGGCTCCCCGTGGCCTGTGCATTCTTGACTCTGTTATGTGGAGCTTGGCTTGGGTGATGACATATATTAGTAACATAACATAGACCACTGAATGGGACCTGACAAGCTACCCTTGGAGTGGGCCTTTCAAGGTTTCAGTATTTCCACTCTGCCATTAATAGAGGGATGGGGGAAACACACTACTCTAGAGGGGGCTTTCTCTATTTAACCCCCTATGGGGGATACACACTGCGCTGGAAGGGGCTTTCTCTATTTAACCCCCTATGGGGGATACACACTGATCTGGAGGCTTTCTCTATAACCCCGTATGGGTGATACACACTGCTCTGGAAGGGGCTTTCTCTATTTAACCCCCTATGGGTGATGCACACTGCTCTGGAGGGGGCTTTCTCTATTTAACCCCCTACACTGCTCTAGAGGGGCTTTCTCTATTTAATCCCCTATGGGGGATACACACTGCTCTATAGAGGGCTTTCTCCGTTTAACCCTTTTGTGTTCCGTCTGGTGTTCCCTGGGCATAACGTAAAGTCTTTTAAAACAAAATGGACTGTTTCAACCCAAGCGCACGGGACTGCTTTAGGGAGGATAATCTATTAAAGTCAGCTTTAAACTACATAGGCAGGCTCCAACCAATGGGTGTTTATTGCTGGATTGCCCACACAAAGCCTGGCTCGGCATGAACGCATTTACTCTTCTAATGAACTTGCCACAAATAGCCTTTGTTTCCTGGGTGCCATTCAGCGAATCTGAACTGCAGGCACTAATATCACAAATAGCCTGTAAAGCAGCTCAAGTGACTTGGAACTAAGGAGGGCAAGCTGTCAATCATCCATACCTCCTCTCTTCTTCCAGTAAATGCGGACTTGTAGCTGGCCATCCTGGTAGAAGGGCGTTCCCACCTCCAGAGCGCCTGCTGGGCGTTTGCCTGGTACCGAGCTGACAGCAGGAGCATCTTCTTTCTTTGTCTTGGACATGGACTCTGCTAAGGAAGATTTGCAAAATACACCTATTTATCCAAGCGTCTTGAGTGTCTGATCCTTTGGAAATTGACCAGCAAAGATCAATAAACCACAGATGTGGTTGTGATGGTGGTTAATTGAAATATGCTGAGTATTTTGGACTCGGGATATTATGACTGGAGACGGGTCTTAACATTACACAGTGCTGTTGCTTCAAATAGTGTGTTCTAAATGTCTCACCACTGAGAAATGACTTGGTTGTCAGAGCTTACTTGACTCATTGTAGAGGGCCGTGCTGAAGTGAAGGGAGGCTTTGGGGCTCTTGAGTCGCACCTGTCCCCAGTACGTCACGGCCTGAAGCTCCACTGTGTAGCTGCTGTTGGCCTGGAGTCCCTCAAGCTCCACAGAGGTTTTGGCCTGAGATGGTCAGAGCACAGCACAGACAGAGCATTGATCAGTGAGCCAGACTGTGGCTAGCCAATGTCACCCAACCCAATTGACTCTGGAACCCAAGCCTGGCCTTTGGGAAACCCGAGTTATGAGAAGCACATGTTGGGTGTGTGGACTGACATGGTGAGAATTACCACTCTGAGGTCTGTTTCTTTAGAACTTGTGGGAAAGACTGTGGTATCAACCCCCTGAGCGCTTAGCTACCTAATGTTTTGGTTTTAGCATTCCTTAAACAGCATGCATTTGATTGCCTTTCATTATTGACAGTGCTTGTTTTGGCATTCCAGTACCAGCAGGTCGCTCTCCAAGCACGGAGGTGCCGAAGTGAAAACCACTGGTACTCGTGTCAAATGGGTATCTTATGTTGCTGTGCCCATAGGCATCTGTGACACATCTGAAACTTGTTCCAAACACTAATTTCAACTGGTATGTGAGACAGTTTTTGTGCCACCTACATCACTCAGTATATTAAGAACATTGTAAAAGATGAAAGGCTTGATGAATACAGATTTAAGAAATATAAATGAGATGCAGTTTTGTTTTTTTTTCCTCCATGTGGCTTAAATAGTCCCAACAAAACAACAAATGAGAAAAAGGGATAATCATGGTTTTATCCAAAGTACACAATTTCATGCCCCTTTCAGGATACCGTGTTTTAAATGAGGCACAAACATTATGTTCTATTGGCCCTACAAATGTAACCATGCATGTAAAAAGAGTTTAATTTGTTGAAGATGGCAATAAAACAATAATGGGGCCTTGTGCTTATGCATAAACAATGGCCTTAAAGAGTTTATGCAATCAGAGTGATTGCCATTTGCTGTGTATCTTTTCCATTGTGGGACTGTTTCTTATTTACAGCCCTGCGGCTTGAGCACTCTAGTCGAGGATGTTAGCCCTCAGAGGCGTCCCACCCAGGCACTCGGGTGTTAACCATCCACCGACACATTAGTGGGGGGAGGGGGGGGTTTACCCCGTTGGTGGTCTTTCTCCTCTTCTTCTTGGACGGCACCACAGACTTGCCAGTCACGGTCCAGCTCCAGTACACTTTGAAGTGGTGCACGGGGATGTCTGGCTCCTCGGGAAGAGTCCAGTTGAGCGAGGCCGTCACCAGGCCGTCAGCGCCCACTGTCATGTTAGTGACCTTCAGGCTGGACGGGCTGGGTGGAGCGGAGGGGTCTGTGGAAAACATCACCATATCATGAGTGGGCCTTTCAGCAGCTAAGAGGTCCATTCTTGGAAAAATCTAGAACAGTGATTTATTGCAACCTTTGACTCAATTGCACTCACGTTTTTGTATGCTCTTTTCTTTCCCTCCCTCCTCTGAATGAAACAGAGCCATTTTTCCACTTAGCTCACTGACTGTTCTAATCTGTGAACTCTTTAGGTGTCATCACAGCTTTAAGTTGTTTATTAGATGGTGGGACGTTTGGTTCAGGCTCGTCAGTGTAACATAATGTGTGCTCTATGAATTATAGGGCTCATGTTTCTAAGTCACATTAATGACACCATAATGGCACTATAATGGCTTTTTTCCACAGACGATCGTGATGCAACATCCCTGTCCATGACTATAGCAATAGCATGACCACTATTACCCGCCCTCAGGCCCATGTCTAGAAATGCAGCTTTCTATTTGCTCTGCCTCTTAGCATTACTGTACCTGACTGCTGAGCACAAGGGCTGTATAAACAGGCTGTTAGTACTCATATGTGGACAGGCCTTCTGACAGATGGCCTGAGCCGTGAATTGCTGCCGGCTGCCGTGAGTAGCGTGTGTCTGACCGATGATGTCAGAGTAGTTGAGGCATTGAGGGCCAAATCGCAGACAAGGGGGAATTGGGTTTTAATGAGAAAATGACATGGACGGCGGGGCAGGCAGCTCCTCTTACGGTGCCTGCTCCCACCTGAAACACATTTGGGCGGCTCGCCGAAAAGCAATTGGATGCATCACGGAGACCTAGCTAACACTAGCCACGCAAGATAAATAAGCAACCAATGTCACAGCAAATTGCCCCTGCAAATTACACAAGTAAGAAATTGGAATCAGATGATGCACTTTTGTGAGTTTCATAAAAACTTAAACACCTTGACATACGCATCAGTTCTGCTGACCTCATCACACTGAGAATAGCAAACACACTCTATCAACATCACTGACGCCCCACTCCTGTCAGATGGTTTGACGTCCTCAGCACTGCGAGTTTCTAAAGAACCTTCTGGAATCACACAGAGAAGCTAATCATCTCATGACAACGGGAAGTTAACAAACAGAGCTAGCATCTCCCAGTGTGGGCGTGAGCAGCAGGAGACGTCTAAAACTGTTCACAGTTTCCCACCAGAGCTCTGGTGATTCATGACACCACACACAGCAAACACATCTAATCACCCTTAAGCTATGGATGCTTTCTGTCTCTTTGTGAGCAAGTGAAACATGCCTACATAGGCCAGAGAACAGAGTAGTAGAGCGCTGACAACAATAAGTGAAACTAAAATAAACCTCTAAAGTCCTAATCATATTCAAAATTTCTCTACGTTCAAATTATGAATCCAAATCCATCTTGAGGTATGCCTACAGATCACATTTTGCAGATAAAACAAAACCATAGTTAGATGCATTATTGCATTTGTAAAATTACAATTTGTATCAAGAAGAAAAAAATAATCATTTCAAGTTCTCAGAAAGCACATCTGGGTTTCTGCTAAAGAGCTCCTTGGTGTCACTGGACATTTAAGACTGTGTGCAAAGTCTGCCTCTGGCCTCCCCTGCCATCAGCCAGTGCTAATCTGAGGCTCGATCTGAAGCAGACTTCCTTACCTCATTCCTCTTGGCCCAGACACAGCCCTTACATGTAGCGGAGACCGGCAATAGCCTTATTACACTTTCTATTGCTGTGAGGAGGGGAAGGCCCTCAGTGGAGGCAGATGAAGCACTAGCTGCTAAAGTCAATGGGCTTGCTCTGCACTCATCCTAACATTACAGCGCTAGCGCACTGACAGCTGCCCTAGTGAATTACAGCGCCCTTCTCACTGCTCTGCTCTTTGGACAGTTCTGGAATAACTGGGAGAGGCACAAAAGCCAACAATTTGAAGAGGCTCGTGCCATGAAAAGTGTAAATAGTGTACAAGTATGATCTGATGGACTGAAGATGGAAAAACGGGGCTTTGTCACACTTAGCCCTGACGTGGCTGGGTTGCGGCTGATTTACCACCTATGGACATGCGAACATCAACAGTTGACACACAGGGAACTATGTGTCGTGCTGCACTTTCAACACTCATGCTAAACTTGGGAACTGAAGGGGGGAACTTGCTGTAAAATCCCTTTGCAAAGGTTCCACCTGTTCTTGGGTCTTAACACCAGAGCTGAGTGGGATTAGGTGTCAGGGCCAGTGCCACAGGAACTGGCAATCAAAGTGCGGCCACCCAGGCGGACAGACCTCTGGAGGAGCGGAAATGCTTGCTGGGGGCGGTGAAGCCACGGGTGCCATGGATGTTGACGGCGGCCACTCGGAACTGGTACCATCTGCTGGCCCTGATGTCGGCCAGTTGGACGCGCTCCTCTGTAGTCTGGGGGACAGATGGAGGAAGGGCAAAGCCACATGGGGGTCAGGGGTCACGGACAGTCACAGGTCACATGTTTGCTGCTACATCTCTCTGCTTTGAATCACTGGGCTTCTTGTCTAAACTGGACTATCTCCACCTGTCACTTCTTTTAAACATATCTGAGGTTGGGACATGCATCTAAGGAAGTCAAATAATAAAACAGATGTACAATGAAATGACCAACATCAATTATAAAAGTAGAAGAGAAAATGAAAACTAAAATCAGAGATGTGTGATGCACTACTCCATGCTGCATATGGGCTCACCTGTGCCACAGTCTGCCATTCAGTGGCGTCATCTTCACTGGGGTGAATCCCATAGTTCCACCTCCTCTGGACCACATAGAAAACAGGCTCCACAGAGATGTTAAATTTGGAGGACCAGCGGATCTCCAGAGGGCCGGCGGGCTGCTCCAAAAACACCAGCTCCTTCCTGGGTTTGAGGGGCGCTCCTGAAAGACAGGACAGCAACATTCCTGGCATTGCACTCCAACTTGTGGCGCTGGGTTGTGCTGTTTTGGACTCGGGGCAAAAGAAACACATAAAACACCATCCGCTCTAATCACTGCCATGGCGTTGAGTGCTTTCAACCTCGGGGAAGAAACACATGCTTTGACAAATGCTTTCTATGGAAGATGGGAGTACATCTGGATTAGACAAGTGCTATCTGGGGGACTGTGGGCTCAAAGCTCCTCTTTGTCAGGGTGAACACAAACACACTCTATTTGCATCATTGTTCCCCCCATTCAACCCTATAAACCATAATAAATGTGTCCATGTGCTATAAATTACAGATTTATTAAGCACAGGGCTTTAAAACAAAATCATCCAGCGTGACAGATTAACTCTCCCCACTCAATTTATTACTAGTGAGATATGCTGAGCCGCTGATTGAGGAGCAGCCCGTAGCTTTAATGAAATGGAAATAGAGAAGGAAGCTCTCTAAGTGCAGAGGAATGCTCAACAAATTCCTCACTTCTCTATAAATCACTGCGGTTCTGATGGAATAATAGAGGACTTGATATTTCGCACCAGAGCACCTCTACTGTTTAGTGTGGGAGGAGGTGCATAAACACATCAAGCCATTTCGCAGTCAGCTCCAGGGACGTGAATGGACCATGAGGTGATCACTGAGGTCTTGAGAGACTTTCTCTCTTAATGGATTCCATAAGTTAAGGCATGGAAAAAGTCATTGTATCTCTATCAGGGAGTTGACTTTTGCACAGAGGCCCACATTATTGTGATCTATTCTTCAGGGTGGACACGTCATTTGAATAAGACAGAGGAGGATGCAGGCGCTGGCCAGGCACATATGGGGCCATTCCTGCCTGCGCCTCTCTGGGGCTCTCAGAGCGAACAGCTGCCTGTCATTGTGTTGTGGTTTTCACAGCCCGAGCGTGTGTCACACCTCCCAGCACAATGTGTAACGCAATAACAATACCGCAACATTCCTCCTCCCACGGCCGCTGGCAAGTCCTGTCTCACACACCCCCCCTCGCACCCAGCGAACACACACGCGCACGCACACACACACACACACACACACACACACACACACACACACACACACACATACATACACACATACATACATACACACACACACACACACACACACACATACATACACACACACACACACACACACACAGGCCCCTCCTCATCTGTGAGGAGACACACCGCAGCGTTACGTGCTCCAGCCCTTTCCTGCTCCAGCCTTCACCCACATACGCTGCAGCCTGCCAATCATAATCACAGCCCCGGCTTGGCCATCTCCCCCGCCGCAGCTCTTCCAACAATCATGGCTTCAGCATCCATGTTCCACAGCTTCCAGCAGCCATGGCAGCCATGCTCAGCATGCCTCTCATGTTACCTCAGCCCCTCACATCACCTCCATCACCAGAAAAGTGTCTATTTATGGCGATCAAGTTGCAGTCCTACACTGGCAGATTATAGCCTTCTGTAACCACATGTGAAGTCTACAACTCAAACCAATCGGCAGCAGAACCGCCACACTGACTTCCATGGTGCAACCTCTCAAAAATCCATCTCCCAATATCTCGTATCAACACCAAGAATGGATCAGAAGTTCAACCTTTGGCATCACTGATTGGGGTCATATAACATTTAACTGTTCCGTTGAAATATCTGAACATGAAATGGTCCAAAACAAGTCTTAACCGGTCATTTCTCCAAAAACCAAAGCAATGAAATGTATTGTATGGAACAGGAGAGAATATGGAGCTTTACATTCCTCTCTGCCCAAACATTCCATCTTTGCCTGAAGGCAGCATGGAGCTTACAGGACCCAGACTCCCACCAGCACAGTCAAGTTGCTTTACTGTGCAGTCTATGCACTAGAGGTTTCAAAAACAGTCCATGTGCTCTAAGTCTCAGGGAATCTCAAAAACATGAGGCCCTAATGAGGGCAACACTACAGAGTGTAAACTCAGCAATAAGTGGATATCACAGCATAATTTCTGCATTCATTTTTATCATTGCAATAATTACGAGGTTCCATAATTGGATACGAAAACCTTGGCAAAATCTGAACATTAAAAAAAGATGAAAAGAAAAGAAATGTCTACTTGTTCCCTACACAAACACTATTAATGAATCTACGCTGAGCTGAGGCCTCAGGCTTTGAATGGGGCACCATGGAACAACAGCAGAGCAGAGGAGAGCAGACCTGCTCCAGCTCGGGGGTGCAGATGGAATGGAAGACCCCCAGCACACTGGGGAACAAAACCCCAGCATGGGGTCCTCTGTCTCGGCAGGTTCAAAGATACTCTGCGCACAAAGAGGGTCGGGTTCTTTGAGCCATCCCCCTCTGTCATGGACACACTCTCCCAGGACCTCCACCTGCCTACGGAGAACATCTGAGAACCATCTCACCCTGCGCAACGCTCAATTGAGTCCCACTCAAGATAGGCTAATAGTTTCCAGCATTATGGACCCCCCCCCACACACACACACACGGCCCCTTATGAGGCTTTTGCACACGAACAAACAATTAGAGCTTCGGAAAAGCAGCCAGACAATGAGATGTTTGCTCAGTGTGGACTGAAGTAGTGATTTCTAGTCAGCACGTGCAGCCTACCTGGAAATGAGGGGAGCACATGTCTGAGTGGGGCTTACAGGACATGAGTCATCCCTTGCTAATTTTATTTTTAGCCACAGACATTTCTCCCACACCCGTATCTATAAAGGAGTCACTTGATTCATGAGTTACTGCCTGATGTGACATTGTGAAGACTCTAGAACATCTCCTCAAAGATGCACTTGATAAAAAACACATGTATTTGGACTGCAAGCATAGCCAGACTTGCACAAACCCATCAATACAGTCACACACACACCAACACTGAGCTTCACATCAGTCTGGAACCTCTTTTTTCCTGGCCCTTTTTCTTCAAAGCTTTTTTTACACCCTTACACACACACACACATGAGCAGAGAGAGAGAGACAGAGAGAGAGAGAGAGAGAATGCACAACATGAGCACAGGTTCTTCAAAGCAGCATTCTGTTTCTCCCCAATTGAGTTCAGCTCCTTTAATGCCTTGTTATGGCCTTGGGCTACACTATGCTCTGATCATAGAGCAAGAAGTTCCATTTCAGAGCTCGGTCTCTGAGGACTTTAAAACAATGCTCCACTTCCCAGAGCATCGTCTTTAAACACCTCTGCTGCGTTGCCAATGCTTCATGCATAAAGAGCTTGGAGAGAAGGGTCTCTCCTTGAATTCTCTGTATCTGCATAAGCATGCAAACAGGGCCGATTCTCTGCTACTACACAGCGTAGATTAGACATGATCATTCCACACAGAGACGAATGCCCCATTTATGCTATAGGCTACTGGAGAATATGCGCATCGCTTTCCTGAAAATACTGTATCTTATGAATGTACACATTTAAATAACCTATTCATGAGCATAGTATGACTAATGATACATTATGTATCAGTCAGTGTGGCTTCAACCAGTATATTTCTGTTGTCTTTAGTGCATATGTGTGTGTGCATGTGTGTGTGTGTGTGTGTGTGTGTGTGTGTGTGTGTGGTGTGTGTGTGCGTGTGTGCGTGTGTGCGTGTGTACATGCAAGTGCATGTACCTTTATAGAGGTTCTTGGGAAGCTGGCAGGTGTGTCCACAGCCATTGGAGCAGCACTTCTTGACAGTGGAGCACTCACTGTCCTCCTCACAGCTCTCCACACAGGCAGCAGCAAAGCCACTGGCCTTCTCTGGGGCTGGGCAGTCTCCCTGCTTCAGCGACTCCACCGACTTCAGAAACTCACAGCTCGTCAGACACTCATAGTGCTTCTTGGGAAAGAGTGGCTGAGGATCAGTTTTTTTGGACAGAAAGAGTAAAAGCGGAGAGGGGGGGAGGGAGGGAGAGGAAAGAAATATGAGTTGGAGGAAAAACCCATGTCAGATTGATTTGAGATGCCAAACGCAGCAGCGCCCGTTAGGTCAGAGAGGTGCCCCATTACAGGAGTAGCCCTGTTTACACTGCAGCTCATGACTCACAGGTTTGATGGGTGGGTGGGTGCGGGTTTTGATTGGGTCATGTACAGCACGCCATTACATACACAGAGCTTCCACAGCCTCTACTACACACTTATTCCCTCATCATTTTCCTTATTGAATTTTCCCAGTCTGCAGGGAGCCCTCAAACAGCCCATGTGTGTGTGTGTGTGTGTGTGTGTGTGTGTGTGTGTGTGTGTATGTGTGTCTCATACCTCACATAAGTCCTGGCACTGGTTCTCCTTCAAGTCCCAGGACTCTTTGCAGGGCTCAAGGCACTGTGGGAGAGAGAGGAGGTCAGAACAGAGGGAGGAGTGAAGTGAGAGAGATGGAGAGAAGGAGAGACAAACAGTGACAAAAGGACAGAGTGAGCGCTTCAAAGAGAGCAGCACATCAAAGCACCCGGGCTGCCTCCACACGTCTGCCAAGTGCCTTCATGTTGCCCCCATCCACTTATACACACACACACACGCGCGCAAACACACACACACACACAGCATCATCCACATGAAGCAGTGCACTCCCACAAAGCAAACACGTCCCCAAAAATCCCTCCACACAGCACACACAGTTCTCTAATATTTACCAGACAAGCAATGCGTTTGAGCGGCGGCGAATAGAGGAGCGCTCAGCATGACAGATCGGGTTGTCGGTGGTGCGTGGCATTTGGCTGGCAGAGGCACCCAAGATTCCTTTGGGGATGCATCAGCTCTGGGATCTGTTGCTTATGTCTGGACCTGATAGGCTCTGGCCTGAGCACCATGCTTTCTCTCTGTACCACTTCCAGTGATGCACTGAGAGCCGCCTAATGGATGATACACCCCGTTTAAATGTTCCTGGGATTCCCTTTTTCATGCCACACATGGAACTTATTTGCCGGCTATTTTGCGTGGGTTGCAGATAAAAGAGCAATGCACTAGAATGTAACAACAAGGCTAGGCACCCAGTCAGACGAAGCACATGAGAAGCACAGGAGAAAAATTTATCAACATGATCATATTCTTTTGGTTGTAAGTGCAGCTATTCAGCCACAACAAATCAAATCCAATGTGTCCAAATGTAATAAAACATGAAAGTTCATGCACGTCTGATAGAATCATGCTGATTCCACCACTGCAAAGGGAGCATCTTCAGATGGGATGGAGTAGCAAGCGGGCGGGTCATGCGTGCCTGCCGGCCGGCCGCTCAGACACTGTAAGAGAAAGAGAGAGAGACAAAGAGCAGAGAGAGAGAGAGAGAGAGAGAGAGAAAGAGAGAGAAAGAGAGAGAGAAAGAGCGAGCGAGAGAGAGAGAGAGAGAGAGAGAATCCTTGGAGTGCGCTCGCTCACTCACTCGCAGGGAGAACTGAAAACTGTGGTCGGGCTGCTTCTGTGCAGTCACTGGGGCCGACCCAAACCACAGCAAGCAGACAAGCCGCCAACCCAACTCAGTCCTTTTCAATTTGAGCCCGTGTCTGCCCCAGCCCTGCATCAGCATCTCACATATCCTCGCATCTCACTGCACTCACAGTGGGAGGGAGGCCACGTCAGGTTCACTTGTGTGCAGATGACAGGCGCTGTCTAAGTGGGATAAGGGAATGGGCAATCACTGCACTAATACAAACACACTGAAACACACACATAGATAGCATTCTGCACCTACAGAACCCAGGACACCCCAGATGGGAAAATCAGGGCCAATCAGGAAGCGAAAGGGAAAATCAACTCTTAAATATTTTACAAGAGTCTCTGTCTGATGCTCAGTTGTTTATGGCTCTTTAATGCGCTCATTAGGCCAGTCCATCGTTATTATGCCATTGCCACTGCAAGCGTTTATTTGGCTTGCACAGCGAGAGTGGGATCCGCACATGCTCCAGCGTAAAGCCTGGCTCCTGCGAGGCTGAACTCGGGGCTCCCACTGCCGCCACGGCCTGCCAGCTTTTAATAACACTCCGCACTCTCTTAATTAGCACTTGGCGTGTCTTGTCTCCGGGGAGAACGTGTGACATTGCCTGGCCACGCAAGTGTTAAGCGGCGCAGCCGTGGTGCCGAGAGATGGGGGCATTGTGTTAAATGGGCATTACTTTTTCACTCAAGACGACTCGGGCGCTGAGACCTCCAGCCTGACTACTGTATGCTGTGCCTAAACTATTGAGAGATTCAACTCCAGGTGATGTAATGAGGGGTTCAGAGTTCAGGTTTCTTGGAATCCAGTGCAAGTGTTTGTAAATGATGATGAGATCGAGGCCAGTGAGAGCCCACATCACAGCAGGCTTCATGGAATGGAACAGGGGGAATAAGCGGCACTGATTTAGAAACTCGGAGGTGAGTGAACGCCAATATCTGAAAATTGGTGGTGGAAAATGTGATGACAACCAGATGATGGTGAAAGCGCACGGTGATGTGGATTCCTAAATAAAGAAGTCAGAGCTGCTCTGACCCAGGCGAAGCCTGGAACCAAAGTGAGGGATTTATCCCACTCTCACGGTAACATAGCGGCCCCCTTGGTTTGGGTTTCCAGCGTCTCTCGGAGGCCATACCTGGACAATGACTTGCACGGCTCCAGCAGATCCGCTGAGGAAACAGAGGAAACAAGCATATGCACATGCCAAGGCACTAAATCCCCTCTACAAATCTCTAAACACACATAAAGCCCCAGATCAGCGCCGCCCTCTCACTGAACGCTCCCATGGACACAGGATATGAAGGTCTTACAACAGTTAAACGGGAGAAGGACGCAAATCTGTCTGCGATTCTTTACTTTTACCCTTTAAAAGTTTTCTTTGAACAACAACGACCCGCACCCTACGAGATTCTGTCCACCTGTTGATCCTATTCTCCCAATGGCAGGATTTACAGCACAGCATCCATTCAAGTTCATCCCTTTTTGGAGGACATAGAATTTTTTAAATTTTTCAGCCTTTCAGAGCAGCGAGGTGTGTCAGGAAAGGTGAAGGTTGAGCAGGTAAGTGAGCAAGCGAGTGTCTGAATCCCTTGCACAGGTGTGCAGATAACTGACAATCTGTCAGCGTTTCCCAACAGCCCCACCCACACACTGACAGTTTAGCAGGAAAAGGGAAGGGTGACAACAGATGTCTTGCCAAAGCAAATATGAGAGCTCTTTATAATTACAAAGGCGCTTGCATCCATCAAAAATATGGCCTTTAAAACACATGTTTACAACCTGATCCATTCACAAGAGTGAGTGCAGACTGTTAGGATCAGGTCTTCTTTGTCAATGTCCTCAGGGTCCAGATCACAAGGATTTTTTTTTGAACAGAGGACTGAATGTACAGTACATGGTGAAATGATAATAAAAGGAACCACCATTTTCTTGTTCAGGAGCAAGGGAAAGTGGGGAGGTGTTGAGAAATTCAGCCTGGTTCCCTGCACAGACCCAAACATGGGCTCTGACAGTTTCAGCACAAGCCTGTGAGGCCAGTGAATGGCGGAGACAGAGCCGCCTCTAAACAAAAGCATTTGTGCTTTGGCCTTCTCCCTTTGTGGCGTTATCTTCTTCTCCAAAGTGACACATTCTGCATGGCTAAGTAGGCTGTGCCGTTGGCCTCTTTTCTTTGCCTATTTCACGCTGTAATAAAATGCAGCAGTTGTTGCACTGGGGAACCTTGAAAGGCTTTCTGTGGGGCCGATGTGAAAATCAGCATGAATGGCGGCTCCGCCACACAACTCTCCTCCATGGGTAAAGGCAAGGGGATGGAGGGAGTGTGTGTGCGTGTGTGCTGTGTGTGTTGTGTGTGGTGGGCAGC
The DNA here is from genome assembly GCA_015244755.2 of Tenualosa ilisha. Lineage (NCBI taxonomy): Eukaryota > Metazoa > Chordata > Actinopteri > Clupeiformes > Clupeidae > Tenualosa > Tenualosa ilisha. The sequence goes on from PYXC01002596.1 coordinate 2,794,164, forward strand.
AGTCAGACAACCAAAGAGGCCACTGAGCATCCAAAAACAAACTTCCCTGTGGCATGGCAAGATTATCTCTGTCTCGTCCTGAAAACATGCACATCCCGAAGGGGACAGCTGAAACAACATAAACTACGACGAGATGAATGTACAAAAGGCAGATGAGGTGCTTTGCTTTGCTTAATGAAGCATGAAGTGCTACCAGTGCAGATTGCCCCAGGCTTTCTCAGCCACGCTGCAGTCATAATAATACGAGGCACATAACTCTTGAAATTGAATCACACAGGAGGACTACGCACGCACACCCAACAAGCTCACACAGGAGAGAGCGCATGTGTGTGGCCAGACAGGAGAGCAGGCACTGATACATGCACACACACACACAACACACACACACACACACACACACACACACACACACACACACACACACACACTCTCTCACAGCCGTGTGTGTGTGTTGTTTTCAAATGGCTGGCGACAACAAATGGGATTCTCCTGTAAAAAAAAGCACAAGGGTCAGCACTCCATTTTCTTCCCCAGTTCCACCAGATAAAAAACTTTCACTCCAACATGCACCTCCTCTTATTCTCTCTCTCTCTCCCTCTCCCACTGAAGCTATGTGTTGATCTGCCTGAAGCAGTGTGCTGAGGCTGTGTGTCAGCTGGGAGCGGAGCAACAGGAGATTTATGGGGTGTGAGAGGACTGGTGGAGGGGTGTGCGGCGGGTGGGATGGCGGGACGGCGCTCCACCGAGGGCCCAGCCAGGGAGGGGCCCAGAAGAATCTGCCTTTGTTGACGGGCTGCTGTAAACTGGGCTGTGTTCAGCACTGTCCACTACTGACTCATGTATCTTTCTCTCTCCCCACTGCTTTCACAGTAGTGGGGCGACTCAATTACCCCCCCGCTCCCATGTGGACGAGGGTATCGACCCAACCAGCTATCCTCAGACACATCGCCAGCCTTGAGCTCCATATCGGTTTGTGGACCAATTTCTATCTCCTTTTCTCTTTTATGCTCCCTGACAAGCACACAAACACACACACACACACACACAAGCGCACACACACACACAAGTACACACACACACTCACACACAAACACTAACACAAGGAAGGCTGTAAGCACCATTACTCTTGATGGTTCCCTTGTCAGCCCATGGTCTCCCCTTTACAACAGCTCATTCTTATTCATGGCATGGGCCCTGCTTCCAACAACATTATCATAACATAAAGTCAGATTCATTCTTGTCCAAATCCATGCTGCAGTCAGGCATTTTACTCTTTGCCCCTGTTAAAATATACACATGGGTTTCCTGGCATATCAGGAATTAAAAATTAATCTCTTGCTGAGCCCATGGGAGGTGAGCTCAGTCCCTTTAACCACAAAGTCTCCAAGAATCATTTGGCATGCTGAGCCAAGAAGCTCTCCAATTGTTTGACACATTCACACTGCGCTGAAGATCTCACCATCAAAGAAACACTCAAGTCTTCCGCTGTTGTGCTGTTTCCCTCCAAACAATTCTGCTCTTGCCTCCGTCACTGCTGAAGGAATGCTTTCCAACTGTGGTTTGTGTAGGAATGAGAGGTGAAGATTGATAGCGACACCTTGATCCGAACTCACGTGGAAACATATGGAATGCACTCAGTGAACTAACAGATTTTATCGCGGCTCAGTGAAATCTTTATTTGGAGAAGTTATGTTTTGAAAGACAGGGCAATGGGCAGGACAGCACAAGCTATCAAGCACGGTATCATGCTCCTTTTTAATAAACCAACACAGGTGTGTGTTTGCGAAAGCAGTCTGAACATGCTGCCACACTCAAGTGTGTGAGTGGATTAGGCATGTCAAGGTTGGAGAAAGAGCGCGACTGATTAGCTTCGGCGCTCCGACTCGGCAACACGACTCTCGCCCCCACCCCCTCCATCTTTCATCAGGACTCAAGCGCTGGTTTGACTCAAGTTGCCTTGGACTTCAAAGGCACACACATCAGTTTGTGTTGGTCGTGGTGTTTACCAAGGATTCCATGAGTCATGTAGCCCTGGACCCTCTGACGGGATCAGAGTACAACAGCCCACACCAAACTGAATGTGGACTTCACCACTGCTGTCATAGAAAAGCCTTGAGGGGGAGGGAGCCTGTCTGGTTTTCATCGCTGAGCTTAGATGAGAATTGTCAATCTGACTCATATGTTTACAATCATTCAGCTTTCAAAGATTTATTTGAGTAATTATCTATCCGCCCATCCGCCCAGATATTTAGTTATGTCAAAGGGTCCGTCATTTACTGTACAAAAGCCATCCTGTACGCAGACTCTTTGTGCGCTGGGTGATTCAGTAGCTCTTGCAGTCTTAGAGACGGTAAAGGGCCATATAAAACTATGAAAACATCCAGTGATCTTATGCTTAACAAACGCCTACATGGATTAGAGATACAATTCAACCACAGCAAATTCCTTTTAAAGTATAGCTCATAGGCCTACGAGCAACACACCCATCATGTTTAATGGTTAGAAGTGCTTAGATGGAGCATTGCCTCAGTGCTTTGAAGGGGAAAAGAGAACACTGCTGAATTGCCTAGCAGGTGGTATCAAACAGACATTCTTGAAGTATCACCTCAATTATTAATCTAAATGCGGTTGGAGCAGCAGACAACAAAAGGACTAGGAGGGATCTCTCGCCAGAATGGGCTGGCAGGGGAGAGCGGAGGTTGGGGTGCTGGGGAGGGGGGGTGGGTGTGTGTGTGGAGGGGGGGTGTTTGATGAATTATACATGCCCGTCACATTCATAGGTGCCTGTCTTATTTATGAGCTGGAGAAAGAAGCCAAACAGCTCAAGCAGCACTGGGCTTTGTCAGCAGTGGAATGTAATAGCCAATTCCCTTAATTCTTAATGAACCTGACGTCTCGCACAGACAACAGCCACCCCCCACCGCAGCAGATCAAACTACAACGCTGTCTATTCAACAGTTGCTCTGGTCTTGTTCTGATGCTGCTGCTAGAGCTGTTTATGCTGTTGTTTTTGTTGTTGCTGGCATCATGGAGGGGCCCGTGCTGCACATCTAGGAGAGCGGGTTAATTGGTGTTGATAAACTAGTTTAGGGAGCGCCAGGGCTCTGCTAGCACTACAGTGGCACAAGCTGAACTTATCGCTTCTCCAGGGGGCTCCGTTTACATTCTGTGACAATTAGACTCAACAGGATCCATCCGTCACGAGGGGTCAGATGCCTGATAACAGGCTGCTTGGGGCTTTTGCAGGGGCTACAAGCCTGGGAAAGTCCACCTCACTAAGCCCAGCGCCTGGATCATCCTGCCCAACTTCACATGAGATTTACCGGACAAGAGCAGCAGTCTCCAGCAATGTCCACAATCCTGAAGAGGTGATGACAGAAAAGACCACAGTCCTACAGAGATGATGGACACTTGAAAACACCACTGAACACAAACTACAGTGTGAATTTGCTCTCCCAGCCCCAGCTCCAAATCCCCACGTCCCCACAGCAGCCTGTGCTGAAGCTTTGCTTGTGGGCTGACTTTAATAGCAGTCGTGCCATGTGGTGTTGTCTGTACCCTGAGGTGAGAAGCAGGGATGTAGGCCAATCTCTTTCAATCATCTGCTGGGAAATGTGGCTACAGTACGTTGTGATTTAAGGAGCTATAAGACTCCAAAATAATTAACATACTCCATTATTTCCAGCTTAGACCAGCTGAAAGCCAGAGGGCACGGGGACGGCAAATGGAATGGATTTAAACCGCTGCACGTTTCAGGGGATCAAGGCGTGGATTAGTCCAGAATGAAAGACTTTTTGATTACTGATAAATTGGGTGTCCTCAGGAATCTGAGCAGGCACTCGCACTCCCTCGAAACACTGACCAGCAGAGAGGCTTAAGATAATTAAGTAGCCCTCGCTCAAACATTTCTAGTAAATCTCTACAAATGTCACTGCTGCTGAAGCAAACTGATAAACACATGCAGTTTGTAAATTGGGCTGTGCAGCAAAGACTGCTACAACAATTTGTAGGTGTTAACATCATATCACATCACCAATCCAATCCAAACACAACTGCATGTCAAAGACATAACACATGTTTTATGCATCTCCAAATGCCCGTCTGTCCTTTACTCCAGTGCTTTCCATCTTTGCTAGTTATGGGTAGACTGGTACTAATTGAAACATCACTATGGTTAATTGCGAGTTCATTAAAGCTAGGAGAAGAGTTCCTGATTTTTAACCCCAATAATGATATGATGGAACGTCTGGGCCAGTCATAGGTAATCCAAGGTAATCAACAGTGGTCATGATGTCCAGGAGTGTGTTTGGGTGACAGATTTGAATCTATCATCATAGATTTGTGCTATAGTAGCAATTATGACATTAAAAAGCCAACAACTCAATCGTGCTCATAACTCCCAACTGTTGCAGACTCGGTCTGTAGTTTGGCCCGTTCATTCTCGTGTTAGACTGAAAAAGCCAGGAGGCCGGTTACCAGCTTAGAGCAACTAAATCAAGTGACAGAAACATTCAATCCATCAGTGCTGACCTCTATTCCATGTTATCTTTTCCTGTCCCATGTGCCCCATCTGGAGCTGACGCGTGGGCTTCAAGAGAGGACAGAGCTATCAGAGGAACTTGGGGATGCTGATAAGCAGGATAAAGAGGCAGCACCCACTCTGGCAGGAAAATAATCACACGCATTCTTTCTGTGACAAGCCTTTCTTGCTTAAAGAGGATTTTTACAAGCTGTCCTAATTCAGATAATCCTTCTTTAACACCAGCAAAATTAAAAACAAGCTGTTATTTGACATGCAGATACGTCAGATCATGACAGCTGTAACAAAAAAAGATAATTTCTTAATCAGGATATATTTGGAGCGCAGAAGTTACACAAGCACACATTCCTAAAGCCAGCCCACTTTTCAATCTTTCAGATGTAGATCAAGAAGGAAGCCCCTGCCACAGTTTTCCAACTGTTTGAATGGAATATAAAAGACATTGCTGGTCTGAAAAATGAACAATGACCCTGAGAGTAAGTTAGACTGCAGCGAGTCTCCACCTCTCTGTATGCCCCAGTCCTGCTCCTCTTCTCTTGGCTGTTTTTTCACCCCCATCCTTGCCACCCACCATGTGAATAATGAGCTCCACAGATAGCAGGCAACAGCATGGGCCCCCTCCCTCACCCAATGAAACTTAACAGCCATGGCCAGAGCTGCTCCTCCCTGCCGAGACTGACCAGCCCTCTGCGCCACTCCTCCGCCACCCACACACACACACACACACACACACACACACACACACAAGGCCAGACTCACCCCCACATTCCCCCGCACCACACACACGTTCGTTCCCCACGTCCATAGAGCGGAGCAGAGGCAAATACTAATGGATAAGGGATCCATTAATATGTTTAGTGAAGCCACTGTGGAGAGCTGTGAAATACTGACAAATAAATGGCCCATGTCAAAGCATGTGCTGAGTTACAACAACACCATGAACAGTGAGCATGAGGGAGTGAGAGAGAGAGAGAGAGAGAGAGCGCACGAGAGAGAGAGAGAAAGAGAGAGAATGAAACAGAGAAAGAAAGAGAGAGATAGAGAGAAGGAAGAGTGGACAAGAAGTGTCGCACAGCTAACATTTTTTTAAGTCTCAGTGCAATGAAGCAAGACAAAATGGTAATTTCACAATGAGTGGCCAGTGCCTTTCAGCTGTAGTCTGTTTTGTCTATGAAGGTTGCACACCTCATACACACACACACACACACACACACACACACACACACACACACACACACACACACACACAAGCGCGCACACACACACGCGCGCGCATACGGCAGAAGGTGTGAGAGTCTGGCTGAAGAGAACCAAAAGGCGCTTTGATGCATTTCCTGCCAGACAAGGAAACCAGCTTTGCCACACAATAAAACAAGCACCTAGCACCTAGCTGTGTTTCAGAGAAGCCTTTATGACTGCTGGCCGCCAAAGCAAAGATGACCACACAAAGACCTCACAGTGAAACGCTAGTGCTCTTCGGCCAAGTCTTGCAAATGGGGAACGTGATTTTCCCCCAAGCAAAAGTTCTGTCTTAAATGAAGATTAATGGAGATGCATACTCTGCCAGTGCTACCAATTTCATTTCATGCGGCCGATTGAGCTCAATCCAGCACTGCACTGCCGTCTGACAGCTCTTAAGCCCAAGAGCAGAGCAGGAGAGAGGAGGTGGCCAGTTCTCCAATAAACACTCCTCACCAAAAGCTTTAGGTGTGTCCTGATTATCACTGACGTTTTTAACCTTCCCTCTAATTCAAAGGCATCTAAAAGGTGATGCCACTGCACACACACACACACACACACACACACACACACACACACACACACACACACACACACACAGTCCATCCCCTCAGGGCTTTCCCCCCCAACAATGAGCAGCACTGCAAAAAGCACAGTCTCAAAAGAGACACCTGGGTATTTCAGTTCCATGAAGGACAGCCACGTCTCTGTGCAATTAAATAGCACTCCTATAGACGGCAGCGACCCAAAAGCCCTTTTCTCTTGGCTGATGAGGAAGGCCTTGGAAGTGGAATAAAGGGGGAAAGAGGAGGCTGAAGCAAAGTCTTACCGCTGAGGGGGACTGAGCTAGAGATTAATGAATTAATTTTCCTCTGCTTTTGTAACTGGGGCCTCTCTGTTCGTAGACATATTCATTTCAAACCAAGACAAGGGCAGCGCTTTCACCGCTTCCATTTCTAAATGTTCGATTTAACATTTTCAGGAAACAATATAATTCTATTTGGACAGGTTCCTGTGGCTCCACTGGCCGGCTGAATAATGCATATGGCAGTAAGGCCTGAGTCATTCCTGTTTCCAAATCAACTCAGCTCCGCTGTTTGATTTGATGCTTGACTCTTGCAGAGATGTCCTGATTGTACTCGGCAAGCTGCAAAATGTGGGAAATTTCTGATTGTTTTGATTGTTTCCATACACCTCATTTATATTGTCAGTGCAGTCAAAGAGAAGCTCGCTGTGTTCAAACTTTTACTGCGTGAGCCTGGGGTTTTGCTTTCGTTTTTTTTTTCTCTCTCTCCTTCTTTTTGAGTGGTTGTATGAAAGATAAAGAAGCAACATGACAAAAACATTCACAAAGGCTGGCATTCCGGCCTCCCGGCGTCTCGCGGCTCAATAGGGAAATGGGGATGTTATAGCATGCTAATGACTTCCCTGCACTCCCGAATGTCCCCTCTCTCCGCTCCAGTGAGAGGGCACTGGGGTTAATTACCATAACAATGCCACACCGGCAAGTCGGGCCAACTCTGGACACTGCATATGAGCTGCCAAGATTACGTTTCCCCCCACTCAAATTAATGCTCCGGGCTTTGATTTCCAAAAGTGCTGACAGACTAGAGGGGGGTGGGTCAGAATCTTTGTTTAAATAATTAACCAATCTCTCCACACATTATCTGGCCGGGGAGCCCAGTGGGAGCCTTTGACAAACCTTTCAGTGTAAGAGACTTGATCCCCACAGCAGTCCCAGGGGCTTTGGCCCACTGTTTTGTCGTCCTGTTTGACTTCCACTGAGGCTGTGCACTCCTCATGAAGTGAGGAGGCTAATCGGTAGCTGTAGGGCCATTCACACGCCCAGCACTGTAACACTTTGGCCTGTGGGAAGGAATTGTTCAATATGGTCACAATGGCCAGAGCCTTTGTGCGCCCGTCGCTCTGAATACCTCAATAAACCACTCTGTCAATTATGCAGATCAGTAGAGTAGATCTGAACTCTATAAACACACACAGGGATGAAAACAGCTGTGCTAGTAACTCTATTTAAACTCCGCTTTTGTGTTGAGCTGAGTTTATAGGTCTCTAAACATAATGCTGTCATAAAATATTATGCACTTGGAAAGAAATACAATACTGCACAAGCACAACTGAATTTGCAATATAGTCTTATGTTCTTGGACCTGTTGGGGGTTGATGACAGTATTCTCAAGTTATTTTGGCAGTAGTAATTCCAGATAACATTGCCTAGCACAGAAAATCATTACATCATCGACATCTGTGTCTAATTCACACCAAAAATATATTTCTCTTCACCCAAAGTGAATGGGGCAAAGTGACATGCTTGTTGCAGGGAGTGGGGGCTACGTGTGCATGAGGAAGAAGAAAAAAAAAAAAAAGTCCCAGGCATTTTTAGACTTTCTGTGACATAGATGGCTGATTATGAAAACAGTGTGCTGTGCTTGGACACGCATCCAGCCACATCCTTTTCAAATATAAAACTCTTGATGAATGACTTGGGATGGTTTCATGCCAGGAGCCAAGGTTGGCTATTTCCGCACAGAAAAGAGAGGGACACGTTTTGCTGCGCTGCAACAGGGAGGCTGAGCCTTGAAAGAGCGAGAGATGCCCCTCTATCTCCTCCTTTAAGCAGCCAGACAAGCTCATTAGCCCTGACCTCGTAAAACCTCATCTGCCTTTAGCTGGATCCCATTCATTTTCCCTTTGCACCCAAGGCATTTGGCAAGAGCTCACGGCTGCTCCGTTCTGTTCTACTTTTACTGGCCATATTTTCAGTCTAGTAGTGCAACCGTTTCACAGCACACACACCTACCAATACATTCACAGCTTCAAAGACACCATACGGGAACTGGACAGCTTCAGTGGCAGAACGACTGCAAAAGGTAGATAGTTCATGTCTGAGTGCCTGACTCAACTGTTCCCTCATAAACCATGGATGTCAGATCCATGACATTTTGCAATATGTTGTGATAAGACAGAGTGGCAGCATGTTTTAAGGCTATCTTTCCGCTACTGACAAAAATATGTGTACAATACGTGAACAATACAACTAAAAAGGCATTCTTTGTGTACTAGTCCCCCTTCATGACACACACTACTCATGACCCGTCTCACTACAGGGAAGTGAAATGTTTTACATAGCTAGTTTAATGTCTAGTTTAATGGACAGGTTTGTTTTTTTACCCTTAAAGCCTTCATTTCTCATTGTTTATGATAAAACACAATATGTCTTGTGACTAATGAAGCTACTAAGTTGGCAAATTCAGCTCAGCTTTGATCTAACTGCTACAGGTCTGGAATATGGTAGTGTCTGGGAATCTGAATGTTGCAACACTTTTATTTATTTACTTAATCCCTTATCAAAGCTATAAAAGAGACATGATTGACAGCTGTTTTGTCACCACCTCATCAAAAACAAAATTAACTGTAAACTTCAAAATAAAAAAACCCTGAGTAATCAAAACACAAGCACTCGTACAATTGCCAGGCAGGCAGTATAAACATCTAGGCACTCGTAAAAAGACAACATTCAATTCCATGTTTATTTTCAATCCTTTCCCCCGCTGCCTTCTACCTCTGACAACCTTTGTAGCAAAATATGCAGACTGGTGCCATGAGCTGAGACAAGAAAAACAGACAGCATCACGGCACGGACTTTGGCCCGCTCCCATGTGGCCGTGAGTGAGAGCGCTCCTGTTAGGCAGGTTCCTCTCCCCTGAATACTCGCCCCACAGTAGGCTCAGGCAAGCTGCGAAGGGGATGTCAACAGCTCAGGGGAGAGCTGAGAGAACATGTCAACACCACCCCTGAACCGGCCGACACACCATCCGCCGCAGCGGCCATGGGACACTGGCCTGCCAACGCAGCATGGGCCCAGCCATGCAGCAAATGACAAGCATCCCAATGAGCAGGGGTCTGGTCCAGCCCTCTGAGTGGCATGCTTATTAGGCTTGACATGTCTCTTACACGCAGCCAACAAGCTCAGCCTCACCTATTGTGAGCGAGGAAAAGCGGGCACTAAAAGATGTTGATATGAATGCACAGTGAATCCATAAATGTGGGCTATAAACGCCGGCGAGTTGCAAAGGATGTTTATGCAAGCAGCAGGAGCTGGTGTGATGACAGCCTGGACATCAGACAACACAAACACATGCACAGTCATTATCCTCATCTGACAGCGTGGCTGTGGAGTCGCCAACATACAACCTTATCGCTGGCCTGCTCTATCTATCTGAGGCTCCATGTTGTCATTACTGACTTTATGATGTGCTGTAACTGCAAAAATCAACAATGCTGTGGCAAATTGCTAGACATAATTACATTTTATGGCACCATGTCACATTGTCCAAAGAACCCATTTAGTCTCCTGTTACTTTACCTTTGAGCACTGTTTGTGATTTTGACACCATGCCAAAGATCCATTACTCTGTAAAGAGAGAGAGAGAGAGAGAGAGAGAGAATGCACAAGTTAGGGTTGCATTACCAATATACACAGTTGCATTACATTTAGAATCAATACACTATAAAAAGTATAAAATTATAGCTTTGTCACAGCAAATATTCTTGTCAGAGGAGGTCACGTATAGATACTAATGGTGTCCCTCCTCGCCCGACAATGCATTTGTTGAACCCATTTCAGACTCTCAAAGCAATTAGCTGGACTCCCAGTGGTGATTCATTGAGAGTGCAAGTGCCGTGTTCAGAGCCACAGCAGAAGTGCCACAGATGGCTGAAAGATGTGTAGGAGCAGAGTCTCTGGTCAGCTTCACGGATGCCAGAGGACAGCCTGACCTCAGCTCTCATCGCAGCCTGCTTTAGCTAACCTCCTGACATTTGAGAGGTTATTCAAACAGGAACTTGTGTCAGCACACTTATGCACAGCGCAAACACCTAAACCGCTCTCTAATTTCTCAGAGAGGGCCAATTTATGGTTTCCATGAACTCAGACATGTTGTCCTAAGTGTATTGGCTAACAATGTCATTTTTCCTGCGCACTTTCAAATGTACCATGGAGGAGCAATTACAGGCAGCAATTTCCTGGGTTCCAGTGGGGAGATGGGAGAGTTTACTTCCAGCTTTTGCCGTGCACCCTGGGTGTAGATATGAGATACAATGTCACTGCGCTTAGCACAACAGCTTGGCTGCCGGGGATGATGGAGCACATCTACACTCTAATTATTGAATGTTCCCTGAACAGACCTAGCAATTATTTAACGTATTTGTATTCATTATTTAATTTCAATTTTATTTGAACCGAATTTGGGGTCGAGTAATAAAGTGTTTTGGCAAAACTAAGTCATTGAGACAAATGGGAGCCTAACAAAAGGTCACCGCAGGCAATGAATCAGTGCTCTGTGCCTTACATTAGAGGACAAAGCCAAACTTCACTACCCTGCCATGCAAAAAAGTCTGCTTAAGTTCAATGTCAAGTTCAAAGCCTCCTCAAACAATGTAATCCACTGGAAATTCCCTGTGAAACCTTGGGAGCGAACTTATCATTAAAGGACTTAATTTGCCGTCCAGCTCCAGTGGGTGTTGTGCAGTCAGTGTCAAGGATAATGGTCAACAGGCTTCAAAGCCATCCATGGCCGAGACTGGAACAGAGTCTATCCTTTTAAGTCGATACCATCCCATTTCAGACAAGAAGCCGCTGCCTACTTAACAGCGTTCAGGACTATTTCCACCGGGGTTTGGGAAAAGTGAACCTGCCCCATTCCGTTTTACCTCATTCAGAATTCTCTTTTCTGCTAAGGGCAGCCGAGACTTTATTTCTCTGATCCCTGTAAGGTACCTGGTGATGGTGAAGAGAGACAGAAATAAAGAGAATCAGTGTGTGTGTCTGTGAGTGTGCGTGTGCGTGTGTGAGAGAGAAATAGAGAACAGTAAATCATGTTGTAAAATGAAAAAAATGGTCATCATGGCTATCCCATGGGCCATCACTCAGAGTAATTTATATGGCTTGTCATGGCCGCTGACAAACCCTTACATCATGGCCAGTGTTTTTGACACCTCTCGGAACCTATCAGTCCTCAGTGACAGGGCTCTATGGAGAGCTTCAGTTTGATCAGTGACAGCATCTCTGCAGCGTGGGGGCTCAGCGGGATGTTGCCCCAGCTGTTCCAGGCTGACCTTGCCATGTCACGGGCCGACCAGGGATAATTATAGGTCAGCTCCTCAGCCCTTAAAGTCATGAAGGCATTCCTGCTGGGCTGGTACGTTACACAGTGCACATGTATGGCCTACCGTTTGCAAGTTGCTTTTGCATTGCACCAGCGCAGCTGCTGCCAAAGAGAGCGACCTGGAGAAGGTGAGTGACAGTGCATGTGGGAGCGAGTCCATGGCTAAGCCTTGTTGATATGGACATATAAACACAGCATTCGCATTTGGTTTATGGGCCCTGTCAGCTGAGAGGACCTAGCAGGTGACCTGGGGCCTTCCTGTTTAGATATTTCAGGGAGGGGATACAGCCATGGCCTCCTTAGTGGTGCTTGGGCCTGTTCTTGAAGCACATTTTGCACACTGAGCTGAGCTTGCGGAACATCAGCAGAGGTATCGTGATACTGGTTATCAACACGCCATTCCGGAACATCTCATTAAGCCATAGAAACTGCATTCCGTTGCAGTGTTTTGGCATAACTGTCAACAATAAAGTGACATTCCAGGGTTGTGTTCATGGGAAATTGTAAGGGACACTCTCTAAACTCCTAGTTCTTCAGCATGTTTAGAGTGCGTTGATTACACAGCAGTTAAGATAAGCTTCCTACATACACCCTTAATCCAAACAAACCAATCCCTAACACAGGCCAAAGAGCACAAACCCCATCCCTCTGCGCCTGCTCAACATCTGTGAGCATGTACTCAACCTACATGCTTTCTCCCTATTAGAGTCTTTAGGTGAAACACACATGGCTTTGAAAAGCCTGCTGGAGTCATTTAGAGAATGGGAATATGAAATTGGTTCATCAAAAGTTGAGAGCTTGCCATTTGTAAGTTGTGAGGCAGTTGTAAGGTGAGGTATCAGCGCAATCGTAAGAGCACAGACTGGACAAGACCGTCCAGGTCAGAGCCCCTCGCTGAGAGCTGAGTCCGGGCAACATAGGCCCCTATTCATCCCTTGTCATGATTAGTGAAACCCTGCACACATGAGACCAGCTGCAGCTGAGCTTTGATTCCACCCCGAGTTATTTAATATCAAAGATGAAACAAGGGGACACAGCAAAACTACTTTCCAGTGTTTTTCTTTCCACTGGTTAATAACACAGGTCCCTGTGTGCCACACATTACACCCAAAAGCCTCAACATGAATGTGAGCGAATGAGGGGTGGAATTTAACATGCACCGTTTTATGGCTGCTCATGGAAAAACAAGACCTCATTGACACACCTTGTTTTTTTGGTTTTGTAGACCAGCACATTAATAATCCAGGAGATGGGGGATACATTCAGAGAGCATTAGGGAACAAAACCCCTGTTTAACTTCACGCTGTCAGACACAATATTTATAAGTGGGAGTTTACTTCTATCCATGGTGGAAAAGTATCCATATAGGACATCACATATCTCAAAGAACTAACTGTATTACATATCTAAAATAATTACTGTAAACTTAACCTGGTCTTAAAACAGTTACAGCCAAAAATACACAAAGCAAAACAAAACATGCTTCAATTAATCAACTGATAGACAACACTGTGAACACCACACACATTACTCTATGAGAGCGCCACTTGAGCAACTGGTGTGAGTGTACACAAATGCGAGTGTCACTTTCTCATATGTAAGCATGTATGAGCACCTCTGAACCATCGCCTTTCTATCACAGCAGCTAAGGGCTGCCGGAGATTCTCCAGTCAGTGTTCCCACTTACACTCATCTTTAGCTCCATATCTGCATCGGAAAGTAGGGCAGAAACAAACTGTGTGCTGCAATTCACCATAAACAGCAACAGCCATGTGGCTTCCAAATGCATGCATGATTAATTGCAATTTGATTATGCTAACATTCTCCATTTCAATCATTTCTGAGGCCGCAAAGCTCAGTAATCAAATGTGAAATCAGCTTCAGCTGCCTCATTAAAGTATACTGCCATATGAGTTGAAGTGCACGAGTGGGTCTAAGAAACACTACATAGGAGCTGATCACATGAGGTTATGTTGCTTTTGAGAGAAGGTGACCTCACCAAGGGAATAGCAGAGAGACACAGTGTCCTCTATGAAGTGTGACAGTGGCATTTGGTGGCAAGGGCACGGGGCAGGGGGGTATGGGGGGGATGTTTTTGCAGCTGACCAGACCTCCATTTCCACATGAAAGGCCTGCTGAGAACACAGTCCAATCAGTAGTCTTCTTGGAGAATCAACAACAATTGCATTCTATTCTTAGCACTGTTCAATCCGGTCCAACTAGCCTCTTATCAAGAAACAAATGCATCATTTTTCACATCCCCATTTCCTGCTTAGGGGAAATGCCTCAAGCCAAAAGCAGCACAAATTGTAACACTCACCTCGAGCAAGCAAACAATAACATCCTCACTACAACTTTTTTAGATGGCTCCATAAGCCACCATTTGCATATCTATCTGGCCAAGACTTGTTTCAGGTTACATGGCTGAAAAAGAATTACTTAAGGTGGATGCTATCAGTTCTGAGGTCTATTCTTTTCATTCTCACAAAGAAGAAATGCTCCCTCTCTCTTTTCAAATAAATGTGATTTTAATGGTAACTTGACACATCTTGTCGCATACCCCTTTTATACTGCAAATGCATGTTGCTACCATGCCAAAAATGGGAAAACTTGCACAAACGATGCATGCAACACCACAATCTGTGAATTGATCGAAACACCAGTGAATGACTGCAATGACCACCAAATGTAGTGGTGACTAGTACAATTAGAAAATCAACTACAAGGCTGCTATGTTAATGTCACTGGTAAAAGAAAAGAGATAGTAGCTCAAAGAAAAGTGAGAGAAGAAAAGATCTATTGCTGCCCCTTTTAGTGAGGTCCTGGGAGAGCACAGTGTGTCTAGTCAAGGGTGAAAAACAACTTCTGACACAACATACCAAATAGCCCAGCGGAGATAGCTAATTCCTCTCCGGATAAAATGGTTCAAACACCTACTACAATGCATGGGAGTAACATCATCTTTAATTCTTTCAAAATTTAACAAGAAAGACTGGTGGAAGTAGAATCAAAGAGGCTACTCTGTCTGGTCTGTGAAATTTCACACAACATATGTCCGACATGGAAATGGTTACAAGATGCACTCTGTACCCTCAGAAATGACTAAAACCATATCTGAGTAAAACAATCTTCTTTCACCTCAGTTTCTATAGTGAGGTGTGTATAGAATTCATTCAGTCAACATTAATCTCCTCAGCAGAGGGTGGAAATAGTGTGGAATTTCAAACTAACAAACAGTTCGTAGACTCTCGAGTAGATATGATAAATGCTGTGCTCATATCAGCAGTTGTCCAACTTTATCTTTATAATTGGTGCTGTTTTTCCATTACCAACTGAACAGGTAGGTATTCCATTAATTTTATTTCTGAAATCAGCAACTCCGGTTTCAAAACAGCCAGTGCAACCCAGTGATACTTAACATCTAGTAAACACCTCTCTCATCATCGCTTCAGACGTCTTAAGCGTGTGTGAGGAACATACAATAAACTTCAGAAATCTCCACTCGGGCTATTAACGGTAGGTCTAAATGTGCGCACGGGGGTAACCAAAAACGAGAGGTCTCAATAAGCCATTACTGTATTTGGAAAACAGTTAATATGCTGATGTAAGGGCTATTTTAGTAGAAACATCATCACACAGACTGGCATTTGAATAACTCCACATGTGTCAACGCTACCTGGAAATGCTTGAAGAACGCTGATATGCGAGTGATGTGTAGGCTTAGACATCTCGAGGCGCATCTTGCTCGGTAAATGCTACTGGTGAAGAAGGACTCGTCGTGTTTCCTCGCACCGACATTCCCCGTATACGAAAGTACTATAATCCATAAACAAAGAGAAAAGAACATGACTGGACTCCTTTTGGACATTGTGGGACCAAATGTTTATCCGCATACAGTTGGCGCTACTAAGGGTTCTGACTTCGCTGGAGAAACTAAAGAAACTTCAGTTACCCACCAGGGAGGAGTCAGGAGCGCGTGTAGCTCGCTATTGGATGAACATAAGGTGATTGACGAAGGCGACCAGTCCCCTAAAGCAGGTAGGTCAAAACTAGTAAACGTTTGTGGAAGAAATCCTTACCTACTTTCACTTCTGTTATTATGTCCTAGGTATCCAATCATCCAAGGTCAAGTAATTTAATGGAATGTGTTGTAAAAACTAATAGGAGATCATTACAGCTATTTTTTTTTATTTTTCAATCTCGTCCGCTGTGGGTCCAAACCTTTGGAGCCATTCGCTAGACATGCAAAAAAAAATCTAGGCTGTCCGCATTTCATAGACCTTCGGCCCTCAGTCATCTACTTTACAATGGACAAGATGTTTTGTAACTGTTTTGATAATTAGTGAACAATCCAAACACATGAAACTGTACTAGAGTTAGCAGATGATGTTTTCCCCCGAGAGCTTCATGTGCCTCTGTAAGTCAAGGGATTGAATGAGCATGATGTTTTGTGGAAAAAGAGACCTAGGAATCCTCGTCATTAAGTCAGTGTTTAATAAGAAAGTTCCCCTAGAGGTTTTATGAGTAGTTTCGTGCTCCATTCCTCACTGCTTACTGAGCACTTTACTCTGCTCCACCCCAGTAGCGCTGTGTTAATGTAATGAGGATTTATAGGTGTGTCTTTCAAGCAATGCAGGACAGCACTGAAACAGAGGCTCCCATAGTCTGTAGATTTGGCCAGGATACATGCTGCCTTAGGCCAGCCATGCAGTCTGTGCCAAGCATCTCAGTCTTTCCCCCTCTAATGAGGCTGGTGCGTTCATAAAGCCTGGTAGATAGGTAAACAGTGGAAAGCAAAAAAAAAGGCCATTTTCTTTTATCCGGAGTTTCACTTGTTGAAGACGTTGGTTATGATCTCTAGGTGTGATGTTTGACTTGGAAGGCAGTGTAAGCCTCCCATCCTTGTGTACACCATGCATGTAGGATCAGCATCTGCATCACTCAAAAATGAGTGCTTTTGACAGATCAATTCCCTGGTGGTCTTCCAGCACAATGGAATTTGTGGAGGAGAGATCCCCTGCTACTCTTAAAATATTTTAAGCACGGATGTCTGTGTACCTAAAAAATTGTGTAATGGTTTAATTTGTTGGCTTATTATAGCCATGTGTGGCAGGGGTTTTATGGTGAGTGGTGAGGGAAACACACAGACTGTGTGCGGTCCTAATGTCTCCTGCAGCCTGAAGGACACGCATCTTTTAGACTGCATGGTTTCATTGACTGGGAATGGCTTCTGCCAACAGTGAACTCAGCCTGTAAACTGTGCGCCGGAGAGGTGTTTATCTGGGCAGAGGGGGACTTCATTTCAGCTATCCACGTCACACAGTCAATTTAGAATGTTAATTACCTCGGGTTACCATTGGCAACTGCTGTTTGTGTGTGTAAATAAACATTCATTCCCTCCATTCATATTAATTTCTGACCTTCATCACATCTAGAAAGTAGTAGATATATTGCTGTTTTCATTTACCTGTCTTGTTTCATTCCCAGAGCTAGTCTACTGCTTTTAGAGGTATTTACTGTTGAAAACTGCTTGGTACAAATTAAGCATTTAAACAACTTCAGATCTGTCCGATAGGCTAGTGCTATTTGACTAGTACAATTTGAACAACTGACAACCAATTATTAGCTTTGTGACAGTGTGGTCCATCTTGTCATCCACACATTTACATACCACCTTCCATAACTTTTTATTATATGTGTCCTCAATGTAAAATAATTTTACATAAATGCTAATAATAATAATAATTAAAAAACAGTACATATTTCAATTGAATTCTATGTTTTTATCATCATACGACATCATGATGTGTGAATGTGTGTGTTTGGATATGTGTGTGTGTGTGTTGGGGGCGGTGCGTTGTACTTGAATGTTCCAGTACAAATCTAGCAACCATGTATTCAGTGTCCTGTGTGTAATCAATGACATGATTTTTTTTTTTTTTTTTCAATTTTCTCTCCACTTCCTTTCCCTTTGAAAATGAAGGAATATTAAGCAATGTATCAGACTTTTTCATTCTATGTTATTTTGCTGCTAGAAGACAAGAGATTCTTCCTAGATAAGCATGTCTGTGACAGCCATCTTTGATCCCCAACCTGCAGGTGCAGCCAGTGTCTGGCACACCTGTGAGCTTTTATGGAGAAAACAATGACAGGAGTTAAGAATTCTTTTGAACCCATCAGCCTTTGCTCCCTCTCTCTCTCTCCCTCTCTCTCTCTCTCTCTCTCTCTCTCTCTCTTTCTCTCTCTTTCTCTCTGTCTTAGAATAAGGGCAGAGACAGAAAAAATAAACTATTCAAGGAAACCCTAGCACAGAATCACTCCAGTGTACCTCCAGGCACACATCCATAGAACTACTGATGTCTTCAAAATCAAGTACAAATTAGGGTGAGGACCTGTATAAGACAAGTCAATTCAAAATATAAAGAAGTAAAGAAATTAAGATGTTTTTATATAATTATAATCATACATCTAAAATATATTATTTTATTCATGAATCCCCTAGATAGTGTTGCTAATTTTGTTGCTTACCAGCAGGGGGAACTATATGAATATGAAAACACTTTTTATTTTTGCCTTCAATATGTTGGTAATGCAAATTCTATGTGCCAGTGTATGATCCTTCATGCTGATATGGGATCTTCCTGCAGAGTAGGGGTTTTAATAGTTTCTTACCTAGCTTCAGAGGGAACTAAATGAATACAAATACAGTTTCTGTTTCATTTTGGCTTATTTGTATCATTATAATAATATTTCTTGTTGATAATGGAATCTTCCTGCAGTCATAGTCAGTATAAAGCTTTGTAATGATGACTCTAAAAATACATATAAACCAGAAATAATTTTGTCTGAGACAGTAGCCATGACTTTAAACAACCGATTAGACTGAGATTTTGTTAGTGGGTAAGATGAAGGCCTACGGCATCCAAAAGCTTTGTAAACACTTCAAAAGTAGCGTATGTCTTCCGAATGAGATCATTAATAGTTGAAAGGTTCCACTGACAGACTATAATCTGAGGTATTAAATAGTAACCCCCCCCCCCCCCCCCCCCCCCCCCCGCCCACAAAGCCAAGTTTTAGGCTTTTCCTCTTAGCCTTTACCACTTTTTTATAAAATGTTTTTACATTTTTCTGATGTACTTGGATACTTTCAACATTATGGCCTTCTAATCATGGACCTGACAAAGGCCAGTGGGTTATAAATACCTGATAAATATTGTGTAGATTTATATCTGCATCTGCAAGCATCTTCCCATGGCCATATGGTGGCCATATGAGGCCTGTTGGTCTCATGATCTGTGAATTCCTGTCCTCAGTGTTTGATTCATACTTGCATAAATGAAAGGTAATACAATGCCGTTGAGTGTCTTATATTTTAATCTTCCATTATAAGTGGTCTATTGATGCTCTCCATTAATTCACTTATTGTCCACATCTTCTAAAATGATGTCAGGAATCTTGATTTATCAAATCAATATTTCAGAATGTTTGAATGATGTGTCAGGGGTGAATTTAAAATATGAATGATGAAATATGATAATAATTACTACATTTTTTTTTCTCACACAATTACATGTTCAAGAACTCTGAGTAAAATTTCAAATTTGACATAATTATGTAACAAAATACATAAATGGGCAATTGCTGTCTGATGTGATCTTGCCCAGATAAAACCCATTCTGACTGTAGCAAGTTATTGTTTGCCTATTCTTAAAGTGTATGCAGGTAACCAATAGATGGCAGTGTTGTCATTTACAACATCCCAACGCATCCCACAACCTTCAAACTTGTAATCCATCCAACCGTTATAATCATGAACTGCCACTTTAATGGGCTTCTGATCTTGACCTATTTAGTCTCAGTGTTCTTAGTGTTATTTTAGTAGGATTTTGTGATCATTGCTGAGATACTCCGTCATGTGGTTGTGTCATCCAAATGCCTGTCTCGGTTCATCCAGCCTGCCAAAGCAGTGACAGGAGTACAACACTCATCTGTTTTATGGACCAACACTGTCCTGTTTCTGTGAGCAGAAGTGTTATATTGGTGAGATATTTGTGCAAGATTTTACACATTATCATTAGCTTATCAAGACTAATACACCTAATTACTGGTTCCATTCTTTGGGAGTTTAGTAGTCAGTAATAAACATATTCTTTATGCTGTATTCAATTGAATATAGTTATTTTGAGCAAGTCCATTTCATATTCTCAGTGAGGAGCAACTGTATGTAATCAGCTGTTAAATGATAACTTGGCTGCTTAAACTATTTATATAAGGAATTCACCAGTTAGCATGAAAGAGAAAAAGAGAGCTTAGATTTAGTCAAATTATTTATATTCTGAATGACTACTCACAACATTCTTGAATTACCGAATAGACCGTGTGTGTGTGTGTGTGTGTGTGTGTGTGTGTGTGTGTGTGTTTGTGTGTGTGTGTGTCTAAATAAAGATAACAACAGCCAACAAAATATTTGTTGACAAAACCCTGATCCACTCATGCATATAACCTACATAGAGTGTATACGGACACACACTTAGTATTTTTTAATGAATATTGACATTGATAATATAAAACCATGAGGGCATGACATGAAAGGTCATCAACTATTGACCTCTGATAGTCTTTGACATCAGTCCTTCTTTTTCCCGCCATTATCGACTTTGCACAAGTGAGAATTGATTATGAGCAATCCAATTATATGTGTGTTCATTTTTTTTGCTTGTACACTATACCTTTCTGTAGGATTGTTATGGGGCCATGCTTTTCTTTATTCACACATGTAAGTCTTAAAAATACCACTGCAACAAAAGCCTTTCATAACATAAGCATCTGCTCTTCTGATTCAAAACAATGGCTTTTCAGAATAGACATGTAGTTTGTGCCTTATCATGCTTTCACATAAGTCACTGAGTGAACATTTGTTCCGCTCTGCACTGTTTGGTGTATGGCAAAACAAGGTCGCATGACATAACAACATCATAAAACCCTTTAATGCGTCTCCTCCCATCTGAGGGTTGCTGTGGGGGATGGGTGGCAGTGGGGGATGGGCAGTGTAGTGTTACTGTTTACGCAAAGCCTGTCCACAAACATATAATCTTCCTACGGATGATTGTTTAGCTCTGAATTCCAGAGTCATTCTCCAGTCATAATTTGTGCTTACTGTCTGAATGAATGAACAAGGCGACATGGATCAGGTCCAATATATCCATGAAGGCTGCAGCACACACACAGACACACGCACATGCACTGAGAGAGAGAGAGGGGGAGGGGAAGGCAAGACTGGTGTGACACACAGATACCATCCCCCACAACCAGATATTTCCCTCCATGCTCTGTGCTGTCTAGAAAGGTCATGTGACCCTCATCAGTCTCCAGGGCTGGGGGAGGGGAGCAGATTGAACCTGTTCTTTGTTAGGAGGTCAACACAAGCTTCATGGCAGGAAGAGCACTTACCACAGTCGTGCTAATAGACGTTGCCATGAAAACCATGACCAAATTTTTTTCTGTGTACAGCAGGTTTATGTGTCAGATGCAGCTGTCCTTACATGACTGAATCTGGACTGAGAAATATTCTTTTTCACAGTTAAAGCACCCATGGAGCTAACACTGACAGGCCCATTCATTTACATATTATTGCAATTATTGTGTCAGGCTGTATTAATTAGGTAGTAGTTGTTGGACTTAAACAGCATCTGAACAATTAAGACAAAACATCTAGGCCAATATTATTTGGCCTATAATAACAGCACTGTTTCTCTGTATTGAAATTACATAATGTGTGAAATGGGATAAAGTGTGCGCAGATATTATGCTATTTACGGCCCCTAGAGGAATGTGTCACACTAATGCAGAGCTGTAATGATGTCAACTTGTTATTTACTTTCCAAATCTGAATGACTGAGCAAGGCGAAAGGAGAATTAATCAAGCACTATGTGACCTGGCAGGCAGAAAAAAAGAAACCGTGGGGGAGGGGACTCTACTCATAGGCTAGACAGAAGGAGATAGAAGGTAATGTTGCATCATACTGGGATGTTACAGTAGAGTTTCCTCCCTCTAATGAATGAACATTGGCCTTGGCAACAATGTACTGTATTGCATTTCACTGAATATACACACACATTGATTTTTTACTGTTTTAGTTTTGCATGTGAAATTCACGCTGAAAATTAAGGAATGATAGGCTGGCACATTACAGGTAGGCTGATGTAATGGCACCCGATTTACACTGCAATTTCAGAACAGAGGGGCTTATTACTTAGGCTCCTAACAAATGTATCATTAATGCATCCTTGCAACCTTCAGGATCAATCAGTGCAGTTTCCTACACCTGTAATGAAATATTAGCTAATATAATCTGATGTGGCCCTTGATATGTGATGTGCAAGGGTTTTTTGCTCTAGGCTGTCCGCAGTATAACAGTCAATGAAGTCCAGAGACAATGCCTCATAAGAACAAAGAGTATGAGCAGATTAAAGGAAGTTCACATAATTCGTCTCATTATCTGAAGCACAAAAATGTGACATCTGTGTGCACATTTGTAATCAAATATACGGGCTTAGTGGTTGTAAATAAGCAGGTTTAAGGTCAGGTGCTCTTTTTCCATTGTGGGTCACTGACGCCCCCCCCCCCCCAATCCGCCCCTCTCCCGCTTACTCTCAGAGAGCGTAAGGCGCAGTCTTACAGCTCCATTCTCAGAAACATCGAAAACTCCACTCAAATCATTTGCCGAGCTAGACACACTTGCAATATTCCAACCCGCCGGCAGTTCGCAATTCTCGGTTATTTCGGTCTTCTTCAGGCAACGGCGAGCAACACGGGAGAAGCCCGGTTGCTACAGTTTGAATAATAAGATGAAAATGGGTGGAAAGTCGCAGTTTGCGCACTGAAGTTGTAAGGTCTTTCCTTGTGGAAGTGAAAGAGGTGGCGTGAGTACCACGAGCTCACTCGCTCTTTGAAAGGTAAGGAGCTCTTTCTTCCTTTTTAGTGCTTTCAGAAGTTTTCAGCCGTAAACGTTTAAGCAGAGTGTTTGGTTATTATCTTGAATAATCCGTTGTTCTTTGAAGTGAGTAGCTTACTTTGCTGGTTTGACATGGGACTACTTGCATGTGTTCTAATATTCTTTATACTTTTAATTGTATCCTAAATGTATGGCCCTGTTAATCAGACGCCGAACAATAAATGAGCTTGCAAAGCTTGTGTTCCCTCTGCCCTCTCGATAGGTTACTTGTGCCAGGCTGTGCGTTGTTGATTGGCATTTTATCCCTGTAATTATCAACATGGATAGATGTTTTAA
This sequence comes from Tenualosa ilisha, assembly GCA_015244755.2. Classification (NCBI taxonomy): domain Eukaryota; kingdom Metazoa; phylum Chordata; class Actinopteri; order Clupeiformes; family Clupeidae; genus Tenualosa; species Tenualosa ilisha. The sequence continues at coordinate 2,817,419 of PYXC01002596.1, forward strand.
CCAGCTGCCTTTATAAATAATGAAATTATGTGAAAGAGCAAGTTTATAACCAAAAGCTCCATGAATGTAGTTCGGAAGCGCATGAGTGGGGGAGGGGAAGGTTTGCAACACATTGAAATACAGCAGATACTGTTTCTTCTAGTAGCTTGCTTCCTTGACACTGCATTGATGGCCTACATTTTAACCCAACAACGGAGTTGTGTGGAATCAATTCTGTAAAACCTAATGGGCAGCCCTTATACCTTTCATTCATAGTGTTGCATTTTTGGAATGTTGTACTTATCAAGTAATCTTCAACTGTGTCGCGGAAGAGTGGGAAACTCCTTTGTTAGCCTATTTCACCCTATCTAGCCCACTTTATACATAAATCTAAGATACGCTGTAAAATGTTCAGCATGGCAAGTAGTGGTGTAGGTTAGGAGTTCATGTTTTGCCAGAAACACCCATGGATTTCCAGTCTAGGCTCATGAGGCCTAGGTTAGTGTTGAGCACATGGTCCCTAAGCCTGAACAGTACTTTTCATCACCTGTTGATCATGCTCTAGGTGTCAAGTACTCTTGATTTTATATTAGAAAATTGTTTTGAGGTACTATTATAACTGTGCTTGGATTAGTGGAATCCCTTAAATACATGATTTATATTATGTTTTTTTTTTTGTTGTTGTTCATCAAATGACTGCCTTTGGTTTTTTGTTTGTTGGTTGGTTTGTTTTTTAGTTGTGGGTTCTAATTGAGGTAGTATGCTCTTTCCCTGTTTTGCCCCTGACAATGTTTAAATACTGCCCTGTGGTCACTTTTGTTGGACATACTATACAGGACTTGAATTCAAGCACTTCTGTGTCACCCAAACCAAACTGGGGGTGCTTGAACACATCTTGATTGGAGACAATCATTATATGTTATGCTAGGTTTTTAGTTATTTCTGTTCACCTCATGGGAGTGAACAGAAATGATCATCTCCTGTTTTCATGCTAGTAGCCTGAAGCTTAGATGCAGCAAAGGAGTTGTTCCCATTTTTAAATGTTTTTGTTTGTATTTTGTGAACAGAGTTTTGTTCTTTCATTATCTTTACAATTAGCTCATCCCAGTATACATGTTCCAAGGCGACAAAATGATGTCTTGATTTTTAATGTTTGTCTAGTCCATGATTTCTAAGAAATAACGTACAATTCCCATGGGCCACCAGACAACAGGCCACAGTCCAGAACCAACACACATTTCACTATGAACCTACTCATAGATCAGGCCTTAAATTGGCAATCACAAATCATGAGAAAGCCGCAGAAATTAATCTGCCCTCTGTCTGCAAGTCAAGCAGTTCTCCTTTGTAGCTTTGGTCTGAGAAGCATGGATAAAGCTCATTGATAACTCTTTCACACATTTCAATATAGAACCTAATTTTCATAATCGAGGAGAACTCTCTTGATAGTATCGCAGTGGCAGCTGGCCATCACAGCAAGAAGGTCTGATTGGGCATGAAAACACTGAATGAGGTGAAGTTGAAATACATCATATGAAAGCAAAGACGGTCATGTATTGTAGGGAATGTTCCAGTCTCTGTTTCACATAGGGTGGTGGCTTATCCATATTAGGCCCCTTTAGTGTGCCATTTGTTGAAGTGGCAGTGTTGCTTAAGATTAGACACTTTTGCCTGGCAGGAACCTGGGGTGCTTCCCAGCCCAGGTACTGTGAACAGCCTAATCTTCAGCCTTTCTTTTTCACATGAACCCACAAGTAAAATAGCCTATTATTTTGCTCAGCTGTGTTTGAATTCCAGGTATGACACTAATGTGACTAATGTCAGTGATTGTTTCTAACACTTTATCTGCTGATATTTACATGTAAGTTGGGTAAACATGCAGGTCTATCTGTAGGGATTCAGTTGTCTGATACTGCTAATTTTAAGCCTGGTGGTAGCAATAATCTGACATGCATGATTGTGCCATAGGTTTCCAGAATAGACTTAAGCGTGATTTATCTATGTATCAACTCGATGCAAAGGGCACGCTGTTGATGTTGATGACGCCGCGATGCTGTTGTGAATCTTTTTGAAATTCTGCATGGTTGTATCCACACACTTCAAACTCATGAGTTGGAGACGCTAGGACATCAGACAGACCTGGTGAGCATAGGGTGTGTGACGCCCTTACTGTCCATCCTGTAGTAGGAGCACACAACGATGTTATGCTGCCAAAATAAGACATAATTTGATTTTAAGTTAAGCTGTGTAATTTGATCCATAATACTGAAATCAAGCAATAATGGACTAGTAAAACTTAATTCTGTATACTGTTGTGACCAAGGACCATTAACTGTGTGACTTATTAGTGGGCATCTAATGGGCATCTGATCACATTAGATTGGGGATGAAAATCAGGTTCTCTGACAGAAATGTAGACAATGATAAAACACACAGGCCCTCTTGCTGATGTAAACAGTGCAAATGAAAGGAAGGAATTTGGTGTAATTGGCACTGCTAGAACATGTTAATTGTTGTTTGATGATAATGTAGACAGCAGTGTCATTCTGTAAAGGTTTTCCTTTCTTTTGTGGTGGTTTTTACCCTGCACCCTGCTTCAACCCCTCTTAATAGTGTAAAATTGTTTTAATTTGTTAATTGTTTTTAATAGCAATGGATGTCTTGGGTCATTGTTTTATGTGTGGTTTCATTCACTCCGCATAAGAAAAGATGTTGACACCATGTACATTTAGTTTTAATTTGGTAATATGTATATGTTATCATATATTCTGTGTAATATCTTGGCTTTAGTTTAGTTGTTACTGTAGTTTCAGGCTTAAATCTGGTTGTGGTCCTAAATGATAAGGCTGGCCTACCTAGGAGAATGACTCTGCTCTGCTAATGTGTCTATTGATGTGCACAGCGTCTTTCAAACATGTGATGCATGGCTGCTTAGCCAAGAAGGACTAAGAATGCTGATTAACATTTCAATTGCTTCTTCCCATTTCTCCCTGGCTGACCTTCATGTCAGATGGAGTGGTGGGGTCGGGGGAGAGGAGTCTGTCAAATGAGTGGATGGGGAAGTGTTTCTGGGTGGCACTCGCAGCTGTTGACAAGAGATGCACAGCGCAGTGTTTCATATCACTATGGAAACAGAGTTGTTACTTATCGGCCATTTCATTTGTAATGCAAAAAAAGTTTTTGATGGCCATAAACTTAATCATACTTTAAGTGTAGTGGTGCAAAGTTAGTAGGCTAATATAAAACCTGCCTACTCTTAGAGGCCGGCTAATTGAAAGGCTTAGGCTTACATAGTGGATTTCTGTAACCTTAACCATTAAAGCATCATCTCTGTTCTGAATAGAAGTTGAGGGAACATCTTGAAAAATTTTCATCAATTTGCAATTGGTGGTGTGGAGAAGGGGACACAGGGTTGTATTTCATAATTAACCCTAATGTATAGATATTTCTATGTTTGTAGGGCACACTTAGGACATGGAAATTTTATTTAGGTTTGGAAAATTTGTCTGTTAAAAAGGGTTGGAACCCTACTTTAGCAAATGGCATTTTTCCTGCCAGGTTGTTTAAGGCTGATTAAACACAGAACTATAGACTAATTTATTTATCAATGGTAATTATGCAAAACACTGTATGTCATGTGTATGCCATTTTATCTGGTATAAATGTTTTTAAAAATACATATACTCTATATCTTGCCAATGCATCTTCTCCTCCTTAGCACATTACTTGAACGTTAAGTGTGTTTATAGACTCTTGAAAGACTATAAGCTTCCGGAACTTTCTGTAAACATTCAATAATGCATTCCTTTGGAATTTCAGAAAGTTTGTGCTTTGAGTGATCAGTATTTGTGTTTATATGTACTCTTTAACACTTAGGCTGCTGTATGTGACATGTTATGTCCATAACGCAACAGAATGCAATAATAACAGTCTGATGACTGTAACAGTCTATTTGTCTTAGCATGGGTTTGGCATTAGATGATGGAAACATTGCTGCTGATTGCCTCCAAGAAACCTAAACCTTTGTCTTTCACCTCAAAACCTGTGTGTAGTTAGGAGACAGTGCAGCCTTTTCACTCCTCATAGCATCTGTTGCATGCAATTTAGGGGCCGATATCCGCAGTGATGCATAACTGGACTTACGAAATGCACACCGAGTAAACTGAGAAAGGTTGACACCAGCCAATGTTAACAGGCTTTTCACAAATGCCCCATTGAATCAATTCACACCTGTAATGCAGTGGCAGGGTTTAGGTTTCTGAGGGAGACGTAATCAAAACTGCCTGAATAAAGCTATAAAGGTCAGTTGAGCAATCAGTTGGAGTAGAGTAGGGCAGAGCGGTCCCAAGACTACCGAATAGCCTTCTTACACACCTTAGCAACAGCCTCTTGAACTTCTCAGAGGTGTTGGACAGAGCATTTACAATCTTCCAGCCAATCCCCCCCCCCCCTTTGCTTTTCACAGTGCTAATGAACCAATTTCTTAATGCATCTTTTTGGCTCTGGAGTTTCTTATTTTAGACCCTTGTAATTTAGTATCACTCTATATCTGACTTCAAGATTCTTAAAGATTTTCCTTAAGAATGTCCTTTTTGTATTTTAAGCAAGTGGTGCTGTGTTTGTCTTGCACTGTGACTACACTCTCAACTCTTTGGACCATTTATTTCTTTGAAGATTTAGCAAAAATACAACAACCAGTATGAGTGTTGGTTGTTTTAACGTGGGTCACCTCCCCCATGTGGAGAAAAAGAAGTGCTTCCCCTGAGAGAGTGGGAACCCCCCACATCCCCTGCCCATCCCCCACAACTCCATTCCCTATGGCTGTCTGCTTGGGATTGTGGAGGCCAAGTCATTCATCCAGCATCAGGGGGAATATGGTGAGAAATGGCCATAGAGGCTACCTGTTTGTAGGCCCATTAGTTAGCCTGCCTTCCCTCTCTCTGCTGTTCAGACTGCAGTCCATCCAGAGGCTTCAAAGGCAGGTTTTAGTCAGCAGAGCAGTTCAAGAGAAAATGGCTGCTGTTTCCAGGTCTTGTTTGCACATCTGTCAGGAGGTTACTGCTCATGAAAATGAGCATGTTGAGGCAGAGTGCCCCCTCCCTCACCGTCTGTCTGTCTCACTCTTTCACTCTCTATCTCTCTCTCTCACACACACACACACACACACACACACAGACAGCCTAACTGATTCCTCCTCCTGTCTATTTTTATAGCTGTTTTTTTTGTCATGTCCTGCTTTCCTCCGTCAGTCAGTCACATTAAACCTCAGTGTTTGTCGACTTCTTTCCTCTGATGCTGTGCACCGATTTGTACACATAGCTTTGGAGCATTTGCATGTTTTTGAGTTTCCTCTTCCTTTATCCTCCAGATCACGGCAATTACCATCATTGTGCTGTATGCAGTTTGATATCCTCTATGAGTATGAATGTAGGAACACATGTCATTTATAAAGCTTCTTTGTTAAATTGTAAATGGGTCTGTTTTAGCATTATAGCCTATGTAGAGAAGTCTGTGTTGAGCTCTTCTTATGCTGTTGTTTTTAATCATGCTGTTGTAATAGATTTGGATAAAAGCAGTGCTGGCTTGTCCTTCAGTTGCAGGCTACAAACCATCTGGGTCTATTTTTAGAGCAGATTAGCCAGCAGAATTGAGCCTTAGAGTGTGAGATTTCCTCTCTTTTTTTCTCATACTTCTATGACCTTATCGGTGCAGCTGCTCCTGTATGCAGGCATCTCTGTCCTCAGGGTGTACAGTGATATTAATATCTGATGCCAAGCGCTGCATTAGTAATGTTCCTTTTGAAGTGGCTGTTTGCTCTGTGAATTACCAACGTAATTTTTGATGTGAATTACACTAGTACTTTATGATACACAAACCCTTAACATTAGAGATGATGAACAATGATAAAATTAGAAAATGCTACTGTTTGTTAGAAGTATATTCCCATGTCTTGCCCTCAGGGTTGTTGAGGCAAGGTATGCAGCTCTAACACTGGTGAAAAAGAATGTATTATGGCATGTGATAAGGGCAACCAGGAACATTTTGAACACCAAAATGCATTTTGTTGTGCAAGAAGTTATGGTTAGTTGTATCAACTTAAGCGTATCAATGCATATTGCATAAAAGACATATGATCTTGGGTCAGGAAAGCAGGTTACATTTTATGACTTGGCAATTTATCTAATAAGGAAAATAACTTTGCAGTTTCACAGAAGCTTGTTAAAGTTAATAGCAAATATTGAGGTTAGATGAGAGGAATATTTAGTGCCAGACAAGTTAGGGATGATGAGAACTGTATAGAATCAACTTAAGACACAGGAGTGATCAACTGCATTGATTGCATTCTAAACCACCACTCAGTGGCCCAGAAAGAATTACTTGCCAACCTCTAATTTTGGCTTTGCATTTTGGTGTCAACATATTTCTTTTCACTAGACAACAAAAGTTGTTGCCAGTTGTTCAATATCTGAATACCCCTTTTCTGCAAAACCCCATTCTTTTTCCCATATAGAACTTTTTTTCTTTGGACCCAGAGAGTGTTAATGTTGCCTTGTAGATTACAGTGATGCGCTCATATACAACAACAGAGAAAACCCTAGAAGAGACTGCAATTCAGCCAGAAGCTTGTGGTTTTCAATGTAAGCTTGTGGTTTTCAATGTAAGGATTAAAAGGTGTGTTTGTATTTAGTACTAGTAGTCACACAATGTGAAGGGAATTTTTGAAGAAATAGCAAAAGCTTGAAAAAAGAAGTGTAAATTGTCTTGAAACCCACTGCAACCTTGAGTCCTTTCACAATATGTTGTTGCTGAATAGTCTGCACATGACCAATCTAGGGAGCTACTACAGATACACTTCAGGGTTTCCAAAAAATTCGTATCCCGTGATGGCAAGAGAAACATGGTTGCAGATTTGAAATGTAAAGGTTTGAAATTCCATGCTGCCACTGAAACAATAAATGTAGTCTGCAGGATTGGTGAGGTTAACCAGAGTCGGAGTATTCTTATTCACAAGTCAACCGCTACTCGTCACATCCTGATGGCTGGAAGATGGTCAGTCTTTCCCGGTGGGTAGAAAGAAGGCACTCTTAAATGTCCACCCAGCACTAGCCATGTAGCGAGATACAGGAAGGTGTTTGTTAGTGGGAGGTGACAATGGGGGCCATTTTGCTTTTACACAGTCAGTACATGTACATGCACATCTAAATCCAGCTATTGGCGATAACCGAGCTAATGATTTAACTGGAGGATCCGAGTAATCTGAGTATACATGCATGGGAAGAAAATCTAATTATTGACCAACGTAGGTGGCAATATACTCCCGTTGACGTTTCTTCCTCTCCGCACCGGGACCTTATCACCACCTCGAACGCGTAATATTACCTGATATATGTACACTGTGTCGTTCATTATCCCTTACATAATTGTGATATTAAATTTCCATATTCTGACATCCCTAAATGTGGGTGTTGCCTATGTGTAATTGATTGTTTTTTGTTTTGTTTTTTTGTCTCAGATGTGATTGGTCAGATCATTCAACTTTGGCTCGTGCTGATCAGTGGTAGTAGTGTGCTAGTCTGTTTACTATGCTGTGTTCCAGTTGATGGAATCAGGAACAGAGCAGATTTGCTATCTTAATTCAGCAAATCCTTTTGCACATGCCTCTGACTTTTGTGTGGGTTTCCCAACAAGAGACAGTGATTTGTTGAAGGCAGCTAAAAGCTGTGGGATGGGGCTAATTGATGTTGCAGTCAGAAGCCCATCTGATGCATGGCTTAGCAGGGTAGTGTCCTCTGCTGGGACGCTGCTCCCTCCAGGCCGCTGTCTAATTATCTTAGCAGTTGTTTTGTTGGGTTTGGATTGGTTGCAGACATCATGACGGCAGCCATCAGGTTTGGTGCACATAGCTTCCCCACCCTCTCCAGACCTCTCTTGTATCGTACTTAAGCAAAAGGAGCAGCAGCACAAGAGGTGGCAGAGTAAGAGGAGGCCCCTCCAGACCATCCAGACAGCATGAACACAACTGGTGTGTGCTGGGAGGGCCAGTTTGGAAGAATGGAAGGACATCATTAAATGCCCTCAAACTGAAGTTGAAAATGGGTAATGATGTGGAAACTTTACTAGGTCAACATGTGGAGGAGCCATGCTGCTGTCTTAACACTGTGCACTGCTGTACTGATGTACTGAATATAGCAGAAGTAGAAGAGTGTAGCAGACCCCGATAACATTTTGCTGTTTGAGTCAATGTAGTATTATACCTTTGTTTGGGATTGATCATCAGCGTTGGTTAGTTAGCATTCTAGTGTGATAATATTTCATTACTGAGGTAAGCAATTCTGTATGCAGTTTTTGTCATAAAAACCTGAACGAGAAACTTGTATGATCATCATTTTTACCCCAGGAATCATTTTAACTGCAATGGAATGGCTGTGTTGAATGGGTCTTAAGCTCTTGAGAATGTTTGGTATTCTGCAATAAAGTGTAAGTCCGTCTGAAAGAATATCCCAAGGTTTAAGGGTGAATTATTCATATGGAAGGGCATGTTGAAGCGTGCTGGCAGAATGCCCAGTGGTAATTGGGGCAGCATAGCTTCTTGTCTGTTTTGTGGGTTTTCCTCGTTGCTACGCTACTGCATGGGAACTCTGGTGTGACTTGTGAAAGTATGTGAGATGAAACTTACCCGCTGCTGCTGCTGCTGCTGGTGCTGGTGGTGGTGGTGCTGCTGCTGGTGGTGGTGCTGCTGCTGCTGGTGCTGCTGCTGGTGGTGGTGGTGGTGCTTGTGGTGCTGCTGCTGCTGGTGCTGGTGCTGTTGCTGGTGCTGGTGGTGGTGGTGGTGCTGGTGCTGGTGCTGCTGCTGCTGCTGCTGCTGCTGCTGCTGCTGACCGGTGGAAGTGCCGAGGTGACTTGTGTGTCCTGGATTGAAAGCTTGAATCAGTTGAGCAGAAAGGCTTTACGTAGCATTTTTGGAGGGTTGAGAAAATGATTCAGAAATGAGGTTAGTGCAGCATGAAGTGCAGTAAGCTTGTTGTGGCTCCTAACCACAGCACGGCACTACTGATGGCAAAGGCAAAATGGCCTGTCTTACTGTCAGCTGTCTTGGAAAGACGACTCGAGCAACTTGAGTCAGCCAAATTCAAATGAACGTTTCTTTTCGGTATACTTTCCCCTACAGTCAATCTTCCAACAATGGCAAGTGTATACATATGTCTATAATTTAAGTGGCCTGCTTGCTATATAGCAAGTTTGACTTGTTTTTAAAAATGTCAGGAATATCTGGCAGTCCTTGAGAGTACATGCCATGAAATCCAGCGAGCGTTTTAGCTCTGTTCCAAAGATGCTCTACTGACATTTTGTTTTGACAAACTGGTATGCCAAAAGTTGTCCACCACCAAAATCATGGCAGACATATGGATCTGGCTTGGAGGTGAATTTGTATTATTAGTTGAATGAAAATAAGCAATTTATTTAAGCAGGATAATTCTATTTTTTTAGTCTGTATGTCAGCTGTGTGGTCAATGTGTGCTTTCTGCAGTGAGTGATCATATTTGTCTAATGTGAGTGCATCAAACACTGGCATCACCAGGTGCCAGTCTCGTAAATTCAAGCGGTGTCTATCTTGGTGTCTGGTGCCCTGTTCTTGTGCTGGTGAGAGAAAGGTTGCTGACAGAGCTTGCCACTGGCTTTGGGATTGCGGGCATGAATACAGAGTAGTATAGATAGACGTGCCTCAAAGTTGCAATTTAGTGCCATAATTGGAAACAAGTGGCGTGGAGATATCAAGGAGAAGTCTGGAGGTGTTGTTTTTGGATTGGTCCCTTTCCTGTTGTTGTGTACATTTTTAATCATGTAAAGCATCTTGCATGCATGTTGATTGACATGGTTGAGCTACATTCTGGGTGAAGTATTTCTTTACTAATAAATGCCCTCTGTCTTTTTTTCAGAGTGGGCCTGTCCTTGAGGTTGCTTAAGATGAGTATAACAAGTGATGAAGTCAACTTTTTGGTCTACCGATATTTACAGGAATCAGGTAAGTTATGTGCGAAACATTGGCATATAGTCTGTGATATTTTCTGTTATGAAGATGGCAGTAATGTTTTTCATGGAAAGCCCTGAAGCTTCCTTGCATCTTGATGAATGAGGCCACTGATTGTACACTTCTGTATGAAATCGAACAGAAAGACAGGAAAACTGCATTGAGAAGCCATTACTGTTGTTCAAAATGTCAAGCTCCTTTGAGGCTGATGTCTGTCTCAACCTTGTGCTGTACCATTTGTGTTGCTAGTGTTCTGATCAGTACCTTGTGCAATGTTGTACAGGTACAATAGGTCTTCAGTGCCACCTTATTGGGTTTAGGCGAACCTGCTGTTTCTTCTTCCAGTGCCTGTAAAAACAAATGATTCATTCTAGATTCATGATATTTAGGCATTTTATGTGTATTCAAGTTGCTGTACATAATTCCTGAGGAAAATGCTACTTGAATAAAGTCTGTGCTCATCAAAAGCTCAGAGGAAAGCATCTGTATCTTACTGCTGCGCTGTATCAGTGCTGTGGCCACTTCTAAGTGTTTGATGTCATTGATAAGCGGAAACCCAAGGCAAGTGTCCACTGGACAGGGCTCTTGCTCACACGGATCAGTCACTTCAGAGTCAGCACTCTGCATATCACATTTCCTGATATGAACAGCTCTCGACCTGTCAGTCATGTTAGCCCGTTATACAATGAGATAAACACTTGAATTATTTACACAGTGCTGCCTGGCCTTTATTACTCCTTTGTTATGACTGGCTCTGAGATCTGGCTCTAAGTCGTCAGAGAGAGAGAGAGAGAGAGTGAGTGAGTGCACACTTGCTCAGCATTTGAGTATGCTGCACCCTCCTCTGCCACTGTTATGGGTTGCAGTATTTCTTCAGTAGCAAGACTGCTCTCGCCGCACCAAACAAAAATAGCTCAGTGGTTATGTCTTGAATATGCTGTGTGTTTGTTTACACTTACTGAGCTGGTGTTGCGGACGAAAGAGCAGCACAGCGTGCCTGATGCTATTCATGTCCCCCATGTAGTGCACACTTGGAACACTAGTCATATCCTTCACTGTAGTAGAGTAGAGTCCCCTTCATGTGTGTCAGCATACACAGTACGTGAGTGTACATATGATCTGGTGTGGCTTCGTCCCAGGTTTCTCGCACTCTGCATTCACCTTTGGCATTGAGAGCCACATCAGCCAGTCCAACATCAATGGAACACTAGTGCCTCCTGCTGCCCTCATCTCCATCCTGCAGAAGGGCCTACAGTATGTGGAGGCAGAGATCAGCATCAATGAGGTGAGGACTGCAGGCAGACAAGTCTTTCAAGTCTAGCACTGATCTCCATGCTGGGATCTCATCAGGTGAACTGCCATGCTAGGGAAGAGTCTCAGCCTGTCTATATGAACACCATAAAAATGAAACTTGACAGTTCAGTCAACATTTGCAAAAATAACTGATATATAGTATAATCAAATGGCCAAATATCAATCAGAAATAAATAAATGATCAAATAGTTACCAAGCTGCTTCTGTTTTGTCAGGTTTGAGGGTTGTTTAGTTAATTGAATGGTGTTAGAATTGAATTAGTTTGTTGAAATTGTTTGGATTTTGATCACCCATTTTGATTATGTCTGAGCAGGACGGTACAGTCTTTGATGGCCGGCCCATCGAGTCTCTGTCCCTGATTGATGCGGTGATGCCAGATGTTGTGCAGACACGGCAGCAGGCCTTCAGGGAGAAGCTGGCTGCACAGCAGCAGACGTCTGGAGCTGCTTCAGCCACCAGCGGCAGCAGCCAGCAGAAACCAGCAGAAAACGGGGAGGTGGTCAATGGAGACGAGAACGGCACCCACAACTTGAGTAAGGACATCTGCTTCTCCAGTGCTGCTCGGCACACTGTGGGCTTTCAATATCAGTAGATGCAATGCCATCAAAAACCGTGCGGTTTCTGTTTGGGTGATGAGAATGTGAGATGTCTTTTGTTCACCTTGATGGCACCACAAGCAGTTAGGCAACAGTTGAGATTCAGCGCAATCTGAGCAAACCACCTTTTTTCTTTTTCCCTCCCAGACACTGAGTGGATGTTAGAACAGCAGAACATTTTTTGTATAAAAGTCAGAATTTTGAGAAACTGAGGGTGGTGTAAAGAATAGGCGGCGCAGTTGCTAGCTCAGATATTCTCCAAGCCTTGAGATTGTCTTTAAATTGGCTTCATATTAAGTAGTTTCTAAGAGCAAAAGCATCAGCTTGTAGTCCATCTGAAAGGCTGTTTCTCTCCTCACTGTGCTGATGCCTTCTGTCGCTGATTACATGTTTTTGAGGGAGTCTAAGTTTGTATTGGCCCTCCAGCCAGCCGAGCTGATGAGAGAGCGCCCATTCCAGCCTTTAGAAAGTTAAGCCTGGCTGTGTGTTGGCAGATAACCACTCGGAGCCCATGGAAATGGATGGGGAGGTGGAGATCCCAGCCAGCAAGGCCACGGTGCTGAGGGGCCACGAGTCAGAGGTGTTCATCTGCGCCTGGAACCCTGTCACTGACCTGCTGGCCTCAGGGTGAGTCCCAACACGTGCACGCACACACAGTTACACTTCATTCCACATTGTATGTGATGGGGGAATGCGTTAACGATGGTATGCACAAGTTTATGATCATTTGATTAACTGGGTAGAAAATGTAACTAATTTGAAGTCAACCTGTCATGTTTGTGTAGGTGGTTAAAAAACTCAACTGATGCATTCAACATAGTGGTAAATTTGCAGATATTGGTATTGCCACCGGTTCTCACTGTGCTCTGCGTCCTGCAGGAACAAATTAGTGCACACAGTATTTGAGCAATTGTGCTCTTAGCGTAGCTGTCTTTATTTGGGCATTTTGTTGCTGTAGGTCGGGAGACTCCACGGCAAGGATCTGGAACCTGAATGAGAACAGCAACAGCAGCTCCACACAGCTGGTACTCAGGCACTGCATCCGAGAGGGAGGCCAGGATGTCCCCAGCAATAAGGATGTCACTTCTCTGGACTGGAATGTGAGTGAGACAGCTAGAGTGACTAGGGCTGCTGTGGGAAATGATCTGACAGCCTGCAGCACATCAGTGGTGCTTTAAGGATCATACTCACATTTTCCTTGTAAGTGGACAGCCAGGTAATTCATTTTCATTTTTTTTGTGTATCATTTTATCAATTTGTGTCTTCTACATAGAGTGATGGAACTCTGCTAGCAACTGGATCTTATGATGGATTTGCAAGAATATGGAGAAAAGATGGTATGAGGACACACTGTTGAACACTTATATACACATATACATATATATATATATATATATATATGAAGACACTTGGATAAATACGATAATTTTCCAAATAAAAGACACAACTTATATGATATAAGCACAGCAGGGGGGTTTAGGCAAATTACAAAACAAAGCTGTGTATTAACCACAGCTTAATGAACATTACTTACAATACATCTGAGTGAGAGCATGATGGAATGAGAGGATAGATTGAGGAAAATAATTCACATATTATTCCCATGCACAGTTGGATGGCCCTCTTCCATGCATCAACCTCATATAGCTGAAGTGGGTTTGCAAAATCAGTGTGCTAACCTTGGTTAATAGGAAATAATTGAACTGAAAATCTTCTTCACAGGAAACTTAGCCAGCACCTTGGGGCAGCACAAAGGGCCTATATTTGCACTAAAATGGAACAAGAAGGGGAACTGTATCCTCAGTGCTGGAGTTGATAAGGTACAATTTCTTGTTTGCGATGAGTTCCAGTGCTTTGAAAGTCAAATAAAATGTTGTAGCAAGTTTTAAAGGCTGCCAAAATTCCAGTGCCTTATTCTTGTGTCCTGACTGTCACAAACAGTAAACCAAGTGGTGATGTATCCACTTCTCTCCACAGACGACAATCATCTGGGACGCACACACGGGTGAAGCTAAACAGCAGTTCCCTTTCCACTCGGGTCAGTACTGGAATAGAGCAGACTGTGCAACTGTCTAGTCCCCATATGCCTTGCAGCTGTCAGAAAAAGAAGCAATGACAACATTACTGTAAAGTGTTTATATTTTCTTAATGAGCCTCAATGCTTCCATCCTGTAGCTCCAGCGCTGGATGTGGACTGGCAGAATAACACAACATTTGCGTCATGCAGCACAGATATGTGCATTCATGTCTGCCGCTTGGGCAACGATCGACCACTGAAGACCTTTCAGGGACACACAGTAAGCAGTGCTTTTGTTTTCTGGATGGTGGTACAGTTACTAATAATTCTGTCATTTCTTTTGGACAGCAGTTGAGTGGGGAGCGGGGGAGGAGAAGCATCTTTAGTTTCTATATAGCTGCTGGTTTGTGTTTCAGAATGAAGTTAATGCCATTAAATGGGACCCATCAGGGATGTTACTCGCCTCCTGTTCTGATGATATGACTTTGAAGGTAAGAGGGGGGTGATTGGTCCTGAAAATGTGCAACAGTAAAGCATGTTTACATTTCTAGCCCTTTTTCATACAGTTATAATGCAGTTATACCCTCTAATACATTTCTCTGTTTTAGAGCCAACCAATGTAGATGTTTCCTATTGCTAAATCTGATTTGGCTCATCCAAATATTGAAGTGTCCTAAACACTTAGAGAGCGATATACTTTTTGTATTGTTTGGGTTGCTGTATTAAAGGCACACTAGGTAACATTTTAGGCTGTTTTTAGGTAATATACCAGTTTGGTAGATTTAGGTTAATTTAGCAGCTTAGATGAATTCATTAGCATAGCAGATGAAATGGTTTATGACGGGGTGCATGAAGGCTCTCTCAGCTCCCCCTACTGCTTCTTCGCGCAGTTACAACACTTGCAGTTTGGCGACAGTGCCCCCATGTCAAACATGACTCTTTGGAAATGATCATCGCTGGTTGCTATTCTTTGGTTTGCAAACAAATCCACATGTATTGGTGAGAATTTCTGACACTGTTGTTAGTTAAAAAATGGGTGACTGTAGGGGGAGTGCCGTAGGTAAAAAATTGCTTGCCTGGTGTGTCTTTAATCGGTGTCTATAGAATTGGCTTGAATGAAGATTGAATGTCGTAGTTCCCAGAACTGATTCCTGAAGGGTGTCACATGTTAAGGCCACTCTTACCAGATTTAAAATGGATGACAAAGTAAACTACAAAAATGAAAGGATAAGGGAGAGAAATATGACTGTGTCTTCCTGACACGCATATCTTCATCTTTCAGATCTGGAGTATGAAGCAGGACTCGTGTGTCCATGATCTCCAAGCTCACAGCAAGGAGATCTACACCATCAAATGGAGCCCCACAGGCCCTGGCACCAATAACCCCAACTCCAACCTCATGTTGGCCAGGTGATGCATCACATGTATAGACAAAAGAGATGTTAGGACCTAAAGGGCTAAACTCTGCATAGGACTAGCTGATGGACTGGCTTTTTGGAATATATAACATTTGTTAGGACACCATGCTTCTCAGCATGTGATTTGTGCCAGCAGAGCAGCATTGCGTCAGAGAAATAACACTCCAGGACTTGATATTCTCACACTGTAGTCATTAACTCTGGCCACTGATCTCCCAGGGGTTCTCTGTGAACCACAAGAACAATTACTACTACTCATTCCTTCTCTTTGCCTTGTGAAAATCTCACTGGCCATCATCTATTCAATATCCTTAGAGCATCATTCCAGCCCACATCTCCCAACAACCTCCAGAGCAAAGGAGCCCAAAATAAATTTGGCACACCTCATGTCTGTCGTTTGATGGAAAAGCTGTCTGAATTCTCAGAAGATTAATACTTGCAGTCCAATTAACACCCGTGCTAAAAATGCCTTTTTCATTTTGTCACCAGCGTATCATGGTCTAACGCCTTTTTAATCTGCAAACTTAACTTGGCTAATTAGATGAGTGCTTGTACGAGTTATGTGTACTTATTCCAAAGTCTAATGTACCACATATGAGATCTGCTGGCCCACTATACCGGAAGCCCTAAATGCTCATGCAGTGCTTTCTCTGTGTAGTGCATCTTTTGATTCTACCGTGCGGCTATGGGATGTAGAGAGGGGCACCTACATCCACACGTTGACCAAACACCAGGAGCCTGTCTACAGCGTGGCCTTTAGTCCAGATGGGAAGTACTTGGCCAGTGGCTCCTTTGACAAATGTGTCCATATTTGGAACACTACGGTGAGTAGTTGGATCCTGGGACAAATCATAGTGACCTGAATGCTATAGTTGTGCAGTCTACTGCATGCTCCTCCATGTGAACCTGAGCACTCTTGTCTTCCCAGAGTGGAGCACTGGTGCACAGCTACCGGGGAACAGGTGGAATCTTTGAGGTTTGCTGGAATAGCACAGGAGACAAAGTTGGAGCTAGTGCTTCGGATGGCTCAGTAAGTCAGACTGAACTAGAACTTTCCACTATCTTGGGTATTCTGTCCTTTTTGTGGCCCTAAAATCACTTTATTTTCTTGTCTTTTCTCAGGTGTGTGTTCTCGATCTTCGGAAATAAACAAGTGGACTGGATGGACACTGAACATCTGTGGCTTGATGTCTCTCTGAGCTGAGGATAGTTGGGGCATTGGCAGCCATGTTCTCTCTGGATTTGAATGGCAGGCAAAAAGGTCTGATTTGGCAGAAGCAGGAACATCATGAGGACTAAGGGGGGCTGGGCTTTAAAGATGCCTGTAGCTGACAAAAACCAAAAGAAATGAGTGGGCTGCAGAATATGTATTGGCAAGAAGTCTCATCCCCAGAGCCTCGTGCTCGGCCAAGAAACATTTCTGCCTCAGATGAGCCGCTCACAGAGCACGTGCCACGGGGCTGGACTTCATCCTCTGTCTTGCTGTCACTGAGGAAAGCTTCAAGAGCAAAGACAGGACTCTAGATGGGGATCTTGGACCTGCTGTCAGAATGATCAAGGGGATTAGAGTTAAGAGACAGTTGAGCTGGAGTTGGCCAGTGCTTTTATGTGCTGCTGTTGCTGCTGCGGCGGAAGACATGGCGAGGTTTCCACCTCTCTGCCAGTACGGCTCGGTGTGCACTATGAAAGAGGTGGAGGGGTAGCATCAGCACTGGCCTTCACAATGTTGTTATTTTGTCTTTCTCTTGTTAAGAGCCGTTAACCTTCACAGAGCAGGGAGGACATGACGGAATGCTACTTGATGAACTTGTGAGTTTTCATTTTTGGAGGTCAGGGGAAGGGGGCGGGGGGGGGCTCATCTTGATTGTGCTGTATTCAGTCTGACAGTGTCTGTAAACAACAATCTGCTGAGGCTGAAGTTTTATCAAAACAGTTTCTTCCCTTGGTTGAGTAAGACTTCCATAGGCATCTGTTGACAGCTAGTAGAAAGGGTTCATATATTATGTACATTGTCCCCACTGGATGTAAATTTACTGAATGTAAACATGTAAAATACTTAAGTACACAGATTTATATACTGTGTATATATGCTTATGTACAGTCCACTCAAATGTTATGCTCCAGAGGCTCACAGCTTGTTTACTTTTCTTGGATTCTTGCTTTGCTAACGTTTATCTGAAGCATGTTAAACATGCCATTCCTTTCTGTTCTATACTAGTCCTGATCTCATACTAGGGCCCGTGCCCTGTGCTGACTAGGATGGGGTGAATGTGCAGCACATGGAGCCCACATGAGGCCCCTGCCTCGCTCACGAAGGCCAGAAAGCACCTCCACCCTCTCGATTCTCAGTTTTGGTTTTGTTCCCATCCTGAACTCTGCTACATACTATGGTCTTGCTCTCATCAAGTACTCGTGTATGCTGAGGGCTGGACGTCACATACAGGCATTAGAAAACTGATGATTTGAAATGGACCCGTGGTCCTGGTGCTGCCTCGTCAGCGAGTTGCAGTGCACCAGTCTGGTGAGAGACTGGTCGCACTGCTGAGGTCTGCGCTCTGAACCTCTCCATCTGGTCCCGGCCTTCTGCCACTCTGCACCAGGTGGAGACTGTGGACCGGCTGATAAACAGCCTCTGAGCAGTCAAGCAAAAGTCCTGCTGTAGCTCTGATGGCGTGATGTTGGTAGGCTTGGCCATGACTGCTATGATGAGTTCCTCCCCCCAAAACACAGAAATGAAAAAGGAATGGCAGAGCACCAGCTGCAACCACAACTGACCCTGCTGAAATGCATGTGACAAGTCTAGCTTTAAGTTTTGTACTGTATATTTGATTGTTTTTTTTTTTATAACACAGGATGCTGTTGTGTCTTTTGACTAAGAAGCCACATTTTTTCACATACCAGTTTTGTTGGGGGGTTCCCTCTTTTTGGTTCAGTGCAGTGAGTTTAGTAGAATTGTAAAGTGCACTTTTTCAGACATATGGGTCCGCCTTTGTTTTTCATTTTTTCGCCAAAAGAGGAAGACCATTGTTTTATGGCTGTTTTTTTACACAACATACTGACATTGGTTGATGGTTCACTGTTTTCTGATTTCATTCCTTGCCAAGAGCTGTTATTGTCTGTGTCAGACTGAGAATGGAATTGTGGTTGGTTGCCAACTGGGCATGCTGAGAGACCTGGAGCTAAGCAAGGGCTGTGATGGCTATACCTCACCCCAGTCTGGGGGAAGGGCATCTGTTTCCAAGATGAAAATGAAGTCGCATTCAGTGTCTCAAATAAATCACTCTATTTTGATATTAGAATATACTGTGTCTGTTTTCTTTGCAAACAGTCCCACTGTTTTTGCACAGCTCAGAATTATCAAGACTTTCCCTTACACATGAGTCTCTGGCTTACAAGAAAATGTTGACACTTTAAAATACATATTTATCTTTAATAAAACAAGTACAAAACAAGTACAAAAACAAATTTACACACAATGGTTTCTTGTGTCTGTAAAAATGATGAACCTAAGTGAAGCGTCATCTTTTGTAAATCGTTATGATGGCTCACTGAACACTGCCCAGAAATGATTTGTTCTGTTTATAATCAGATGACTACTGCACTGTGTCCATTGTGATAAATGTCCTGATAAAGTCCAAGTGCTGGCATGTAATACTGAGATTACTATATTTCCATGAGTGTGGGATCAGGTTCCCATGAAATCCTTTTAGAGGAAATCTAAAAATGAAGGGATGTGCTTGAGAGGGAACATTAGTGCCAGAGTACTTAGGCGGAATGTAAAGCAACTGCTGAAATGAAATGGGCAAAGTCCTAGACATCAAAGAGCACACTGGTTGGTAGGTGAGTCGGCTTTGAGGCCCATCTAGTGCTTTGAGGAATTCTCCAGCGACTCCCCATCTGCATCTACATCCTCATAGT
Organism: Tenualosa ilisha; assembly: GCA_015244755.2. Classification (NCBI taxonomy): domain Eukaryota; kingdom Metazoa; phylum Chordata; class Actinopteri; order Clupeiformes; family Clupeidae; genus Tenualosa; species Tenualosa ilisha. Next base: position 2,836,691 of record PYXC01002596.1, read on the forward strand.
CTCGCAGCTCACTGGAAATGTGGATTTCAATTGTACTAGACTCTGAACCTAGCAAAACAAAATGAGGGAAATGACCATGTTAATTATGGTATGTTCCCGTTGGTAAGCATAGTGTCTCTACAGTGGCCACAGAGCATTTACTAAGGATGTGAAAAAAAATTCCCATTTCACAAGTGTACTAAAAACCACAAAAATGTGCATCTCTTTATCAATGTCAGAATCTTATGTTAGTGGTTAGTTACAACAACCATCATTACAGCTCACCTACATTCATTAACTAAAAGAAAACACGGCAACTGTGAGGATGTTTTTATTGGACAAGAGAGCACAACATGTTTTACTGATCAATTTTTATGTCAGATGTGGCTTTGCACTGCATCACTACAAAAAACAACAAATGTCCCTTAGAGTTTCATATATTGCTACTACTGAGCTATTCTTATGATGACATAAGGTGATAAATACAAATGTATTGGCCCTTCTTTAAAAGGGGTAAAACTGGGGTAAAACTCTATATAGAGCTCACGACAGGCCGAAAACTTCCCACAATCATAAAGGATTTGTTCCTCAAAATATAAACTTAACAACGAAAATATCCTGAAATATCTTTGGAGAACATAGAATTGCTACATTGTAGTGCTACCTGAACAATAACTTCACTTCACATGCATAATAGACTGTCTTTCTGTCCAGGTGTAGCAAGTACTGTACACGTCTGAACCTCTCACCACACTAGTCAGTCACTTCCACCCCAGTGGCCAGAGCTGCCATTAAGGTCCTTAAAGACAAGCGGAGCACAGAACACAGCAAGCACACAACAGGCACTTCAGCACACACATGCATGGCATAGGCCAACAAGCAGCATGGGGATCTTGTCAGCAGTATCGGGCTTGGTGCTGTGCCTGTCACCAACCCTGATACACTGGGGAGCTCTGAGTGCCCTGCCACAGGCCGTTACCTTCTGAGAGGACGCTGATGCCATCGGAGGGATGGTGCTGTTGCCCGTTGCCAGCCATGCTCTTCTTGGCCTCCTGCACGTGGCCCTGGTAGAACAGTGTGGAGCCCACCACCGGGTTGTAGCCCCCCGCCGCGGGCACAGACGTGGAGGCAGAGTCCCAGGCCAGCTCCCTGCGGTGCTGCAGACTCAGGTCCACATCAAAGCCTGTCCAGCCATGGAAGGCCAGTGTGTTAAGGAACCCTTGCATGGGGTTCAAAATGGCCTGGATAACACAAGTGGGAATATTCAAATGTAAAAACAATTTCACTTTGGTTTTATATTCTAGCAGGTTTATATTTTGAATCTTTTGCCATAGCACAGTTTAATGTGGTGCTTCCACTCACCATAATGAACCATGTTATGAGCACAGCATTTCGGATATTTTTCAGATGATTGGCTTTGATGTCCTCTTGCATCTCCAGATAGAAGAGCAGGCTCTCATTGATGAGATTGGGCAGCCAGCTATAAAAGCAGGGAAAACAGTAGAGAACACAGTTCCCCTTGCTTTTTAAAAGCAACAAATCAAACATTTCTAAGAACTGAACAGAACATTGTTCATCTGTATCAAATCTACAGCAGGGTCTCAGATCAGCTGCAGAGACATGCTTATGTCTTTGTAATGAAAAATGTATGGAATGTTTTTGTAAGGGATAATGTCCCTGTCTGAATGACAAATGAAAAAACTCAGCTCAGCTCAGTTACCATGACAAATGAGGAACCTGATGTAACAAAAAGCAAGTCAAAAACACATGGACACCATTGGATATGGAAGAGGAGAGAAAAAGTTATCACACTTCAGCATACCATTTCCCCCAAAAAAGAAATGGCATATGCATTTAATGTTACTTTGTTAATCCAGAGGATTTCTTACCATATAAAGAACACCAGCATAATTTTGAAAAAGCGTATTTTAATCTCTGTTCCCAGGCGCCTCTCATTTTCTGTGTAGATTCCTTGCCGGCCTTTCAATAAGGACGTAACTGCAGAGCAAAGGGAGAAAGCGAGGGGTGATGAGCTGGACATGGATGATCTCTGTCCCTGGTTAAATAGCAATGCTGCCGTCTAGGAGGCGCAGTCAAAATGGCCTGTGATATTTAAAAATTACCTTTTGCTCTAAGAGACGGAAAAGAAACTGTGGTATGAGACTGTGATATGAATTCATTGATCTGTGGAAAACCCAATCATCAAACCCCTGCGCTTGACAGAATTTTCACTCAGCAAGCTAAGAAAGGCCAGAGATCCCAACTGAGGTGGGACAGTAGACTGTCAAAGTAGATTAACACATGATTTTCAATAGACTTTAGTGATCATAATATACTGACTATACTGTACTGGAATTTCAGAAATGTAGTAATGTGACCTATAGTGTTTGTTGTAAATAAAATATGTCATTAGGTTAAATGCATATGTAAACTAATAAATATGCTAAAAAATATCACAACCAGCAACATGCCTAGCAGCCAGAGCAATGGTACCCTGCCTCAGCTGAACAGCTGAAGCTAAGCAGATGTGGGCTTGGTTAGTATTGGGATGGGAGACCCCTGGGAAAACTGAGGTGGTGGTGGGTGGCCAATAAATGGTTCTCTTGCCTCTGGCCTAAGAACAATCCCAGAGCAGTGTATTCATACATAAGTAGTAACAATAAAGTTGAATCTAATCTAATCAGTGATGGGGACACTGCTGTAAGAGAGGCTGTCTTTCTAATAAGATGTTAAACCAAGGTCTTGACTCACAGTGGACATAAAACATTCCATGGCACTTGTCGCAAAGGGTAGGGATTCCCTGGTGTCCTAGCTAACGTCACAATCTGACCCCCAAATCATCCCCCACTGTAACTGGCTCATTCATCCATTCCCTCGCTCTCCATCTCAAGATGGTGTGTGGTGAGCGTTCTGGTACGTAACGACTGCCGTGCATCACCCAGGTGGGTGCTATACATTGGTGGTGGTTAGTGAGGCCTTCCACTGTAAATGTTTTGGGTATCTTGAAAAGTGCTACAGAAATGTAAGTAGTAGTACATGAGGGACTTACCAGCAGACACAGTCCTCGAGAAGAGAATTGGGTTGACTATGAGCACAAGCAGCATTGGGGCGTATGTAGTGATATAGTGTGGTATGGCATGCTGAAGCCCATTCTCACAGCTGGAACAAAGAGTTATAGAAACAAAAACATCCTGATTTCCATCTCATGTGTCTATAAGTAGTATTAAACATCACTCTGCTTCAATCTTACATAGCCAACAATACTGCATATAATTTACTAAGTTCCCATTTAGAAAACATTACAAAACTTTAGATATCATTGCTAAGCTGGAAACATTTCAAATGAAAATTCCCAGTGCCACTAGGCTATAACTAATAGACCAAATCAAAGAATAAGTAGCCTAGTAAATCCTAGTCACCCAGCAAGCCCACTTGTGTAACCCACCTGGAGATAGATGGGTAATAGAGCATGGCTACCCCCTCCACACACAGCAGCACAGCCAGGCCCCAAGTGATCATGTGATATAACACTATGGTGCTGCCAAAGGAAGAAGCACAATGTGGGTTAAATGGCTCAGAAAGAGTTGATCATGTGGGGAGGGTCACAGGGCATAAGCAGCATACCTGATACCAGCAGACCTTTTCACCACCAAGAAGACATCTACTGCATAGCAAAAAGTCCACCAAAACGATGCACTGAAAAACAGCTGGATCCACATCTGTCAGATTCCAAGAGAAGAAGTCATTATATAATTACACACAATACAAATTTTCTGCAAGTGAGCAACTGTGATAGCCAAGATATCTTACAATAGTCCTACAATCGCCCCCAGACACATGAGTAGATCTACTTTCAATGTTCTACCAATTGTTTCCCAAAATAACTCTGAGGAGCACTGGAACAAAAAATGTTACATGAAACCGAATACCACCAGACTGATTCACTTCTAGAGAGGATGTCTTGCTCTAAATAAAGTTGCTCTCCCCTTTCTGCTTTGTCTCCCGCTGGAGGCAAGCTTTTCTCCTGAGCTCCACAACAATAGAGCTTTCAGCTTTCACTTGCTTTTAGAGGTGGGAGAAAAATGATCTGGTGATATAAGCATTTCTGCTTACTACACATTATTGTGAAATCTTTACTGTATGTTGGCTGTTAAATTCGGTTCTTAACATCTTGATAACTATAATCTTTTCACATACCCTGTGACAGATTTACATGTGGATTTGCAACTGGAGACTGAATGTAAATGATGCACTGCATACATACTGTAGCGGAGAATAAGGAGGCTGTTTACAATACGCACCGCACTGCCCACACAGAAGACCTCAGGCCACACACTGCTGTTATTGGTAACAGAAATTTGGCTAATGAAGTCTGGCAATCCCAGCCAGATGGATGATCTCAGAATAATACCTAGGGAGATTCAAAAATGCTTAAATTGTGTTGTCCAAGTTTAATTTATTAACGTAAATTAAATAGATTTATGACAAAACAGACAAAAATAAGCAAGAACAGAGCTATCATGTATCATCACATTACAATAGTCTTGATGAGAGACTTGAATGAATGAGGCAGCATAAGCCTGATGCTTCGATGTCTCTATCATGTAAAGTTATAAACTAACTTCAGTTCATCGTCACAAAGCCTGATCCCCTGACTGACCTTAAGTTAGGCATAACCACCCCACCCGCCTCAATTTTTTTGTCCAAGTTTCAGTCGCCTTTCATGTAAGTAAGCCTACATAGTTAACTTTACAGTTAGAAAAACTAACTGTTTAACCTACTAGTCACTTGCCATTAAAGCAAGGGCCATTACATTTTGGAACTGTTTTTATCTGAACATGCTAATTTGATGTTTTACAAAAAGTTCTGCGCAAAGCCAGTAGTCTCATTTCGTCAGGCCACATTGGCCAGACCACAGTAACAGAAATTAGCTAGGTGTGTGTTTTCTACACAGCCCTATAACAGAGGATGAGGAAAAGAAAGTGAACCTTACCTGCGCATCCCAAAATGTCGCACACGCTGATAATGAATAATATTCTGGACGATGAAGCAGGTTTGGGGAGAGGATATTGTCCAAGACGTCGGTATCCTCTTCGTTTTGGTAAAATCTGAATGATAGAAAATATAAGACTGACAGCCGCACTACCTATGCAGATGGCACCGAAGAAGAGCGGTTGGAAAGTGACCACAAATTCGGTTGAAGCATCTCGATTTGGACAGCAAAATGTCTCCAGTCGAGGAGATGCCATTATGTGGAGATTGTGCCTGAGCACAGTGTGAAGAGAGAAAGAAAAGGAAATTCATTCATTAAAGCTGGCCTGAGTTCCCAGTGAAATCACGGGTTGAGCCATCATGTGCCTCTTCTTAATCCCTCCAGTCAGGTTTTGACCACGCCGCATTTGTTGTAATCTGGAGAAAAATCTTCAGTGATATTTGGCAAGCCATTAGTAAGGTACATTTCTAAACAGACAAAACATTTGAAAACCAATCCAGTATCATGGTCAACGGTTGCATCCATAACATCTTGGCCATGAGTTTACTTGGTAGCATGACATGTCAACTTTCAGAATTAAGAGCTGTCAAGATACATTTTCATTTGGTTAATTACAATCCAGTGGAACAAAAAAATGGTTAACAAATACTGCACAAAAATACTGTAAACTAAAAAACTAATGACAGTGATGTGAACATAGGACCTAATAGGAAATCTGATATCAGATTATAATCCTGCGGACACAATACAGAGCCAAAATGTTTGCATTCATCAAAGATACCCAATGGTGAAGACTTAAAGTGCTTCCATTTCCAAAGGTCATGCAAGCATCTGTCAAAATAAGCCTGTTGCTGCAAGATGATGTGTCTCAAATCGACAGAATGTCTTCATTGCCACCTAGTGGTTGTAGGGGGCGTGCTGAGAACAACAGCAAGAAATGCATTATTATCTTGGAAGTGCTATTATATGTTTGGTGGTGTATGTTTGCATATGTTTGCATTGTATTTTAAAGTGTAAATGTGAGAAGTGACAATGGAATGTCCATTGTATATTCATGGAACAGACTTTTAGGCTAATCCTTGCAGTGCAAGCAGGCTTACCCTAGTTAAAATGCTGCAAAAGTTGCTGAGTGAGTTACACAAACGTGATAGATTAGTGAACTAGAGTGAGAGTTGCCAGCTTGCCTTGGTCTAGACACACTTTATCACAGGTATCACAGTGCAGCTATTCAGAGGGAGTTGTTTGATGTACATGACATACTTCACCCCACACATATGAGAGAGATACTCACAACCTGAAAATGTGGAAAATTGTAAGTGTCCATGTCAGAGACATAACTGTCAATAGTACTTCAGTGCGGGAGGATTGTAACAGATTATTCTTAGCTGTCTGGGAATGCAAATGATCCCACAGATACCTCATGTGTAGCAGAGTGGAATCAGGAGTGACTGCTAGAGATCCAGTCAGAAAAATCCTCTGAAATAACATGCTGCCATGTTTCAGCTTCAGCTAGAATTCATAAGATGATCTTGTCAATCAGTGAAATCTCAATACCACAAGAATGCCGAAAGCATTCTTGCCAAAATTTGCAGCACCACTGCACATACCTGTTTACTGACTTCATGTCGGGGTTGCATAACATCTCCTGTCATGTCATATGTTGCCTTCATGAACAAGCTTTTAATGTACCAAACAGTATGTTTAGCATTCTTTTGGAGAAACAAATCCAAATTTCCTCTTTCTTTGTGCTGCTTCTTCCTCCTCTCTCTTTCCCCCACCCTCTTTTCCTACCAGCTTGTTTCCAGCTGGAGATGATGTATGTGTGTGGACAATGCCAGTGTCAGATTTCAAACCTGCTCAACATTCCCCTGCCTTTTCAGTGAATTTCCATTGACTCTAATGGCTCTTGTGTGTGTGTGTGTGCGTTTGTGTGTGCATGCTCATGCATGCACACGCCCGTTTGCATGCCACAGAGCAGCCCTACCTATTCAGGACAGGAGCTTTAGACATTATAGACTACTGTCACTGCCCTGGAAACAATGGCTGCATCCGAGGGCTTTGGGAATATCCAAAAAAACCAAGCACAACAAACTGGACAAATGGTGTTTATATCAAACCCACTGCTTGTTGGTAAGTAGCCATAATGCAAACAGAAGAGGCAGTGTTGCATCAGACCTTGTTCCATTTTTGTCCATTTCCATCTGTTTTGACTTTGTTAGATACAGAATCTGATTGGTCTCCTATTCACGATGCTGCATACAATGGAAGGCTTCTGTCTCTGAACCGCATTACTAAACTGGTAAACATATTGTTCTTATGTGCTTTTGAAGCCATTACCCAACACACTAGCAGTTCCTGTTTTGTTATAGTAGCTGCCTTCCTGTGATCCTCTCATGCTAACTGTCATGTATTATGTGTAGTGCAGAATGACTGCAACGTTCATGAAAATCTGAAATGAGGTGAAATGTGTATTTATGTGTTTGTGTCTTTAGGGAACCAGTGTTAACTTGGTCACACTTGACCAGGTTTCTCCCCTGCATGTAGCGTGTATGCAGGGACACACTGCCTGTGTCAAAGCCCTGCTGGAGCATGGAGCCAGTGTGAGTAGAAATGGCCCATATGCACTTCGCTTTACTTTTTGCTATGAAATTGGTTGTCATGTGTTTTGCTACCAATATTTGGCCTATTTCTCTTGCAACAATACTGTCTCTGTGTGCACAGTGGAGTCCCACCCTCTAACACCCCCTAAGGCAAGACAAAAAGTCACATGTTAGATCAGGGCAATCAGCTTATTTCCCCACAAGTTCAATCTGCAGTCTTGTTTGAAATACTAGACTTTTCAAAAATAACCCAAACATTCATCCTCTGAAATGCATAGAAGCCAGTGTAGTATATGTGACAGATGGGTGAGCCAGGCTCTTCTGTGCATGCAGGTGAGTATTCGGTCTGTAGACGGGAACACCCCCCTCTCAGAAGCGTGTGGCCGTGGGAATGCAGCCTGTGTCAATCTGCTCCTGCAGCATGGGGCCTCACCTCAGGGTGCAAGCACCTCCGCCTCCCCCATCCACCAAGCTGCTGCCAAAGGTCAGAGGGCAAATACTTTATTCCAACTTCCATCACAAGTTGTGTCTGTGGCTCAAGTCAATGATTGTCTGGACACTGATGCAAAAGCAACAATGCTAAACTGCGTTGTTTGTCCTTGCTGCTCCATGTTTAGGCCACATAGAATGCGTTGAGAGTTTGCTGAAGTATGGTGTAAACATTGACCAGGACACTGATCAGTCAGGGTCTCCTCTCTACACCGCTTGTGCCAATCAGCACCCCAGCACAGTCAGGAGACTGCTACAACTAGGTACTGTATTGTTCTCTAAGCTATAACACACACACACACACACACACACACACACACACACACACACAGTTGAATAACTCAGCACTCAGCACTAGATTCATATCATTTGTCATTCTGCAATAATCATCTGTTGTAATCTGTATCATTATCATCCACAGAATGTATATGCCTGTGTCCATTCCCATTAGTTGCTAACACTCATGGTGTCTCTACAGGTGCCAGTGTAAACTGCGGTAAGGATGGAGACTCTCCACTGCACATTGCTGCCCAGCTGTCTAACCCTGAACTTGTCAGGATTCTACTGGAGCATGGAGCTGACCGCACGGCCCGGAACAAAGCAGGCAAACAGCCTGTGGACATGGCACCCGCTAACATTGCTGTGGTGCAACTGCTCAAACAGACCACTGGCAGCGCTGTTTAAACTTTTCCTCCTCTACAACTGGACACTCAATAAGTGACTATAATGATGTTTATCAGAGGTAACATAGCCTCATGTGAGACTTCACATCAGTCATTTCAAGGTGTAGTGCGGAACACATAAAAGGACAACATCACATTTTTCCCTCCAGAATATTTCTTCCTTAAAGGACATGGAAGATGGAAATCTATAAGATATGTTACCATAGCTACCACTAGGGGGCATGCTGATACCAGGATCACAAAAGCCATATATTCTGGATGAACACCAAAGATGTCATGTTTACATTATGAATAGGATCATTCTTTCAAACTTGCCGACAGACATGCCACATTTTAGTTGTGTTATGTCAGTCTAAGTGTTGCACATGATGAGTTTGCACTGATGCAGCTGTACACATCTGTGAATAACCTATAGTAAACAAGCCCAGACAAAAAGAGCATTTTTCATTTATGTCCCAGAGCAAGACAACTTAAATATAATTAGATTATAACTAGATTAGATTAATTTTGACATATAAACATGTTAGCACCATTTTACCTTGCTTACCTCTGTGCCATTCACACTTTGATAAGACACTGTGTTAATACAGTAATATACTTACAAAATTATTTGTATTGTCACTACCATACCAATTTATTAAAAATAGTAATTTTCTAGTCATCATTCCACACTTGCACTTGCACTTTCAAAACACATCAGCATTAGATGACCTTGAATGCAGAGGATTCTGTAGAGGCAGCCTATGATCAGGCTCTGATAGACTGTCTGCAGCCCCAGTGACTCTGGCCTGAGTGAATCCAGTGGTCTGGCCCCAGCCAGGGCGATGCTAATCAGTATGGACAGGTCATGCCATAGCCCTCGATCTGGTCCAGCTGCATAAATGTTTCTGACTTGAAGATGTAACTGGCTTGCCATGCGACCAAAGCAATGGTAACAATGACAGCTGTCAAGGTATTGCACTTGAGGCTGTGACATTTAAGGACCAGCCTAAATGAAATAGTGTAATTAAAGATACAGTTTAGATGCTACAAAACTGTGATGTAAAAGGATGTGACAGGTTATGTAAATCTGCCCAGGTCATAATCAGGTAACTGCTCTCTGCAATATTCTCTTCAAAGCAAGAGTCCCCAGGGCATTGGTAATTCCAGAGAAGCCATGGAATTATTTGTAACTCATCAACACTTATTGATTCCTTTCCCCAATTTGTTCCTGTAGGTAAATTGTTGCTTCGCCTCCATACAGAAATGCCTTGAGCTCTGCTTCACTTCATCCGTGTTCAATGTCTAGTCGATTTAGTGGTTGCAGACCACTGAGATGTGAGCACTGGAACAGAGCATCTTGCTTGCTGTAATTAACAGTGTAGGAAATCAAGTTCTAACCTCTCTTTGATCCCTCAGTGAGCCAATGGAAGCCATGCAATAGCACTCACGGTGCTTCTAGTCTCAGGCCAGCAATAGCAGCTCAAGTTAGGCAGGGTTCCAACAGTCCGCCTGCCATCTCATGGCATAGTAGCACTTTAGAGCTAACCTCAACTCCTCCCATTCTCCCGCCTAAGGCTTTTACATTACATCCCCCCAGGAGGCCTAACATTTCACATCCATCCATCCCCTGCCAAATACAGCAGCACTTAGCACTCAAGCAGCACCACTGCTGTTCAATGCCGGCCAACAGCAAATAAAGCACCTTTTTCACCTGGATGCACTTTTTTGCTTTACAAAAAAAAAAAGAAAAAAAAATCCAAGCTGAAACCATTAACGAAAGGGAAGAGAAACTTTCTGAACCAGTTCTGATAATAGAAACCCAGTGACCATAACACAAACAGATAAATACTACAAAACATGATACGCCTTCAATCTTAGAAATGTAATTTGAGTATAGAGCAAATCGTCTGCTTATATGACTGCAATTCCATGCTTGATGGCTATCCATGCATGTCTCCTGATTCTTGCATGTGTGGCTCCCTCATCGCCATGACCGCCCTGTGGCAGATCTCTTCAGATACCCTGGCCTCCTGCTGAGCTCTCTGATTGGATTCTGCTCACATATCTAACACGGCAGTAATTGCTCTGATATTTATAGTTGTATGCTTTGGGTAATTAAAACAAATAGACATGGTAGCAGTCAAAAAACACCCAGTGTCCTGCACACTTGTGGACTGAACAGAGGCAGAGGCAAAGGCCCATTTCCCTTGGTGTTGTAATTAATGACCTGGCTGGAGACGGGATGAAGAGCTCCACTGCTTCTCAGCATCAGAGGAGCCTCAGGAGAGAGCTGGCCACTCTGGAGGAGAGGGCAAGGGAGCTCAACATGGAGGCCAGCGAAATACAGATGAACTCAAGCAAGGAAACACACATGAGGAACTGAATGGTCTAATGAATAAGACAAAACAGGTCTTCCTCAACAAAATTAGATTTAACTGCACAGCCCTGGCAGTTTCATGCATAAAGATCATCTGCTATTTGATACATCTACATCACAAAAATAAGACAAACTTTTCATTTTATTGATGTTGCATATACACTGTATATTATATAAGTGAAATACTGTACACCTGATCCGAAAGTTAATTTCTAAATTAAGAACATCTATTAATTAAATTATAATATTTATTTGATCATGATGAGTAATAAAAATACCTACACTTTGAAACCACATGGTCAGCCTTCCCTGTTCCGCCTTTGCTCATCTCAAGCACAGTTCTCTGAGAGAGCAGCTTCTGTCCCACATAGTTAGCACATGATTCACTCTCAACAGTTTCCATGATGCCCATGGGAAAAGCTTTCCATATTTTGGTCATTGTGTTTCATGAGAGGTTTACTTTAGTCCAAAAAGAGGCCAAAGGATTCTAAGAGTGGAGTCAGGAAGGGTCTGTGGAGTAGGAGGAGGTCCATATTAAGTACATGGTGGAGAAGCTGAAAGCCATCAGGATAGACACCAGGACCATCAGAAGCTTCTGGGTCTGCAGGCACGAGTCCAGCTTCTGCTCCAGCCTGGAATTAATGGCCATGAGCCGTACAAGCTGTAGCAAAAACAATAGATCAATCAGCTCCACCTGCATGTACAAATCAGTCAAAGCTTCACCTTACTCAGAAACCTAGGGTTCTAAATTGACATCAAGACCATGAATGAACCAGTCAGAATCTGGACAATGAGCCCCATTTGCAAGGGACTTACCGTAGTCTGGAGGTCCTGATGACCATTGGTGCCTGAGGCCAGTGGGCTCTCGCTGAGAGACGGGCTGAGGATGGGCTTGGCACTCTCCACAACATGGCAGCGCAGTCTGGTGGGGGAAGAAAGAGGGAGCACAATATCAGACACACCTCACACCACGTGCTGCAATGTATGGTTTGGAAAGAACAAGATGTAAGGCAAGGAAAATAGAAAAACAGAAACAGAAAAACCAAAAATTTCATGCATCAGTGTGGACATGAAAAGTGAAAAACATGAACAACAACAGTAACCATAACAATAGGGGATACTGTAGCATCAGCTTTAGTTTGCATTGCAATGTGTACAGAGATATTTGTTTGAACTGTTCATCATTTAGACAAATTAATAAAAATAAATAAGTGAACAGAAAAAATATATATATTTTTAAATATTGCATGTATGACACAAGAGGGCATGATAAAGGTGTCTCACAACAACAGTATCCTTTTTACCTGTGCTCCATGACTTTGGCTTTGGGAACCTCCTTCCAGAACTGGGCGAGCTCAGGGGAACTGGCCCCAGCACTCTGCTCCATCTCGGCGGCCATGACGAGGAAGCGGTCCTGGGGTGATGCCTGGAACCCTGCCAGGAGCACATCATGCGCCAATCACCACCACAGAAGCACACAGTGCTTCTTCCCCACTAAGGAAATGACTGCACAAGACTGAGGCAACAGATTGTCCTGGTCTTTCTGTGTAAAAATGAACTAATCAGGCTGAATAGTGGAGAAGAGTACATTTTGGAATATTGACATTTTTTTATTTCTTCCAAAGCTAGCCTTGGCACATCCTGGGCTTTGACTAACACTTCAACACATGGAGGCCTTTGAACGTCTTATCGCTAAAAGTCTTTGCATCAGACGCCCACACTGGCCTGCAGGAAATTGGTTGAAGGAAAAAAAACCTTTGGGGGCTGCAGCCTCACAGGACGATAGGCCGCTGTTTGCCTGCCTTTCTCCCCACAACCTCTTTATTTACTCCTCCCGGAGATTTCTGAAGGCACAGTTTTTGGGAGATAACAAATGATTATTTTATCACTGCTAAAATATGTATGTCAGGGAAAAACAGCAAGAAAGCTGCACTTTGTCAGCACTTTCCCAGACAAGACTTTTTTTTGATTACCCAAGGGTCTTTGTGGTGGAAACATCTGGGAAGTGGGAAGAGAGAGCACAGATAAGTGCTGCGCTTTACAGTACCTCCATGCAACGACACCACAATATCCATGGAGGCCCCAGGTTCACAACTGCTGTTGCTGGGCTTCACTCGATACTTCTCTGGTGCTGTAGTCCGAACCTGCAGAGAGAGCATTAGATCAATACCTCCATACCACACAGACAAATCAATAGGTCTTACTTAAGCAATTTAGAACATAGATAGGGGCTGTGTTCCATCTACCTTGAAAGCCACCTGGTTTTTGGTAATGTTGCTGAGGATAATCAGGCATTTCTTCTCAGTGTCTTTGGAGCCAAAGCTCAGTTCTTCTGCTGGACTAAGAACAAAGATGTTCAAATGAAACAAGCTACAAAAGGGCCATGTACATGTTGTTTACAGACTTGAAATGACATTAAATGAGCAGCCAGGAATCTGGACCTTTTCCCCTGCAAATTAGAGAAGGTTAGACAGGATGCTGTGGTTCCAGATGATCATATCAGCATGTTGCTGTTTGGGTGAGCAGGTTGAGGGAATTATGCCAATTTTCTCAAGGCCACTCCACTTTTAAACAACCAATGCTTTATCATGTTTTCATCAATGAACATCCAGACTCTCCACAGTTGTTGACAAACTGCTAGACTGTGTACTGCCTCAGATGCCACCCAGCAAAAATACTGGTTTACTGTCATCACCTGCAGAATCAGTAGATCTTGTTGCATGAAACACAAACACCCCTTATGCTACAACATACCATAGTGTAGTCTATTACTTACGCCCAACAATACAGTAAATAAGAGATGGACCAGGACCCTGATATGTGTGTGTGGTGTTGTCATGTTTTAAGGTGTGGTGTGTGAAATGTTCCATCTAAAAGCTTTTAATATAATGTGGAAGTAAATCCCAAACCGTGGCGACATGAGTGGACGTCACCAGGTTGATCCGGGTCATAAGTGGAAAAATATCCAAACCAAGAAAGCGTGAGTGTGGAAAATAGCAGAGAAACTGAGTGAGAAGAAAATTGTGCAGTGGTCAGTGGAGGACACAAAATATTTGCTTATGATTTGGATATCCACAGATTTCCAGCTGAAGTTAGACAGCAACACTGGAAAAAGGATCTAAATAAAAATGCCGCTTTTTTTGTGGCGATGCAACACCCTTGGTCAATGATGTGCCATGGGCTAGTATACTGGTATGCAACACCCTCGGTCAATGATGCGCCATGGGCTCGTATACTGGTATGAACTCGGCCGTTCCCAGACAAGCACTTAGGTTCTCAGTGTAACTGGTGTGGGAGCTGGCTCTGATACCCGGCTGGCCGGTCTGAATACAGCTTTTGAGAGAGAGAGAGAGAGAGAGAGAGAGAGAGAGAGAGAGAGAGAGAGAAAGAGAAAGAGAGAGGTGCTCTTAAACAGTACACAGTGTGACTGCAATTACTCCTTGAAAGTACTAAACCCTTCAAAAGGATTAAAATTCCTGCCCAGCATATCAAGTTGTTGTTGCCTTGTTCGGAATTCTGGAGGGCTTTACTGTGATACTGTGCCACTGCTCCGTCTTCCCTCCTCTCCAGCCCCTTACTGCATTCTAGACTCCTGTGTTTTGCAGCCCAGCACAGCAGAGCACGGGGGAGCAAACAGCAGCCCGAGGTTCTGTGCAGTTATGCTGTCTCTTCACAGGGAGGAAAAGAACACCCCTGACAATAACAATGAACCATCAAAGGCTTTTCCTCCCAATTTCCTCCCTTGCAACGTTTACTGAGACACTTCCTCATGGACTAAGAATAGCAACAATCGCTTCATCGCTTATAATCATGGCCTTAGGTCAGTTGAGGAAACATCAAAATGAGAGCCTACACTTCCACAGGCACACTTTCATACAATAAAATGAGTCTGGACCTCTCTGAATAATTACTGTGCTCCAGATTACTAACTGGAAGTCTATGCTATCGGACAATTTATACCTACTGTAGCTGTGAAACAGGTCATAAGCAAATCATAAGCAAGCAATTTTGTCTTCTAGTAAAAATGGTTCAGACGGTTCTAATGGGATAAAGCTCTAAGAGGGGACCTTTTTCTAAGTGCTCTGTAGAGTACTCCTACCTGATGTGTAGTAATGTGCCTTTGAAGGTGGTTAGGGGCTTTCGGACTCCTTTCAGCCTACCACACCCATCACCTTTGTCCTGCTCATCAGGCTTCAGGCTGTCCTCGGAGAAATTCACCTATGGCCAGAAGGAAGGGACAGGGTAAGACACACATAACACATTCAGATCAATCAGTGCCATTTATCAGAGGGTCAGAGTCTCCAGGTCAAACGATATTCAGTCCCAAATAAGCAACATTCAGCAAGTTGACTTCCTTCATTGTACCGAAACTAAAGATAGGACATGTGACTGGAAGCTACAGACAACAGCCAGAATTACTTCAACTAAATCTGCTTCATTTCCAGCTACTAGCTCTGTTCTGGGCTTCCTCTTTAGTTGGGTAACACATAAAAAAATCACGTGTTTTCTTACACATCATGTGAGGTGTCCACTAGTGGCTTTGGTCAGTCAGCTGAGGCCGGCCAGCTATCAACAAAATATTGCCCTCAATTTACTATCTATTCAAGGAACTTAAAGCTAGCTCAAGTGTCTCATGACACCCTCTACAATCAGCACTTTGACTTCACTGCATGCAAATGCTGACCACTCCAGAAAGCCTCCCAAAAACTTCCGCTAAATATCCACATCAGTTCCATACATGGACACATTAGGTGACCACAGAAAACTGCTGAGAGCCCACATGCTTTATGCAATGCCTGCAAAAGTAGAGGCTGCATAACCAACGGTTAGTGGGCACGGCATGCAGACTCCTTTCTGTTTCACAGTAAAACCTGCCTTCTGGACCCCAGCGGCTAAAAGAATCTGGTGGAAGAACAGTAAAGAGGATGTAGAACCCAGCAGAGACCAAAGGGAACTGCAGACAGTCATTATGAAAACACCAATGAGTTAGGTGGTTGGGGCAGAGAGAGATTTTTAGTGATGATAAAGAAATTGAGAGACAATTTAGTTCTTGATTGATCAAAACTTTTATTAAATTTAAAATCAAGTGAAATGCAAGTCAAATCAAGCACAACTTGCATACGTGTGCAATACAGGCACAGTTAATATGCATTGACATGAATCAGTGAAATGACAGTGTATCTGCTTGCCTCTGTACAGAGACTAACACTGCATAAATTATCATCAATTATTGTCAGATTTGCTGTATGAGTGTCAGAAAATGCTGAAGGGTACAATAGCTTATACAGTCATCTGAACAACAATGTTAGTGTAAAGATAAGAAATGTTTCCTCATAAGAGATAATACACATCTGGTCCATTCTTAAAATAACAAGCAAATCGATTTCATATCTCTGATTGCAAAAGTGGCTTGAGAATGGATAAATATTCAAGTGCTAGGTCTCTTCTGAAATGTATGCCATTTCAAATCAGATAAAAGCCCTCAGACCTGATGTGCAAGGTGGAGATTCAGGGTTAGAGAAAGGCACAGGGAGTGATCTCAATGTTGTGGTATGCCAATGCACATGAGGCACATATTTGAAGTTTGTGGACATAACCACATTCAATTATTGCAATGTGTGGAAAAATACAGCAAAGAGGCACTGAATAACCCATCTGTAATATACTGGAACTTGGCAATATAAACATAGTATGAAATACAGAACCAAATACTTTAAATAAATACCGTACTTTTGTCTTAACATCTTGAAATTAAGTGCATTTCTTGGTAAAAAAGGAAGTGTGGTTTTACTAGTACTTGTCCATTTGTATACAATTACACAGTCCAATAAACTGTTTTGTTGTTGTGTTGAAATAACTGTGGAAAAAGTTCGTTAGGAAACCTAGAGAACAAAGCAGCATATGATACTAATAAATGGATTAAGCGGCCCTGAGATTTGATAATGCCTATTTGTGTTAGAAACACTGTTTATCATCAACTTCTAAAACAAGTCAGTGATTAAAATAAAGTATTACAGATTCAGAGAGGTTTAGTATTAAAATCTAGTATTTTGTTGAACATTTTCTGTTCAACTGTTTTAGCATGTCTTCATATATTTTTGCTGAAATGAAACAACCATTCATTATCACATGAGAAGCTGGTTTGTTAGTGTATGCAAAGGTACACTTAAGAAGCTGAAGTGAGGTAACAGTTGTCATCCCTACTGTTAGGCTAATTAGCCACATTGGCTTAAGACTAGGTGGCTATAAACATCTCCTTAACGAAGAACTCCTCAATGACATGTTGGGCCAAAACCAACATGCACTGTGTTCTGAACTCACTTGTAAAAAAAAAAAAAACAATGTAATTTTTAAAATTAAAAATGCAATCAAAAGCACATTAGTTAGTCACTTGAAAAACAAGATGCTAAAATAATAAACACT
Organism: Tenualosa ilisha; assembly: GCA_015244755.2. Taxonomy (NCBI): domain Eukaryota; kingdom Metazoa; phylum Chordata; class Actinopteri; order Clupeiformes; family Clupeidae; genus Tenualosa; species Tenualosa ilisha. The sequence continues at coordinate 2,854,217 of PYXC01002596.1, forward strand.
AGTGAGAGCAGACTGTTTGATCACCAAGACCACAGCCTGGAGGCACGCAGCTGCTTTGAGGTGGAGTGTCTGGGGACTGTGGGACAGGGGGGGACAGTTTAGACCTGTCCTCAGTGACGGGACAGAGCATCTGGACAAGCAGCTCCTCTCGCGGCACCTCAACACCCGCACAATGGCTTACCACCAGCCCTTGTTTCAAAACAGAAAGACAGGAAATTAGCTTGCCAGTGGATGGAGAACTTTCCAGAGATGGACAGGACAAGCTTGGACAGACTGGAATATGGAGCCTCTCACAGGTGGCAACAACATTATTGATTGCCACCTACAGTAAAAGGCAAGGTCACTTTGTTGCTCCTGAGAAAGCCAGAACTGTACTGCTACACCTGCTCATTCTCACACTAACACTTTACTGATTATAGTTCAGGACTCCTTCCGGTGAATAATTACGCCAACAATGGTCTACTGAATGACTCCAATGGCCTTGTTATTTCCACTACAGTAACTTAGAGGACCAAACATGCATGCATAGCAAAAATACATTCAATACATAGCTGATCCATTACCAAGTATGTCAACTGAGTCATAACCAAATCCTCAAAAACAGGTTCCACATACAACTCCAGTCCTTAGCTACAAGCTCTTGTAACACATCCCCTTGTACTGGACTCAGCCTCTCCCTTGAGACTTTACCCTCTGTATTTTCTGTGCCCAAATGCTCACGTCAGTGACGTCAGTCCACAGATCCACACTGTCATGTCACTGCTCAAGCACACACAAACAGCCCAGCTGCCTAAAGCTAGTGGACATTCCAGAGGAGAAAAAGGGACATTTCAGAGACATTTTTGAAACAACTCTAAACACTAAAAGGGATCACGATTGTCACCTGCCACCAGTCAATTTTGGATAAAAAGTACCAATTTAGTGTTAAATGGGTGGTCAATTTCTCTATCAGTGGGCGATAGATATCACATTTCAAAAAATCCACATCAATGCAAACAATATAAGGAACATGAATTTGATATTAAAGTTTAACTGCTTCTCTGAAATTCTACATGTCTAAGTTACACGCCCTATAATTTTATTTGAACCTTCCAGAATGGCCAAGACAGTCCACTGCCCACTGGCTTGTTCAGATGCACTGGTTCAGATAGAAATTGAGTGATTCCTGGCCTCTTTGAGGCACTTAGGCTTGTGGTGTGAACATTAATTTAGCCACTTGCATCATACAAGTCACACCTTTGTCCTCAGACAGCGGTCAGGAGTTCAAAGTGCTCATCTAAATCCCAGTCCAAAGTGAGTGGCTGAATGAGCCCCCTGTGTTAGTGGCCTGCCTGCTGGGATTGGTCAGGGCACTGGCCAATAAGAGCAGCCCTGGGAGTGTGTGCAGTGGGGTCTGGAGGGGATGGGTGTGAGACAGAGACAGGAGCGCCAGCCTCCAAGCCCTCCTCAGGGGTCTCTAAGGACAAGCCATGAGACCACTCCACAGTACAGTCTAACTGACTCTGGCAAAGCCTAGGACCCCAGCTTCAAACAAAGTCAACAACGAGTCTTGAATGCAGGGGCCACAGACAGTTTTAAATGATGCTGGGTCACACTTGATAAAATGTCGATCTTCTAAAGTAGGAGAAAAACCTTTGCTTGGGTCCTCAAAGCACCATCGCTCTCCTGGAGTCGTCTCTGCTGGCTGGAGAAGAGGGTGTGGCGCTATGGATTAAGCCTTACAGAGGAGACAACAAACCACAGACGCCCTGCTGCAGCTAATTCACAGTCCCTCTTAAGAGAAACTTGACAGGTGTAATCTCCAAGAGCAAATATATGTATAGTGGACAAAAAACCCATCAACGTAGCAGAGGTAGACGACCTCACAAAACCCTGCATGCTTTGTCTTCATTTTGTCAGGAACAGTGGTTAACAGTGGTACTGAGGGCTAGTCTGTCTAGTGCTGGTTATTAATAAATTATTCAGCACACTGTGGGCGTACCATACATTAATGACTCATGAGGCTACTTGGTGGCTCAGGACAACAATCTAACAAATGACCCTGGGAGAGGCACAAACAGAGAAGTGTTTTATCAGACTGCAAGCATTTTGAAGGGGTGTTTAGAAAGGGAGGTGTAGATCAGATGTTGTTTTGGCTGTTGCTTACGGTACCAAACTCTATCTGTATTTGGCTTGCATTGCATATGTGTCTGTGCAACATAAATATCATACCTTCCTGGGCTTGGCCACCACCTCGGAGCTGTAGCTGGACTCTAAGCTTTCCTTGCAGTCCACCTCTGCGTCCTTACACTCGCTCTCATCCTCGCTAACGATGGGTCCGTTCTCACAGACAGGAGACTGGAAGTCATCGTCTGGCAGGGGAGGATAGGTGTACTTGAAGGAATCCTGAAAGACCAGCACACTTTACTTATCAACACACTTATCAAATCACATCTGTATGCTAAGAAAACATTATCAGTACAAACACCCACATTAAATATAGACAAACACGTATTTCGGATCTGTAAACGTGCTGAACAGGTCTTCAAACATCGGGTGAGTTTCCTCAAAACAAAAACATTTCCACGTACCGTTCCTCCCATGTGTGGTGGAAGGTAATCTTGGCCAATGAAGTTCTGAATCTCGCTTTTTGAAACAAACTTCAGTTTGCTGATGGCCTCAGGTCCCAGCCATGTCTTCACAATCTTCCAGGCAGCTGCCAGGGGACAATACACAAGAGACTGATGGAGCTGGCCCACTTCAGTGATAGTATCAGTCTATTACACTAAAGACATCAAACAGGGTCAGGGTACAGGGTCTGAGAAACTATCACATACTCACCATTCATTATCCAAGGCATCTCATACATGATCATTTTGGCTGAAATATAAGGACAGAAAAGAAATCAATTACAGATCACAGCACCTCATTATCAAGACCACCCATTGAGAACAATTCTCTAAAATAGTTATCCATTCTATTGAAATAGATCATATAACTCTTAGAGGAGCATAGGTAGTCAAAACTCAAAATGAGTTTGTGTGTTTCCTGTGTTCAATGAGAACTAAAAGTGTTAGTTGAGTGGGATGTTTTCTGGGGGGCACTGACATGACCTGAATAGACTTGTTTGTGTTTTTGGGTAGGAAATGATCTTACAAAATCAGACAGAAATGTATTTATTTTGGGGGTTATTATTTGGAATGTACTTACAGAGGAATTTGGGGTAGTATACTTTGAAGCAGTTAATGATATATTTCACAAACTCCATATCCTGAAGAGAGAGAAAGGAAAGACGAGGGGCATCAATCCCATACACAGACTCAAAGCAGAATTCAACCATAAAAAAAGAAATGTCAGAAGCTCTCACTGAGGAGACTGTTAGCACAGACAGAGATAGTTACTGCCTCAAGCTGGGAAATGACCCAATTCAGAGGGACTGAAACTTTGTCCCAAGTTGTGTGGTGCACTGGTGATAATCCATTTTTCCTCCCAGCCACCCTCTCCCCTCCATTCTGGGAATACCAGTTTGTCAGCATAAGTACAAATGGCTCAACTATCAGCACACCATGCAAGACCCAAGCAAGAGATCCACTTTGCCCTACAGAGTCACTCATTCACTCGAGGTGTTACACAATCTCAGCATTTACTGGACAGGCTGAGCAACCATGATCTCTGTTGTTTGTTGTCACAAATGTGTTCTCCATCTCACCATGAAAGACAGAAATATAAACAATCTGTACAGACTGCAACAGCTTTAATTCAATTAGGTGTATGACCAACCTGCTACTGTTTATGTAACCTACTACATTATGGTTACTGCTATATTTTTCATGGTAACTTGTGGAGAACACATATCGTCTCAACAAACATATGAGGTATATGTGTAGACACCTCAACCAGAAAGAGTTATGTTATATGGTCATGCAAACAAATACTTCCTTTTTAAGGAGAGAGAACGAAAGTCTAGAAATACAGTCCAATACTGTATTTACTCTGGGAGTTACCTGTACAATCCGCCTTTACATGTTTACAGTGAAGAATAAAACAAACATTTTGACATAATTAATCAAAAAAGCAACCACTATAAACGAATCACCTTGAAACAATAAGAAGCAATTGTGGTGTTTTCACCAAAAAAAAGGAAAAAGAGGGAAACGGATCCATGTGTGTTATACATCTTAAGAAGGTTTTCTTACTAATGTCTACTAATCCCTTCACTCCATAGTCCGTAGAGTATATGATTAGAATTGGGCCTATTTTCACTGTGCCTGCTCCATTTAAGTAGGCCATTTCAGAGTGAGGGAGACATGGACAGAGACTGACACTGACACTGAGGGGAAAAAAGACAAGAGGAGAGGAGAAAGAGAAGAAAATGAAAGGGAGTGAGTAGGGTCTGACAAATGAGCAGGAGAGGAGGTTTGCTCCAGCAGGGAGAGGGGAAGAACTGAAACAAAGTCAGGTTATGGATTAGACTGGCAAGCTGGATTGACCAAAGAGCTTTAAAGGTCACTTTAATCTCCAACGTGTTAAACCATCGAACAGCAGAAATCCTTTCAAGTCTGCATTCAAAACACAGACTGATATTAGGATGCGCAGCCCAGCCAATTACGGCACACAATGACATGACAATAAATAGGCCTACTATTTATGTTTTCCACAAGTGCATACCAAACTAATAAAAAACAACAGTAATAAACAGTGAGTAGGGTCCAGTACATGGAGCCAATAATGGGGAAAAGGCATGAATTAGCCTGTGGTCAAAAAGGAACACAATAAATGGGCTATTTAGCTAAGTATGTAAGAAACAAAAAAAATATATCTGGGGGGCTTTTAAATAAACTGCTAAAAAAACAACAAAGTAGGCAAATGTTGACCAATGGGAGTTTGAGTCATGATAATATTATCATTTTCATAATAAAACTTTTCTGGAAGAAAGACGTTTGGCAATATTATCCCTGCACGTGTGTGTGTGTGTGTTTGTGTGTGTGTGTGTTTGGGGGTGGGGAGAGAGAGAGAGAATGTGAAGACATACAGAGAAAGATAGAGACAGAGTGAAGATGTTGAAATACCTCCAGAAATATTAGCTCTTTGTTCTTAGTAATCCACTGACTATGCGTACTGCCCTTGGGACACTACAGCACTCTGATTCTCAATACAAAAATTGTGTGAATTTAAAAAAAGTGTGTAAATTTTGTTCACATTAAACATTTAACTTGACGTGAATGATTCTGAGCTATTATTTAGCTATTTAATTACTTGTGGCTGCTCTAATGTCCATCAGTGAAGCACCCACCCAAAAGCATGGAACCAATAAATGATGAGATGGCTTACAATGTTGCTGAGGCCAGACTCGGTCATGTCAAACACCACAGTAAGAGGCATCCCTGGCTCCCGCTTGGCATAGCGCTCCAGCCAGAAGGCAACATACTTCTTTTTGTCCATGAAAGTCTTGGCATCTTTAACATGAAGCTTGACCTTGAACCAAACTGGAAAATATACACACACATACAATTAAGAAGGAAGTAAAATTTTATCATCCTAATGCTTTAGGGACTGCAAAAAACAGCTAATCAAATTTCTAAAGCAAGCTTGTGGTCATGGTAGCAAGGTGACGTGCATTTTGCGCAGCTGTCAACTCTCCAAGGTGGCATCTCACTTACTACAAAAAAACTACCTGTAAGCAATGTAACTCTCACAACAATATCTAAGAAAACAAAACAATCTTGATGTGCATCAAATAAAGATTGCATAGGCTAGACTTTAAATTTATAAAAGAAGTCCCACTTATGCAAAAGTTGATAGGATCAAATGTAAATGTAATGTAAATTCCTGACAGCAACATCTTTTGTATGCATTCAGAGTAAATTGGCTGAGCTGCCCTGTCAGTGTCACAAAACTGTAGCTTTGTTAAAGTCCATCAGGACAATTAAAGAGATATGTAAGCATTACAATTTGAATATGTGTTGTGGGTCAATATTGAAGGGTAAAAAAAACAAAACAAAACAAAACAACAACTTTGCTGTGAGTTTTCTCTGATGGAAAACGGACTACAGACCCCATCCCCTTGTAGAGCACCAGGGCCAGTTTACGGACCACTCTTTGACAAATACTGTTCTGCATGATTCTATATTTTGCAATATGTCAAATGCCAACAAAGTTTTAATAAAATACATACACAGTTTGTTGCCCTCTTTGTCATAGCCATGGAGGAAGACAGCCCCAGTCTCAAACATCCATTTAGGAATACAACTTTCCGTGAGATCTGTTAAAAGGGAAGATTATGGTTACCACCCCTAAAAAAATCTTCACACCATATTCTTCTTACACTTCCATTAAGAATTATTCATGGTTTTGTGTAGTCGTTTGTTCATTTGAGCTCAGTGGATTCTATGTCTTAGCATTACACCCGGCAGCTTTGAAAGAAACGTTGACATCATGGGGCAAAGAAATCGGGGAAATTCAAGAACTGTGCACAATGAACTTCTTTGAGAGAAAATGGGGAAAAGCAAATGGGAAGAGGGACAGGGAAGCCTCTGACTATCTACATTCTCCTCTGTTGTCAGAAAATCATGACTTCTCAAAACAACACTCCAGTAGACAGGCCTACACTGATATGATAATATACGCTAAACAGATAAATAGTTTAAACCTCTCATTTTTACCCCCCCCAAAAATCACAATTATTATAATGCATGACTTTAAGCATGATGCATGCTCTTCTGATGTTCATCTACAGTGAAACCTACCATTCAGGCTGTACTCTTTTCTCCACTGAAAACTTTCATCAATCATTTTCAGTGTGTCTTCCACGACATGATGTCGCCATGTCAAATAGCCTTCGACTAAACTATCATCCTTCATGAGGCGCTCCACATCTCTGGAATCATATTTGTCTGACGAATCTGCAACGCAGAAAGAGAACCCGCATGCAGTTTTATTATTTTGTTAACAGAACCATACAGAACGCTCTGGCCTTTGTCCGACTACCAGATCTTGGATAAAATCCTGATGTTAAGACTTGATAGTGTTTACTTTTATGCATATCAGGATATCAACTTGTAAATTCAACAGATAACGTTAATTCAGACAAACACGATGATACAGTTACCAAAGTCCACAAGTATGAACACGTATTTCGTGTAACATTCGGACAGCTGTCACTCAAGGAATGGTATGTATGTGTATCTCACTGTGATCTACAGTGTGAAATTAGTACGTTACACTAGTAAGTGTTTCTGCTAGTACTCATACTTGTCAAATATCTGGTAAAGTAGGCTACATTGACTAGCTAGCTAACATTAGCTAGTAAACAAGTTCAGCTGACATTCTTACCTTGAACATATTCATCCTTAAACCTTTGTCTCGTTTCCGCGATCTTCGCTACGGTATTCTGTTAACAAGAGGGAAGACATTTTTACACAATGTACGGAAACTTGAATGAGTTTGAGATGACAAGCTAACGTTAGCTACCTGCTCTGATTCAGGCTGACCTACTTCCGCCATGTTTGTTGGTTGGACTGACTGTCAGAAGTAACGTTTGCTTGAATCTAGTTAAAGCGGTCTATTTGAAACTAGACTAAGTTCCTTATTTCTTCCCTTTGCGCATAATTTATGAATGGAGTTCCGCGTTACGTTAAATTCAGCGTAATAACGTGGAACTCGGAATGTAAAGCCAACTACGATGAAAACACCAGATAAACCTTATTAAGTTATTAATAAAAACTTATAGTTCATGTGTGGGCTGTCCTGTGAATTCCCGCACTTAACCCGTTAACGTTACAACTGCTTATCAACAATTCTTCGTGTTCGATATTTATGTTGGGAGACAGGATTTTCACCCACAAAGCACTTTTGGCTCGGCCCACATCGAAAAAGTTCAGCCCACTGACAGATTGTGGCGCGCTGCTTTGAGTGGTGAACAGCCCTGTTGCTCGTGGTCTAGCAACAGCTTTCTGAAATTTCGTCATAGTTTGGTAACTTAGAATCTGTAGTTGAAGAGATGATAACTTGGATATGGTGAGTTTTTATTTTAAAATGGCTAACTTAGTGTTTTACCTGGTTGCACACACGACTACTGCATTTGCTAATTTTAGCTAACAAGCTAATGTAACGATATATTTACTTGTCTTTTATTTTGCTATCTTATCAAAAGAGTGTTGCCCTACTTAGTACGTTACCACACGCAGACGGTTCAACGCGTGTTTCCCACTTCATGTATCTAAGCCAGACAGGCGAAGAACTTTTGTCTAGGCATCCACTGAAGATTAATGTATCTAAGCATCCTTTGAACCAGTTATCACAAGTCACAGTGTTAGTAAGTTAAGCTAGCCTCCACCCATTGCCACTGTCAAGTTAGTTAGGCTAGTTAATCATTTCATCTTCATCTTCACCTACAAAGAAAATATGCAGCATAGTCTTACCAAATCCCAGTCTTACCAACAAAACTTTTCATTTTTGTAAAGAAAAGGACTAGCCTGTAGGTCAAATCAGGTCAAATGCTGACTGTTCAGTGCAAACTGAACAAGTTGACCGGTCTTTGTATTTTTGTGGAGTTGACAAAAAAAGAAACACTGTGTGAAGCAGAATAATTATTTGGCCAAAACAGAAAAAGCCTATTACTAACTGGTCAGCTTTTTTGTTGGCACAGTGATAATATATTCATCAAGAGCTGTCTGATCTTTGGAAATAAACCAAAACAATATTATCTGATAAGATTTTATAGCAATCACATTCACTAATGTTATCAATACTCATGCTCACTCTCTTACAGATGATGGACCACAAAAGGATGACCAATCAATGGAAATGCTGTTTGCTTTTTTAAGATGAGTCAAGGAGAGCACAACACAAAGCTGATCACCTTAAATGGTGACATACTTGCATTTCAGTGCAGATACTCACATCAAGATGAGGACAGTCGCAAGAAATCAGCGCTCACGTGTCGGAGGTTGTCATTCACAAAGGAAACAAACTGTTTTATGTCACAAAATGATGACACACCCATATACAAGGATAGCTCTGCAGATATAGATGTAGTTCATTGCTCCACAGCTGTAGATGTGAGAAAGAAAGCTGTGGTGCCTTGCATTTTGCTAAAGCAAAAGAAGAGAAAAAACTCTTCTTACAGTTACAAACTTATCACATTAACAAGCCCTACTAAAGCAGAGCTCCATGTGAAATTTAACATCCTCTATGAACTGCAAGATGGGGTCACAATTTTTCAAGGCCCCTCTGTTCTCTGGAGACATGAGAATGAAGTATACTTTGCATCAGCACAGACTAGTGAAGTTCAAAGTATTCCAATTCAGATGTCAATTGATTTTTTGGGAGAGTTCTGTGGTAATGTTATTGTGCTAGGCTCACCACTACATTCAAAAGAAGTAACAAGTTGTCAAATCAGTGTTCATGAAGATAACAAAATAGTTGGCTACTCAGTTGCGGATGGAAAGATGTTTAATGGAACATGCATTATTCCAAACGCATACCGCTCTGTTGTACAGTGTGTGCTGGTGGTTTCTGTGGAGGAAGTCAAAGCACATATGAAAGTGAACATGGTGGCAGCCACAAATAAAAAACAGTTAATCAGTTTTGAGAATGGAGATCTCAAAGAAGTCTGCCAGTTGCCTTTTGAAGGACCAGAATGCATCAAAGTTGCCAACGTTGGGAACAGTGGGCTTATATTTGTTGTCTCTTTCAACCAAGGAAATGTGTGTGCTGTTTGGAATGACACATTTCAGGTGATGTTGAACAGCTAGTGCTGCTTTTTAGCCTTATGAGTCTTCTCTCATTTCAAATGCTGTTGAGGTCAAGTCACAAGGGAAGTTTGAAGAGACAAATGGTTGTTGTTTAGAGCAGTGTGTTTTTTCTTTCTTTTCACTAACACTATATAGGGAGAATTGTTTGTGTGTGTGTGTGTGTGTGTGTGTGTTTTAACCTTGCCTCTGAATATAAAATGTGCACAGTACCTTTTAGTAGACTTTTTGCACTTGTTTGTTTTGGATGCATTCTTATATAATTGGATATAGATAGTGTTTCTGGTATTATGAACACATCTGCCAAGTGGACCCTGCAAAAGAATTTAGGGAATAGCCTACCGTGTAATGCTTACCTGCACTACTAAAAACTACCCAAAATAAAACAAAAAAGACAATTCACTCACTTACATATACAGCTTTTTCTCCTAAAGAGCACGAAATGGAGACATGGTTTTTAGGCATCATTTATAGACTCTGGAGAATTTGAAATGAGTGTGTTCTTGTGGGTTGATCCCCTCAGGTTGCTGCCTGCTGGTCTGGCGTAAGTTCAGTCCTCACTGATGACTTTGTTGGCTGTGGAACGGACCAGATCCTGCTGGTTTTTCAGGACCAAAATCCCTCTGACTCTGTAACAAACTTCATAATGACAGACCTCTGTGGCACAATGTACTCTGTGAGTTTAGTTGGCTCTAAGTTGTCTGTGTTTGGTGTTTATCTGCTGAATAGTAATGATAGTGAATTTTGTCTTTAGCATGGCCATGGTCAGATCAGTGAGGAATCTGAGCCCTCAGATGCAGCTCAAGGAAATTACCTTGGCACCATCCAGGCATTAGAGTCCAGACTACAGGTAAACATCAAGATCTGTCAGTTTAGTTTTGCATATTTTCATGGTCACCCTTACAGGAATATATGTAACCATGTGAGCCAAACCCATGTTGCATTATAATCTTAACTGTTAACAGCGTAAACATACTAAGCTAAGCTTCACCATCACTTCCAAACATTACTGCTTTGTACCCTAAATGGGTATCTATGTATCTATCAATCTATATATCTATCTACTCTCTCCAAGGTTGTTCAGAGTGCCTTCAGCAGTACTGAATGTAGTGTATGTCTGTTCTCACACACATGCCTGCTGCTCTGTGCCTCTTTGATCTTTAGAGTGGCATAGCCTTGCTCCAAGACCGTCAGAGAGATGTTGATGTCAAAGAGAGGGTACTTCTGCAGTCCACCAAAGCTCTGGCAGATTTGGTGTTGGCAAGAGAGCACATCATATCAAAGACAGAACAGGTTAGGCTGCGCTGTCATGTCTCATGTTCCAGTTTGTTTCACTGCAAGTTTCTTTGCTTCTTTATCTTTGTTCCACCCTGGACAACATTGCAGTTCTGCTCTGTGTAATGGTACACTGTCTGAGCCAGGCAAAATGTTTTGTTCACTTGAGACATCCAGCTTTTACATGCAGTATATGGGTTGTGATTTGATGAGCCTACCATATGGATTGTTGTAATTGATATGTGTGTGTGTGAGTGTGTGTTTAGGAGTGTTTGGTTTCGCTGTGGGAAGATGCTGATGGGGAAGAGGTGGCAATGCATAAGGAGACACAGCCTGAGTCTGAGCAGCAGCCCTTTCTGGTGGAGAAACTCTGGCAGAGAATCATTGAAGACCGCCTGGTTGTGGGAGTGTTACTAACACAAGAGGATGACATGTAGGGTTTTTTTGTCCTCTCTCTCTCTCACACACACATACACACACTCCACTCTCACATTTTTTTCTCTTTGCCTTGCTTTCTCTGTCTCTGTCTCTCAATAACTCTCAGCCATCTCTCACACATACACACACATCATCTGTACATTCTTTTTGTTTCCTATGTTTACACCCCAATCAGACTAGGCTCAGATGGCAGACTGTTTTCCATTCTTTATGAGCTTTGTGCGCCAAATATCAAATTAAGCTTAGGCTACAAGCCTTGTGGAATGTCTCATTACAAATCACTTGGTAGTAATTAACTTGACTCCACTCCATTTTCTTTCCGTTTAGCAAACAGTGTGAATCATTTGCTTGATCTGTACCAGAACACAGGCCTTGACTCTGTGATAATGATACAGGCTCTGTTAATTGTGTCCAATGATGCGCAGCTCCTAGGAATGTCATCCGCCAGCTGTCAGTTCTCAGTTCTGCTGTCTCTTCCTGCCTGAGGTCAGAAAGCATTCACATTCTAGAAAGGTCTGCTGACTTTGACTGCTTCTTTATGATTTTTAGAAGTTGGTGTGTAAGAGAATCAATTTCTGCAAGATTTAGCTGTTAATCCCTATCTTTTACGGAATTACAAAGTGATGGTACTTTTATTTTTAGAAATACACTTCCCTTAGCATCAGCAAACACCAGCATATTAATTGACTGTATTATGTGTTTTGCTTTTGGAACTAAACTAGTTTATTTGTTCTGTAGCATGCTGTTCTCATTAATATTGTCAGATGGATAAAATTTCTGTCAATTCTGTCAGTATTGAATGCCACATTTATTTTACTGTTTAGTCGACTATATTTTAATCAGTTCTTTAATCTGGTTTAAACATAATGGCCAATGGCCATTAAAATGTGTGAAGAAGCCATGAATGACAAAGCAAAATTCATCATCATTAACAAATCAGTCCAAGTTAAGTGAGTCAGTCATGTAATTGCTCTTTAGTAGGTAAAAATGATCTGTAAATCCAAAGATCTCTTATGCAAGTTCATGGACACTTCATCAGGGATGGGAACATATAAGCAAAGCCTGTCTTCAAGGCAAAAAAAAACAAACACAAAATCCCCAAAAAGGCTCTGCTACCACATGCCCACCTCGTTACCATGGCAACAGTGTCTCCCTTTTGAGCTCTTGTATTTTTATTTCTTTATTTCTGTATTCTTCTGAGGCTTGGGCTGTAGAGCAATCACAGTCCTGCTTGGCTTAGATTCTCCAATCATATCAAGAGTTGCCTTAAGCTGTGTTGGATGAGGAGCAGCAGGTCTCCATGTGGCCCAGACTCTCCACTACCTCTGTAGACAGCGTCAGGCCATCAGTCTCACCTTTGCCTTCCTGTTCTGATGGAGGAACTCCTCAGCATCAGACAGCCTGTAGGAAAGCTTGTATACTACTTGTCTGTGACTAAAGGCTTGTGTGTGTTTGTGTGTCTGTTCTAGAGTCCTAGAGAGAGCTTCCATCTCCCTGCTGCTGGAAGGCCAGGTGCCAGCAGTTATCCAGAGCCAGAGTTGTGTCCACAGGCTCCCTGCCCCACGCCCCCCGTCTCCTCCTGAGCCCGTGGCCAAGAGAAAGAGGCCTGAGCAGTCTGAGGGCAGCAAGTGGAGTGGTTCTGGAGGCTCTCAGAGGCTGGTGCTGACCGCCGTCTGTGAGCTGAGCCCTCCTCTGACCAGTGCCCCTGTCAAATGCCCCGTCATGCTCCATTACGTCCTCAAAGAGGCATCGTCAGCTCGCGTGCGGCCCCAGGCTCCCGGGGCGCTCCAGTGTGGATGGGTGTCCATCAGCCTGCCAGACGGGACTCAGGGGCTCCACCAGCCCAGCCTGCTCCCAGCTGGAGGCTCCAGAGGTAACAGCACAGTGGACATTTACACTTTTGCGCTGGCAATTTGAAAACATCATGGCACAGTGGATGCCTGGTTGAGGTACTGTGTTCTTCTAGCTGTGATTTATAGTGCTTTTACCAGTCTTGTGAAATACAAAAGCACTGCTAACTATTATAACTATTATGTCATCTGACTCTAGTTGTATGAGCATTGGAATGAGCCCAATTCTGATACACAGAATGAATTATTTTCACATCCAAATGGGGCAAAAGCTAATAAGTATAATGTTTCTGGCACTACTATTAAAACCAACAGCAACAACAGTTTACAATTGCTTGATTTTCTGTATTTAGATGAAAGTAGAGAGGACCTCTTTAGCCTGTTGGCCTTCTTGGACTCCTGGAGCTTCCAGATTGCTTCCCCAGAGCACACCCTCTGTGATGTGGGCCAGTGGTTGCAGGAGGAGCTGGGCTGTGAGATGGTGGAGGGAAATCCTCAGTACCTGCTGTCCAACCCAGCAGGACCATCTGCTGCTCTGGTCTTTCATTGGCAAAAAAAGAACCCCTTCTTGGGAGAGCTAGTCATCTATTGCAGGTGCAGCCTTCTTATGGAGAAGTCTGGTAGAGTGAGAGTGTAGTGCTGTAATGTTTCTTATTTCTTTAAAAAAAAGCATGTTTGGTTCTGAAATATATAAGAGTTTTATGTGATGCAATCCTGGCTAGATTGTCTTTCTCACAGCGGGTGTGCTTTGCCTGTTTCCTCCTCTGCTCCCCCTCCTTCCTCTCTCCCTCCAGAGGCCGGTTGGCTCTGCTCAGATTCCTGCACACTCTGTGTGGCTTCCTCCCAGCATCCTCCCACATCCAACCCCTGAAGGGCACATCAGAGGCCTGGGCACAGGATGTGGGCCGTGCGCTGGAAAGGGAGGTGCTGGCACTCAGGGATGGCCTGTCCTGTCTCCTCAGCTCCAGCGGCGCAGGCGGCCAGGGCTCCTGCCAGGGGAGGTGGGGCAGCGGGGGACCAGGAGGAGGTGGAGCCCCGTCGGCCCCGGCATCAACGGAGGAGGTGGAGGAGCTCCAGAGGCGGCGCGAGGAGTGGCGCAGGGACGTCGAGGGGAGCAAGAGGAACGTGGGCCCCCTGGTGGCGATGGACCATTATCGCTCGTTGATCAGGAGCTTGCTTCAAGTCGAGCAGCAGGTGGATTTAGACGTTCTCCTGGGAACAGAGACGAGATCTTTATTTGCTCACTAGTGTCATCCTCGCCCCACTTACTGGCCCATGTGTTACCCAGCAGCACTTTCACTAGAGAGGCTCCTCAACCACTGCTGGTTTGTCAATATCGTTGGAGAAAAATCTGTTTGCCCTCCTAAAGTAGAAATCTGGTGTGATTCAATCCATAACCCTGTTTTTCTAGGTCACCAAGTGCTGTCGGTAGGAAAAAGAATGGACAATTTACTTTCAGTTTCATTTTTCTATGCCTCATTTAGTTAACATTAGCTGCTGGTTTGTTATTTGGTCAATGTTGTATCAATTTGTCGCGTTCGTTTTTTCCTACAGACAGCACACGGTGACCTGGAACAACAGGACTATGGGCTGATTAATACCAGAATTCTCCTTTAACGTGTTCTTGTCTGACCGTGAACAGTTGTGGTACTCAAGCTGGTAAGGGATGTTTGTGATGGCGTGTGGTGGTGACATTCACCTGGAAGAGCTCTCTGCAGACAGACACCCCCCCCCCAAGGGAGCTGCATGGGGAGCCAGATTAATGCACTGCTGCTGTCGCCCCCCTCTGATGAACTTCTCAAGGGGTTCACACCTCTAACATTTTGGTGACATTCGTCAGAAACACTCTCTTCCTTGCTTCTGCCCTCAGGCATCTGGAGATGGGTCCTGTGTGTGTATATGTGTGTGTGTGTGTGTGTGTGTGTGTGTGTGTGTGTGTGTGTGTGTGAGAAGCCCTCTGGGACCACCAGTATTCCTTTCAGAATGAGAGCTCATTCTTTTGTATCTGCCCTGTGTTTTAGAATAAAGCTTTGGTGCTTGGCACTTTGTATCAGGCCCCTCTCTCTCTCTCTCTCTCTCTCTTCTCTCTGTTTATCTCTGTGAAAGACATTCCTGAGCCACATTTCATTGATTTTCATCAGCAATGTGCTTCTGGCTCAACACCTGTGGTTGAAAACGCAATCTGCCTTTGATGGGGGCCGTAGCGTAGCTGAAGCACATGTCATCAATAATGCTTTTAGCTCAAAGTATACAATACTGCTTGTGTTGTGTGTTAAAAAAGTAGCGCAAGGAGAATTAAGAGGATTGTGTGTGTGTGTGTGTGTGTGTGTGTGTGTGTGTGTGTGTGTGTGTGTGTGTGTGTGTGTGTGTGTGTGTGTGTGTGTGTGTGTGTGTGTGTGTGTGTGTTCTTTCATATGTGGTCTTGGCTTTGAGAAGTTAGCCCAGAGGGACTGTGCTATGTCAGGCTATGTTGTGACTGAGCCAGGAGCTGCTGGGTCTCCATCTGTCTGTGGCACTTGGTCCTGTTCGAGATCAGCTCCCTGCTCTGTGCCCAGCACACTGCCAATGCTTCGCTCAGGTAATGGGTCCCACTGCGCTCTCAAGCGCTCAGTCAGATGGAATTCAGGGTGAATCTCTTCTTATGAACATACACTACAGCCAGACCTTAACATATATTGGGGTCCTCTTGAAACACACTGTGCACGTTCTCTAAAGACGCCACTAAGTCTAGTCCATCTATGACACTCTGATCCCAGCACCAACCAAACTCAACTGTGAAATACATTCAGAACCTTTTCCATAACCTGACTGATGTAATGCCTCTGTGTAGCTCTACCATTCGGGTAGTTTTGAGTTTAAGGTTCGATTTCTGTTCATTTGTACCAAGTAATGCTCCATTTGTCTTGTATTTACATGGATGTTGGCTTAGCAATGTCAGTACTGCTTACTTGTGTTGACCCATTGATTCAAGCCTTCCATGACATTATGCCTCAGTATGTACAAAAGTGCTTTTTTAGAATAAGCAAAACAGCCATGCATTCCACCCACTTCACCCCTGTTTTGTGATTAATGCATTCATCACTTTTTCATTGCACTGTTGTGATATCTGCCCTTACATTCAAGCAGACTGGCTCAAGAACAGGGATCAGCCATATAAGTGGTTTCAGTAACATCAGGGCAATGAACTTAGTGACAGGAATGTAATACTTAAAAGCTGAAAAAAGAGTGTTTTGTAGCCTGTATCTGCTCACTCAGAGCTCTCAAGAGATCTTTGAGGGATGGGAGGTAGTTGCTTTTGTTGCTGTGTTTTCCTTTGTTCCTAAGGAATGGTTAATACATTTCTGCATTAAGGTATTTCAGCCAAAGCTGCCCTTGCTTATATTTACCAGAAGCAGTTGTGCCCAGTGACAAAACGCATGCAGTAACCTAAGAGGAGTGGTGGGGTGGTGGTAGCGTAGTGGTTAAGGAACCTGGCTAGCGTGTAAGTAGCCTGAAAAGTTGTGGGTTCGAATCCCGGCTGCCACCGTTGTGCTCTTGAGCAAGGCACTTAACCCTAAGTTGCTCTAGGGGAGACTGGCCCTGAACAATTGATAGTTGATGAGTTGTAAGTCGCTTTGGATAAAAGCGTCTGCTAAATGCATAAATGTAAATGTAAAGAGGAACTCCAAAGCTGATTGGCATAAGCAGTCATACAGTGGTAGCCTCTATGGGGCCACTCAGAGTCTCTGTCCTACTGGCTCTGTAGGCTTAGTGGAAGGCACTACAGGTCAAACTCATTTCAAGTCCAAGTGTGCTTGCCACATAAGCAAAGCAAGAAGAGCTTAGTACATTGTTGCTAAGAATTGAAAATGTGACATACTTATTCTTAATTCATGTAACGTTTATTGTTAAATGAGATGCATTATGCACATTATGCTACAAAATGCTACATTTTATTAATTTGAATTGTACAGTATGTGTACAGTTTCTTTTATACATATTGATGTAATTATCAACTGTAAAGATTTGCCTCGGTGTGGTACAATGCTCCATTTTAATGTATTTACCTCTAATAGTTTGCAGACATGAGGATTAACTAAACCTTGTTAAAATACATTGTTATGCACTCTCAGTGAGAGTTGCACCTTAATGTCGTCTTTAGAATTTAACATAGCGCCATTCCTAATTTGCAGAATGAAGACAAGTAGCTTACAGGTAAGGAAATATACCTTTGGTTAATTGCAATATATTTTTATTGATTAACTATATGGCATAAAGGAAAAATACAACACATTGGCCTACATTATAGAGTGAGTAAACATCATTTCAGTTTAGTTTGTTGGTGTATCCTTAAATAAGTAATAGCATGAGGTATCTGGAATAGAACTTTCAACAGAACAAAACAGTAGCCTACAAGAAAAGGAGAAAGAAAGGGAGAAAAAGCCAAGCAACCCAGTGCAGTGTAATTACTGCTGGGCTCCACTTTGGAGGAGTTACCAGTTCTCTTGTTATTTATGTGTCGAACAGAATCGCTGTCTCGTCTCACTGAAGCCATTCTGGCATTTTCCATTCAGGTGGTGTCCTTGCAGGTAAACGCTCCCTGCTGCTGGATGACTGTGGCCAGCTGTGAAGCCCATTATCCAATATTAGCCAGCTCTCCATGTCACCTCACGTCCATGTCACTGGCGCTGACCCCCAGCCGCGCCGTGTGCCAGCAGGCCCACTGATTCATTGGCCAGGGAAGCGGATCAGACAGCAGGCAGCTACAGCGTCTCTCACTTTCTTCACCGTCAGTCTGATTGTGATGATGATGTGGCTGTGTTTAAAACTAGGGAATCTCTACAATTTATTATTTAATATCTGTAGCAAAATTCAGCTGCCAAACTCACTGGTCATCAAATATTTTTTTTGTTGTGTTTTGTGATTAAGTTATAGATAACCATACATTTACCCCTGGGTTATTAACTCAGGAAAAAAACAAACCCTCCATGTCCTCTTCTATGAACATTAGTTAACATTATAATATAATTTGAAAATTAAACTATTCAACTTTGATATGGAAGATACCCTCGGTGAACCATACATGCTACATCCATGTGACGGTATACTCTTGTCCGATAAACGTGGTGACATTACTAATCACAGTTTGAATGTGATGTTACTCTGGCAACATTTATCTCAGAGCAATGTCTTTCTGATCTATTGTTCTGTTTGTGTTGTGTTATCCTTTGCTGCTGACAGGCTTGTGCATATTCTAATTGACTTGGTGTTTACATATGGTAGCATTTCAGCACATGCCAAACAGACAAAACAAAGAAAGGATTTACCTTAGTGGACAGAAAATAATTAATGGAACAACAGGCCTTTGTGATTTTATCGTAGAATCTCTGTCACGCACACACACGCACACATACACACTGATGGATGATTTACACATCAGCATCCATACCACCCAGAAATATTGGACGCTTCAATTACGTAAAGCTGTGATTTGTAAGTTAAAAAAAACTGTGAAGTGAATGAAATAAATAAATACATAAATACACTTATAAACAAATATAATAAATAAATGTAAATAAATAAATACATACATACACAAACTTGGACAAAGACATGGAGGAAGCATACAGTTTCACCTTGTTCATAATATCTAAGGCTTTAGGTTTCTAATAGAAATGACAGCAGTATTTCACTATTGTGAATGGAGAAGTTAGGCCTTACTGATCAGTCTGTAAAAACAGTTGTTCTGCAGCTTTAGAAAACAGTGTAATCCCCCACTGTAAGAAACCTTGAGTTAAAGAACCAACCTTGCTGATCTCAGGTCTGTGATCATACTGACTCAGAATGCTGGCCCCTTCAATGCAATATAATACAATGGTGGTGTTTTCACCTGACATTTGTCCCACCTCTAGCTGAAATAGCCTCCAGACAGTGACTCGTGAAAGCTCACCACATCTCATCAGAAACACTGAAACACTGAGTGTGATCTGTCCATTCCCTAAAGCCACATTTGTTATCCCAAAGAGAAAACAAATTTCACATCCCTGCACTCCTCTCTGTGGAGGGCCAATGCCCTCCTGTCCCACAGTCAACTCTCCTCCCAGAGATACTGACAACCAAGAGCTGCTACCTTTCGGGGTAGATCCCGCTGGTTCACTGCGCTACTTTTTGTGAATGTCCTCATGTCTGATGATTTTGTAGGTAATCCAGTAAAAGATATTAAAAATGAGGAAGGCGAGGGGAAAGGCAGCTCGAGACACTGTGTCAATCCTCTTGGCCCTGTCCACAAACTTCTTCTTTATGTTATCCGTATCCCGCTGAGGGGGTGGCACCTGTGTAGCATTGGGTGTCACACTTTTTATGGCGTTTCCATCCTTCATCTGCAGGCAGGGGCCCATGGTGTACCCCGAAAAGTTAAAGCGCCCCTCTCTCATGTCATCATCCTGAAAAGAATATAAAAGTTTCGCAGTCAAGCTGTAATCACTGAGAGGCGGGCATTTAAATTTCTGAACCATAGCAGGCCTCAAACATGAAGTCATGCACTAGCCGTATTTCCTCATAATGAGTTGCCAGCAGCCAAGTCTTTTATTTTCAATTAACTGGCCGTGTCTCAGGTGTGGTGGCCCTCACGCAGAGGCTGCACACTCACTACTGCTTGATTAGAATTAACTCTGGGCATGCAGCTGAATGGCCCTCATTTACGGAGCTAACTTGAGGAGGGCCCTGAGATAACGGCAGGCTGCTGTCTTCGTGCTCACTGGAAGTGTGTGGCTGAGCTTAATTTGAGGGTTTGCAATGTAGTTTATGGCAGATGTGCCTGTAAGTATGATGTCACTATTAAAAAGGAGAATACATTTCTGACAGAATGAGCATTCATATGACTTCAAAAAATACGTAATCATTGAGTTACAGACTTCTTGTTGCATACCATTGTGCGCGATAAAGCTAATGCTTCTCAGTCTGTTACAATAATGCTAATCCTTTTTAGTTTACTATACGGTTGACTTGCTTCTTGAACAACAACCAATTGAGTCCCTGCCAAATCCACATTTCCCTCTTCTCACATATTTTTATGAGTGACAACAAGAGACAGGTTTTCTTTTAAGTAACTTTTGTGAATTTCTACCTCAGGACCGTAAATGTTTACAGTAACTGTTGATAGGCTACCTTGTTTCTTCTCTGTCTTCGCTTCAATCGTAGGAACTCCTTCTGTTGCCGGGAGACAAAGTTTACTCCTGCATACTCGAGCAGGGCTGCAAATACGAACAAGAGGCACACAGCCATCCAGATATCTATGGCCTTCACATAAGATACCTGGTAAGAAAGACAGACATGTGCAGTAATGGGCGGTGGAAATCACTGCGTTGTATGTCTTGCTCAACAGGAAATATTTTCTGTCCATCCCTTCAGGACAGAGTATTTTAGATAACCTCATGTCTCATACACCTGAATCAGACTACTTTTTAATAGACACATCAGTAATTTTTGACCTAGGTCATGTATAAGGTATAGCTATTGGGCTATATTATTGAAAATGATGAAATCAGGAATTTCATTACAATACATCATAGTGGTAGGTAGACTATTCCATTCTAGATTATTCAAATTACCAGGTAGTCCATTAAAATGCAAATTGTGTCAGAATAATTTTCAATTGTGGGTCTCTTAACGTACCTCAATCATATCAAGATGTTTTGCTTGAACAACAGTAATTACTGTAGGACCTGGAGCCATCATATATGCTATTTTTGAAAACATACCTCTGTCAACCCCAAAAGGCAGCATATCCCTCCACAAAAAAACATCCTCTCATTATTTCCTGTCTTTGATTCTGGCTATTACAAATGAATAATCTCAATTAGGAATTGTTGGGATAATGACTGCCTCCAGTTCACAATAATAATGTTCATATCAGATTGAATGATTACAGGGGTATAAAACATGGGTACATCACAAGTTCAAGGGTAAACTAATTAGCTAGCTTTGGCACAAGATTCAAAGCTGTAGGTAGCGCAGATGCTGTGGCTCTTTATATAGCTCTGTTTCTGTTTTCCTCCTGTGTCTCGCCAGGCGACAGATCATTTGCATTGTGGGGAGAGAGAGCAGGGAAAAACAGCCGAGTCTGTTAAGTACACTTCCTGCATATTGAGCTTTTGTTGTTTGGGAACTTGTGCATTGAGAGGCCTCTCTCTAAATATTTAACAGTGTGCCTTCCTTTCATGCAGGCTCCGCATGGCGCTACTAGGTCAGATGGCATCCAAAGAGAGGGAGGCTTGATTGAGCTCCACTGGATGACTCACTCGGTATGTGCTCCTAACGTCTCAAAGATGTGAGTAACTCTTCATTAGCCCCTTGAATATGAGTCGTTTACATGTCAGCAGAGACACAACACAGAATACAAAATAATGAAGCACACTGTATTACTGCATTCATCAACACTGGACAAGGGCTTCACAAGCATGGTCCATATGATGTCAATTAGTACTGAGAGGGACTTGTTTAGGGAATAGGTTGTTATTGGGGCGCTTTGAATGGGACAGATTTGTTATTGTTAGGTGCTGCTGTAGAACCTTTTTTGTCCCTTAGGTAATAGTATACTTTGGAAACAAAGGCTTTGGAGATCTTTGCAAAAAAAATGCAAATGCGAATGACATAGTGCAAGAGACAGGATACAAATCAGAGCACAGCGATTTATTCATCCAGAGATGGAGAGACTGTATTGGGAGCGGTTATCTTACTTTTGGCAGAGAAGCGCGTGAGCCTGAACTCTGTGTAGTCATGGTCAGCACGGTAGTGATGCCCAGTGCCACTCTGGCAGGAGCGGCGTCCATGTTGATCCAGAAGGACACCCAGGACAGGATGACGATGAGCAAGCTGGGGATGTACATCTGGATCAGGTAGTAGCCCATCTGTCGCTCCAGATGGAAATTCACCTCAATGCAGGTGAACTTACCTGAGGGGAGACAACAGAAACTAGGAATATGTCTGCACTTCTGGAAAAGGAGATTATTTCTAGTTGTTCTATGATATTTGCAGAAACACCCATAGTCAGCAAAGCTATTTTAGCTATATGCTTTATAGTACCAGTAGTATGTGGTATACTTTTCCTAGAGCTACATCTGTGCATTGATGGATGAATAAGTTGAACTATTGAGAACATGACACATTTATTGATCAAGCCTATCTGTAATCATGAATGAATACTGAGGCCTCATGAAGAATTTATTCCCATTTCGTCTTGTGCTTTTTGCCAAAGTATTCTCTTGTGGAGCATTACCTCCACCGAGCCTTTTACACAGAACTAAAATATACCACTCACCTGTGTTGTAATGCTTGGTGCAGTATCCCAATTCTTTTTCATCTTTCAAGATGAACTGTGGTAGGGTAAGACCCTCTGCCACCTGCACAGGACTGTCGTCCTTCCATTCAAATATCAAGTCGTTCATAGTGTAGCCAACTGCAAACCATCACATGCAGCAATGGAGACATACATTTAATGGGTCTTCGTTTGTAATGACAAAGTGACCTTCAAGGCGACAACAAGATGGTACTTACAGCTTTCCAGTTGCATTGTACATGTCTGCACATCCATGGGGAAGTTTTTGAGATCCATTGGACAAGACAGGATTAGAGTCAGTCTGTAAGGTAAGAGAATTCATTACCTGACATCTGAACAATGCAGCAGTGAATAGAAATTATAAGCTTTAGGTATATGAATGTGGAAAGAAACTAATTACATGCAAAAAAGTACATGCCAGTTACTCGCCAGTTACATGCATTTACTGGGACAGGATTATAATAATCTGGCCAGTGTTCATCATGTCCACTAGGAGAATTTACTAATCATTTCAGTTGCATTAAAACACAACCTGTTAGACTGCTATTCCCTAGACAGCTAAGATCTGAGCCTGTGTCTCAGCCACGGTGAACACAGCCCGTTATTGGCATCATACTTTCCCTCTGTCTCTGAAGGGTCCTCCCACACACACACACAAACACACAGTTTGCAGGGCTCCCCTCAGCCTGGGCTTATCACACTTTCATTAGTGGCAGTTATTGTGTGTGAGATGTTGGACTTGCAGGCTCTGCCGCTCACAAGCCGCTCTTTGATGGAGCAAGAGAGCACCTCACCAAGTCTCATCACCTTTTTTTTTACCCGCCGCTTGACAGACCACACCTGGGTACACAGCCACTTCTTTAAGTCAGCCCCACAGATACAGCAGAGATAAAAGCGCCAATCTGACGCCTGAGCCGCCTTCATTCATTTGTGTCTCAGAGATACTACAGTATAGAAATGAATTTGTGGGGGTGGGAAATTGAAAGGGCTAGATAGTGGAAATGCATTTGATGGTTTTAGGCTGTGGCATTCTGGTGAGTTATTGAAAATGGAGAGTATTTATAAAAACTAGGCCAATTCCAATTTCACCATGTCAACAATATAAGCAGAGTAGAATGGCAATGAAATGCATTTAGACATACAATGTCAGTATAGCTTGGCAGAGCTGGAGGCTTTATGACAGGGAGAACGTCAGTGCTGTGAAGGAAGCTAAAGCAGAACTCAGAGTCACACATCAAAATAGTGTTGCATGATTAATCAGCTCCGATGCCACGAGTCTCACCACCAATATAAAAACACAGAACCACTTACTGAGTGTGGGACATGACTGGATGTGAATAATCACTATGTTCCTCTAAGGGTTCTTGAGCATTTTGAGTGATTTTAAGTGGGTTTTGGCTATAAATTAGTATGACTCAGCGATACACCACCGCACACTGCAGACAGACATCCATTAGCAGACTCATTCTCTGAAATAATCACCTTGAAAATGCTCACTGAATCCATTCAGTGGAAAGCCTACATTTATTTGATGTCCCTATCATCATTGGAAACAAACAAAATAATCAATACTAATTGGCAATCATTTTCCTGTTCACAGTCCACCGCATCTTCGTCTTTATCTTTAACACTCAAGCAAGAGTGCCAACGCACCAAAACATATGCTATTCATCATCTCTCTGACGGGAATCTCTGAGTTGCTTTTAAATCAACCCTGAACACACCTGATACTGTAGAGGACAGTTCCGTCTTTGAAGATCCTTAGAAGTTTGTTGTCAGTGGTTACATCATGGAAATTTGCACCCTTCTCATTGGCAAAGAAAAGGTCCGGCTTCCAAATAGAGTCCAGCATAGAGGGGTCTAGATCCAGCGAAGAGTCAGGATACTCACTATAGGCGAGCCGTGGGTCATTCCAGTTCTGACGCAAGAAGATGTTTACTCTGTAGTCCTGCAAATGAAGTAGCAATGAGACATTTCATGAGGTCTTATTGATGTTTAGCTTCGTTTGAAGATTGCTGATCATTCACTGAGGGGCAGCAGTAACATAGCGTCACTTATTTTTGTCTCTTTCATGGAAGGGACAGGTGAATCAGTTATTTCAGGGGGTAAAATCCAAAGATAAAACTCTGTCAATTTAGAATATCCTCTGAGAGAATCACTGTGGCAAAAGTAAGGAAGTGCTTTGGAATTACCAGGAATGTGGAATTGGTATACATTTGTCTTTAAATATGGTCTGATTTTCATCTGAATTATAAAAACGAACAAAATGATCTGTTTTCATTTAGGCTGTACATTCTTTTACACAAGTTGTTGCATTCTTTTCATCTGTATTGAATATATCATTCAAAATGGTTTCAACAATTTTGTCAGAATTTTATGTAACATGTTTTGAGTTCAATCAATGAAACTAGTTTAAATGTTGAGGTTTAGAGCTATATTGACTGATCAGAATCAGAATCTTATTCTGATGTGAACCATGCCCTGGAAGAAAATATATCATAAGGCCTAGGCTACAACAAAGAACTGTTGTTTTTTATGAAGTTGGAAAGGGCTATAATATAATCTCAAAGAATTAAAATATTCTGCAGCTCATAGATCAACAAGTTGTCATATATTTCATAGGCTACAACTACAGTGCTTAGAGGTGGCTACCCAAAGAGAGAGCAAATGCACACTGCAGAATTGACAACACGATGAAGGAAACATAGTAACAGCATGAAATTCATGACTATTTTGTTTTTCCACAAGAAATATGAATATTGAATATCAATATATGAAAAGGTGTTTTCAATAGACATGAAAACATTTCTTTTGTGTTATTAGTTCAAGAACATTGTGTTTGTTTATACTAGAAGATCAGAACACATTTTATGACCAGTTGATGCAGACAGCCAAGTAATTCCAAAGAGTTCATATACTTTTCCTTGCCACTGTATTTGGTGGAAAATGCAATATGTTGGATTTGATGAGAACATTCCCCTCGTTCCACTATTAAGGCTTTGTCCTCTAACCTCATGACCACTCTAGACAATGCTAGGTGAAAGGCCAGATGGAAGCCATGGGTATGGTTTACATTTTGTTATGCAGTTAGTCCTCAATCGTGCATGATATTAACCATACCAGATACATTCATCAAGCAATGTCAAATATGTTCTTTAGTCCAAAGGTCAGCTCCATGCAAAGTCTTGATGCCAGTATACAGAAGATCGTTAGACTGATAAACATTTGGGGCAAACACTGTATATTTTATATTGTTAAACCACTATATCAATTTAGTTGGTTGTAACTAGAAAGTAATCAATGAGTGAAATATTTTAATCAATATTTCACAATTCAGATGGATGGCATTACATAACTAGTGTGTAACAGGATCATGATATTTTACTGAGAAAACCTTTAAAAAAAAAAAAGGATTTTCTCATACTTTATATACTGGTATATGCACAAGTTTATTGGCAGTTCCATAATGTGCTGAGCCAGCACTGAACAGCTAGGTGCAAGTTATTGTTTGAGTTGATATCTTATCATATCACAAAGGCAGAGACCTATAAGTCTCTTAATCTGTGTTATCGTAAGTGTAGTTAATTGGACACATTCTCTGTATTTCTTACGAGACAACCAAGCTCAATCCGGGTGCAATTGTTTACCCCTTTAGCAGTTGGCTACAACCAGACACAGCGCCAATCAATCTGTTTGAATCACAAGCCTACAGCCATTGTGCCCCCTGGCACTGGATGCAATTAAAGCAAATCATTCGTTGCCATTCTCTTTTGAATTATTAAAACAAAACTAATTTAACACATGCTCTTACAGCGCACAGGGAATTTCAATTTGATTTTGCCTTAAGTACTGCTGGAAAGTTATGCTTTCAAATGGGCGGTAATAGATCCTGGTCCTGCCAATAGACTTTCAGGATTACACTCACTCACTTGTATGAGGAGAGGGAAAAATCAAACATTCAAAAAACATTCAAACTTTTTAAATCAAATAACTTCAAACAACATCCCTCAGTAAGCTAAGCAATGCTGTCTGATGACTGATGGAGAGAGAGCGAAGGCAAGGCTGGACACGGTGTGGCCTCTCGTGTTACCCAACTCACCATTGTGGTTTCAGCTATTGAGCCAAAGCTGTTGATAAATATGTTGCAGGTAACATTTACTGGGGGACCTGCAGGTTGGGAGGATAAATCACACATTGGCATATCTGTCAGTGAAGCAGCTAGGGCAAGATGGCTGTGGACTTACCATAGTGGTCTCTGTGACCGAGCCAAAGCTGTTGATAAAAATATTGCATGTAACATTTACAGGAGGACCTGTGAAATGGAATGAAAATGAGATGATACAAATAAAATAAAACAGTTTTGCAGTTGAATTATGATACATTTTGGTAACCAAAAATAGGTACATAGGGATTCAAGTCATCATAACCATGAAAATGAGTTAGTAAAAAAATCATTTTGCGATATCTTGCACCAAAGATAGGTCAATAACATAGTCATGCAACACGTTTACCCAATCACTAGTACAGTGTTTTTGCTCTCATTTAGTTGACAAATTATTGACAGCTCCATTGCACAGGCATAGCTGTAGGCCCACTATCCATCAAGTGTTTGGGTAATTAGTTCAGTGTAATGTGCATGGACGTAGGGATGATTAGATGAACACAGGCAGGCTGAAGACTGCACACCTGAGTCTCCATTTGGCTGATGATTGCATTGTGTCTTGTGAGAAAGAGTTATCGCCAGCTATCACAAAATTACAATATACTATCTGCAGGATGCACTATAAAAAAACAAAATACACTATAAGTATTAACAATGACATTAAATAAAGAAAGGATATATGCTTACTTATGCATTCTTAAAATTAATCATATTTAATCACAATACTTTCAAACATTTCCATTCAAGCCAGCAGGTTGTATCATTTCAGTTTAGCTTAAATGTTATCACCTAAATGTCATGGCCAAAACATATGAATAAACATATAAATAAAATGACCTCTTCGACTGCATTGCTCACGTGAACAACTATTCATAAAAATAAACATAAAAATTCTTTCGTGCTTGGAATATATTGTAGAATAAGTTCAACCTGAATGTTCAATCAGGTCAGAATCCTAAGAGGATGAATGTATAAGACCGCCAATGTAAAGCTGGTAAGTACTGTATAGGCCAGTCTATTTCTGAATGTCACTTTGCTGTGTTCTCAGTGGGAGTGCATAATAAAGCCAGCAGAGAAAAGACAGGGCCTTAAAGTTGGACACGTTTCTTGTAAGCACTGCTAAATCCTTTCTTACTTGGTCTAATCAGTTTTCCTGTGAAGTGTGATGTTTCAGTCTGCTGAGACCATTTCCAGCGATTAAAGCTGCTGCAGTCCTGGCAGTGTGAGGTTGTCTACTTGAGAGCTCACTGCTTCTCTACTTGCTTTATCAATACTGTATCTGATTTGTTGTTACTAATATTCACCTTTGCTGTGGAGAAATGGCATTCAACAGCATCTGCAATGAACTACTGCCCAAATGAGAGACGAGGAGCAATGTAGGTCAGAGCAATAATGAACATTGTGTGAAAAGGCGAACAATCTTCAGGAACAAAAAGGAGTAGGCCTATATATTCTTAATAATAATAATAATGATAATATCACCATCATCATCAATACTCTTTTGATCCCATGAGGGAAATTTGGTCTCTGTATTTAACCCAGTCGTGAATTATTGAGATACACACAGCAGTGAATACACACAAACCCCGAGCAGTTTCAAAACCGGAGCATTTATATCTCTCCTGTTATCATTCACTTAATCAACATCTACTATATAGCCAGCTATAGTCTTAGATTGTGTGCATGATGTCCCTACACTGCACATAGACATTGTAGGAAACCTCTCTTCTGCCAGAAACACTCAAGCAGTTAATATAATCCATTAGTTCTTATCACTTAACAGTGTCACACCCAACTCTACCACGCCTCTTCTGCTGATAAAAAATGGTGTATGCGTTTTCATCTCTGGCTTTTTCAGAATGCCAGCCTGCACAAAAAGGAACTTGAGGTCCTTTCAACTAGCGTTTCTTTCAGGCACTGTCTGTATCTGTTTCTCTCCCTCTCCCACACAAGGAAAAAGAGCTAGTCACAGCACTGTTGTTGACCAGTCTGACACTGTGTTTACGATGCTTCATTTGTGGTTTCTTTCAGGCACTGTCTGCATGCGTTTCTCTCCCTCTCCCACATGAGAAAAAAGAGCTAGTCACAGCACTGTTGTTGACCAGTCTGACACTGTGTTTACAGTGCTTCATTTGTGGGGGGTGTGCTCTTGTAGTTCACTCTGTCCTAGTGCTTTGTTCACCCATAGGCTAATGACCATATGATAGAGAGGTCAAGTCCCCACTGCTTGCCTCACAATCAACTTTTAACTTTGTCATGCTCTCTCTCTTGCAAACCAACCACAGGCCTGAAGCCTAACAGCCTACAGTCTGTGTATTGTTTGTGCCTTCCGTGTTCCAGTCTATAGTTCCTGTGCTTTGACAGGAGTGTAATGCATGGCATATTTTCTTGTGAATTATTAAATGTCAGTGTTGATGTGCAACCCATGCGCCAGCCCATGTTGTGAAATAGTGCAAACGGGAGCCTTCTAAGAGACAGATCAGATCAAGTAATATGTTTGGCAATGCTGGGGGTAAATCAATGAGTGTCAGGTGGTAATATATCTTTTTGTAGCAGAGCTCAGTGACACATTCACACACATTTAGATGGTGAAAACAGAAGGCAAGCAAAGTGGTGAAATTCATCTGATAGGTCCTCCAAGGTCTTCTTTGCCAAATGGTCTGCTGGCACAGTTAACCTGAGGCTGTGATAGTTCAGCATACCTTTAAAATTGGGTCTGATCCTAGCATCATAACCTGATGTTCTACCCATCAGTTTATCCAAGAAGTCAGATGGGGACATCAGTTTAGTTGAGCCTCTCCCTGAAGATCTGGAATCATACTCCTTTGCATCTGTCATCCTATGAGATTAAGAGGATAGAAGAAAACCTGAAGGTTACTACATTTTGTTAACATATTGCTTTCATGTGGCATACAATAGGCTATAATACACTGTAACAACCAGAAGTTTGATTGTACCAAATAAATATTCTTCACGGCCCCCTCCCTCTCACGTCCAATTTTATACCTTACATATAGTCATAGCCTACGTATTCGCTTGACGACGCCCACAATGATGTGAACAGTGTCGTGATTACTTGTCCCATCCGGATCAGCATTATCTTATTAAGCTACACTTTGCCAATATCAACTTATACAGCAAGGAAATGACACTCGTGAGCCTGACGTATCACTCTGCTCATTCAGTTGTAAGGTGGTCCTGCAGCTGTCATTTATCATCAACAGCACAGTTCATAACTAAGGTAAATTGATGAGGGCGACACAAATGGAAAACAACCAAAACCGAATGCGTTACCCAACGTCATTTCAATGAACCTTGTGAGAAGTAAATCAACAAAGCATGTAACAAAGAAAAACAACTACCTTTGACAACGCAAAGTTCGAAGCGACTTGATAAGGTTGCCACGAACGCCATGTGATGTTTTCATAGTAGGCTAATGCGCACGTTATTATGCAGGATCTCATAGAAGTGGAGATCACTCATATTGTCCTTTCATATTCTCTCAAAATGTGTGAAAAAACAAGATTTTAGTATGACAAAAGTAGCTGAAAGAATAGCCTACCACAGCTAATTAGTCATAACTTTTACAAGTGAAATTTTGTAAGCATAATGACCCATCAGCATTGTAGCCTACCCATGTAGTACATACCTGTAGTTGACAGTTCCAATTAAAGATGCAATTAAGGCTGTAAAGATTTTTGTAAAAAGGCGACTCATTCCTCTTGATGTAGATATTTTATCACTTCTTTATTTCTTCCATATGGAAACGATGGTGAAACGTAAGACGGATTTTTTTCTCACCAAAGCGCAAGATGTTTTTGAGAAGAAAAAATAGATCACAAGTATTCCGATGCACAGAGACATTTTAATTTGGTGGAACACAGATTCCCCGATCCAGCTGAACAGTGGGCGATGTATGCCAAAACATCTGGTCACTTATTACTACCAAATAGAAATAATGTCCAAAACGCGTAGGTGACAAGGTAACAAAGTAACCTGTAATATGCCAGTAGTTGTAAAACCGTTATTCAGTGTTTTCCGATGACTGGAAATGTCTGTTAAGGATGAGTGTTAAAAAAAGACTGCAAATAGAAGAAATCCTATCCGTGAACTGGGTTCTGGTTGGACCTAAGATGCGCTCGGTTCGGATTCAGCACTCGGGAAGCGGTTGGCAATAGCACACTTCGACTTGCCTGAAGGCGTGAGAAACGTCATGCACGGTGAAGGCGGGACTAGATTGACGTATATAAAGTTAACCATTGGTATCAAATCTTACGTTGGCACCGGCAAGCCGAATCTTTCTAATAGCCTTCTTTGGAGAGCTCCAGGTCCCAGTGCGCGCAAGCGCAACTGTTCCAAAGTAGGAGACGTGAGTGGATTCTCAATATGAGAGATTAACTATCATGATGTTAAATGCAACGGGGCTTTAGTTAGACTGTCAACTCTCGAACTGTTGGTCAACATCTATGAGTTTAACATTGTCTGACGGATAAATAGGCTAAACTCCAAATGTGTAGTGACCTGTGGTTTGGCCAGTGGTTACGCACCATCAGAAAACTGATAGAGTAACTCTCAGAAATACAATTGTATTCTCTATACATTGGAAAATGTTATTTAACTCATAAACTCTAATGACTTTGGTTAAGGCTGTTTTTTTAGATGTAGACTCTTCTGTGGTTTATAATTCAGTTATAACGTAATTTATTTTTCGAAAAAACATTTGTCTAATAGGGGAATTCTGCACTGTATACGATAGTGCAAAGAAAGGCACACCAGTATGCCTTTGGGAATGTATTTGGCACCCCGGTTGCCCTGGAAACGGTCTTCCTGAGTGCATGATTGGAAATGCTGAAAGGTTGCAGTGCTGATGCGAGATCAGGGATGCTGACAGACATGGGCGATGTTACCTACCACCTTAAAATTCATCCCAAACCCAAACGACACAGCCGGTTCGATCTAACCGCCTCACACTGATTGGCCTATTGACATACAATAATAAAGATGTGTAGCCGTGAATTCAATATATTTTTAAGTAAGAGTTATGCTTTTTGATATTGTAAACAAATTTGAGATTGCACGAAAACCTGGCATTAACGCAGAATAAAACTTAAGTGAGCTCTAAGAACAATGTACTGGAAGTGACCGCCGACCTACGCGTTAAACTCAAAAGCGTCCCTGCGTCAACTATATCTTTCGTGCTTCCGTGCGCTTCGCCTCAGATGGACACTTCCACGCCCATTCAACAGATGGACTATGTTAGTGGTCCATTCTCAGCGCTGACTGCAGCTTTAGGCTACTTGTCAGCTGCAGAGCCACCACAATTCATGTTCTACAGTAAATGTCTTTCTCATTCCGTTTTATCATCATAGGCCTGTGCTAAATCTTGAGAGTAAGATTCGAATATATTGTGTAATTGAGCTCATGTATAAAGGGTGACTTTGTTTCTGTTAAAATAAGCTAATGGTGTGATATTTCAATCTTAATCATCTCCCTCATCTGATAAGCATTGGAGATCATTCTCACACCTCCTTGAAGTTACAGTGTGTGAACTTTCTCTAGTAAGACACAAAGAAACCTCCCTGCTCATTAAACACATATAAAAATGTGTGATGAGGTTGTGGAGGGATGAGGGAAATGGTTGGAGTCTTTGGATCCTTAGTTTCCTGCTAGACAGCTAGAATTCACCTTACACCTTAACATCCACAAGACTTGGCATAGGTGGTCATTAACGGCCATGAGTAATGGCATTTGAACCAAGAAGTAAGGTAATTAAAGCCGAAAGCTGGCCTTCGATGTCATACTGGCCATAATGTGTCCTTATTCTTGTCTGTCATGAAAGTAGTACTTGCTCTCAAATTCACCCTTTCCACTCACTCTGAGGACCAATGTAGTTTGAAGCAAATCAAAACAAAAAGAAAATAGGTACACTTTCTATAAGCCCAGTATTCATAAGGTATTATTAACACATTGGTAAAGGTAATGCATTTATAAAGCCTTATAATTATTGACGTTTTTATCAATACACATGACTTTACTCATAAGGCATTATAATGTTATAACTATAAGTCTACAACTTCAAGAGTCAAAAAGCATTATACATCTTCTTTGAAACATACAACAGTATTTATCGCCCTTCGTATATTGATCTTTCACTGATTTACATGTTGATCGTATTGATTGTAATTATGGTGAGTAATTGTGTGTTCATCTCGCTTTACCTAGAGTGTGCACTGAACGCTTGTATTGATTGTTTCATTCATTTCAGTAATTTATTCATTATTTGTTATGTCCTTTACATAAAAGGACAATTAAAGAAAATATGGTTAAAGTACCTTTATAATGCCCAGTGACACTTATAAAGGCTTATGACATGAGAACATGATTATGCCTTATGAAAACTCGGGGTCATAGAAAGTGTTTTTTAACAGAAGGATATGAAACGCATTGTAATGACAAGGACAAAATCTTAAGACCTTCCAACTAGGTAGTTAAGGTGTGAAACAAGATAGAATGATTGAGTCTCAGCTTTTGTGAAGCCTCTGTGAAAAGCCCTTTGTCGTGTGAATCACGACAAATCTGTTTCATTGCCAACAGACACTTAAAATGATACCCTTCTGAATCTGCATCTTTGACAGCATTGCTGTGTATAATGAAGTTCAAGAACAAGGCCTACTTCATTTCTGTGAACTGAACTTAACCTATTTATAGTGAACTTGAACAAGTTCTGATTCTTTTGAGATTCTTTATCAATGTTTAGGAAAAAAAGATATTATTAAAACAGAATTACCACCTTAGTGGTGATGAATGAAACAGAGATGGTCATGATGGGCAACTGATTATTAAGAGAGTTTGTTATAAAAAAAAAAAAAAAAAAACAGAAATAGTCAGTCATCTCATCAGTCATCAAGAGTCATCTCTGCCAAGCCTGCAAAGGAATCAAGGTCTCTCCTTTGAATCCCTTTGGTGAAGTAATTAGTGTTTGGGGGGGCCTTAAAGGTGTCAACCGGGTTAATGTGCTGGGTGCTGCTCAGGCAGATGGGTGGTCATGGGGCAACAGTCTGTCACAGTAGGAAATAGCCATTTGATTGGTGTGGCTTTAAACCAACAAGACATTGTCTTGGAGCAAAACATACTTGAGGCAGTCACCTGTTGGAATCCTTAATTCATTTCCCCAGTCAAGACGAAGCTTCAGTTCTATTGATCCCCTCTCCTGGGTCCCCAGGGATGGAGGAGCAGGGGCAAGATAAACCAGGCTGAAGGAGCTCACCTGGAAACATGTCGGGTTCTGCAAGACTGAGCTCAACTGATGCTTGTGTGCAGCAGAGCTGGTCAAATCAAATGTTGGGGAGTATCCATTGCACCATCGATCGCCTGCAGTTTTATCCAGCTTAATGATTCTCCTCCACCTACCCCTCTTCATTCCAGGGATTCTAATGTGAGGAGGCGGCAGGAGGCTTTGCCTCTTGTGGTCATCTCTAGCGGATGATAAGAATTGCCTGGGCAACAAAGAACACATCCCTCTCCAGAGACCATTACCGAATTTCGGTCATTACATATTCTGACTCAATCACATACTAGTGATTCTGTATGTAAAGGCACAAATCTAGCAACCCATGTTCCCTATTCACACCTTATTCACCCCCTTCTGGGATGTCTTCCATTGAGTTTGCACACATGTGGGATAACAGAGCTGGAAGCGTGTATTCTGTCAATGTACTCTGGGTGAGTAACCCTACCTAGTGCCTGAGGGAGGGTCGGTGGAGTTTGCTTGTCAATCAAAGCCTTCACTGCCCCCCAGTCCACCCCATACCCCCTACACCCTGCACCCCTTCTCTCCCCTCATTCAGACTCCCAACACTTTCCCCCTATGGCTGATCAGCAGCTCCAGTCTAGACAGACACTCAGCATTCATGAGATTCATGCTTTGGAGAGACTGATGCTCGCCCTGGCCTTGTCAGAGTGCCACTGTGGACACAAATGCCATGGGACAGCCAAGGGGGGCCATAGGGATACCTGCACAGAGCCTATTGGTCACTACTGACATTTGCATCTGCAGGAGTTCAGCTCAGGTAACCTGTGGTTTACAGTGTCTCCTGTGTTTGAACTAGTGGACCCGCACATTATGCTGGCTCCTTTGACTGAGCTGTCGTCTTCCTTTGTGTGTTAGAGTCAGGGCATCTGTTTAGTAATTCAGACAGAGACTAAAGACTACTGGGGTCAGTGTCTGTGGCCACTGCAGGCAGACAGCATAGGCTCAGTAAGAAATGTCACCAAACTGAAGCTGCTGTCAACATAATGAAAGAGATTTCAGATGGAACATAATCCTATTCACTTAGCCCTTGTGTACTTTGTCTCTCCCCAGACAATCCTGCAAGCATGTCATGATTAATAACGGTGGTAGCCATCAGAAATCAATTATTGTAATTCCTTTAAGAGGCCACTGTGGTTAATGCAACATCTGGTTGACACCGTGATTCAATAGACAATAAGCAGTTTTCAGTGGCAAATCCAAACCTGTCTGTCTGATTTTGTGTGATTTGAGAGCGATTCCCAGCGGTGAACCATGTTGGCTGATGCAACTGATTGTTACATCTGCCTCAGTCTGTCAGAGGAAGCTGGGAAATTCCTCCCTTGATAGTTGCTGTCAGCCTATTTCAAGGAAGAGGGGGAACTCTCAAACAAGCCATCCAGCTTGTAGCAGGGCTTATATTTTTCCGGCTATATAATCTATAAGAAAAAAAAAACATTGTGATAACAGGGTGACCACAGCAGACTGTGGGGTTGGGTAAAAATATCAGCAGGAAGTCAGCAGATACAGAGGTATACTCTGAATTATACAGTAGATTAATACTGAGAGTGACTCCCATACCTCTGCATGTCTCTTATGTTTTACAAGAATCCACTAAAATATTTACATCCTTTTCCATTTTATGAACTGCAGGAATCCACAGACTTTTACTCAAACATAAGATAATAGATCACTTAAGAGAATGACAGGCAAAGATACAAGCATCCACACAACTGCAACTCCTGCACAGAAACATGATTACTACTCCCATAACAAAACAAGAAAAGTCACAGCAAGCTTTGCTAATTTCCTCCCGGCATTAGAGTCATGAGCTTGAACTGTCGCTGACTTAATTGTCTGAATTATCACAGCAGTGCAAGAATGAAACAAATTTAACTGCAGAAAAAGATAGATAAGGGTTGCCATGGAAACCATTCCCAAAACTTTGCTGGGCTGATTGTGCTCTACTGATCCATTCATAAAGTCTTCTTGTGGTCCTCTCAGACAGACCAATGCCATGATGTCCTCTAATAGATTTAGAAATGAACAGAATTCATTTGCGCTCCCAACCCACACTGCAACTCATGTGCTGTCTTTTGGACTATGAATATTTATTGGGCTTTACAGCACAGGTTTCTTGCGGGAGCTGTATTCATCAAGGACCGTTCTGATGGTTCCTGTATTCATGTGGCAGGAGTGCCTCTCATTCTTAGGGGCACCACTGATGTCTGGGGTCCAGGTATGTCAGGCAACCTGTCAACATATTGATCTCATCCATCAGCTGGTGAGACAAGCCGGTTTGTTAATCTTTTACTCCCCCTTCATAAGTCCTTCATGAGTCACCTTCAGTCATAACCTTACCATAGTAGGATTTAGCCTAAAAGTCAAAATTTTCCTTCACCAAGGAACAGCCAGTTGATTGTAAAGTGTTATTTGTAAGATTAAATGGCATGATGTTTCACTATGTGATGGAATACTGAACTTAAAATAACCCCTCAAAGAATTTGAAAGGAGCATTTGGCTCTGATATGAACACTCTGCATATTTCTTAGAGAAAGCAAAGGGCATGTTTTGGATTTGGTTGTTATAAATTATTACTGTGTTTCTTAAAAGACCTGAACATACATTTTGTTCATTGCACATTCAGGAAAAAGGTTCTGCGTTTCTGGGCACATCAAAGGCATTTCAGTGCTGTGACTGAAGAGTGACTGCTGCAATGGATGTGTGGGAGAAAGGGAAGAGAGGCTGAGAGTGGAGAGATAGGAGAGGGAGGGAGGAGAGAGAAAGTGAAAAAGAAGCAAGGGACTGGGGGAGCCAGGATCCTACAAATATGTTTAATTTCCTTTTTTTCTATGACAGTATCCCCCTCTAAATGTTGTGAAATAGTAGAACATAATATTCTAACTAAGAATAGCCTAGAATACAACAAAGAATGCCCAACTTACAGGAGTACCACAGAAGATTAGGGATGGCTATTCCCATGCTAATGTATAGGAAGTGTTATCTTTCAATTTCACATTAGCTTGCTTTGACATGATTGGTTCTGTACTGTGACATGTCGTACATAGATGCTACAAGTAATTTAGGTCAACTAAGATAAACATTTAAGTCATAATAAATGACAATGAATTGTTTCCATGTTTCTTTTCTAACCTTTTTGTGCAGAGAACAGATGCTCTGTTCTGCTTCTATGCTGCGTCTTTTGTCTTTTCTAGCTTACTGTTCCCTGATCTTCATGCCCGCTTTCAAAAGCATCTTTAGAAAGTACTAGTCCTCACCCTAAGATTAGTCATCTGTGAGGTATTAAACAACTGGAAAAAAATCCAGTGGTTGGAAAGGTCAAGGACCTTCTGTGAAACCTAGCAATTATAATGACGACAGTTTTCTCTGTGCAGGTAAGAGAGAGAGAGAGAGAGAGAGAGATGTGATTTGAATAATGGGCCAGAGAAATCCACATTGTCAAGAAAGAAGTTGGAAATAATGGCATTTCAAGCTCTTTTATTTTGACAATTGGTGCTCCACATTAATAGTCTTCTAGCACAAGGTCAGCTTTAATTTCTCATTTGCCTCTATCTAAATTGGCTGTCTCCCAGACTCCTCTCAGCTGCTCCAGCTCTCTATGGCTCTCATATTCTCCCTCTACTTAAAGGGCAATGGTGCTCTCATTTCCCACAGTATAGGTTCCCAATCCATATGAAGACATCCAAATATGACAGACTTCATTATTTGCCCCTGGACACTGGCATTTTTGGCCTGGGCTTTGTTAAATAACATGACACATACAGTATATTGTGTAATGAGGGCACACCTGAGTGGCGTCAGCACATGCTGCCTTTGTCGTATTTGCAAGCTATGAATTTCCTCCTTTACCATGCATAGGCCTGGCACCAATATCATTTCACTACCGTTTATAGAACAGTGCCTGGCTGTAAACAGCGTTTCCATGGAAACATCACCAAGACACACATTGATAAGCGGATTGGTGCTCTGTGCTCCTCTGATGACAAATGGATCCTCAGAGCCGAGGGTGCTCCAGCTGGCGAACACAATTAACTATAGCCAATGAAGGCAGCAAGCAAGATCTACAAAAGTAAAGGAATGTTTTTCTTGTCTGTGAGGCATGGCGAACAAATAGGCCTATCTAATAACTTTGTCTTAGATGTGGATTTTCTTATACTAAAAAGCTTCTGCATAAAATCAGCTGTAAATTGGTGAAAATGGCAACTATGGTAGTCCAGAAATCTTATTATTCTTCAACAGATGAACACTATCTAATAATAATATATCTAATGTAGCACACATTGATGTTCAGTCAAACCCACAGAGTTTAGAGAATCATGGGTTTTGAGGACTTGCTGTACAATGCATTTATATATCATATTGTATAACCCCCTTTGGCCACTGATATTGGCTGTTGGCCAGAATGCTTTGTTGTACTATGATCAATGTCAAGTGGCAGGGAAAGCCAGCTCTCTGTCTTTAGGAGAGCAAGCTATCATCCCTTTGTAGCTTGACATTTGGTGGTTGCCATGCAACCATCTCTGCGGATATTATCAAAACCATATTGTTTTGGTTTTGCAAATATTTTAAACAAAATGGCATTTGAAAGGTGGGCAAAGACAACAAAATTGTGTAATTTAGCAGTGACTTTATAAACCTGTACATATCCCACAAGTATTTGTCGATTTAGAAAAATAATCCCCTGGTGTCACCCAGAGCATCTGTTCTCTAAAAGAACTTCAGGGTAACGAGAACTTGAACAAGAACTAGACCAAGTGAACTTCTCTGGGGTTATTAATAATGCAAGCAGTAATGTGATAGGAAAGGACAAATCAATAGAGCATTTGTTTTATACATCATGTCCTCATACATCCAGGCTTTAGGCAGGACTTTGAGGGATAAGCTGTACTCTCTTCTCTGTAGTTCTCTGAAGCAGGAAGAGGCTTTTCTGGACAGAAGCATGGCTACCTCTGTGATTTTTTTTTTTGAGTCTCCTAAGGGAGATGCACAGGAAGTAAAGAGCAGTGACCTAAAAAAGAACCTCCATCCGCTTTTATCCACTTCAAGGTGGCAGGAAAAGGAAGAGGAACTGCTTTTGGAATAGACTTCAAATCGTCCTTTTCCTCCAGCAGAACTTTACGTGATGTTATTCATAACTAATTGATGGTATGTGGTATTATTATGTATATCACTGAGATTTAAAAGGTTGTATTGGAGAAAGTACACATGCTGATCAACAGCATGTGTAAATTCAACCTGTAATAATCTGGTATTCTGCAAGTTACACACACACACACACACACACACACACACACACACACACACACACACACACACACACACACACACACACTTCCCTTTGAGGTGCATGCTTCCTACCCCTTTGCTGAAGAGTGTGTGTGCACTGTTACCCCTTCTTTGTGATGAAGGCATTTATCATTCCCTGTTGGCAGGCCGATGTGTTTCTAATTAAAGTCAGCCCGGAGAGGCAGTGGTGACATACTGGC
This sequence comes from Tenualosa ilisha, assembly GCA_015244755.2. NCBI lineage: Eukaryota > Metazoa > Chordata > Actinopteri > Clupeiformes > Clupeidae > Tenualosa > Tenualosa ilisha. The sequence continues at coordinate 2,893,784 of PYXC01002596.1, forward strand.
ACCTGGCAATGAGGGAACTAAAAGGCTGGCATGTGTTGCACAAAGCCTAGACAGCATGGAGCACTTCCTTGAACATCCGCCCCTCAGCACTACCTCAGCGCTGGCCAAACTTAACCTTAGAGCCAATTACATTGGCCCAAAACAGTGCCATTCTTTTGCAGCATTAAGTACATAGTCACTGTAGAGTCTTCTCTAGACTCTTAACATGACTGATGTGATGTCCTTTCTGGAAGGGCTGCTTGCCATGCCATCTGTGGCATGTGTGTGATGCAGGTGTGAGATTACTCGTAGACTGGGCGAGGCATTCGAAATGGAACAGAAGGAGATCCAGGAAGTGATCTTCATCCTCAGCGCACATGGACACTATTGCTCCCAGCCTCAGTGACAGATGGAGTCAGAGTCACCAGCCACCAAGAGCACAGTGCATCAAGGTGGGAGTCACTCAGGCTAGAATGTGCACTGCCTTGGACTAGATAACACTCTTATTTTCACAGAGGGAGTTTGCAAAAGAGACTGAAATGTAAGCCCCTCAAATGAGACATGAGGATGAATCTTTTAGAAAGAATTAGGGAAAGAATGAGATTTTTTTCTCCTTCTGTTTTGACAGCTGAAAGATCTAGGCCATTTTGGTTAACCTGTGCTAAATGTTCAATACTCAGCTAAATAAGAATGCCTCTTTTGTCAACTTGTGAACACACTTTAATTGAATTTGACAGTGACAGAGTCTGAAGCATTCTGCAGAGCTAAGACACAAGCCTACATTATGGGAACATTTCTCAGATGGGCATTATTGAGCACACTGGGTTTTAATAGACTATTTGAGAGGTGCAAAAACAGTATAATTTCTGTAATAACAAAATACATCATTGTAATTCTGAGAAAAACAAATCAAAAGCAAAGATCGTTTTGAAGAATTGTTAATAAAAGACAATGACAGAACAAAGGGATTTTTTTGTTACATCTTTGCCATGAGATACTAATAGTCAGGCAATCATGCATATTCATTCAACTCATTTGAAGAAGCCATGCCATCCCTCTCAAAGGTAATATGCCATAATTGACCATAATCTGAAATAAAACACAAGCTTAAGATAAAAAGGAAAGGAAAGGCTTCACTGGGACGGAATAGTTAAAATAGAGGAAAAACAGGGTGCTCATTAAAAGAGGACCTCCAACACATTGATGCAGGAATAGAAAAAATTGAGGCCCTCCTGTAAGCAAAATTAAAAGCCCTTATGAAATTCTAGCTACATGCCAGTACATGCTAAAACATGCTTAAATACAAGCATTCTGCAGAGCTGTAGTGCAATTTAGTGCAAAATGTAATCACTGAGTACATTTATTATTTTTAATTATGCAGAACTGAATTGAGGCATGAAAACTGGATTAATGTATTCAGCAGATCAATATTGTCAGTGTAATGCATCTTTCATAGCTTTACTTAGCATTTACTTTTCTCTGCTTTTATTTGCATTACACAATGTCACCTGTGATCTGTTCTTTTCCCTCTCATTTCATTTTTTTCCTAGTTTGTGTTTTGGCATACCTAGAGTCATTACAGAGAAAGGGTATGGCTGAGCCACCAAATTAGAATTACTATGGACTCATTTTTATTTATTTATTGTTTTTGATGTTCTGGTCATTTAGTTTCATTAGACTAATATGTTTCTGCCTATTGCTAGTCTCTGTCATTTGTGCAAAAGAAATAAAAGAAACTGTTTAGCCTAATTTCAAAATCAGCCTATTACTTTTCCCATCTTTAAAATTATTTATGATTCTATTTACTTAAATGTTTATATTAGACTGAAACACTTTAGCCAAATATTTTTGGCTTTCATGCAGTGTTTTTGTAGGCATATTGTGCTATACTTGATAAAAGGCTCTACCAAGAGCCAATAAATAAAAACACATTTATATGTAAAGCACAATCAGTGTGCTGTGTAAATAAACTTACCTTGCCTTTTCCTGACTACTCAGGGTAGGCCAATATTTTGGCCAGTTTGCAAAATTATGAATTCTGGTAGGACTGGCCTAAAATGCCTGGTCAATAGATTGTGCATGTTTGCCTTCTTTCTCCAGAAGTGTATGAGCCTCGGAGTATTGGATGAGCTGTATAATATGAAGTAAATGGTAACAGTATATTTCATGTTTCATTGAAAGAACTCAGAGCCATGGTGACATCTGCTGTAGACTCTCATTTATCTGTAAGATGAGCTGTGTGTGGGTGGAGGGATGAGCCCTTGCTGAGCCAGTCCCCAGTGCAGAGCCGGAGTAAGAGCCAGACAGGGGGAGACGGCACAGCCAGTTAGTGGCCAGAGAAGGAGGAGGTGGAGGTGAGTGAGGTAATCACATAATAACAGACTTTATTAACCTCAGTCTAAATGACAAACATGCAAGCAGTATCAATACTGACTGAGTACAGTGAATATGAAAGAATGAATGAATACATGCAGACAGTCAATCGGTCAACATTTCAATCAGTCACTAAATGAATCAAAACAGCCATGAGTGCATTTCACACCATCACAAGAACAAAAGATGGACTATGTAGAAGAAAAAGAAAATTCCAAGCCTATTCTGTTCCTGAATAGGATCAATGGATTTTTGCAAGGTGCAGGGCGGAACTGAGGCACTGTGTCAGAATTGTACTGTTCCCACAGTCCAGTGGTGAGCACAAACTCACTGGAGGCCAGCCCATCTTCCTGGCTCACACGCCAGTGGAGCCAGGAGAGGAGGGATTGACACATAGAGAGAGCAGCTGCATGGAGGTGATACCATTCACACAAGTCAAGTCCTCCACAGCCAATCTGCTGGGGATTTCCCTGAGGTGGGCTAAAAGAGCATGTTTATTAATCTGGCCACAGCCATTGCAGACAAGCACAAGATAAATGCCAGTCCTGAATTGCAACATTTAAAGTAGAAAAAAATCACTGACTTGTTGGCAATAAGTGCAAGCGCTTCACATTTCCTCAGGGTCACATGAAATGCAGGATGTGGGAGAAAGTATAGGTTTTATTGGAAATCTCATTCCGGTCTGGGAATGATGATCTTGTCAGCTTTATTGGAAAGAAGCCCCCTTATGTGATATGCGAAATGATCCAGAGCAGGCTCCTGCACACTGTTTTAAAAGAACTAAATATTTGGAAAAAGGCTATTTTCAGAGCAGAGCATTGGACAACATTATCATCAGTCTCTTCCTATGAAAATCAGCATAAAAAAAATTATATTTTTACTTTTTCTGTCTGGTCTATATAAGTCTGTCAGTACCCTGACAACAGAACAAGCAAACAAACAAAGAAACATGCGGATTGTGTATGCAACCCTGACCATTTGTGAACACTAGATGGCAGTAATGCCTTGCAAAATTGCTAGGAAGCAACTGTATTTGGCTCTCATAGTACCCAAGGAGTTTATAGAAATTATTATAATCTCCAAGAAGTGTTCATATTTATGTTATTTATATAATTAGGAAGCCATTGTATGATTATTTATTACTGAAGACCATCTCATTTAGGCTATTTCTAGACTACTGCAGCCTCATGATTTAGGTTACATGTGCATAAAATTTTGATAACTAAAATGACTCTTCTGTTGTATGACTGGCTAACTTTATTCCCTTCATTATTTCCATTTTAATCTCCTGATCACAAAATAAGATTTGACAATCATCTACCTTAAATCATGTCCAGGACCATGAGTCTCTCTATACTTCTATACTACTGATTTCTGGAGATTCCATTTGTTTTTCATTCTACATTTCATCTACATTTCATCAAGTATGTATGAGAGGCAAGCCCTCCTCAGTCAGTCAAGTCATCTATGTTGTTCATTATCTGTTATCTCTTCCAGAGCTTGGTGGAGTAACCGTGACCCAGTTAGTGTGGCCAGTCACAGTCACATGCCTCCATCTCATTGGCCTTCCATTCTTTGTGCTTAAAAACAAGACTGTCAGATACTTCTGTATGAAAGCACTTGACAAATCTTCCATATTCCAGAAAACTAGTGCAACAAAGAAGCAGGGTGGCATCAGATGTGACAGAAATGTTGTCTGCTGTTACATGGCCTAGTGTCTGGCTCTGTTCTCCCCCTAGTCCTCGTACTGGAGCCCATGCCCTCTACTCGCATTGGTCACAGTTCACCCACACAGATACTGGACTAGTGTGGAGCTCAGGTGGTCTGGCCAGACTGTGTGTGTATGTGTGAGAGAACCATCTGAAACAGCCTGTTCAAGTCAGCTCCATGCAGAAAAGAAATGTGTTAGGCCCCTTTAGTGTGCATCCCTGTTGCATGGATCACCAAGCAATTGCTGCAGTTGTTGTTGTAAACTTAGCAAATGTTGACTTTGCAGTGATGGCAGTGGTTATTGAAATTTTTCATGGTCAAAAAATGTTTGTGTTGAACTTGTCTCATGACCAGCAGAATAACCACCCCATGCTAGCGTCTTATAAGCTCTGAAACAATCCCGCTCAACCTGAGACTTCATTAAAATCCTGCTTTATTATTCTCCTCTGTAACTTGGGGCTTTGCAAAGATACATGCAGATATTGCTTCCTCTCTTGTTCCTGCACCCCCACCTCTCATCCCCTCTTTCTATGAGGCCATTTTGTGTGCTCCCTCTCCCTGGGGGCATGGCTGTGATGAATTACATGAGCAATGCTCTACTACTCTGCTGTACTCTCCTCCGTAGGCACAGCCCTTCCCCTGACCTCCTCGCATGGGTTAGTGGCTCACCAATGCTCTCTGTGTTGCCATTCATGCTGAAAAAGTTGTTGGCCGTACAAACTGGAAAGTCTCCCATCTTTCTGCTCAGCTGAATCAGTTGCAATCCAGGTCCAAAACATAGCTAGAACCTCATATTCCCCTTGATTTTCCTCCAGGAGGAAACTGATTTAGCTTTGCAATTCAGAATTCAGGAGCTGACAAATGCTTTATCTATCTTCACACACTGCTATGCACTGATACAGTATGGTGAATGCCATATCACATGCATTCATGATAATAAGACCCACAGTGGTCTACACTGAGTTAAAGTCATAAATAGTTTAGTTTGATAGCAATGTGTCTCTTGTTGTGATAAAGTCAGTCACAGGACAAATTCATCCATTCTTTGCACTGTAAAAACAGGAAGAAAGATGTCAGGGGCTCAGATGATGGGCTGAGTCAGTGTATTATACTGGTCAGATGTAATGCCACGCAGCACCACATGTGTTATCTTGTTTAAAATATATTAGTTAACAGTGTGCAGTCCTGTGTATCTGTACACCTGTGACATTTTAAACCAGGGGCAAAACACTTCTGAATCAAGCCAAAGATCTATCCCTAGCCTTTTATTTTTAGATGCATGTTTCTTTATCAATATGTCCTGTATATGGTGGGTGTAGTATGCATTCTCTTCTGAACAACCTGGCAGTGTATGTCATAAAAAATGTGATGGAAACAGTTTTTTTCTCTATAGGATCTAAATGATATAACAGATGTTTATGCTTGAGAGTTCCCCTCATATAATATTGACTTCAAAACTAGGTCAAAGTTTTCTTTCCACTGCTTCCTCACTCATGCTGCACGCATCACACTACACTCTAAAGCGATCAATCCCAGCCCTGAGCAAATGTGGGTCTCTTTGCATCCAGACTTGAAATGGGCCATTCTCATAAAAAAGGAGGAAATATCTGAAATATCAACTGCTTATAAGATCAGTTGAAGTGAAATTTATCTTGGAAAAAATGATTATTGTATTCCCAGTGAGAAGAGGCCAGAGTAATCAGAGTTCAGTGTATCACTGGTGGAGGTGATGAAAAGGTCTGTCTGATAATGGCAAGCCGTGTCTCTGAAAAGGTCAGCCTGATGTAAATCAGCAGTACTAAGGTCAGCGGCAGGCATTAAAGGGAGGCGTGTAATCAAGGACCACAGATACATGTGTAGTTACTAGGTCTGTTGGTAGCTCTGTTGTTAGCTCTGTTAATATATGCCCATGTAGGCTACAATACCTTTCAGTGAAAAAATGTGTTCTTTTTTAAACAAAAAATCACTTTTATTTCATATTTAATGCACTTCTGTTACAGACTAGATTTCTGTGTGTAAGCGAACTCGTGAACAATTTCTGAATCAACGGATTTCTCTATCAGAGAATAGGTTTACCATGCCTTTGTCTTGTGTCTGCACATTTCAGATGTTTGCCCTCTGCCCTGTCAACATCCATCAATAACATAAGAACCATAGGTCAGCTGTCATGTGTTCCACACGTTATCAAATGCACAACCAGTATCTCAGTTCTTCAAACTGTATGTCAGTAACAGTATTTCACTAGAATAACTCTGTTCTAGCCACAGTTTGCTTGCAGCCTCGGCACATACTGCAGACCACCTATTGAGCAGAGAGAACTCCTGCCACAATGGAAACTTGGTCTTAGCTGGCTTCTTTCATTTGGAGTACTGATCAGCATGCCAATTAAACTGGCTTTCATTTGGGTTAAATCAAGCATGTACCAAACCTTATTTAGTTCATGTATTTGTCCCCTGCTGCTTTTCTTTTCAATAGATTTTTAAAATGATATTCACTAAATTACTTTTTTCAGTAATCTGTCTCTTCCAGTTTCTCCTGTTTATGGGAGTTCTGTGTAATAACCACAACAGTAGGACAAATGCATTTACAAGAGAGATTGCTCTTGCAAGACAAATTACTGTCCACACATCCTACTTTACTGTGTTGAAATACTAATTAGTGGACCAATCAGCGAATGAAAATAAACTAATCTCAGGCTATCGTATTCTTACGAAATAAATCTACAACTGGAGGCATTGCTGAGAATACTGGCCTTTTGGCAATGCTGACGACGTTGGCCTTTTTATTGTGCCATTTGTCATTTTAATGCAAGTCTGAGCAAGTCCAGATCTGCTTTTACATGATTCTACAATAATTGTCAAATCAATTCTGAAGATTGGTTGCAACATCGTTAATGGCCCTGTTAATGGCCATTAACAATGTTTGTGGCTGTATTTCTTATTGTTATAGTCTTTTCACATAATGTAAAACAAAATTTCTTCAAGCTTGATTACAGTATCATTAATCAAGAAGAAGTAAATAAAAGTTAAATATTTGAATTTGTTTGGGCCTTAGTTACTTGTTGAAGTCTCTGAGTAGGTCTAAATTAAAATGAGCTGTCCACATCTCCATGGTTACGCCCTGGGCCCACTGAAGTATTCCCCTTCCATTAAGCAGGCTTCTCAGCACCTCCTTGTGAGCAGCCTCTGGTTATAGCCTCTCCACTTTGCACTGAATTTCAGAGTGAAACCACAGCCTACAATGCATTTCTCACACAGCCCTGAAGGAAAAGAAAGTTGCTACATGAAAGCACTTCCACAAAAGACTGCTGTGCGTCAGGCTCCTGCATCACATTGTCAGGGGTTATCTAATAAATGACCACCTTGCAGAACGTGATCCCTATCTTCAAGTGCCCAGTAAGATAAATATGATGAGTGAGATTGTGACCAGTGGTTTTGTATTCTGTGGTTTCAGTTTCTGATCATAATTCAAAAACATAGCATTTCAGAACTATAACATCAACACATTATGTCAGTGAAAGTGGCTTGTTGAGGTGAATACTCAAGCCTCCTGGAAAGTGATGGCCTAAAGTAGGGTGTTGTTGGCCCCCCATCCCTGGCTGTGCAGCCGTATGTTGGTGTAATTCAGATGTGGTGGGAGTCTCCTTCCACTTTTGAGTCAAAAAAAGTGTGACAAACATTGCTGGCAGGCTCTAAAGTTAATGTGTGTGACATAATGTCATGGTGAATCATGCAGGGCTGGTCAGAATCCATTAAAGACATGTTAATATCAGCCTTTCCTATATGACACTATTGTACTTTTAACATTTCTGTGTGAAGTGATAGCCTATAACTCATGAAAAATTGTAATTACAAATAAATGCAGCTTATAACACAGACAGAATAACTAAAAAGAATGGCAACCCCCTGGCTATAATCCTGGCTATGACAGCACCAAAGAAAAAAGAAAAGCTTTTTTGTTAACTTTGCCACTCCAGCTGAACTCCGTCTTCACTCGTTATCTCCACCGGAAAGTTTTTCTTGCAGGATAAGTGCAAGTATCTTGCTCTAAAAGCCTATCAAACTTTTTGCTTCCCCTACGGAACGAGGGGCCAAAGCGCCCCATCCTACCAGCAGTAATCCCTGATGGTGACGTCACCCACCCATCTCCAAACGGGACAAGGCGCAGCAATTCAGTGGTCTAGTTTGGCGTTCTCTGTGCATCCCTGGACGCAACATCCCCATAAGCTGAAGTTGTACACATTCTCTAACCTCGGGAAGTTCGGGAGAAAAGAACAATGGGTAAGTGTTGCTGGAAGTAGTAGTCTACTTTTTCCGAGATGCTGTTCGAAATTCGTTCACTATAAACTGTTATTTGTCGTGGAGTTGCTTTAGTAGCGTGCCAGTAAATATTGACAAGACTGACAGCTTCTGAAAACTATTAACCTGTGTGGAACTTTAGTGGAAAGTAGCCTATATTTTATTTGACCTGGTTTCGCTTTAAGTCGGCGTTACAAGTAACTCAGACAACGCGATTAGAGTTAAGTCTATAAGGATTTACCTACTGTCAGACGGCAATACTGTTGCTCACTGGGGTCAGTTTGTAGGTTTGTGTACGACCAGTCTTCTATGATTATTGTTGAGGCGCGCTTTTTTGTCTCAAAGTTGTGTCGGGACTATTTCAAGTCGAAAAGTTATTGCTTCTGTGTCTCAACTGGTTACTGTAACAAATGCATTGTCCCACATTAGACCAATCTTTCTGTGACTTGCTCTTTCGTTGACGTCTTTTAAAAACGATGATTATTTAGACGATTGTTTATTCACGAAATAAAATCTTTAATATTCACTGAAGGTCTTGATGTTCTGTGACCATAAAGTCATTAGGTTCCTCAAAATGGCTTTTGTTTTTAGCTGAGTTCGGTGCTGGTGCTGGATGTTAAACGTGACTGTTAGAAATGCCAGCTATGCCTGTGGTGTGCTCTGAGACTCATCCCGCGTGAGTGTTACCCATCTGTACTCCCACCCTCAGGGTCCCTGTGAGCACCAAGTGACTGATGCCACGGATGTTCATCACTTCTTAAACACTTCCAGCAGACTTATGGGCTTTGAGGCAGTGAGAAGCTGCTGGCCAGATGTAATAAGCAAGGGTACACATGGAAGGGATCTCTCTAGTGTCTCTTGCACCAGTGTCCTGACTATGGTCTTATAGCTTTTTAAATGCTCCCAACAACAGCAGACACCTTTAGATACCTGTTACCTGTTGAGGTTGAACTCAACCCCCTCACATTAACACCTTTACATGTCTTCAGTGTAAAACTTTGTAAAACTGTGTTTATCCAGATATTGTGTTATCTTCAATCTGGGGATTGTGTTTTTTGAGAATTGTACTGAAGCATATGGCTTTGCTCTGGTTGGGACTGTGTAAATGGGTGGCTGCAGCTGACCCAGGACTAGAATACTGTCAGTGTGAGCATGTGTGGAGCATTCATTGATCCTCTGAAGCCCCCACAGTGCTGGCTTTGTGCTCCTAATTTGGCCTTCACTTCTTTGTGCAACTTCAGTCACTGTTAATGTAGAAGTGAGTTCAGTCAATTGCAAGCTTTGGGGGAGAAAAAAACACATATGAGTTGTTGCCTTGCAGTGGATTTGGATCTTTTTAAAGCTGAATTGTGATTGACCATTGTCTATTGTTCTTACCCAAAGAGACCCATACAGGAAACATGCACAAAGTCCATTTTGGGAGAATGTCATTTTGACTTGAATTTAAAATTCTTGTTGAACTTCTTGCCACTTGCCTTGTGCTTCAAGTGCACACAGTTCTGAGTGAGAGAATTTATATGCTCTTCTTGTGTATTGTTGTGTAGTTAGCCTTAACTGATAGCTTAGGCAAGTATTTCTAAGCAGCTGTGGTTTATGTCTCTCTTTCATGTTTAATTGGAAATAGCGTCTCACTCTTCTGTTTCAAATTACTGCGTGATTGTTTTGTGTGTGTCACAGGGCAGTGGATCCAAGTTTAGACAGGATGCCTTGCAGCCGTTTGTGACTGTGCCTGCCACATGCAAACTGGTGCTGTTGCTCAGCAATGTCTAATGAAGAACTAAGCATTGTTTTTGGCTGCGCAAATTGATTTGGCCATTTGGCCCATATGAGAATGACCTAGTTCCATACAGAAACACCTCCAGCCATCACAACTAGAGTTGTGAATGACAGTAAACCCCACAGCCTGCCCTGGTGTTTTTAAAGTGTCTGGGGCAGGGTGAGGTTTGGATTTCTGCCTGCTCTGGCAACCTCAGAGGGCCCTCCCTTGTCCACATCAAACCCCCTTTTCTCCCAGTGGAAATGTATGGCGATGGGCTTTGTGAGGGTGAACTATAGACTCCAGTAATACAACCCATGGTATTTACTCAGCCATGTCAAACAAAAGTTTGGATTGTGGGAAGGTCTGTGGTTAATAAAAGTTCTCTCAAACCTTACTTCAACCAAAAATACACTGAAGGCTTTGTAGACCAAGCTGAAGCAATTACAAGCTTGTCAATTTCTCTCTGAGAGAGACAATCGAATCATATAGCCTAGTAGTTGGAGTTTAGGGCTGTCTTGTGACTGTGATAGTTAGAGTAATCAAATTCTGCAAATTAGAGACAGAACTGTGAATAGTTCTGCTATGTTCTCTTCAACTCAGCAGACCTTGATAACCAAGGAGAAAGAAATAGTTTTTCCTGATGGAAACTCTGGAACTCCTCTACTCTACTTTTCTCCATGTTTTACAGTCAGTTTTCAGCAGGGTTTTAGTGCAGTCGGCTGCTGCTGGAAAGTTTTGTTCATCCCTGACTCTAACCATGCTGCATTGTTTATGGCTCTGACCGATCCATGGAAATAATATTATTTTTCATCTGGAGGCATTATAAAACTGAGGAAAGCAGAGACGTTTGAATTAACTGAGAATTATTTTTGCAATTTGATTAGCTTATCTGTATGTCATGGTCATCTGTCAGTGGTAGCCCTGACAACAGCTTTGTGTAAGATGTTTTTCTCATGCTTTTTGAGCAGATCTATCCAGTTGTTATAATGTTGTTCATTGTGGTAGACGTGATAGACAGTGTTTTTCATTTTCCCAGTCATCACAATCCATCCTAAATACAGATAAACTGTATGTAGGGCAGTATTTGTTTTGACAGTGTGTCACTGGAGAGCCCTCATGGTGAAAAGAGAAAAGACCTTGAGAGGAAACAGTGTGGATATGCTGAAGACTGGGACTTGCAATAGCAACAAACGAGATAATGGTTGCTACGTGGCTGTGTGTGGGTCAGAGGCAAAGGTGGCGTGCTGGAGGACACAGCTGTTGGCCAATGAGCTATGGTCAGCTGAAACCAAAGAGGATGTGGCAGCTTTGGGGGTTTCACTTCCTGGGGCCTTTGAGTAAGAGGACTACACTGGGACCAGTGAAATATTGTGTGTCTCACACTGCATGTCAACACTACAATACATCTTGGAGATCAGTGGTGATGTCACTTGATGTTCTTAATAGTTCCGTTTGAGGAGATTCTTGCACTCTTGTCACATATTGCTTTGCCTTTCTCAGTTCAGTCTCAGTTTCCAGCACGTGGATCATGCTTTCTCCCAGACTGAGACACTTAAGTGTAAAAATTCAATATGTACATGTGTGTTTGCTTTGCATTCAGTAAATGATTGTGTTAATTATACATTTCATTTAGTATCAGCCAGTCTCCTCTGTTCTCCCATTTGGCAGAACATGTAAATGGACCCCTTTAGCAATTAAACTGCAGACAAGATGCAGTGGAGATGAAATGAAGAAAGCCTTTTGAAGCTCACCCCCTCAGTCATTTCCCCTTCCTCTAGTTCCTCTTGTCTCTCACTCGCTCATCTAGTCCACTTCAGCCCCTTCACAGCCTCCTCCTCTCTTACCTCCACTCTCACTTCTTTTCTCTTGTCCTCTTTCACACCTCCTCTCTGTCCTCTCGCCCCCTCACTCTCCCAATGGGCCACTGCCTACATTAGGGCTCTGTTGAAACAGCCATGTTCATTTGTCGCCCTTAATAAGAGCTGCGCTAACAAAGAGGGACATTGTTAATTGTGATATGAAATGATAGGAATAGGAGTTCCTTAGTGAGAGTGCTTGCTCAAGCATAGCCAATTCCCCTCACTTTCATTAAAAGGGCCATTGAGAGGCCCAGGCTGGGGAGGGCAGAATGGGGGCTGGCAGGCAGGGTAAGAGTGTGTGTGTGTTTGTGTGCTGGGGGTGGGGGTATTGGGGGGGGGGGGTTACTGCCTGTCTTTTTGGAGGTCGCCCTCATTAGAGGATTGTTACATTGCCTGATGATGGCATAGAGTTGTGATGATAGAGGAGTGGGTTTGGCAATGATGTGGATGTGAATTTGGCATTGATGTGCTGATTTTCAAATTCAATTTTGAAATTGGCAGTTGGTTGTCATAAAAGCAGACAACATAGATTGTGGGGGCTGCATGTTTTTTTTTTAAGTTAAAGTATAACCTGAGACCTGAGTTGATGAACTAAGCAATCTTTGGTATTCTGAAACATACATACATACAAGTAAATCACACATATTCACAGTGCCACTTCTGGACATCAGTTTGAGTGTTTTGTTTTGCAGAGAATGGGTTTCCGCAGGAGTGAAATCATGGATTTCACGTGCAAGTGGAACATGACAGTCCACACATATTTGCATTCACACTAAGCAGAAGCCCATGCTCTATTCACACTAAGCAGAAGCCCATGCTCTACTTCTGACCAAATCAAATTACACAATGCTGAGCAGCACACATTTTCCATGACACCCGAACTCCATTTACTGCTTAACCCTCATTCTGAGTGAAATGTAGTGAGGCCTTATTGATGAGAAAAATCAATTTGTTTTTCCAGATTGACCTTATTATTTCTACTAAACCGGGCTGTGCCATTTAGCAGGTCCACATACAGTATGTCCATTACCATCATATAATAGTAAATGTTGACATCTGATAGAGTTCATGAACTTGCTGTATTTTCAAGGCCATGGGTTTTGTGAGTGGGACTGTGATAGTAATGGCAGGACTGTGGGTTATGTCCATGTGAGGAGTTGACATGATTGTTTGTGTAAAGCAAAAGCCACACCCCATGCGCCAGCCCAGGATCTTGTCCAGAGGATTAGTGCTCGTCAGCTGGGAGGTGGGGGGTGGGATCACTTCAGGAGGGATGAAGGAAACACCAGTGTGCCCTTTCTCCATTTTGGTTTGGACTGTAGCTTCATTTCTCTCTGGTCCTTTCCCATCATGTCCAGGCAGGTTTGTAATGTCTGAATGTAAATGCTCAGGCAACATGCCCTGGTCTCCAATGCAAATTTGCTGGAGCTAATAATTTAAAAAACAACCCTTGATAAATTATAGGCCTTTGAAGTAATTTGCAGCTTTCTGCAGATGGGAGTTCTTTGTGCTGAAGTTCAAGGAGAGCTCGCTCTAATTTCTGTGGGATTAGCCTTGGCAGTTCTGTATCAAAATGAACCCTCCTGCTGTTTCTTTTGGCCAGGTTGACAACAGTCCTTGGCTGTTAATGGGATTTCGGTGACCCTGTGCAGAGTATAGCTCATTAGTCCACATGCCCAATTTGCTTTGCTCTAAACTGATTTTTCACTCAGATAAAGTTGAACCCATGCCCCTCTGAAACTACAATACACTACCATGCATTTTAGCAGTGAGTAATACAGCTGCAGCGCCTATAGAGTGTGTAAGAGAGAGAGGAGATGAATGGAAGTAAGGAGCTATGTGTGGTGCCTCCCTCTGTCAATGTGTGCCATTGTGATTAGGGCGCCTCTGTGCTGTCAATGCGTAGGCTTTAAGTTGCTTTAAAAGGCATCAGTAGGACGCAGCTCTTGGCAACTTGCCTCTGAAGCAAATTCAACACTTCACAGATAGCTCTTTGTGCCCGGGTCATCTGTAGCTGCTGTTGCCACCACTTCTGCTGAGAGAGAAGACAAAAGCAAGGGACGCAGCAAGAGTTCTGAGAGCATAAACAGTCTGACTCCAGCAGCCCAAAGCTTATTCAGACAGAGGTTTGAAGGGATGTTGGATATTGTGTTAAACATTTTTTTGTGTGAGCAACTTCTGTAAATGTCTCGTTGTCATGGACAAAAAATTTGAAAAACTAGGAGGATCAGTCATCTGCACATGCTTTCAGGAACAAAAAATGTAATCACACTATTGGAGACATCAAACCAAATGACTAATTTGTTTACGCAACAACACCTGTAACATATCAGTGCTCCTCCAGCTGCTTTGTTTTGCATACCCACTTGAAATGCCTTTCTTAATCGTTAAACTGTGCACTGGACATCTTTCAGCAGTTTACGCCTGTCTTGGGAATTGTGCCTGGCGTGTTCATGATTCATCTTCAGGTCATGGTGATTCAAATGCATGTGACTGTGGAATTTGTTTTTCAAGGGCATTGACCATGTTGGTCACAGTGCTAGCAAAGCTTGTCCTGATGGGATGGAGTTTTGGCTCTTGTTTGATGACGATTCCCACTTGCACTATCCTCTCTTTATGATCAGTTTTGTCTCACGTAAATGACTGCCTAATAGGCATAACAGAGAAGGAGACCAACAGATGAGAATTTCTGGAATAGTCGAGCTTGTGTGTGTATGGATGGAGCGACAGCTGCAGGAAACCCAATAGTCATAGTGTGTCGGGGGAGTCAATGTGCAGCTTAGACTTCCTGGGAAAGGACTCACTGGACTCAGACAAGAAGAACAAATTTCCCATCATTCTCAGGAGTATGCTGTATGTAATTGCCCAAATCTTTCTGTGCTGACCAATTAAATGGAGAGATTGTGGGAAAACTGTCCTCGATATACTGCAGACAGCGTAACGGAACACGTGAATATCCATATCCCAGCTTACAGCACTCTAAAAAATTGTTTAGTCCATCTGTTGCCCTTCTATACGGAGCTATACTGTGTGGACATATAGTATAGTGTGTGTAGTGTGTTAACCATGTGTTATAGTGGAAGCTGAACCCTGAACAGTTGTTTGTCAGCTATGGCAAGCATGTTGTGTTCTCAAAAGACAAATAAAATAACACATCCAAAAGTGCTGGAATGTCTAAAATGGTTTAACAGACTAACAGAATAATCAAGAGAATCCACCTCGAGGCAAGCAAAGTTGTCAAATGCTCCATTTGGCCAAAACAACTTCATTTACTCACACTTGAGTGTGCTACTGTGTGCTCTCCAAACTGCTGTAAGGTATCATAAATCATTGTAACAACTGACCTGAAGTCAGTGAAAACAAATAGTTAGTAAATAAACTAAGTGAAGAGCTGGAGCTAAAACAGAATCTCACTGGGGTTAGAGCAACATGAGTCTGACATGGCAGTCGAGCAGGTTGAATGCCAATTTCTGCGAGTTTTGTTAAACCACGCCGTGTGTGAATCATGGCTCTCCCTACAAGGGCAGGCCAGAGAGTGATTCAGAGTTTCCCTCCAACAATTCATTAACTGAATCAAATTTTACTGTCAAGCAGGAACCCTTTGCTCTAAGCCTGAAGTAGACTGCATTTTTGCTCATAAAAACAGATCTGAAGTGTATTATGTGTATATATTAGTCTGGCAGGCTGTTTGGAAAGCCGTATCCACAGCCCATATTATGGCCAGAGACATGCTGATAAAGGCACCTCTTCAGTTGTTTGCCAGTTTGGAGTTTGGAAGCCCTCCATTCCATCCATTCCATCCCCTCCATTCCCCTCCATCAGTCCCTTAGTCAGGATGAGATGGAAGTGTATCTAATTGGAACTAGCATTGCTTCAGGACAAATTACAGTGATCCCTGTCAAACCCAAAAATTGAGCTAATTTTAGGACATAGCTTGGAACTGATTGTTCTATGATGGGCAGAAATATTTTTTCGTCAGTAACAACTTAGAAAGCAGTGGGCCTATGTTGTATCTTTTTGTATCATTGTAAATACTATACACATTTAGCTACATTATGTTACATTGTAGCATGCATGTCAATCATAAAGTGAAGCTGCATGATTGCATTCAACATTTTGTCACCAGCAGTCCACTTTTTTTAGACTTTCACAGATCTGTAGTATTTTAAATCACTTATATGGCCTTGTTAGCTGTCTGTATCTGCCTCAACGTAAGCAGATAGCCAAGTTCAGGTTGGCCCATAACTTTGAATGCTACATCCTCAGGATCTAGATGTCATTACACATAGGAGATTGGCGTTAGTAGTTAGCTGCTGGGTTGTCATGGTGCTGAGGATGAATTGTCACGTCTCTTTTGTCTGAGGAGCCTGTGGAGAGCTCTCAGCACGCTGACGAAGGCAGCGAGGCTCCGTTGCGCCAGACTTCTGCTGATGGCAGGGCTGGAGGTACAGACAGACGGACGTGGGCAGACTAAAGTTGGGGGGTCAGGGGTGAGAGGTTGGCAACAGCAGCAGCGGCGGCGGCGGAGAACAAAAGAGCTGCTGCTGTGTGGGCTCAAAGAGAGGTCGCACTGCAGCTGGAGCCGTGTGAACCTGTGGGCATGGGAAAGTCACAGGCCTATAGTCCTGGGCTGCTGCCGCTTCTTTGTGCTTCTCTTGCCCTGCTCTCACTTCCACTCATGTGGGGATAGGGCCAAGGGTTAGGGATCAGGAGGTACACAACCTATTGCATGTCTCCAGCCACGCAACAAAGCACTCAATAAGATAGCACCACCACCTTAGAAGACACCGTCTTCTACAGAGTGAGCATCTGAACCCTGTCACAAAGCACATGGTAGTGATGATCTTTTCCTCATTCATTTTAAACCTGTGTCAGATGGAGAAGAGCAAAAGTTTGATCATTAGCAAAAGAGAATTTGCCCTTAGCTTTCCGTTGCTTTCCGGCTTTCCTTTGACTAAAATTTCATATTCACCCATAGGCCAGTGCAACCAACATGAACATTCCCAACTGTGAGTCTCTTGAGGCTATGCTGTCAACATACCACTCCTTCCTTGTTCACCCATAGGCATACAATGCAGGAGTTAGCTATTCAATTCCCCCTCATTTAGAATGAATTGAATGGAGCAGCTGTTAGTGGTCATGCATATTCATGCCTGGGACACAGTTGGTTTCTCAAGTTTGATGCTATTCACATGGTTGAACAACGGTGTCAGGTTTGTGTATGAATTTGCCAAGAGCAAATTTGCATTAATTAAGATGTACAAGTCAAGTCTAGTGGAAGAATGATGGGTCCAAAATAACATTTAATTTTAAGAGCTTATCAGTGTTTAGATGATGTTGAATTAGCCTTCAGTGCAGTTCAACCTCATGGTGAGAAAGATAGTAAAAATACCTGAGTGGGGTATTAGTACAGCCTGATGCATCAGCCGCTTTCACATCGTTTCACTTCATGCAAAGCATCTGAAAAGTAGCAATTGCATGTGTTCACTCCACGGTGGGCAAATACTTTCTGCTTTAACCAATCACTACTGTTTGGTCGTGATGTATGTCACGCGCTGGAACGCATTGTTTGAATCAACATTATTGCTTTCAGCCCTCCATCTGCTTGCTGATTGGCCCGTCCCAGCTCAGAGATGATACAAACTACTGTTGTGTGTGTTGATTGCAGTCCAGTGAGTTAGTCTTTGTCCAGGCTCTGAATCCCAGCATGAAGTTCTGACCAGGGCAAAGCCTCTATACACACAGAGGTCAGAACCATAAAACTCTTCACCTGCTGAACTTCCTGATGCTTTAGTGTATTTCAAGGCTTCAGTCATAACATTTGAAATGACAGTGCAGTAAAGATCCCCTCAAATTCTCATCTTCTACGATTCTTCTCAAGAAGTACTTTCTCATCACCTTCTCATCAGTGGGTGGACACCTGTGTAGAACATCAGACCTGATGATGTGTTTTACTGTGCCATTAATGTAAAGATAAATGTTTGTGTGAAACTGTTCTCTGTAGCTTTTTTTCCTTTTCTAAATATCTGATTTGATTTACAACTACTGTTGAAGGTTTCCCTCTGTTCCTGAATGTTGGAGTGAAATAAATCTAGAGTGAAATGTTTACATGAATGTCTAGGCAGTGCAAGTCAAACTGACTGGATTAACAAATCGGTTAACTTTTATACCCTTTTATGGAAACAACTGTCCAGATTACAGGCTGAAAATTGGAGGAAATATATTGTATAGTTTATTGGACAAGCAAGAATCCCATTGCTGTAACCACCTGTGGAGTGGAAAATCTCTCACCAGCACTCATTTGAAGGGAAATGTTCCTCCAGCTGGGAGTGAACACAGCATGTCTCTGGGCCGAATCTGGCGCACATCCCAGCATGTGTCTGGGCCAAATCTGGCGCAGATCCCACCCGCTCCCAGTCTGCATATGAATTCACTTCATACAGTATGCTCATGTGAGCAATGTCTGTGGTTTTGTCCAAGCTTTATATGACTTTTGTATAAGCCCAGGTTTTATTGGATAGGATGAAGAACATAAAAATACTCCAATCTTCTAAATTCCTCCCATGCCTCAGTAAACTTATGGCACTGACATGATTAGCCAAGTTGGGAAAGTTTCCCATCCTTTTTCTGTGAGTGCTATTTGATCAGTGTGGCTCACCACAAGGAGACGAAAAACCTCAGTGCCAAACCAGAGAGGAGTTAAATGCCCTCCCTGCCTCCACTTTTACAAACCATATTCTAAAGATTGCAGTCAAGAATTTCAGTGAAGAATCCAGAATTTTCCATGAAACCTCAAAGCAGAAATAGCTGGAACTGTGATCATAAGGCTAAAAAACACAAGCTTGTGGTAATTGCCAATTAGCCTATAGTTTGGAAAAGAATAGTGGACCCTGTGATGTTATTCTTAAATGATTTGACCCTCATTATGAGGGTCGTGACACTGAGCAGTCTGCCCGTTTCATCCTCTATCTCTGTTGAGCTTCTTCAGATCTGCTACAGACTGGTGGTAATTTCCATGGTGAGACAGGAAACCCAGTAATATGAAGCATCTGGGGTTCTGTCCTCTCTCCTCCTCCTCTTCCTCCTCCTCTTCTTCCTCCTCCTCGTCCTTTTCGTCCTCTGCCCCATTTGAGCCAGGAACTCTCTGGAAGGAAGGTCTCTGCAGAGGTGCCAAGTGCTGGGAGTGTAAAATCACGAGTGCCTGAACCAGAGTTGCCAGTGGGCTCAGTGCTGCGTTTTTGTTCCAGACCCGTAACGACACACACCAAGGCAAACATGCAATTACAGATGTGCTGAGTCAGAGGCGCTGGAGATTACGTGGTCAAACACCAGCAATTATGCACCACCGAGGGCTGATCTTAAATCAGAACAAAGCCCTTATGGAGCATTTTAAGGAATGGTGTGCCTCTGAAATCAAACCAGAAAACCAAAGGGATTATTTTCAGTGAAATTCAGTATTTGCTACTTGACATCTTTAAATATTCAGCAAAGACATTCTTTACAGGAGGTTGCAGTGATTTATTTCACTAGCTGCCTAACCTCAATTGTATTAACCATAATGTCTGTACTCTTACAGATTATTTTTCAGTTTAGAAATTCAGATTTGTGGTATGTACAGTAAGAGCCATGTACAAGATGACAAGAAGTGGCATCTTGAGACTTGTGCTTTTTGGGCCTCAAAGAAGTGCTTTATAGTCTTAATGCTGTCTTCTAGAATAGTGCCTTGAAAAACATGCCTGTATGAAGTGTAGAAAGCCGCATAATGTATCATGTGAGGAATGTGAAATTATGCAGGATCATAAAAATGACTCTCTGTGCATTCGAGCATTGTGAATTTATAAGACAGTGCAAAAATCTCCAAGCATAATTGTTTGTTGTTGATGGGCAGAGGCAGGCCAGGCTTGCTCCTGACCCCATTCCTCTGCAGGGGCAGTATCTGTCCCCTAATTGAACAATCTCTTTGGGTTCCTCCTCTCTCGCTCTGGATTACTGTTTAATGAATGAGCTTGCCTGTTCTGTAATGGCCTTCCAGTCTGATTGTCAGCAGTAAAGATGTCAGAATTTCCTTGAGGAAATCAGTTACTAGTAGGGGCTCTTTGTCTGTTTGTTTGTCCCCTCTTCCCTTGTCTACTTCAAAGAATGACTGGCTGACTGACTGATATCTGTTGGAGTTTAGAAACAGATGGCTTGCATTTTTTACACAATGTCAGCTAAAGCAAACAACCTTGCCACCTGCAGAGAGTGCAACTTTCCCTGAAGTCATCTTGTTAAAAAAACGATAGTTTGCTTTTCAGAATAGCTTGATAGGTCTTTGAGTCTGAAAGGCCAAATTAGTGGTCTTCTCCAGAGTAATCTTTAGCTAAATGATTGTCACCTTTTTGTGCATTATTAACATGAAGAAATTTCATCCTAGAGCTTTTGGGAACTAGGTCAGTAGACATATGGACCTATTGGCCCACTAAATGTGTAAATCAATAAAATATCAATGGTACTTTGGGAAATGTAGAGTAATAGTATGAACTGGGTCAACCCATACTGTATACATTCTGGAGTGTATGCAATGCTATGGTGAAAACTGGGGCTATTCATAACATGATGGGAAAGCATATTGACGATGTAGACCAGAGGATGCTCAGCAGAATTTTGCCCCCATTAGGTTAATACATTTTGAAAGTGTAAACACTTTAACAAGACTTTTACATTACTAACTCCCTGGGTGAATCAACTTTGTTCAGTTAGCATTTGTAGCATAATGCAATCCACTGGCTTTCTCTTTAGCGGAACATTAGGAACACAATGTCTCTCATGTTCTCTTCCAGGACTCTAATGAGAGTTTCTTCCAAATGCATGAATTCACTAAACCTTGGATGAACTTCATATCAATGGCAGAAGCCTTGTACTGCCCCTAGCTGTTTTTGTATGCCTCTCTTTCTGCTCTCCTCAATGACGTCTCCTTCCCTTCAAGTCTGATAGGAATCTGTTTCTTGTTCTCTCATTCCTTTGCTCTCTCATGTCTTTTGAGTGACTGGAGGAGCTTGCCTTTGGAGGCCAATGCAATACCGCTGCCAGTGATTGGTGCACGGGCTTCAGGGCTATAGGCTAAGCGATGCCCATGAGAACAGCCTCATCTCTATAAGCCAGACAGGCCACAGGTCTTCACGGGTGAATGAGCGCTCCCAGCATATTGAGCCTGTGTGTCCCAGCATAATGACCAACACCCCTCCCCCCTCCCAGTGCCACTCCCTGCATTCTACTGAGCCTCATCATCTTTCCCACTGGAGCCCTGACAAGGGGGCTGGATCCCCTGCACTTGTGGGAAACTTTGCCAATGGGCCCTGCTATGGGAGCTAGTGGCAACTACTCTGCTCTCCTCTTCTCAAGGGCCTTTTGAAGTGACTGAGAGCCTGTGGGGTATGCCACAGGAAAATGTGTTCCTCGTCAAAGAGAGGAGTGTTTAGGATGCAGACTGGTAAATAAAGGGAGGTAACATGAGAACTCCCGCCATCTTGGGGATGACTCTAGAGGGTGCTGGTCTCACCATCAGTGTCAAGGTCTAGTGACCCTTTTTTCATTGGCTAACAACCTTGAATGATAAATAGCATAGGCCCTTTGGAGGAGACAGGGCAATGTGAAAAATTGACTTTAGGGATGTCCAAAAGATCGAAAGAACGTTTAATGCGTCTGCATTCACTTTTTATTCCTCCGTCCTATAAATCCTACATTTTTAGAGGAAGAGGAAGACCAATATTAAATCCTCAAAGTACCATTGAGCTTGTGAAAGGACAATAACTCAGTGCTTGCCCCTAAAGGATGACTGAGTTGGCGCCACTTACATGTTTTAACTTGAATTCTCACAGTCAATTGAACAGGACAAGGGCCTTCCCTTCATGGTGCTGACTAAGTGTATATCAGACGCTCACCATGAATTGACAACGAATTAATGGTACTTTATTACTTTATTCAAGTGATTCCACAGTTCCTTACTTTTGCCATCTATCTACAGAGAAACAAGCAAAACAATGCAATTGCAGTAAAATTTTAAAAGTTTGCATTCATAAAAATAAACCCAAGCAACAAACTAAAAACAAAGCAAGTTTAGCACACTTTCCGAATAGAGGATAGGGCTTGTAATGTGTGTGTGTGTGTGTGTGTGTGTGTGTGTGGTGTGTGTGTGTGTGTGTGTACGTACTTGTGTGTGAGGATGGCTGAAGCCTTAGGCCCCCTCCCTGCTGTTTTGGTTCTGTCTGTGGTTTCATATCCATGAGTCCCCACTACCCCACTGCTTCCCACTGAAACCCACACTTTCATTAGCATACCTCCATACCGCCTCTCTCTTTCTCTCTCTCTCTCTCTCACTCACTCTCATTCTTTTACACTCTTTGGCTGATCTTGTTTTTCTGTTCTCTTTCTTGCTTCTCTTTTTTCACTTCTCTGTCTGTCTTTTCTTTGTCCTTTGTTTTAGTGTCTCCTGTCTTTGCGCTCCTAAACAAGTAAACACACGCTAACTCACAGACAGATACACGCAGAGACTCACCTCAGACACACATACACACACAAACACGTTTGTTTGTTTCTGTGAGACAAGATCTTTCTCCTTCTCGTTCTTTCCTTCTCCCCCTCTCTCTCTCCCTCCCTTTCTCTCCCTCCCTCTCTCTCTCCCTGTCTCTGTCTCTGTCCCTCCCTCCCTCTCTCTCTGTCTCTCTGTCTGAGGGGGAGAGAGAGGCAGAGGCAGTGGTCAGTGGATGCTAATGTATGCTAGTAATGTATGCGGCAGGAGCAAGGGTCATATGGTGCAAATCAGAATATGAAGCAGCAGCCACTGCCCGCCCCCCCATCCCCCCCACCCACCCCCGCCTCCTATCCTCCTCCTTTGTGCAGTGCTGGGAAAGAGAAGCCAGTGATTGTGTTGTGGCACACAACCCCCCAAGCACCCACCCACCCCAGGACCCCCTCACCACACACAGCACAGAGAAGGGAGCTTTCATCCCCCCCATGGGCACTTGCAGAGACGGGGGTCTCCTGTCTCCCACACACACATTGCCTCTAGTGATGTAATGACTCCTTTCTTAAATGGCCTCCTCCGATTGCCATTCATGGTGTGACTCCTCTCAAGACGCAGGGAGAAGTGAAGGCTTCTCAGAGTAGAGAGCCCCCTCAAGGGCTGGGGTGATGAGGAGGGTGTTGGAAGCTTGCTTGCTTCCCGGGGAAGAGACTTTTTTTAACCAAGCAAAAGTCTTGGGATACTGTGGAAAATGTACATGTAAGATAATACATTTGAATAACTTCAAAAATCCACTGGCTAAAAATATTTTCCCCTGTAAAACGTTGATTGCAAGTGACAGATGGTTAGAGCTGGAGCCTGGAGGATGCTGTGAGCAACTCCAAGCTGACCCAAACCTAATATGACAAGATCAGCACCAGAAAAGCACTGTGATAAACAGCACAGATTCGTTTATCAGGGCCACTGGAGAAAGAGAAGGAAAGGGGGAGAGGGAGAGAGAGATAGAGAGAGAGGGAGAGAGAGAGGAAAGAAGGGGAAGGAAGGGGAAGGGAGGGGAGGGTGAAGGAGAGAGTGGGGAGAGAAGAGAGGTAGGGACACAGGCAGACAGTAAAGAGAAAAGTGTTTGCAGTTGCAGGAGGGGGAAGCATTTTTGTTGGCTGGGCTCAAACCAGCCATGGAAACTCCATCAGACGAGACCCTGGAGCAGAGCCAGGACAACAAAGGTACCAGTGAGCCCCAACAAAGCGCTGGTTTGGGGCTTTTCACCCTCTTGTTTACTAAGGGTTTCAGCTACTTGAGACTGCTTTGGGTTTGGGGCTACACAATAGAGTGCTAGCCTGCACTCGCTTGCCTGGTTAGAGGCTCATGTGGCTTTCAAATGAAGCATCACGCTTTTGTCTCTCTAGCGCGTGAGAAGGGTCCATGGGATGGCGAGGGTGCTCTTTGGTGTGTAATTGTTGTCCGTGTGTGTGTGTGTGTGTGCTAGTGGGTGTGAGATGTGCGATTCGCTCGAAGTGTAGAGGATGCGCGAGGGCTGGACTGGGGATTCCGTGTTTCCATGTGGGGATTTTGTTGTCAGCTGCTGAGCTCAGTGTATGCGCTCTCGGACGCTCTGCTCGCTCCCTCTCCACGCCTGCCGCTCAGTGCACGGGGAACATGGATGGCTGGGAGATTAACTTTTTGTATGGTGTCCCTGCTGATGTCCCAGTCCTGCTCATTATCCACATTTACATGGCCATTGCTGGCACTGGGGTTAATAATCCATGGTCAACAGTGAGGGCTCGCAGGGAGGACTGGTGAAGATGATGATGAGGATGGTGAGAAGAGCCAGCGCACAGTGGTGGAGGGTGTGTGTGTGTGTGTGTGTGCGTGTGTATAGCGGGGCGGTGTTTAATAGGAAAGCCATGTTGATGTTGGGAGAGATCAACACAAAGACAAGCACATCATCCGCACAGAGACATGCCACTTGGGATTAATCAGTCAGCAGCGATACACACGCATACACATAGACACACACACACACACACACACACACACACACACACAGAGTCTCCACTGCCACAGGAGCTCATTGATTTTTTTTGACTTCCTATTGTCTCCTTTGGAAGAGGGGAAGGGGGAGGTGTTATCTTTTCGAGGAGCCATTTGTCTCCCACTCTTTCAAAGCCCACCGCTGGTGCTGCTTTTGTTGTTGAGGATATGATGGGCCAGAGCAGCAGGGCAGCAGAGCACCAGAGCAGCAGAGCAGCAGAGCTCTTCCCGCTGAGCTGATGGGGGATGTGCAGAGTGGAGTCTGGAGTTTGGAGCAGAACACCTGGGGGCGTTTGTGCTAACACTCCTGGACTCATGAGAAAGAGCTGGCGCTTAGTGCAGACAGCAGAAGCAGACCTGTCCTGTCTGTCAGCACCTTTCTGTCTGTGTGTGTGTGTGTGTGTGTGTGTGTGTGTGTGTGTGTGTATGTGTGTGAGAGAGAGAGGTCATGGCAGCAGAGCACCTTCACTCATCTCACTCCTCCTCTGTGCTGCCAAACCCCCTCTGTAGTATAGCCAAGAGGAGGAACCTGCTGTAGCCATGAAGCGCTGCACAACAACAAAAGTCCTGTTTTGTTCTTGCTCTGCTATCTGATTTGACCTCACTCAACGCTCAAAATGGAGCAAGAGATGGGGAGCAGGTCAGGGACAGTGGAACTACTGTAGTGTGTGTTTTTAAAGAACAGTTCCCACCAGCCTGGGCGAAGGCAAGCAGTGGAAAATGTGCATGTGTGCATCTCGTAAACGGCGCCTTGGCGGAGTGCCCCCCTGGGGGAGTCAAACAAGTTTAGCGCTGAAGAGCAACAAAAAACATCTGCCTGCCGTTGTTGTGTTGCAACGTCTGCTGCAGGGAGGCTGATGGCAGGGCCAAGATGCTGAGGAGACAGGTCACATTCATGGACACATCATGATGTGGGTCATGTCTTAGAGGTTAGAGGTCATAGATAGATTTCAGTGTGTGTGTGTGTGTGTGTGTGTGTGTGTCTGTGTGTGTGTGTGTGTGTGTGTTTGTTTGTGTGTGTGCGTGTGTATGTGTGTGTTATAGGTGATTATAAATGTCATTTTCCATTCTTGTGCTGGAGCGTAATGCTTTACATATCCCTCTAGTGGTGTGTAAATAACAGACACCAGACTGGGTGTTTCATACCTTTTCATGATATGGGTGTCAAAGCCAAGTCAAAGTCAAAGTCAGCTTTATTGTCAAAAGCCATATGTACAGGTTGCACACATAGGATTTGAAATTACAGCACTCCCCAGGCCCACAGTGAACATTAAACATCTTATAAACAATATCAATATAATGACAATAAATGTAGTGACTAAGCTTAACAACAATGTACACATAGCAAGGACAATATACACATAGCAAAATCATTTTCATCAGGTGGCTACCGTTTATGATAGGAGAAGATTTGAAGAAACACGATGGCTGTCTCAAACATGTCAATCATGGCTGACTTTTTTCAAAATAATGATAAGCAACCTCAGGTAGAAGAAATATCTGTTTTTTTGCATTATTTTTGCTGCATTATTTCTTCAAATCATAGCAGTGTCCCTAGTGTGTGTGTGTGTGTGTGTGTGTGTGTGAGAGAGAGAGAGAGAGAGAGAGGAGAATAATTCTTTCCATCCTCATGTAACCCATCTCCTGGCTTGTGTGCCAGAGAGGGAGCCTATGAGGTGAGTGGGGTATGCTGCTGATAGAGCCGCCCACCCTCATGATTCACTGCCCCAGCAGCACTCCACAATCAGCCTGCAGAATTCAGCAGAACTCTCCCCACACACCATCAGTGACTCCATCCCTCTCAGTGAAACATGCTGCTGGATGAAAGCTGCCTCTCCCCCCAGCTGTCTCCAGGTCTGTTTGCAGTGTGCAGGGTAACTAAGGGCCTCATCATGGAGAGACGCAGAGGGAGGAGAGAGGGGGGCTTGTTTGATTGGGCTCTCCTGACCCTCACAGGGACCCGTCTGGCTGGAACACTGGGTGCTGTTGACAGACTTGGATCACATGGTCTGAGGTGCGCAAAGGGGAGGGAAGAGGCAATGGCTGTGGTGTGATGGAGTGGTCTGGAATGGGGGATAATGGGAATCTGGGGGGGTCAGCAGAGGTCGTTCTGCTGGGTGATGACTTTCTCATACTCTCTCTCTCTCTTTTACTTACAATACATGCACTACTTCACTGACATGCTGGCATTTCTCACTCCGGTCTGGCTGCTATTTAACAGGGTATCCTGAGTGTGTGTGTGTGTGTGTGTGTGCGTGTGTGTGTGTGTGTGTGTGTGTGTGTGTGTGTGTGTCTGTGTTTATGTTAGGTGAAGTTGAAGTGAAGTTAGGTGTAAGTGACAGTGAAAAGTGGTCACTGTACTATAGCCAATAGTAGAGATGAGATCTTGACTCATAGGGGATAGCATTACTTACTCAGGACTGATGCCACTTACAGTAAAGCCTTTAGTAAGCTCTCCTTACCACTGGATTTCACCAGCTGTGATAACTGGATATTAATCTGTGAGTGTGTGTGTGTGCGTGTGTGTGCACGCATGTGTGTGATGAAAATTGTGTGTGAGAGAGAGTAATTTCAGAGAGAACAGATATGATCAGCAAACAGGCTGAGAGGAAGCTGCTAGAGTGTGAAGTGTGTGTGTGTGTGGGTGTTTGGATGTGTGTGTTGGGATGTGCTGGTGTATTGTGTGTGTGCGTGTGTGTGTGTGTGTATGTGTGTGTGTTGGGAAGTGCTGGTGTGTTGTGTGTGTGCGCGTGTGTGTGTGTGTGTGTGTATGTGTGTGTGTTGGGATGTGCTTCTGTGTTGTGTGTGTGTGCGCGCGCATGTGTGTGTGTGTGTGTGTGTGCGTGTGTGTTGAGATGTGCTGGTGTGTTGTGTGTATGTTGTGTATGTGCGTATGTGTGTGTGTGTGTGAAACAGAGAGAGAGAAACAGGATGTTGCGCGGTGGTGGAGCTGCCCTCTGCTCCAGCTGGTCAGAAGAGAGCGGAAGAACACTGGCCTGGGCCACTGCGCCTCTGAATGGGCCTCCCCACCGAGACCCCAGCTTGACCAGACGTCCAGCCTTCACACTGGACGCTTTGTGTCCATTCAGAAGCATCCTTACTGTCCCCTTTTTGGTGCAGTGTAGTTAAGGCATGACTCTCAGTAATGAGAGGACGACAGTTTGGCTCTGTGTGTCTGCAGCTGGCCACCGTCACTCTGCCCCTGCCTGTCCCAATGCCTCTCCCCAGGCCTGGAGGATTCGGCCGCAGAGAAAGAGGGGTTTTGTCTGTGACTCAGCCAGAGGATCCGTCAGGATGCAGGAGCATGTGAAAGTCATCAAGGGGAAAAATTGCCAATGTGATTTTCATTTAGCGCCTGTGGTTCGCCAGCGGCAGTCCTCCCTGCATGCACTTGTTTTTTCTACTTTGTGTGTGTGTGCGTGTGCATGTGTGTGTGTGGTCATGTTATCTGTACTGGCAACACAGCAAGCTGAAAGCTGTATAGGTAACAAAGTGGATCAATGGGCCTCTGTGGTTGAAATCAATAGTAATGGAGATCTGCTCACGGGGAAGGGGGAATCCATCTAGTTTGACAGTCTGTGTGTGTGTGGGAGGGTGGGGGGGATTCATTTCCTAAAGCCAGTCTACTAGGTGTTGCTATCACCTCAAACAAACCCCTGCTCCCATGCTGGATTCCTAGGAGAGGCAGCCTGTAAATAGTTTATTGAGTGTGTGTCATTGTGAAGTGTGCTTTTTGAGATTCAGTGCAATCTTGTTTTCAGTAGAGTTTCCTTTTATAGAGTCACTGTTTACTTCTGCTTCACAGTTAGAGGTGGGTGGAGGGTGGCTGGTCTTGTCTCACAACACGAGGGTGGCAACAAGTTTTGTTGTCTAAAGAAAATAGATGTCCTCTGCCACTCAGGCATTTCAGCCATCCTTTCCCAGAACTTACAAATGTGGGCCCTGAGAACTGTCACCACCTCTCTCCTTAGCAGTGATGAGGCTCCCAGGACGCTGGGGAATCAGCTCAGAGGGTATTACCACTGCATTGTGCTCTTCCTCTCACATCATCAGGTGACTGCCTGCCTGGGGCCTGTGGCTTTAGGGCCATCCCCACGCCCCACTCCCCACGCCCCACGCCCCACGTCCCACGCCCCACTCCCCTCTGCCCCAATCCCTATGCCCCAGTTCTGTGTCAGTCCAAGGCCTGCTGAATGAGATCAGGGTGCTGATCAAGGACCATAGTTCTTGTGTATGCAGTGGCAGGCCAGTAATGTTAACTGTATGGGCTGTGTGTGTATGGTGAGGGAGTGGGGGCTGGTTTGCGTGATAAGAGGCTGAACTAGGTGCTCGGGTCCAGTCATCAAACACCCGACCGGCTCTCCCTTGTCTCGTCTCCAGCTGAGCAAACAACAGCGTGAGCTTTAAAGAGTTATTTAAGACAACACGTTAGCCAAGCCTCACTTCACCCCTGCGCCGGAGAAAAAAGATCTTTGTTTGCCGCTGGATCCAAACAAGGTGGGATTTCTGCAGCACGCGCCGTCTGTGTAACACCACCAGTGTATTTAAAGGAAAACAGGCCGGGATCAAGAGTTCAGTGAGCGCCGCGCTCTCCTGGTTTAACCTGAGAATCACAACCCACCAGAGCCGTGCATATGAGCTCAGTGACTGAAACACACACCATTACCCAGGGGCCACTGGGAGGGAGGAGAGGGAGGGTGGTGCCTCATGATTCGAGGTCAGCCTGAGAATAAAGACAGGTGATGACATCCACAGCTGATCCTCATCTGTGTCAGGAGGTTTTATCTGGATAAAATCACTGCAGGTTGGAAGGTCAAAAGTGAGGCCACATGAGTAAAAGCAGAGTCTATGCGGTGGTGTTTGATGTGGGCATGAAGCAGGGGGTGTATGGGGATGTCACAGCAGGTAGTAAGATATAGGACCATAGTAGTAGTAAGATATAGCACTCCTGAGGACCACTAGAAACATGAGGGATAGCACTGAACTCATTAACTGCCTGTGCATGTGACCCAGTAACAAAACCAGTGGCATTGATTGACCCTTTAAATATCCAGTGGCCAGAGCCATAGCATTGCACCCCCTCTTCACTCTAAGCCACGGGTGTGTAATCATAGTGGGGGTTTCTTCTGGAGTTTGTGTGTGTGTGTGTGCATGTGTGTGTGAGAGAGAGAGAGATAGAGAGAGAGAGACATGGAGCATATTTCCCCTGGGACGAGTGACTGTCTGGGACTGATGGAGGCCCATGTAGAGCAGCAGTCCCCTCAGAGTTTCCGCTTAGTGGGGCTTTCAATTTCCTGACTAAACCTGCTGCCTAACCTGTGTGTCCCCTCTTCCTCCCTCGCTCTCTCTGTGTGTGTGTGTGTGTGTGCGTTTGTGCGTGTGAGAGAGAGAGAGAAATGTGGGTAGTGTAATGGACTCAGCTGCGGGCATACTCGCTGGATTGTGGTTAACGTGCTGCCATGGCAACTGCTATTCACCAGCCCCGGGACAAAAATGTTTTTCTGCCTCTGTGCCACACAAAAGGTTGGCATGAACTTTCTGACAGAGGCTCCATTGAGAGGCCCATTCTGCTGTAAATATATGTTTTAATTTCCTTTGTCTCCCGAGAGAAAGAGCACAACACAATCGAACTTTCAGGATTTCAGCTGCGCTCAAGAGGATTTAATTTAGATACGCTGAGCTCTTTTGATCTTCTCTCCCTGTTCACACAGTGCTATCCTGATCACAAGTAGATTTAGAACTGAAAAAATGCAAGTGTCTCTGGTGAACATCCAGAGAGCTTCACTCAACACGTCATTAGAAATCAGACAGGAATTCTGTGTGTTTATAGTTGTGGATGTGTTAACGGGATTTAAAGCTGCTGATGTGTGTGTAAACTACAGGCGCTGTCATACACTATGCTCCAGAGCCATATACACTGCAGCAGACACTGGGCTCTGCCCATCTGGGTCATTTCAATTATCCATTATGAATTGCCATTGATTTCCATTAAGGGAATGGCTGGCACTCGTCACCCCGACCCGCCTGCCACCTATTAGAGTGTTTGTGCTAAACTGATGGACAGGCAGCCAGACTCATGCCAACACCGGCTAGCCCACGGGACCTCAGCTCACATTGCCACTCCCCTCTGGACGGGCTAGTGGCTGTCTGACATGGGTGTGAGCTAGGTGCCCCTGGCTTAGGCTAAGGATGGTGTGCTGTGAGAAGCATTGTTGAGACTCTGTTTTGCAACGTCCTGTCTTTCACCCAGAGGACATTCTTGTGTAATTAGTTTCTCAGTGAAATCACAGGTTCTCCCAAAAACAGAGCTGGTAATGTGTTGTAGTGTGCAAACTTGGGCAATCCTGACGCAGGCAGTGATTTGTGTTGTAACTCATTGCTCACACTGAACGCTGTTGCCTTCTGGGTTCATTGCTTCCTAAAAATATCAGAATCGGTATCTATTTATTTTCTAATGCTTATCTGAGACTTGCAAAATCACTCAGAGTAAGTGATTTGTTCTCTGATCACTGAGGGCCATTGTTACACATTTAGTCTGGAGAAGAGGGAATAGTTGCTGCTTTAAGCAGAACATTCCAAGCATACATCTGTATCCATGCATCTGAAAGCAGTCAGTGTGACAGTCACTGTTGATGAAATCAAACAGCATCCTATACACATGAACACTCAGGCTTTTCTTTTCATTTTCCCCAGAACAAATCGCACTGTTCATGCACTTTCAGGAAAGAGACACTATCATGTGTGTGCTGTTAGGCTATAGTTTTAATGGGATTTTATGGCAATGGCAATATGTTTAAATAAAAGACACAACTTAAAACACTCTAAAATACTACTTAAGCTTAGTGTGGTCATCCTTGTGCTTTAATGCTTGAATATCTTGGTTGATCTTAAATGAGAGTGTATGAGTGTATGTGAGTATGTATTTGTAACAGGAGAACTCTTGTGTGTGTGCAGGTTGCTTTGAGTGCTGCATTAAGTGTCTTGGTGGAGTCCCGTATGCCTCTCTGGTGGCCACCATCCTGTGTTTCTCTGGAGTGGCCCTCTTCTGTGGCTGTGGCCATGTGGCCCTCACTGGCACCGTCACCATCCTAGAGAACCACTTCTCCAAGATCACCAGTGACCACGCCATGCTCACCGACATGTAAGTAGCTCAAAACACACTGGTCAGTCATTGAACATGTACAAGTAAGGGATAATGCCGTGCACATATCAGAAAATAATACACATTTGATATGCCCATGACTCTTACACCTCGGAAGAATGGCCTTTACCCCACAAATGATATAGGAACACTGTGTCAATCATTATCCAACTTATACTACTGTTGCCATGTCTGCATTATGTGAATTTGCTGAAAAAAAATCACATTTTGATGGCTAAAACTCATTGGTTGGTTCCTAATCTCTGGTTGTCAAGCAGCATATCCCAGGATTCTATCCAGTCTTGGGTTTGTAAAATCACTGTTTCCTTTACTCCAAATGCAGTGTAAAAGAGCTAAAAACCATCTCAGTCAGAAGTTACAGTATTGCTGTAACCCTTTGTGCATCCACTGTGACAGTTCAGTCTTGTGATTGTGACACTTCACAATGAGTTTGGCTAGTTGATGAAGTGGAACTACTTTAAAGTGCACTAATGAAATCATGCACATTCTAAAAAGCACATCATCATAGGAAAAGTGGTATAAACAGGAAATGTTTAACTTTCAATCTCATCATCTGGATGCGTTTGTTAGATTATGATATTTACACTAAGATGTTTAAAAGTTGGGTTCTGGTTGGCCAAGCACAGTAATTAGATTTTTTGAGGTTATCTTTGTTATCTTTGATTATGTCATCTGTTGTCTTACCATTGTCTTTAGTAATCACTGCTTGGAGTGGCTCAGATTTCAGGTTCGTTATGATAAGATGACTGATTCCCACTGTGTCGCACACAACACATTCCCTAATATGGGCGTCTTCAAGGAATGGTGCTTGTCAACTGACATAATGGAGATTCTTTCTGGCCCTTTGGAGCTCCTGCATGAGAGCAGTGTTTATTTGACAAGGCTGAACAATGTCATCTGCTTTTAAACAGCTTCTCTACAAGACATACATCAGCTAAGATCTATTCTTGACTTGTTTGGATCTGCACTTTTTGACGCCTTTAGAGTGGGGTCATGCATTTGTCAGTGTCTTTGACATCTGCTTGTAATCTACGAGCTCACTAATCGTGCACTTTGAGTGAGTCATGAGTCAAACACTGGGGTCACACTGAAACTGTAACACTAAGCCAGTGATAGTCAGTGCTCTCAGCTTCAGTTCATATCAGTTTGGAATTCCTATGTGAGCATGAGGATAATTGAATGGGACATGTTTGTCTCTCCCTGTGCTCCAGAATCCAGCTCATGCAGTACGTCATCTATGGCATCGCCTCCTTCTTCTTCCTCTATGGGATCATCCTGCTGGCCGAGGGCTTCTACACCACCAGCGCCGTCAAGGAGCTGCACAGCGAGTTCAAGACCACCATCTGTGGCCGCTGCATCAGTGGCATGGTGGGTTTGCCCTCCTCCAGCCCAGTGCTACACTATTAGCTTGGGACACTTATACTCTGTACACCATTCACTTGTATTACGCCAGTGTCACACATTCACATGGGGTTTGTTTCTTTTTCTGGATGGTTTGTTGCAGTTTGTGTTCCTGACCTATATCCTGGGTGTGGCCTGGCTGGGTGTGTTTGGCTTCTCGGCGGTGCCTGTGTTCCTCTTCTACAACATGTGGTCCACCTGTGCCGCTATGCGCTCTCCCATGGCCAACCTCACCTCTGTGGACTCCATCTGCGTCGACGTCCGACAGTACGGTAAGACTGAGAGCTTCACTGGTGGAGGCCTATTTATTGCATTAGCATTGGAATGAGAGAATGTAACAGTTTGTTGATAGTATCTTTGGGCTGGGTGTGCTATCAACCATTTGTATTTGGCATGCTCTGAGTTACTTTTGTAATGCTAATATGATTGTAATATTATTTTTTTGTAATTTTTTTTTTTTTTTGCTGTGAAGGAATTATTCCATGGAATGCAACTCCAGGAAAGGCTTGTGGGTCCACACTAAGTGACATCTGTAATACCAGTGAGGTAGGTGTGAACTGAGGCTCTCCATTGATGTGCATGGGGTAAAGGGGACTGATTCACCAACTTTTGGAACTGGAATCACTTGTTCCATCTTGAACAGTATGAATGTTCTGTGAAAACAGAAGGGATCTGATATCTGTTTTCCTCTCGCAGTTCTACCTATCCTATCACTTGTACATCGTAGCCTGCGCTGGGGCAGGAGCCACTGTCATTGCTCTGGTAAGTGTCCACCTGTCCTCATTGTGTGTTATCAGTGAAGCCCTTCTGCTTGGTTTGTATGTAGACTGCAGAGTGCTGCCCTCCCCCACCTGTCCATCTCCCATCCAGTGGACATGAGACAGAGTCCAGACTTCCCTCTCCTCATTAGCAATACCATTCACTGCACACCATCTGCTTGAAGGCCACTGGGTCACTTTTGAGATGAACAGACAAAGAGGGAGGTGATGTGTCATCCCACATGCTCTCATTCTCATTCTGCCCTTGCCCCAGCACAGGAACAATGACCATCTTAGTCCTCTATCTCCACAGGTGGCTTATAAATATGTTTCTGTTACCTTGCAGGACATCCAGTATGCCTTGCCTACTAATTCTGTCCCTTGTATAAGATTTGAGCATGGTGTCTTTTCACCCTCATTAACTCACATGAACATCTTCTCAATCAGTGTTCAAACCATTCAGTCTTAGTCAATGTACAGTTTGACCTGATTCAGTAGCACCTAGGGTCTATGCAGCAGTTTGGTTTGGGTGCGGCTGCCCAGTCTCCAGATTGTTGTCTCACTCCATTTTATTCTCTTCTCTTCCACCAGCTGATCTACAT
Source organism: Tenualosa ilisha (assembly GCA_015244755.2). NCBI lineage: Eukaryota > Metazoa > Chordata > Actinopteri > Clupeiformes > Clupeidae > Tenualosa > Tenualosa ilisha. Next base: position 2,928,217 of record PYXC01002596.1, read on the forward strand.
GATGGCTACCACTTATAACTTTGCTGTGTTGAAGTTTAAGAGTCGAGAAGACTGCTGCACTAAGTTTTAAGAGCACAGTACAGTTTATTCCGCTGCACTGAGTAGAGAAGGCAGCCACTGACAATACGGACTAAAAAAAATCAGAAAAATAGAGAGAAAAAAGAGTTCAATTTCTATTGACATAATGTGTAAATAGCAGACTGTATGCATTCAGTAGTGTTTTAGAGCCTGGGAAAGGTTTGGCTGGAAGGACCCCCTTGCTCCTCAGGATAGACTTGGGAAAATGGTCTTCTTTCCCATTCTGGAGTACAACCACTAGGAAGATGAAAGTGGCTTTTTCATTTGTAGAGTAAACAGAGCTAAAAAAGCAGCAGTGTGCAACATCTGTTGGAGGATAAGGGAGAGTGATCATTAGGAGTCCTTCAGAAGGGTGTTTTTAGGCTCCAGCGTACATGTCAACATTTGGTAGTGGTGTTTCCCTACATTTTGGGCCAAGACTTCTCTGTTCCTAGTATAAACTTGTGCTCTGAGGACCAGCCTGCCTTGGCACAGTGCCTTTCCCCCTCTTGTTTACGGTTCTTGTGCCATGATTCTTTTTTTTACGCTGGATTCAGTATTAGACATCTCAGTATTATGGTAAGGATACAAGAGCAAAATTCAAACTTAGAGCAAAACTTTTACAATATAGTAAGAAGTATAAGTTAAAAGCAAAACACAGACACTCCTTCACAGCTCTGAAGGTTTGGGCCAGTGCCAAGTGTATACTTTTGTTGACAAGTTGATATATGAGAATGATCTCTCCTCTATCCTTATGTCATCTTTATGGGACCTTATTCTGCTTTGATCACCTCAGCTGATAGGCTCATATTTTGTTCCATCCATTTTCTTTCCACTCAACTGTGCCAAGTGCTCAAATTATTTGTTTTAACACAGAGCCTGCATGCTTATTCTCCTCGATTCTTTAATGTTTATGAATACTGATATTACATATTTCATGAATATTTAATTTTTTCCTAAGATTTTGAGACTGTAGTTACTATTTCCTCTTTCGATACAAAATAAACATGCTTTGTGTACAAAATACCAATGGTCTTTTTATTATTGTGTTCAGTCTCATCTTTGAGATTGAACATTGGCAGGACAGAAACCACACTGAATGCCAGTCAGTCTCCATGTTCTGTTTACTAACATCCATCTTCCTGCTTGCATGCGCTGCTGAATCTCCCATCAGTACCATCCCCCCTTTCTCCTTACTGCTTCTGACGCAGCCCTTCCCTAGAACTGTGTTGTTGGACAATAATAATGTTGACTGGTTTGAGACGGGGCAGGTGTGTCCTGTTGGTTTAAGTGTGTGTTTGTATGTGTGTTTGTTGTTGTGACGTAGCCATACTCGTGTAGCTTGCTTTGCATCTCTGACATGCTCACTGGCCATCCACCTCACCCTTCTCTTCCAGATCCACTTCCTCATGATTCTCGCAGCCAATTGGGCCTACCTTAAGGACGCAAGTCATATGCATGCGTACCAAGACATCAAAATGAAGGAAGAGCGGGAGCTGCAAGACATCCAGTCACGCTCAAAGGAATGCCTCAATTCCTACTCTTAAGGATTACATAGCCCGGCCCAAGCCCAAGCCCAAGCCCCAGTCCCAGTCTCCTACCCCTCCACACCCCACTGCCAAGGCCAGCTCCTGGGGGTTGGACCGGGAGAAAACTCAGCGCCAATAACCTACCAACTGTCTACACACAGTACAGCACCGCACAGCACAGCACTAACCTGGCTCCTAACAAACTAACACATCAGTGTTGCTTCTGCACTAACTCTGACAGCAGTTTATTGGAACTCTGCGTGTTTGATAAACTGTTTCAAACATTGTTTTGCTATTCATCATGTTGAGATCTATCTGTTATGACACTCTTTGTTCCCTCTTTACTCTCGCTGTAGCCCTGTCTACTCTAGCCAGTCATTGCTGGAGAAGCTTGAAACATTGCACTAGTTCCACTGGGAGCAGTTCGGTTCTATAGGGCTGAATAGAGCTAGCCCATAACCAAGGGAATAGAGAATAGTTTGTTCCATTTTCAAAGATGCCATTTTCATTACTGTACATCATACTGTACGCCTTACTAAATCACAGATGAGCAAAACAAACTAGTGCAATGTGGGGGTGTTTGAACTTTGCGCAAACACTTTGATATGTTTGGTCTTGACTCTTGACTCTTAATGTGTATGTGGGCAGTGGTGGAGCTCACAGCATGCACAGTACAGCACCACTGCAGTGTTTGAATATGCATGGGGTTGGCTTCCTAGGACACTCCTCTGTTGCCTTGCTGCACAAAAACAAAACATACTAAAAGAAAATTGTAGTTTGAGGCCTCCACAGAATGCATAATTAGAATGCAAGTTTCCAATATTGAGAGTTTCCTTTGACAGTAGACAGCCCAACTCAACAGTTAGAGTTCCATCTTTTAGCCCTGAGGGAAATGAAGTGAATGACTGATCCCCTGAAGAAAAAAATCTACCTCAGGTGTTCTAATGTGAGCCCATCTAGAATAATTTTAACTAGAGATTAACACTTTGCTCATACACTCCATTAGTGGCGTGTAAAGGTAATGTAGCCAGAGCTCCATGGCTTTTAGGAAGAAAGAAGAAAATAGTAAAAACATTCCCAGCAGTTCACAGGAAACCACTCTGGAAAAATAAAGCTTTCCACACTGACCAAAATACTGGACATAACAAAAGACAGTAGCATTGACTACTTCCTACAGTTGCCAATCTGAGCAATTAGAATAGGAGACAGGGAGAATAGTTTAACTTCGGAGGGAAATCAGGCTGCAGTTATGTGCTTACTTTACTGGTTGCACTTAAACTGTTAGTTAATACAAATGGTCTTCAGCAGTTGTGACACCATGTGCTTCTTCCTGAGAGTTCTGTTTTAAGTCTAGACAGAGCAAATGAGAACAAAACCTACAGAAGGTGGTGTGGTGGTTTTAGTTTAGTTGTAAGTGTAAGAATGTTAACACCTGAAGTGTCAGGTGTGCTAAGTCAGGATGGAGAGCATCTTAAAGATATGACAATGTTAAAAGTATGACATCAGTAGTTTCTGTAGTGTTTTTTTTATTGAAAAAAAGTTGGGGAAAAAAACTCCATTGTATTTTGATGTGCAGTTGTGAAGTGACAAAATGACTGAAGTACTATGTGTTCTCTGCTAGCTAGAGGAGATTTACAGGGATGTTATGATTCTGATGTTTACTCAGTATTGCATGAAGGAGAAACCCTTTTTTCCAGTAATACAGGTGATGTGCAGTCATTTGGACTGACATCTATAGTAGGCAATGTGTGCCCAAGTCCCCATCTTTTCCTGTTTGATTTTTGAACAATGACAAATAATCCACTATGTCAAAGGTGTACTAGCTATAGCTGACTTGTAGTTATCTTTTTTAACGTTGATTTTATCATGACTCCTACAGTACCAATTTTGTAACCCAACAGTGTACTCCTATTTTCTAAATGTTGAGGGCTTTCTGGAGATTTCTACTTTTAATTACATTTATTATACTGATGTTTAACAGTACTTTGTTATCAAATTTATTTCTATGATGGCATCCATTGGTTATGACGTTTACTCTTAGTTGAATTGAGACAAATTAGGCAATCTGGCCCAAAACGTCCCATGGACAGTACCATGGACAGTGATTGTGTAGTCCTCTGGACTTTCATTTAGTGTTTGACCAAATTGTGTTTTAATGTTTGATGAATATTTTCATCTAGTAGTCTCAATGTATAGTAGCAAGAGTGTAAGTGTATTAGTTCATAATTTAAATGTTTTTGAGCTTTAAAGGACAAAAACATACTGGACATTTCAAAGAATTTCAGAAATAATCATGAAAAAAAACACACTTTACACTGCCCATGGTGTCAGGAAGACATCTTTCATACTCCCTCACAAAAAGGCAACTTTGTTCACAATTTTGTTTTGCCTTTAGAATGTGTCAACCAGCCTGGTACTTGTTTTTATGACATGAAAATAAAGCCACTAAATGATGAAATCCTCTGTGTGTGTGTATGTTTTCAAAGCCTTTATTCAACTCATAAAACACTGCATGACCCTGCAAAACAAATATACACAAACAGGACATAATATACAACAAATACAACACAATTTGATCCAAAGGCACTTCATGAAAGCTGAACAAAAGATCAATATATATATATACACAAAAATACATAAAATATGAAAAAGTTGATTTGTAAACTATCATGTAGATTGGAGTTCCAGTTCACCAAAAGTCTTCATCAGCCTCTTCATGTGAGAAAGCTGTTAGACTAGAAGAAAGGAACACGTTCCGATTGAGAACAGAATTCTGAATGCATGTTTAGTCTAATCTTTAGCCAGATGTGCTTACAGGCATAGAAACACACACACACACACACACACACACACACACACACACACACACACACACACACACACACACACACCTAAAGCTATGAGCAGACCTCTCGACTTTCTCAGTCTTTCACGATTAGAACGAAATTGGGCACCCCAAACCTACAGACTGTATATGGTGCGACTGGGAGCTAGTTATGAGCACAAACCTACTGATCAAGTTCTCTGCATTTTAAAGTCATAATTGCATTATAGCGAGCATAGAACGGACTGATTAAGATAATATCAAACCTGTTTGATTCAGTCCGACTCAGTCGTAATTGCGTCAACAAAAGAGAGAATCGCAACATTTCAAATCTGTCCCCCAAACACATATAACGACTCTAACTAAACACCGCAACTACTGCTGATTACCTTGGATTACCTATGACTTGCCCGGATGTTCCATCGTATCAATGGGTAGGTCTGTTCCTAGCTTTAGTCTTTGCCCTGCAGACTGTGTGTTACCTGTTGTCTTTATCAGATAAGCTGTCCAGCTGTGGGCTGCGGCGCTCTGTCTCCTCCCTCCGTGGGCTCTGGAAAATCCATTGGACACAGTGAGCCCCACTGAGCAGACAGCTGCAGCACACAAGCACACATACACACCCCAACCACACCACCACCCCTCAGAGGAAACACACAGCAGCATGGGGGAATGGGACCTCACTTATGAGAGTGGGTGAGTGAGTGAGTGAGTGAATGAAGAATGAATGTGCGTGTGTGTGTGTGTGTGTGTGTGATTACCGGCTGGCGTTCGCTCTCTCCTCCCTGCATGACCATCCTCATGTATGCCTGCAGTGGGTCGGCTGTGTCAGACACAGGACCCCTCTCAGGCTCCAGCTGTTGACTGGCCTCCACCTGCTCCTTTTGCTCTGCCTGGAAAAAGCCTTCCACCTTCACCTCCGCCTCCTGCCCTCGGCCCCACACCTCCGCACCTCCTTGCTCCTCCTCTGCCTCTTGTCTCTCGTACTGCGCCTCCTGCAGGAGCTGGTGATCGAGGAAGAAGAGAGGAGGAAACAGACACATTGTTCAGTACTGCAGAGGGGACAGATGTTTGCTGTCACACATAAAGACACACACACACACACACACCCCCCTCAGATGCACATACCCGTTCCTGTTCTAGCCTCTCCAGCTCCCTTAACTCCCTCTCCTGAGCCTCACGTTGCTCCTGCTGTCTCCTCTCTTCTCGCCTCTTCCTCTCCTGCTCCCAACGCAGCTCCTCCTCCTCTTCCTCATTCTGTCTGGCTGCCACCACGTCGGCCTGAGCTGCACCTATGGGTCCGACAGGTAGTGGGTTATATCAGAGTCAAAAACCCAGCTCAGCACCCTGGGCAAGACTAGAGGACATGGACAGGATGTGGAGGAGGCTTTGATGTGTGGGGGATGGGTGGGGAGATGAGCGGGGCTGGGGCTGGGGCTGGGGCTGGGGCTGGGGAGGAAGATGGGCAGGGGGCACTCACTGGGATGTATGGGTGAAGGGGGGGCAGGATGGCCCTCAGGGGCCTCCTCACTGACACGGATGCCCTCCTCTTGGAGAAGCTCTGGAATGTGACTGGGCTCTGGGGAGAGAGGGAGGGAGGGAGGGAGAGAGAAAGAGTGAGAGGGGGAGGGGGTAGACAGAAAGGAAGAAAGAAAAGGAGAAAAAAAGGCACAAAGAGGCTCTTTCAGAGCAGCCTAGAATGCTGCGCACCCGCTCCGAATGCATAATCACCTCTGTCATTGTGGCCTTCTCAGTGGTGGCTGAAAGGACATTTTTATTGATCAGTTGCATGTTAATTAAAAACAGATGCCTCACAGGGTGGTGGGAAGCAACTCAAGGGCGATCCTGCTGACATCATTTTGGCAAATAGTTTAGTGAGACTACATGCCAATAATTGTTTTTATCATACACTTAATTATTTTCCAAAAAATATCAAATCTGTAATGGTGTATGGTTCCCTAATTTAGTGCATAAATTCACTTGAGGAAGCACTGTACACAGACACTGCCTAACTGTAGCACTTTAGTGAGGAGCAACAGTGTTGTGGTCCAGTGTTGAGGCTGTTTAGCTGTGGCAGGAACTCTACAGATGTTTCATAGCCTCATAGCCAGACGACTGGGAGCTACAACACAGAATGGTACTGCATCTGGAACTGGTCTCCAAAAAGAGCCCCTGATATGTGATATCATTCTCACGCTAGATTTAACAATGGTTGTTTCTCTCAGTTAGATGGCAAACAGAGATTAGTGAGCAGACCACAGGGTCACTGTGTTGGTGCAGCTACAGCCTAATATAGCCTTTAGAGTTCTTACCAGGTGAAGGTTCAGTCAGGTCATCAAGGGCTATTTTTGCAGGCTGTGGAGAAGATGACTCTGAACTTGAGACCTCTTGAGCAACCTTCTGGGGACTGAGAGAGAGAGATAGAGAGAGAGAGAGAGAGAGAGAGAGAGAGAGAGAGAGGGAGAGAGTACAGTAGGCATTACTCCTCTCTCCACAGTGCTGGTGTGTGCATGAGGCTGATGGTATGGAGGGTACCTGGTGTGCTGCTGGCCTCTGCTCCTCAGCTTGGGGCTGCTGAGCTCACTGAGCGTGGGGCTGAGGTGCCCGGAGCGCTGGGGTGCCGCTGGGATGGGCGACAGCTGCCTGGCTGGGGATGTGCTGTCAGCCAAGGGCACGGGCAAGGCTTCTGTGGGAGCATGTCCCCATGGCACAGGATACAGGGGGTACAGCCATGTTCCAACAAACAACCCAAAAACACACGACGTGTCACTATGGACTCCACAATCAAGCAACCAAGAGTTCTAGCACACTGACCTCACTATCTGGCACCTGAAATATCTGATGCAAATGATATATATATAGTATGCCAATCATTTTTATTATATATTACATCTCCAACACACGGGATGGTACAGTGTGGTAAATGAGAGACTGGACTCTGTTGTGGGCCAGTACCTTCCAGCACTTGCTGTCTTGGCTGTTGCTTAGCGATGGAGACGGGTGTGGAGGAGAGGCGTCGTGGTGCGGGAGAGAGGCTCCGTTGAGGTGGGGTCAGCTCTCCTACTGCTGGGGCTTGTCTGGAGCTGAAAGGCTGCTGGTCCAACTGTCTGGCTGGGGGGGGTGTGTCTGGATGTGAGGTCAACAGCTCAGAAGCGAAGGTCACTCGATGGTGCGGCAGTGGGAGGGCTTTGGTGTGGTGGTGGCGAAGAGGGTAAGGGTGGAGCGTGGAGGGCGTGGGCCCCGTGGGTGAGCGGGTCCTCTGGGGCAGCATGTGGGAGACAGCTGCGTTGAGCGCCCTCTGCTGGTAGCTGCGATAGGCCTCCTCCAGCGTCTCCGCCTCCTTCTCCAGCTCACGGATGCGGGCCCTGGCTCCGGCCACCAGCTCCAGGTCTGAGTCCGGGGAGACACTGCGCTCCTGCCAGCCACCACGTGCACCTCCCGCCTCGGACGCCTTGGCCCGCAACACGTCCTTGTCTACATAAATGTCAGGGGGGAGCAGGCGATCAGCACTCTGATCCAGCACAGCGCGGTCCACCAGCGATGGCTTGGGGTTCCGGAGAACCTCACTCTCCAAGGCTGGACCACACACACACACACACACACACACACACACACACACACACACACCATCACCCCGGGCAAAGACAGTACGGCGATGGCAGGATGTGGAGAGGAAAGAGGGACAAAAAGAAGAGAAAACAGATGGAAGAAGAGTCAATGGCCCACCACCAGACATCTGATGTTTGCACAATTTCTTTGCAAACATCATTTGAAGTAACACTAGAAGACTTCTAAATAGGATTCAAGATGAAATCTGAAAACTACTAGAGGATTTGAAGTGATCACTACAGACTAGAAGTGGATTCCCATGATGAGACCAATGCTGGCCAACCCCAGTGGCTTGTACCTAGCTGAGCCTGGCGCAGCTGCATCTTGAGGTCCTCGGCGTGGGTGGCCATCCAGTGGCTCCTCTCCTCACTCTCCAGGAGCTGGCTCTTGAGCTGGCCCACTCGCTCCACCTGCAGGAAACCACAGGGCCGCTTGAGCAACAACAACAACAACAACAACAACAACAACAACAACACACAAGCTGGCCTCATCACACTCATCAGCAGCATCATCACACAAGCACTTCAATCCTGTGGCCGGCCAGCTCAGGGAAGTATGTGTGTGTGTGTGTGTGTGTATATGTGTATATGTGTGTGTGTGTGTGTTACTGACCTCCTGCTGCAGCTGGGCCTGCAGCACCTGCCTCTGGCTCTCGTGCTCCTCCTCCTGCAGCCTCTTGGCTGCCTCCATCCTCCTGAGCTCCGTCAGCAGGGCCAGCTGCTCCGCCGGCGGCTGGCTCATCGCTGCATAGCACACAACACCACACAACACAACACAACACACCCATTACTACATCCGCAATGCAAACTAGTCTCAAAAGACCATCCCTGACACCTGTGACTGGGAGTCGGGGAGCTGTCCACACACACACACTCACACACACACACACACACACACACACACACACTTAAGAATGTGGAGCCCAATTTGACATAGAATGGCTTGTGGCACATGATTTGGGAAGGACACAAGAAAACAAATAAAACAGTGAACAAGCAGAGATGTGTAAAAAGCTAACTGCATGGCAAGGCATCAAACTCAAACAAGAGGAGGCCTCTGTTTTTGTGTTCAATAACTCATCATTAGTGAGGGATGAGGAGCTGGGAGTGCTTGGGAGTGTCTCAGGTCCAGTAGATCCTGGAACAGGAGGGAGAGGGGGAGAGAGGGAGAGAGAGAGACAGAGGGAGGGAAAGAGAGAGAGAGAGAGAGAAGAGAGGGAGGGAGATCATTGTGCTGAGCGCGCTGTCTTCTGCTTAATGAAGCACGCTGCCAGTGTTGATGTGCCTACTGATCCCCTCCGGCTCTCTGTGGACAGGAAGAGCATTGTACCCCTCAGAGGGGAGGGTGGCCTTGGCTCGGGGCCCTCCACAGAGAAGGGGCCTCTGTGTTTCTCTCTAGCACCCCTCTAGCCCCCGGACCCCCTTCCTCCTGTTCTCACTCTCACTCCCTTTCCCAGGAGCAGCGCTGGACTGCACACACAGCACAGCCAAGAAGCCCAGCACTGACAGCCAATGTGCATCCAAAAAGAACTTTTGCCTTTGTTTCCTTTGCCGTTTTGAAGGGAGTGGTGGTAGTGGTGGTGGGGGTGTTGTGGGAGGAGTTGTGCCCTGTCCCAGTTTGCCCCTTGCGGGCTCAAATCTGTGCAAGCGACTGTGAAAGGCTTCACATGGAGCCATGGAAAAACAACAAACAAACAAAATACTTAAGAGAGTCTCCAGCTGTGTCATTTTAAACTGGAAAGTTCCAGAAACATTGTAAGGCAAATAAGAAAGAAAGAAAGAATTGAGTTGCAAAGCCCAGCTTTAAGGAGATTTTACATTTGAACTTGTCTCCTGTCTGCGCTCCCGTCTCGTGCAGTAATCCTGAGTATATGCTCTATCCCCACGCACTCCAGCACTCTCTGGCTCACACTGATTACTTTCTCCCAGACAGCCGTGGCGGCTCCTGACTTTAGCGGCACCTGTGCCAGAGGCGCCTTTTGAACTGTGGCCAGGCGGCAGGAGGAGATGGGGGCACGCTGTCGGTGGCAAAGGCATCTCACCTTGGCGCAGGTGGCGGTTGTCCTCCTGCGCCTCCTCCACCTGCTGCTGGAGAAGACGCACCTGGGCCTGCAGCTCCACCCTCTCCCTCCTCAGCGTGGGGTAGTCATTCATGCTGTCCAGACGCTCCCTCAGGACAGCGTTCTGCTGGATCAGCAGAGAACCCTGGGACTGCGCTGTCTCCAACTCCATCTGCCACACACACACACACACACACACACACACACACACACACCACACACACACACACACACACACACTTCTGTCACAGAGCAAAACAGAGAGCCATGGAATCTACAAGCTGATATTAGATAACTGGCATCTGAAACAATCATCTCTTCCCCTAGTTACTTTGTGCTTCACACAGATCATCACTGGAGGACACATTCTAAAGGGAGATCCTGAACCCCTGTTTCTGACCTTCTGTTGAATTCTCATGATTCAAACCTTCAAGTCACTGGTTCAACTCAGAACTCTTCCATCTCACTCGCTAAGAGAAGCCTTTCAGAACATTCCACATTTATATAGACTTTTTTACCTTCAGTCGTTTCACCTCTGTAAGAGCTTGACTGTGCTCTTGTAGTTTAGCATCAATTACAGATGCCTCTTTCTGAATTCTTGCAGTCTCCTCTGTTAGATTAGAATCACACACAGATGCAAATCCCATCATTTACAAAACTAAACAGATCAGATTGATACATGAATATGCCACCAACTTCATACTCTTTTTTCACCTTTATTTTTCCTCTCATCTGCAGAGAGCTGTCCGGTTCTTTTCACATAGTCGGCCTTTAGCTCAGCCTGATATCTAAGAGGACAAAAAAAACTATAAACTCCAAAAACAACACAAACACAACAAAACAAGGCAGCCACGCCACTGTTAAACCACACTTGCTAAAAACGTATGTGTGATTTCATATATGTTTTATGAGAAGTGACTTGTGCGGCATTCACACACTCTGCCATGAAGTCAGAGTGCATAGTGGGACACAAGCACCACACTGGCCCAAACACCTCCTGCATGTGTGTGCAGCACTGTGGCTGGCCTCAGCTGCCTGCCTGCCTGCTCTCTCTCTTTCTCACCCTGTGTGTGTGTGTGTATGTGTGTGTGTGTGTGTGTGTGTGTGTGCGTGCGTGCGTGCGCCTCCAACCTGTTCACCTAATGCTTACTGACAGCTGCCTACACTTGCCAGATTTAGGGCCTATAAATAAATCCAGAGTGGCTGGAGAGGTGGGGAGGGGACAAACCTGTAACAATAGCATAATCACTACATTAATCACCCATGTGTGCTCTAGGGACAAGCAGGGCTTCAAAAAAACCCTGTCAAGCCAACAGAACACTGTACACGAACACAAAAATAAATCAAACTAAAAAGATCATAGTAAGGCAATGTACAGATACACAGAGGGAAAGCACACACCAGCAAGCACCAATCCCTACAGATCAGGGGGCCTCACTCAGTGTACAAGATGTCACTGACCCAACAGTGACACCTACTGGACAAGTGTAGAGCTTGCATTGATAAAGTAATGAGTTTTTAAGGGCCAGGTTGAAGACATGGGAAGAGAATGTTTTCAGACCTGGCAAGTTCATTCTTCAACTTCTGGTCATAAGTATCCTCCATGGTGTTTACTGCCAGTTCTCTTCTCTTCAGCAGGTCTTCAGTTACTTTGCTTTTCTCCTCCTGTAGCTTACAAGTCTAGCGAAGAACAACAAGCAAGTTGCAACCAGTGAAACCCCCTTTGTGACATCAGCTCACTTCAGACATTAGTGGAATTGTAAAATTCCACCTACTTTTCAAAGGCCTCAGTTCTTTGCCTTAACTCCGCTTCCCTGTTCCGCACAGCCTCTATCTCCTTCAGTAGGGCCTGCCTCTGCATATAGATCTCCCTCTCCTCAATCTGGAATGGAAAACGTTTCTTGCCTGATCTGAATCACAACTTTACTTTGTGAAATTCTTTAGACTGATTATGAGTTGGAACAACAGACTGGAAAACACATCAATCAATGCACCATGTATGTGGTTGCCAGTATTATCATACCTGTTGTTGCTTCTGCAGTCGCTCGATGGCATTCCTTTCTCTGTCAATCAGTGCCTCAGACTTCATCTCATAAGTTCTCTCCATATCTCTCCTAAACTCCAGAATCTCTTTCTGAGCCTTTTCCTTCTCTTCCATCTTCACTTTTGCCAATTCCACATTCTTAAAATGTTGAAGCTAGAAAAAATATGGTTAAGATTCAAGATTCAGGATTGTCTTTATTACATCTCATTACACTAGTATATCAGCATGGCCTGTTATACAAGTTCTGGATGGAGGGCAAGTCGCAGCAACAGATGCCTTGTGCTGTGCGCACAACTCTATGCAATGCTTTTTGTCTGGATTTGAGCCATACAGGTGCTGTGATTTTTCATACCTTGGTGTTGATTTCAGCCTGTGCTTGCTCCTCAATCTCTTTTCTATGTTCTGCAAGTCTTGCCTCAAATGTGTGCCACTTGTCTCCTCTGGAACGGAGAACCTCATACTCCTCATCAATTATCTGCATCTTTTCCACTGCAAGCCAAGAAGAGTGCCAGTCAATTATATTTCTGTGCTCAAAATTAACTCATATTTGCATAAAAGCTTCACCTCTATGCACTAAAAACCAATTAAACTAGCACCAAGAAAACTTACCAAGAGATTCTTTAAATGCCTCAGAGTTGGTCTGTGTGTTAGCGTCACTGATATCCCTGTGCATATGGTGGTCTATTAACTCTGTCAGGAGGTGAATCAAAAAGCCTGTGGAAAAGCACAACTTACTCTCACAAAAAAATAACACAGAAAATATATTAAAAAATGCTTTGGGGTATGGACTGTAAGGGTGTGCTGTATATATAAATGGTACCTCTCTGACTCTCTCTCTGAATGTTTGATGTCTGTATGCAATTCAAACACAAAAAACAATTATGTTACTAGCAAAACAAGATCCAAATCTCTTGTTGTCACCTTTATAGATTTAAACATGGGGTGCTTACCAAAGACTTGTACAAAGATGAACGGGGACTGATTTTCATGAGTTGAAGAATATCTCTGATTGAAAAACACTGTAAATGAAAAAAGGGGTAAAGACTCACAAATAAAAGTGACAGAGGGTGAATGTAAATGCAAAATTGTACTCATTCATTTTAAAGGATGAGTCTGATAAATCAACCTATAGCCCTGTTGTTCTTACTCTCTTACTCACGCAGAAAGGTGGAGGTCACTGAATGTTGTTGGTAGGAAGAAGAACAGGACAATTTGGTACAACATAGACCAGATTTGTGAAGACTAACACTAACTGAATGGGGCACATTGGGGAAAATTAAACTGACTGACTTGCGCTTATCAGTTAGCGCTAGCTGGCGTTAAGCTATTCTGTCTATATTGGTCCAACTTTTCTCATTCTTCTTTCAACCAACAGCATGCTCTGACCACAAACAACAAGGCTGGGTTGACACAACAGCAGCCCATACCTTGTCCATGCTCATGCCTGACTCAGGATAAAATACAGATAAGGTATATTCATAGCCTGAATTCTGTAAGTGCTCTATGATCAAGCTGTTAGAGGCAATTTCAATGACAGAAGTTTTTTCAGGGACCGATCTTGACAAGCTCTCTCCTGGTAAATATGGGCGTTTTAACTCCTGAATAAGCTGATTCCGAAGCTGGGTCTGTAAAGGAAAAAAAATAAAGACTTAGTTGTCAATTCTGCAGATGTTAAAAAGTCATATCCCTTTCATCTTCCAACAAAACTTACAAACAAAACAAATGTTTACAGAAATAAAAGATGAATGTGAAAATGCACATACCCTAAGTATACATGTATAGAAAACCTTGTATATATTTATACAAAACTTCAAAAGATGAGGTTTCAGTGGTCCTTCAATGACTTTGAATGGCAAGCTACTCCACAACATAAAATGGTAAAACAAAGGCTACTTCCAAGTCATTAAAATGTATAGAACTTCAAATGATACTATGGAGTACAGAAATACTGCCTTTTAGACTAAACGTCAAAAAAGTTCGCTGTAAGAGGCTAGGGAGGCAAAGGCTCCTTCAGTTCAAGTTCAAGTCAGTTAGCATTTTGGACGAGCTTAAAATATGTTTGACAGATGAACTACTCAGAATCAATGAGATGTAGCTTAATTTGCAAATGGGAACACTGGGTAATAATATATTTTGTCAAGCAGCTTTTGGTGTCTTTCCATCAGTGAGGTATACAATAGTGAGGTACTGATAATTAGGCCTAGTTTTCTACTACAGTTGTAGGCTAACAGCTGTTGCTAAAAGCATCAAAGTGTCAGTATGTAACCTGTTCCTACTGCTGGAAAGCCATCAGACACATCTTAAGGTTCGACTTGTGCCCTAAAACCACATCACCTAGCAAAGACATTGTCAAATTTGTCTAATTTTTTCCGAAGTTGGGTTGGGTTTGCTTTGATTGGATTAGGCCAATGATAGACCAAGCTAACAAGACTACTTGGACATTTGAGCTGTTAAATTCAAGCTCACTCCATTGCCACAAGTTAAGAGTAAAAGCAAGAAACATCTAAGTGACGACCACCTTGGTTCATACTGCGGGCAAGGTACTGTAAGACAGTGGGCTCATCATAACCAAGTAGACAATATTTTAGTAGGCCTAGATTGTGTTGTGATTGTGTGAAAGCAAAAGTAACGTTAACCTCAAGATATGGTTGAGGATGAGGAAGGCTGAAGATAAAACATACCTTCAAAGTGTCGAGAACTCCTCGCTTTTTGAATGTCTGATAAAGCCTCTTCCTCATTTCATCTGGTGAGAGGGACTCCTCTTTAGTTCCTGACATCCTAATAAAACTAGTAAATTAGCCAACAGTAATTGCTGCCGTGGTCACTTGGTCACCTCAGTTCGTAAACAATCTCGCTAAAATGTTTTCTTACGAAGGTTTGCAACAAAATGCGTGAGACAAAAGAAGGAAACATTGAAAGAGACTTATTTTATGCCTTAGAAACCAAACTGGCTTCAATTGTTTACAAGCC
The DNA here is from genome assembly GCA_015244755.2 of Tenualosa ilisha. Taxonomy (NCBI): domain Eukaryota; kingdom Metazoa; phylum Chordata; class Actinopteri; order Clupeiformes; family Clupeidae; genus Tenualosa; species Tenualosa ilisha. Next base: position 2,943,306 of record PYXC01002596.1, read on the forward strand.
CAAAATAAAGGAGGAGCGAATAACCATGCGAATAACGAACGACCAACCAATTCAAATGACTGCATGATGATGATATTTTGTCTCACTTCCGGGTTTCTTGGTACACAATTTTAATTGTAAGGTTTTTATTTACGTTGAGCTATATATTTCCTAAAATATATGAATACTATGCCGACTGAAATAATATAGTAATATTAATGATAACAATATCTTTTTTTTTATTTTATGAACTGTTTTCCCACCACTACAAGCGCACGTGATCTAACGTCATTTTCATGCGACAGCAGGAAAGGCTTCTTTGCAAACGTCGGGTATTTTACTGTTGTAAGTGTTTTCCCTTGATTTTTGCAGATAAATATAATTCCAACTGTGTTTTTTTCTATGAAAGTAAAAGACTATTATATGGTAGTGCTCTCTGTTTTTGTCGTTGAATCATTTACTGCTTTGGTCTGGAAAAGTTGTTCTCAGGGAGATAAACAGAGCCTCCAGAACAGCGTTTTAAAAGAACGGTTTTAACGTTAACATTTTGAAATGGCATTGTTTTCGTTAACATTTTAAAATGCCATGTTTTTATACATTTCAAACACACAATACACGATTAATTGTACCAGGTGCCGTTCTTTGCCAGCTAACAATTCGATTTGCTTTCACAGCATTTAAAAGAAACAATGTCGGGAAGTTTTTATTTTGTTATGGTTGGGCATCATGATAATCCTGTCTTTGAGATGGAATTCCTTCCTCCTGGTAAATCGGAATCAAAGGTTTGTTGGCTTCATTGTTAATATACTGTTTTTTTAACGGTCATATTACAGTTATCCTGTGGTAACTCGTTTTGTTTACATTTGTAGGATGACCACCGTCATCTGAACCAGTTTATCGCACATGCAGCGCTCGATCTGGTTGACGAAAACATGTGGCTCTCAAATAATATGTACCTCAAAACTGTGGATAAATTCAATGAATGGTTTGTCTCTGCTTTTGTCACAGCTGGTCATATCCTTTACTTTTCTACGTTACACGTATTCTTCCTGAAATGTAATTTTTTCCTTCACTCTTGAAATAGGTTTGGGGCAGGCTGTAAACTAAAATGTGTTGATTTTTGTAGAATGCGAGGACCAGAAAAAGCTACTGGAGTTCTTTGTTTCTCAATGTGTTGGATAGCCTAGGGCCCAGTAATGGGGAACAGACATGACCGGTGTGGCGACAAATAGGAGGAATTGGTCTTTTTATGTCTGTCTTTTGTAATACCTCTGTATTGACAACAACCATCATACACTCAAAACAGAACGCCCTCATAACAGCAGCAGTCATGAATAGGCCTGCACAAAAATGAAAACAATCCGATCAGATCCAGGGGAGTGGAAGGAAAACGTGGATTCAGTGTGTTAGGCTGATGTGGAACAGGTGGGGTTTAAAAGTTGGGAGTGACAGAAAAAAGTTTGTCAACCACTGACCTTGTCGAAGCTTTAGAACTTGAATTGTCCATTGAATTGAATTTAGAGAAATATGCATAGTCTATTCTTTTGTATCTTACAACCTGATTTGTCTTTTGAATGAATTACTATGCCACAATTTATGCCTTAACTCGCCTTGTCCACATATGAGATTCATCATGCTTCATGACGTGCGACAAGAGGATGGAATTAAAAACTTCTTTAATGACGTTTATGACCTATACATTAAGGTAGGTTGTTTATATATTTATACAGGACGTTACAGTAATACTTACATTTTTGGTGAGTGATTAATCTTCATTTGTTTAATTCATAGTTTGCAATGAATCCATTTTATGAAGTTAATGCACCAATACGCTCAACGGCCTTCGACCGAAAGGTGCAGTTTCTTGGCAAGAAGCATCTTCTCAGCTAATTTCAAGGACTGAAATTTATATTCAGATGATTGATTCTGGGTGGCTGTAAAACAATAGATGGACCATTTCCCTCCTGTATAAAGTGTTACCTTCTGTGTATGTATTTTTTTTATGTTTCACGTCTGTCAGTAAAATTATGGTGTAAAAGATCTTATTATTTTATATTGTAAGTCTATCACAAATCAGTAATAAATTATGAACTGTACAGTCTGAGTCATCGGTATTCAGCTGCTCTCCTGCCCACTTCATACTTGACTGACTTAAAACGCCAAAGCTATTGTTAAAATATAGGATGGAGAATGCTAATGATTTAAAACCCGTCAAGAACAGTAAGAGTTAATATATTTTCATTGCTTGCCATCAATATAAAATCTGTAATTTTGTGGAAACTCGGAAATCAATTGTATCTTTTTGATACAATATGGCATTGTGAAGTGTAGTCCTCTTCATTTTTGCTGTGTAGGTCATTCTTCACCTGCAAAATCCTTCTCTGACTAATGTTTATCATATCATTGTTTTGTCATTGTCAGTGTCTATTTATTGATAAGGCACTTTGAAAACAATAGCAGCTGACCAAAGTGTAGTAAAACAAAATAAATACCAGAACAAAATCAAACACAGAAGCAATGGGGTAAAGATATAATATACAAAAAAGGAATAGGTAATAATAAATAAATATATATATATATATCAAAAATGTGCAAAGATCAGAAGGGGGGGGGGGGGGGGGTAAAATTATAAAAGTTTTCAAAATGAAAGGTAGGTTAAAATAAATCAAAACATAAAGACTCAGTCTTATAATATGTTTGTCAAAAAGGCTGCCTAGGATATATAGCGTAACAGATGTGGTGTTAAGAGGACATTGTGCAATTTTATTAATGTATCACATTAGAAGACCTGTGATATACTATAGTGTAGTATTGAACCTTTGCTCACTGCATTTTATGATCCACACTTTCAGCCTTTACATGATGTGAAAAATAAGAGCACTTCCTCACTCTGCATGACTTTGCATAGCTGCCTGCATCCTTCCCCGATCACCACCTGGTGCCATTTTTTACAAAGCCACATTACTATTTCAAGATCTGTCACATCGCCATTACTTCCTCATACACAGGTGTACATAAGCTACAATCAGCTGTTGTGTTGTGTTGTGTTTGGCATGTTATTACATGATCCTCCCAGATGGCTAACTTGAGGAGTACAAACTTGAAGTGTCAAAAAATGTAGCCAGATGCCTTAAAGTTTTTGCCCCTTCAGTGTATTAAAATAAATCAATTTTGATGGTATATGGTCATGAGGATTGAAGACAAAATTGTCCCAAAATTGTCTGTCTCTCAAAACAAAGCAGCTGGGCAGAGATGTGGGGATTTTTTTTTAGTGGAGGTATGCATTTTTAATGATGCAGACCTAATTGCAAAAAAAAGTCACACACACCTCCAAAACTAATGTCGCTGGCATCACTGCATGATTATGGTCAGAATATCAAGTTGCATTTTTATGATAAAAAAAGGCTTATTGGAGAGGTTTTCTTGACGTGCACTTATTGGTACCACTGGTGATAATGCATTATGAATATAATGTTGTACATTAATGCCTAAGATCAAAAATGAGAAATGCATAAATTATCTTTCCCAAGAAGTGGGGGGAGTCTCTATCTCCATGTACAATGCCCACTACACTTCTGCTGCTAGGATTTATAATTCTAAGACAAATCTGCAGGCTCATACAGGAAGCATTTACTCAATCTCACATGTAAGAGCTCACATACGAGCAGCAAAGGGCTGTACAATTAATCAAATTTTGATCATGATTGCTCCCAACAATCATCAAAATAACAACTGGGAACAATTATCTCATTCCATTTTGCAAGTAGGCCTAGACTATTCTGAGATGTTTAAATGAATGATACATATGCACACCAAACTTAGAGAAACATGAAAGTTAAGTGTCAAAAGTACAAGAACATTCTCAGTTTAAATGTTTTTTGAGTTAAATAAGTGCAACAAAGTTAATGAGTAATTGTGAAATAATCGTGTTTTCAAAATTGATCAAAATAATCATGATTGTAATTTTTTAGCAGGCGGTGCAGCACAACTTTGTCGTTACTACGGTAATCTCATTTACTTATCACTTAAAATTACCTTGTGTGTTCCACATTTACAATTCTACAATACATTGCAGACTCAGACAAAAATTGTTTAGATCTTCCTTCGTAGGACAGCAATGGCGTGTGAGAGAGCTTTGTTATGAGGGACACTCCTGTCAACTGCAGTGTGGGATGTTGAGGGGTGTGGTGCTGAAGAAGTGCATTCTTGTACGCTTATGAATGGACAGAGCTAGGCCAGTTTTATTTCACTCAACCATCCCTTGTGACCTAAATCAACCACTGTTCATCACTAACTATATCAGGGTATGGCACTGCGTAGAACCAGAGAACTCTTTAGGATCCCTGAAAAATAATCAGTGAGAACTTTTTATCATACTTCCTTTAATCTCTGCAGCTACAAGGACAGTAGTAATATAACCTGATCAAATACCTTGCAATCCTATTTTACAAACTGACAATGTTATAAATATTTTTATAATACATTTTGGCACTTATTTGTCCCACACAAGTTTACATGTCAGCTACAGTGTAAAAACACCAAACTTTTTTTTTTTAGTTTGAAGAAATGAAATTACTTATTAAAATATATTTATTGCCATCTCACTGTTACAATATTAGAATATAGTGCTTTATTCATCATAATACATCAATGCTGACCATTTCATTCAGGATCTGAATTAAACATTTTACACTGATCTGTGGTCTACCCTTCATATTAGCCTTGAAAAATTGATCATAGGCTCCTCCAGCCCCAAACTTGAACAAAGTTCAAATGGAATGACACCAAGTGAAACCATCCAGTGCTTATTAGTGTGTTGTCCATGTGCAATAAGAAATGATATTATATGTGAACAGGGAGAGGGATCCTTGGGATGTTATCAGTTCTTTAGTCATGTATTAGTTCTCACACAGTTAACAACAGGCAGCACCAGAGCGCGGTTTCCTGTGTAGGCTGACAGTGTCCGTTGGCATGAGATGCTCCGCTCGCTCCTCCATGGCTAGTACTCGTCTGACAGCCTCCTCAAAGGCTGCAGCCACATTGGTTGCATCTTTAGCACTGGTCTCATAGTACGAATAGTTGCCATTCTCTTGGCACCACTGTTGTGCTTCCTCAGTGGATACCTGGCGCTCTGTGACATCTAGCTTGTTCCCCAGCACCACAAATGGGAAACTCTCTGGCTCCTTAACGTCTGCGTAGTAGATAAACTCTTTCTTCCAGTTGCCCAGGTTGTGGAAGCTCTGGCTGTCATCCACACTAAAGGTGAGCAGACAGCAGTCTGAGCCACGGTAGAATGGAGTCCTGAGGCTGCGAAAGCGCTCCTGGCCTGCAGTGTCCCAAATTTGCATGGTCACCAGGTGGCCATCCACCTCCAAATCTTTGTTGAGGAATTCAACACCAATGGTGTGGAAGAGGTGAGTGTCAAATTTATTGGTCACATAACGGTTCATCAGGGAGGACTTCCCAACACCACCATCTCCCAGCAGAATGACTTTCAGCAGGGATGATTTTGATGCCATGGCTAAAATCAGGGCTCTTCTATCGCTATAATCTGAAAAAATTAAAGGATTTAATACTGCTTTTTTTTTTTTTTTTACAAAATGGTTGATTTGATTGCTATTTCAGAGAGTACTGACCTCTGACATGTGACAGTGGAATGGCAAGGATTTCAAGTGAGATTTCTGCAGAAAGAAATATTACATTTCTTAAATTAACAACCTTTGCAAGAAAATAGCTGACCTTGCCTAAATTAGCATATACTGTCACTGTATAATATTAAACACATGCACTGAAGAAAGCAGTTCAAAATCTCTGGTAGGCTCACCGATGCGTTGAGAAGTTTTGCTACCGCGGCCTCTCAGCTGGTCAGGATCATGTGCTACACCTGGTCCCTATGGTCACATGAATATGTCGCGGATAGCGTCGGTCATTTTAATAAGAGACAACATGTACGCCGACCAGTCCTTGACCACCTGTCACAAAGCCATAAATATAACGTTATTCTCATGTATTAACTGCATATGTAGAGCATTGTAATTTAATACTTTCATTTCGCAATCCATATAGAATTTGTCAGCATTTCCACTGACTTCCCTTTTTTGCGGCTAGCTTGCTAAAGGAAGAGACAAATCTTGCTTAGCCAGCTGATTCCGAATGATAATGTGTAAAGTTAACATTTCATTATCTACGCTGTCTATGCCAATGCGAGCAACGCTCAAGTTTCATTTGTGTAGCAAGGTATCTTGGCTCCCGTCAGATGAAAAGACAACCGTACACATAGTATAACAGTTAGCTAGTCTAATTGTTGCTTCTAGCGTTGACGGGCTGATTGGATTTGACAGATTAGCTTGAACAATAACTTTAAACATCCTACTTCTGTAACAATAGCTTCGCGTTTTAGCATATTACTGAAACCGTAAAAACAATCTGTCACAGTATACGTGACTTGTGCGGGTTTTCACATCTATGGGCCGCTGGCGAAACATGAACTAGAGTTACACGGAAGTAGCTAACGTTAGCTAATGTCTTACAGAGAACAAACCTTAGCTTTGCAGCTACCTCCATGTAAACCAATGACAGCAAGGGGCGAAAATCCATACGGCAATGTAACATTTTAAGAAGTTGACAATATAGGCTTGGAGTCACTTACATTTTAGATTACCAGTTGACTATTGAAGCCCTGACTGGGATTCAGTAAATTAGCAATGGCTAGCTTTTCTGCTAACGTCACCAACTTCAAATTGGTATCAGAGCCACAAGGTCTTAGCTAACATTATAATGAATTATTCATTAACAGATTGTTTCAAAAATATTTTACTGCACTTACTGTTTAGAGAGACGTTCCCACATCGGTGTGACCAGTAAACCTAACGTTTATGTTTCCTTGTTAGTGTTGGCTGCATCTAGCCTACCAGTGATATGGCTGCCTAGATAACCCAGTTTGTCACTGACTTGGCTGTCTCATGTGACCTAGCATCACACCTTGCTGTAGGCCTGCCGTTCATTTTAGATACAGGAGAAAAGAATGGGTAAATGCTAAACTCATGTTTGAGATGCATATTTATTCATGGTCTGTTTTCACTCAGGTTTCTATTTGGAGTTGTTCCAAATAGGCTACTAATAATATATGCCATAATAAACATTCAAAATTATTGAGATGAAGAGAGGTGGGGAAAGTATAGGCCTAATTCCATCAAGGTGTTTCCATTAAAACTATTGGGGGTCCATTACTTGCCACCCCATGTCCTGGGTTATCGGGGTAGGGGGTGACCAGGATCACAGATCTAGGGCTTATATTCTCACTGCCTTTAAACCTGCACCAATAGTTCACACCTAGCTGAAAGATAGCCCCACAAAGAACACAAAATACTGACTCATCTTGTTGACCCTGTCTAAAACTTACTTTAGCCTACTCCATATCTCAAGGGGAATGCAATGCATTATCTCACATTGCTTAATGATGCCCAACTACTGAAAAAAATCTCTGTATCTCTGAACACTTTTCACATATTCTTTTTTTTATTTTCACACACCGCACATGTGCAAAATATTGGCCTATGCCCAGAGCAACAGACTACCCTCGTTGCCTATTATAGGCTTAGTGAGTTGAAATTAAAATGAAATGTTATGGCTTCAGCTGTGAACAGTATGGAGCCTTAATTTAAATGATGGGTAAAGAGCAAAGTGACCTCGAGCACATTAGATCTAGCTTTGTTTAGATCTTAGATAGCTAGACTTTCAAAACTAGACTTTGCACACCATTAAATAGGGCTTATGGTGTTTCAATACGGTTAACAGAGGGCTACTCTTGCCCTGGACAAGTTGAGTGTCTGTTTTACCTTTGCATAGCTAGTTGGCGTCATAGTTTTTAAACAGCAAATTTTCTGCTGTTGTCACTAATGCTGCTACTTGTTTGTTAAATAACTTTATAGAAAAAAGGTAAAAAAAAAAAATCACTTTAATGGCATACAGTATGGAAGCAAAATGTACAGCAATAAATGCAAACACTTAATTAACAAACAGTGAGTGGAGACTCATCATAAACCTTCAAACAATGTCAAAATATATCTGGTTCTTTCTATCTAAATACTTGTTGTTACAGATAGGCCACTAAATTTCTCTGCAGCTCAGTGGTAGCTCAGAAGTGTCTGTGTGTGTGTGTGTGTGTGTGTGTGTGTGCAGTGTTGTATGTGTGTGAAGTAAAATGCTGCTAATTTATTATGTCATGAACCTGAGTTTTTGTCTGTTTTGCAAGAAATTAATGCACCTGGTTATTACCATAAATGTAATATATTTTTTGCCTCCCAAAAGGAACATATGGGCCTACAGCAAAATCTAGTCTAGCTAATTTCTCCTAACCAACCAATTCTAACTAACACTGTGGTGGCTACAGGTGGTCTGATGAGAATTACTGGCTTTTAACCAAGAAGTTGTATTATTGCAGTAGAATAATATCTTGTGACTGAGAGATGCACATATTTAAAAAAGGGAAGCATCCTCCTCCGGACAGGACCCAGAGGTCAGTACAACGTTGTCCAGCCCAATCTCTCCCTCAGTGCCTCTGCCATGCTCTGCCTCAAAGACCACCTACAAGGGAAGGAAAGCTTCAGGAAGAGTCTAATGATGCAGTATCACGGTTTGCCAGTGTCCAAGCACATCCAGTTGTTATTATTGTTTTCACATTTCAATTTAGTTTCAATCAAAATACTCTCTCGCCCATTTTGCCATGTGCAGACAAATCATTGATTAACTGACTAACTGAGAGAATTAGTAGGGATTTGTAGCCTAATCTGTCAGTACAGTATTTTACATAATGGTAGTAAATGGTAGAACACTGTGAAGGGCAGCCTAACCAGTCATGTAAATATCATGTGAATATGTTAACATTCCGCTCTCTTTATTAGATTCAGGTGATACAAATTTAAGCTAATTTATTTAAAATGTAATAAAGCTGAATATTTTGCATTGTTGATGCTGGGGCCTATGTTGCACATGATTGTCACAATACCTCATATTCCTCATCCTCCATACACCATCTGCATATTTTGACAAGGCTCTACAGTTTTACACAAGAATTACAATTTCATATCCAATTCTACAATAGGAACGTAAATCAAAAACGACTAGCATATTTACTGCTTGAGTTCATAACTGTTATCTAAACTAAATCAAAGAGTAGGCTCCCAAACTTTCTTACCGCCTCTGGTGCTTCATTGTCCCATGTGATGGTGAGGAGCTCTGTCTGCCACTCCTGCTGGCGGCCATGTCTCTTCTCCCACAGCTGGGCAGAGCTGTTGTCTAGCAGCACCCTCAGAGTTCCCACCTGTTGCCCCACTAGTCGGTAGTTAAAGGTCAGGCAGAAGTTCCTGGCCCTTCTGGCCCGGTCATTAAGCAGGAGCTTGAGCCGAGCCACATCATTTGCCTCTCCCAATGAGCCACTTACAGCCATGTAATATTCCAGCCCTGGAAAGGAAGACAAATCACTTATTATTTTATTATGCCCATTTGATTAAAAAGAATATTGAGTGGCGTAAATAAATCTACAAGCACTTTAAACTTAAAATTATACTGTTCGGCTTTAAGTGAGTTCAAGTAATAACCTAAGTTTTTGTGGCATGGTATGGCCTTACCATTATCGTGGTAGGAAACTCCCCAATCCAGGTCATCGTCTTGGTCTTGCATCCACTCGCATGCTCCTTGATCAAAGTTGCAGTCTGTGATGAACTCTTTAGGCAGACAAATAGAGAAACCGTTAGTCATTTTCTCAGAAGACAATGAAAGTCTGTGTTAGGCCCATGTTGTACTTATGAAAAATCAGCTTTACCGTCTTGGGTTGGATCTATTTGTATCTCCTTAACCTCTGTTGGAGGTCCAAACACAGACTTCAGGTCCTCAGCAGCTGTAAAAGACAGTCAGGGTTTAGATATAATACTAGTCTCCATGTTTAATAATTTTGTGTTCATACTCAAACTGATTCCTTTGCTGCTGTAGTTAGGTTTACACTGCCATTTTTGTTCCTCTGGATTGTACTTACTCTAGATTGGTGTGTAAAAACATGTTACACATTTGTTGTAGCCTTTCACATAACTGCATTATACAAAGCTAAGCAAAATATTCTAAATGTATTTGGTTTTCCTATTTTGGACACCTGTGGCTGCAACATACCTGTGTTATCATATTCCTCCCACATTACTCCTTACAAAACATTGAGCTGATAGATAGTCATTAATGTGTGGAAAACAGTAATATTACCTGGAATTCTGAAGCCAGAGGAATTCATGTCCTCAGCAAGATACCTTTCAAAGGTATTTCTTTTACATAAAATGTAGCTATGTGCATCTGCGTGTGCTCACCTGCCTACCTGTCACTTCTCTTTTAAAGAAACAGCATAGAGGATATTGCAGTTTGAACCCCTCAGATGCTCCAAAGCTAACCCTATGAGCCCAGCTAGACAACCAGATGTAGCCAGACTTTAGTAATTGGACCCAAGCAAACAGAGGGCTGGTGTTTGGGGAGATTTCTGCCCTGATGACAGAGTATTCCTCAGAGTCAGGCATGTTTGCTCAACAGCTGGTTTGCAGGATGGTAATAAGAGGCCCCTAGTTTTTGCCCCCCTCTTTGCCCTGAGGACAGGCCACCGAAAGTCTAGTGTCTTGGGGTTCACACACACACACACACACACACACACACACACACACACAGCCGGCAAGCGCTTGTGAATTCCTCCCTGGAGCTGATGTATGTCTCAGAGCTTGTCCTCTCTTGCTCACTGAGATCAGATTGTGGTTTCAACTTGTCTCCATAAAGATTGAGATCAGCAGCAAAGGCCCTGGATTATTCCTATCTCATTCAGTGTTCATGCATGCTGGTGCAGTGTGTGCACCCAACACCTGGAGCATGGTTACTTTGAGTTAGCGTGGGCTGCTTTTAGGCTTGAATCTTCCTGTTGTCTCTTGACATTTGTTCTGCTGGCTCAAATTGACCTAGATTGGTGTTAAAGGTTAACTGGGATGTTGGAGCTACAGACACATATAAAGGTTGGGTTGTGATGTCTCCAAGGCATCCATACTGACTCAAAACATTCCTTTGATTTCCTCTGTCTCTGGTTTTGAGGCTGGGACCTGGCAGGACTACGCTGAATTTGTATTTTCTGCACAATATATTAATAGCCAAAGGAAATGTTTGTGTCTGATTTGTAATTATCTACTCCCACTTGTTTTAGGTTAAACAGACAGAAGGAACAGTGATGGGTATGTCATTTTAAATATTGCGTGAGCAGATGTAATGACAATACAAAGGTTGTAAATAGGAATAATGTGCGATGTCAGGATATGCAGTGTCCTATAATGTTAAATATAATATCTGATCTGGCATTTTAATTTATTAAAAGACGCAAGAAAGATTGTGTCTTATGGCTTGAGTGATTCTGTGCACTTTCCATTCTTGACAGTCAATGGATGTGGCATACCTGAGAGAGATTGTATGACAGACACAGCTGTTGGTGGCTTTTTAGCTATTTCAGAAAAGGCAGCTGTTCTTACTTGAAAGGAATTTAAATATGACATATTCTCAGCATATATTTCATAGAATTATTTGTATTTTGTCTTAAAGAAGACTTTTAAGTGGAGCATGAACCAACAAGTCCTCTACCCTCTTGGTTCAGAAGCTTGGGTTGACAAAACCCATATTGTTCAGTGGTAATCCTCAAGTTAATACCATCTGGCAGCTCAGTGCAACATGAGCCCATCACTGTCTTAAACTACTATACAAGCACAAAGCCAAACTCAACCTTCAACTACTGTGATGGAATACCTGCCATTGTTAAACTCTACTGACTGTTGTTGGCCACCAATTTTGAACAAACACCAGCAGCTCCCATAATGTGTGCGCAATTCTGATAGCATACATTCCACAAGGTTGCATAAGATATCTGAGAAGGTGCCTGCTCTATTAAATGTTTGTATTAGCAAGTACAAGTAGAATGGAAATTAGTGGTATCTAATTACTGAAATGGTTGAAATAATTTCACACAGCTGGGCAGACAGTGAGCCTTCAAAGCTTGGCCAAGAAACCTGAGGCGGACAAAGGCGGTGTTGTGTTGCCTATAATTAGGGCCAAATTCAGAATCCATAAATCCCCCTTAGTTCTGGTCATCAGCACAGACCAGTGGGCATGCCTATGTTAAAGGCTATGTTATGGTGTATGACCAGCTCAGCACTTTTCTGTTCTGACACAGTTACTATACCTGCCCCTAATGTTCTGAATATTAGTCATGTCCAATGCAGCCCACAATCTTGAAGAACCCAGGACCAATCACATAAGGTTATATGTTTTTATATGGCTTCCATGGCAGTTTTATATTATGACAGACGGTGATGTGAAGTGCACTCAGCCCAACCAATGATGGTGTCCATGTTTTTTACTTTGAATTGAAACCATCATTAAATAAATATGTGTTTCTTTACTGAACAGATTAAATGACAGTTTAATGCACCAATTAAAGTCAAATCAATTTACTGATTACGCCCCTGGAAACAGGACGTCAATAAGCTTACTCCAGACTCACTCTAAGTCTCAAGTAAGATTTGAGAAGCTGCCTGGCATTACCCACACTACGGTTCAATTTGAATGGGAAGTGCAGACTCACTAAAAACATCTCCTCGAGGATGTTCCTCATTGGCCCCAAAATCCTCCTCGCCACCATCTCCCCTCTCGGGTTCCTCTTCATCATACTCTTCTTGAGGTAGTCTCCCAAGTCTCCTGGGTTGCCTATGTAGACTTCTCCATCATAGTCGAAAGGCTGGAGACGGGGGCCTTCAGTCACCTCACGCTCAGGAATCACGTTCTTCTGCTCAATATCAGGCCTGTGAGGCTTCAGTGAAGAATCTGGGATTGCTACAAAGGGATAAGGGATGCATCTGTCAAAGACATTTTCTGTTTTTTCCCCCTCATTCAGGGTTGTTTTTTTCCCTCTCTCAATTCCTTAGATGAGAAAAACAAACCTTACCTGCATAACATCCAAAGCTGCTTTTGGGGGACAGTTTGTGCTAAATTATTTTATGTTTCACATTTCAGCAGTTTAAACACCTCATAAACTAGCAAACAGATGAGGTGTCTCATTCATGCATGTCTAGCATGGTCATACTAACATGGTAGAAAGCATGTGCCCTACATAGTGGTTGCATCTATAAGCCATAACACGATCACATGCTGGCTGCAGGGGTAGGAAAAACAGCTGTGTAGAAGTGTGCAGATAGGCAGCCTTGAACTGGACAGCATGAAGCCTGGGACTAACACAGAGAGAGTGCAGAGGCATGGCAGACAGACAGTGAGTGAGAGACTATAAGAGTGACAGCGCATGTTTGTAGAGGTGTGAAGCTGGAAACTTTGCTTTCATTCCCATCCAGTCTCACCATTGAGGAACTCATCTGCACTGCCCTTGTCTCCATCCCACGCACTCTGATAAAACGGCTTGACTATAAAACATAAAGGCATCTTCATTGGCAACAAATCCTCCCTACCCATGATGCACCTGAAAAAAAAGCGTTAGCCTTCTCCTGGGTGTGCCATGGCCACCTATGCTCTTGAGGATATCCTGTCTTGCTCAGGGAGTTCACTATGGCCTCCCTCCTTTGCCAGACACTTCCCTCTGTCCTTCACATCACCAGGCTCTGTACAAAGGCTTCTGTTTACACAGGTGTGGTTTCAATCTCAGCCTCTCTGCGACTAACATCTGTAGAGTTCAGTAAGGTCTGAAAACAGGAAACTGCCTTTGGCAGAGCTCATATTTGTTGACTTTTTTCATCTTTTTTTGAAAGAGTGCACATGAAATGGTGCTTAAGACCAAGTGAAAGTGTGTCAGAGAGACAGACAGGTTGTGATTTTACCACATGTAAACATAGGCCTTGAATCCCATGTAATCAGGGTGCTATGATGTACATCTTAATATCATCAGTATAGAAATATTGTGTGCATACATGCCACATCTCTGTACAAAAAAGCATTTGGCTGAACATTAAGAACAGTTGTCTTACCTATGCAGTCAAAACCACTGCCTCGGAAGCCTTTCTTGCATTTGCATTTGTATGATCCTTGTGTGTTGAGACATTCAGCATGGTGGCTGCATTTATGGTTCCCAGAGACACACTCATCCACATCTGAAATTTAACAAGATGTCCAATCATTAGCTCTGTCCTGGTGATTTCAATGATGATCAAGTCTAGAAGTTTCTCCTTACCTACGCAGTCATATTTGCCATCCACATATTTCAGATCAAACCCGTTCTGGCATTTGCAGTAGTAGCTGCCAAATGTGTTGACACATCGTCGGTTAAAAGGACAGAGATTCTGCCCTGTCACACACTCATCAATATCTAGAAAAGAGATAAAGACCAGATTTGGCTCATGTGAAAATAGATGATCATTTATAATGATCATTTTACACTGAGAAAAATTACTTTGTGGAGGAGTAGTTATGATAATCTGCTATAGCCAATTTATTACTTTGAGTGGAACAGTATGGTAGACTACACTTTCCTTTTAGCTTTCAGAAAAAGACTGAAAAAAAAACAGTACATTACTTTAGTGCAGGTTCCCAGACGTCGGGGCTTTTATGTGGAAGGCCTGGAGCCAGACCATTTGTGAGCCCATATAATATGCCACTTTTAAAGGCTGTAACTGACAGCTGACCTTTTTATATGGTATCAATGCCAATGGTCAGCAGCACTAAGGAACCACTACAGTCAATCTGGATTGACTAGATTGATGATGTGCTCCATGTTAAAGCCCAGCCTCCATCAGCCACTCACCCACACAGGACCTCTGGTCTGGCCCCAGCTGGAGGCCCATGGAGGGGCAGAGGCAGCGTGTCTCTCCCTGGACTTCCTCGCAGCCATACTGACAGTTGGCCAGGGCACAGGTCCTTGAGTCTGCAGCACAGCCACAAAGGGAAGGAAGGGTCAGGGGACCGCTTCATCACATTTACAACCCAAACTGTTTCCTAGGACACATGGATGCCACCGCGCTTGATCTTAGAAAACCAGTCCACTCACTAGTGCAGGAGCCATCCGGCATCAGCATGTAGCCATTGAGGCAGTAGCACATGTAGCTGCCATGTGTGTTCATACAGCGGTGTTCACAAGGTCGAGGCTTCAAGCCGCATTCATTCAGATCTGAACAGGGCAAATTCATAGAGACAGAAACAGAGGACAAGGCTCTTGTGAATGAGACAGAGGTCAAGGAGCCCAGAGGTCATAATCAACCTTTCCCATTAAACCCACTAACCTTGACTGCAGCTCCTTCCTGTGTACCCAGGAAGGCATTTGCATTTGTTGGGGCCGACACATTCTCCGTGCTCACAGCCATGTTCACACTGAGCTGGTAAAGTATTCAGCAAGCCAGAGAGTGATGTTAGAAACAGCACTTGTGGTTTAGAGGGATTCTCTTTTTCCTGGAGGCAATTTTCTTCATTTTTTTTCTTTTGGTGGATACCATTCTCACCACAGTGGATTCAGAGTAAGAACTGCTTCTACATTACAGTGGTGTCTATATTTTGAAACCATGAAGTGATAAAGTATGAATTGAACTAACAGGAAAACAAAAGCTGATGGAAAGCCCATCATTCTGAATCATAGATTGGCAACAGTCTGGCCACAGTAGTAGTGTTAAAACACAACCATGGGCTATGAACATCAAGCAGCAATCTAAAACTGAAGAAGTTCTAATGAATACTTACCCTCGCATTGACCTTTACTGTTTTTCTTCCAACCATAGCAGCACTCTAGTCTTCTACCATAACGACACACACCAGGATGACTGCCTGATAGCTGTCGTCTTTGCCTTGGTATCGGGGGAAGAGTTGGTCACATATCACTTGATGGGGCAGTGATACAAATCAAGCAAGTGATTCAAGTAAGTCATAGATTTTACTATTTACTCTATGTTCCTTTTGACATAACCCAGAGCCCTTTTTCAGTCTACTCTGATAATTGTTGTGTAAATGTCAGTACTGGGAAAAACAAACAGATAAAAATAAACAAGCCCCCTTGATCTGTGTAAGAGACTCTTAAAGAGGGCAGTCATACAGAGAGAGGATATAGGTCAAGACATAGTCTGTCTCTCTCTCTCCCTCTCCCTCTCTCCCTCTCTCTCGCCCCAGACAGGCGGGAGTGTTAAACAGACACCTCCAACAGAAGCGTGTGCTTCCACTTTTACCACATTTCCACTGTAATTAAAGCCTTGCCACAGGAACAGATGGCACGTGACCACTATGAAAATACCTCCACTAAAAGTGCAACAAGGCAGCATGGAGCCAAAGATATCGCAGTGTCTCCATCTAAGATATCTTAGTGTCTCCATCTAAGATGGCGTATCAATGCTCTCTTCATATAGGAGATGTTACTCTTGGCAGTTTAGACGTCACACAATACCTCTCTCTCCATATCAGCGTTCCTTTAAATATGGGTCCAATGCACTCGTAGCCTATATCCACTCTCTACAAGAGCGTATGGCTCAGTCCAATGCCCCAGATGTTTGACATTCTGGAGGCTTCCTAAAAGCAGCCTGGGCTCCAGAGGGACGGGAGGAATCTGAGACCTGATGGATATCAACCAGAATAGCCCAGCAGAGAGGGGCTGCATTTGCAACAGGTGTCTCCCTCCCATTAATGGAGGAACAGTCCAGTTTTAGAGGACAGAATGCCATGCCATGCCATGCATAGTCAACAGTGTAGGCACTGTTGGTGTAGACAGTGTCAGTGTCCATACATGCCACTGAAAGTAATTATATTCTTTCAACATATCAACTGCATACTTTTCCATTGAGAAACCTGTAGGGTCTAAAATGTTCGTGCATATGAACTATTATGCAGATTGAGACATGATGTGTTGATCTCAAATGGCTCGGTTGTTGACCACCACATGTGCCTTCATCCCCATAGTTAAATGCGCTGTATTCTCTACAGCATGGTACCAGAGACTCCATTTCTCCAGGGCCCATGTGTAAACTGCAGAACAGGTTTCATTAAGCTGTGCAATGCTATGCAATAAAGCATTTTGAAGTTTCAGGACTTAATGAGTAATGAGTGTAAATACTCACCTGAATAGGTTGGCACTAGTAACAGAGACATGGAGCAGCAGCAGCAGCCCATTGATCCAGGTGAGAGACCGCATGTCTGTGTGTGAGCGCAGCCCTTTCTTTCAGCACCCGCTCTCCTTCTCCTGCTCTCTTTCACTCTGTCGCTGGCCCCAGTGGCTCTTAGTCTTGTCCTTTTGTTCTCTCTCTCCCTGAGGCGCCACACTCCATCCACCTAAGCAAGACGTCCAGGCAGGAGTCTCAAAGAAGCTGCACTCGCTGGAGCCCACACACTCCCTTGGCTTTGTTCATCTGCTTTCTGCGCTCTCCTCTCCTCTTCTGTCTCTCTCTCTCTCTCTCTCTCTCTCTCAGACACCCACTCACTCACTTGCTCACTCACTCCTGCATCCACACACATGCATACATCCACACATAAACACTCTCTCCCCTGCTTGTGAGCTCAGCCCCATATGCTGTCTTTCTCCCCCCCCCCTCTCTCTCCTAGTTGAAATTCCAGAGGTGGGCTGTCATTACAATGAGTGACACAGGGGTGGGAGCTCCAGGGTTGGGGTTTGTGTGTGTTTGTGTGTGTGTGTGTGAGGGAGAGAGAGAGAGAGTAGCTTTGGGTTGGGGGTGGGGTATACTGAGATTTCAGGGTTACTCTGAAACTTTATACAGGACAAGGTGGTTGATGAAATAAGTCTCAAGTTCTCCTGTCTCAGTGGGTAAAAAGAAAATCAAGCCCACCATGATCACCTTAGCTGCTCCCTAAAGAAGCGTGTCAGCCAAGGAGAAAGACATATGCTGGCTGTGGCAGAGGTCAGGGTCTCCTAGGGATCATGCTGATTATGTCCACTCTATGCTAGGCATTTCCACTGTCAGGCATTTTACATACATTAACCCCTGAATACGTGCCTGTGGAGCTGGAAGTTATTTAGCTAAGATCGCGGCCCAACTAGCGCACAGATTAGACAGCTCCAGCTGTGTTGGTCTTTGATGTGTTGCTTATGGTTCACACCACCAACATGTTGCTCGAAAACATGCTAATTCTGAGTTCAAGAGGAGATAATGTCTGCTATAAAAGAGTTTTACGACTTTGTGAGGTTTTAATGTCATGGCTAACATCTGGTCAAAGAGAGGGACCCTGACACCCTCCAACCCCTCTGGGAATGTGACATTGTTTTGGATAACCCTTACAGCCATGCTGAGAATAAACCCCTCTCTCTTTTCTATCTTTCTTTCTTTCCTTACCTCTCTCTCGCCTTTGTTTCTCCTTTGTCTTCCTCTGTCCACCCTGTGTAGCCAATTATTAGACATATTTTAAGTTTACTGCCTTTGTGTGACACTTTATGTGGTGAAACTGCATCCCACCTTTTGACTGCAGTTGGAGAAGGAGGAGCAAAGGAAACCTATTTAAGATGATGAAAAGGAAGCGGCAAAAGGCCTGGCTGGCTCCCCTCTCAGGAGCGGATATGCCACACTGCAGTCTGCAGGCGCTGCTGGTGGGGTGGGAAAGTGCTCCTGAGTGAGTTATGGACAGCAGGAATGTAGACAGGGGGGAGTTCCATAAGGTTCCTGCTACACTGTTACCATCATTAAAGAGCAGAGGAGAGGAGAGGAGAGGGTAAAGCCCTCCGGCTCACCAAAACCCTCCAACACGTCCTCAAGTCTAGACCACTCCCAGGAGCTGCCTGGAACCTGGAACCAGTCCCATATCCTGCACTTAAGATTTTAGGTTAGGTTATTCCCAGAGTGGTGTGCCTGCTGTGTGTGTGTGTGTGTATGTGCAGTGTAGTGTATTTTAGTGCATTTGTGTGTGTATGTGCAGTGTAGTGTTGTGTTTGTGTGTGTGTGTATGAGAGAGAGAGGGAGGGAGAAGCAGACTGCCATAAACAGCATAACAAAAATAAGGGAACATAAGGGATACTGAAAATCCAGACCATCTCCAGCATAATATTGTAACACTGGTCAAGCCTGAAGGTTGGTGCCCAACAGCTGTGGCACATCAAATGCAAGTTATGGAGTGCATGTAACGTTCTTATATTTCCATTCACAGTGCTGCCATCAAAACATAACAAAACGACTTAATTTATAGGCATAACAGTGACAGAATCACATTGTTTTAATGCTATTTTAATCAATAATGTTTTTTTTATACCATTAAATTGCCAGGGTTTTTATTAGCCAGTATGAGCTAGATCATCCACATGTAGGCTTTATTGTATTTTTCTTTATCTATGGCAACGGTTGCTAAGGGAAGAAAAGTATGATTGACTTTAGCCCAAATGGTTGGAAATAGCACAATCCATGAATCAGACAGAGAACCAAGGCATTTCTAAGGTCTTGATATGCAGGTTTTAGAACAAATTTCTAAACCTCTGCTGCATAGCCCGTTGCAGTGGGCTGAGCTCTGTTAAAAACAATTGAGTTCTAAACTTTTTTTTTTATTTCACGTGCTGCAAACACATCCAGTGGATGCTGGCCTTTAGAAATTCATCATGCATACAGAATATGTCACTTGGATTCCTGAAATTCAGTACATTATGCAGAAATGAAAAGATGCAAAAATACATTAGCACAAAAATGCAGCATCAACTTCAACATCTAATGTTTCTGTCATACAAGGGTATTTAATGATTTTTACAAGAAAGGTCATGTTGATCTGTATGTGTGGAATCTTTCATATCTTTATGTGCCAAGGCAATACCCTCCTCATTCCATAAACAATGTTTTTCAATGGACTTCAAATAGTGTTTTTTCTTTTCCACCGACTTCAAACATGTAAGAAATGCCATTCACCAGAATCCTTGTGGTGTTCTTTAAGAGAGTTTGAGTGAATAGTTGTCTTTGTGCATTTTTGCCATGACAGCTCCTCCTCTTGTTATCAACACTGCACCATTAGCTGCTGAAAAAGAAAGTGGCCTGCTCCCTTGTGCTTGGAGCAGACTAGCGTCTTGGCCCAGGTGTTAGGTTTGGGGTTGCTCTTTGAACCCACCTCATCTCTCACCAGCCATCTTCAGTCTGGAATGTTTGGCTACAGACGTTAGTTAAAATATGACTTAATAATCATCCACGGCATTAAAGGAGCTGAGCCATCACCTGTCACACCACAACATCTAAGCCATCTTTGTTGATGTTGCCATGGAAGCCTTTGTTCTTGATGTGAAATGATGTGAAGTGTTAAATGATGTGTTTATTTATTTATTTATTTATTGTTTCTCTCCTCCATATCTCAGCGCTTTTGCACAGTTTGTGCCTCGATGTTATTCTGTGTTGGCATGTCAACCAAATGGTTTTGTTCAGTAGCACATAACATTATTTTCCATCGCTCATGTTTGCTGGTGTTGGACTAGTAGACAACAGTGTATTATATTATTTCTCAAATTGACATAGTGGAGTTTTTTTTCCCACAGTCATCCGTTTACCTCCGATTTCCAGGGGCTTAACCGGCAAAGACATGAAAATTAAAGTTATTGTCCAGAATATTTACAACCACAGCCCTGTTATTCAAGCTCAGCAAAAGCTGTCAATAGTCAGAAGAATGCATGAATTTAAACTTGTTTCAAATAGCCCCATTCAGTTAGCATAAGCTGTAGGTTCGGTATTTGGTCTATGTCATTCCTCTTCCTAGCGACAGCATTGTGTGAGCTCAAGCAACAGGGCAGTGGTTGCAAGTAGTCTGGATATTGCTTTAAATTGGTGCATTAAACGCCTATTGAATACCTTTGTAAGTGTATCAAACACATAATTCTTGCCTCGTGCCTGATAAGGCCCCATTCACACCACAAGCAGTGTGTGGACAGTGTGTAACATTTGTTGTGTGGTCACAGTATAGTTGAGCTTTTACACCAGAAACAGTCTGTACGAAGCGGCTGCCGCTAGCCTTCCTTTAAGGTCTCTTCTGTTTGCTAGCACACCTCACGGTCAAGGCACAGCTTTAGCTTCATCCATCATCATGAGGATCGGTTGGATTTGAACCCTCTTGAAGGCAGCCACATTACATTCTCTTAATTCCTTTCACTTTCATATCACTTTTTACCCAGAGAGCATTGAGACGTTAACAAAATGGCAGCTTACGAGCTGTACAAATGAAGGGAGTTTCAATAAAAATGAAAGCAGTTTGAGTGTTTAAAATCATTTTAAATACTGCTGATGCCATGTCAATCTTATAAGGCCAACGTATCTTACCAGTTGGGGATCCTTTCAATACAGTATCACGGTTCAATGCTAGCTAGTTACCATGCATACTGTATCTACCACTGGATATCTATCTGAGCAACACGTAGCACAGACATTTTGAACCAAATGTTTGTTTCTTTACATTTTGTTGCTATTTTTCAGTCATTTTGGAGAAAAAAAACTCCAAATAGCACCTGTACCTGAAACCTGTAAACAAACCCAAATGCCTCACATAAACATATGTGCTGAAGTCACACCTGGCCCCATCAGATCAGACCTGGACAGGCAGTAAATCATTGGCTGTTGAACATCTGAGTCATGTCTGAGTACATGTTGGAGACCCTGTCTGGGCCCCCAATCTTTTTCCTTGACTCTTGTCAAAGTTGAAGGTCATGAGACATGAGATGCCTGCGAGGCCCACAGATGGCCTCTAAACACTGACCCACATCACAGATAAATCAGCTGCTGCCTATTGGCCACCTCCTTTATTCCTGCCTTGACTCTTTGCCAGTAATGCAAATGTTCCTCACACTAGGGGGGAAAAGTACCTGCAATAGAAACACATTAGTTAGGATGAGACACAGTCCAGAAATCCCCTTCTTCAGAAGTGTGAACTTCCCTTCTATTCCCTTCCTCACTGCTTCATTATCTCAGTCTATGAGGCAACACAATGAAACAAATGAGGCTGGGTATCCTCTGTGGCAAGCACATGGTGACAATACTTTGCAAACAAGCATCAGTTCATTGGCTCTGGCAATTAAACTGCAATCAGATGACTGATTGGGTCATTATGATAAGACTTAGTAAAGGTCATCTGAGGTCTTTGGATAAACTTTGTGGAGATTTGTTAATGGCATGACTACTTTTAAAGGATGCCTTGCTCCTGCCTCTGTTAGGAAGATGTAATTACATTCTTCCACCACATGGGGGAGTTTTTTCTATCTCACTATGAGCAGATTATTCCAGTCGGAATGGGTATTAGCATGTTTACTCAGTAAAGCAGTGAGATCAAAGCTGAGCATTACAGCTGATAAATGTAGCGTCAGTGAATTGATGTTTTTGAGAATGTGAGATAAATAGGTTGAGTTCATACTGAGCTGTATTTAGATCTTGTGAGCCTTTGTACCAGTAGGTGATGGTGTGTTGTGCATGTGTGTCCAATCCCTGGCAGACAGGGTGAAATCTCAGCAGTAGTGGAATTTTACCAGAGGAGGACAATCTCTGTCACAAGAGGTCTCTCTCTGCCCAGCAATCTGCCTGAAAAGAGGAAGTGGCGTTATCTTGCATCCTGAAGGAGAGCACGGCTCAGCCCACGTGAAAAGGAGGGGACTTTTCTTCTCCCATTTTGTGTTTTGTTCAAAAAGAGGCAATGTTAACATGCCTTTATCTGGAGAGTGAAGAAACTTTGAATCATTCAAATGTGTAGAATGTGTGGAAATGTAACTTTACTAAAAATGACTCTTATTTAGTGTTAGCCCTTAGCAGTTTTTAACAAATCATTTGTATGCTGTGTAATTTCCTTAGATGCTGATTTGGCATTAAGCACGCTCTCATTTTCCTGTGCTCCCCTGCTGGACTGCAAGCACACCCCCGTTGACACTAATGAGTGTCTGCCTTTCATTATGATGCAGTTTAACTCAGCATGGTAAGCGTCTATGGCTGATCTTTTTCACATGGAAGCTAGTCAGTTGCAAGTGGTCATATGATCCATTTTGCTGAATGGAGACCTAGTTATGTCTGATGTTTAAGTCACATCCATTCAAGCAGGTATCTGGTTGTAGCTTTGACTATAAAAGGAGCGAGGAGAGTGTCGACTAGTCAAGCTTAGTGTGTCACAACCACATCCTGTCTCGAGTGGGAGGTGTGCTGTGTTCAAAGATCAACTGTTCTGGCTGGCATCACTGCCTTACAGCATCAAACCCATTCTGCAAATGTAACGGGCACTGTGTTTGCTGGATTCATTAACACATTTTAGTGTTTCATTCTCCATATCACATGAATTAATATTGACAAGAGTGGTATGATATGCCATGGCTTACTGGTTGTATGGTAGTTGACATCTCTTAAAAAGGCTGTTTCTCAGTGTGGGCACCACAATACATTCTGATGACAAAACCATGGACTGAGATGGGGGCTGGCATTGTGAAGTCCTCTGCAGCTTTGATACACCAATGTACAACAACCCTCCTGCATCTGTGCTTTCTGAAACAAGGGCCCCGTTTGACCCATCAGTGCCATGCAATGCCTGCACAACAGGAAGTGGGTAGTTCAGATAAGGGTAGGTCAGGGCACAACCCTGATACCCGCCTTGACATTCATGCCTCTTTCTACTGAGATACTGTTGTCATGACATTGGCTCAGGCCAGAATGGTTTACTGGGGGAAGGAACAAGCCAACTCTCCAACAACTGCTGTAACTTTGATGCCACTTAGACATAAGAGGAACCGCATGCAGCTCTGATGGCCAGATGAGAGTAGCAGATATGGGTTTATTAGCTGTCCTTATATAATTCAAATTTTTCAAATTCTTGCTCTTGAATTCTTGAATTGTCACTGTCACTGCACACACTTTTGTCTTCTAAAGGCTATTCAGAGTTGCACTGACTGACCAAAGTGGTTTCCTGCTGCACTTGAAAGTAACATGTAAAACAATGACACTAATGGGCTGTGAGCTGCTGCTTCTAAAAATAGTGTTATGACATGTGTGTGGCCATGTTGGTCGTCTGAAGAGTTTCAGCACTGTTACTTATTGTAAACTGCATGTGACATTATTAATCTGCTATGCTTTGGCTGGGCTTTAAAAAGGAATAAATAAGTATCTGCTTGACCAGTTAAACTGCCATTTCACTCTACAAACCCTACTAGCACACTTGATGTGTAGCGTAGCTTGCTCATCCACACTTTTTAAAAAGAGTCAAATCAGTTTAGTCCTTAAGGCAGCAGGTTTGTTTTCATTATTACTATTATTATTATTATTATTGTTATGGCCTGGCCAGAGATGCAGCACTTGTGTGTCACTAGTCCTTGCATGAGTGTCTGTGGCTCTGTCCTGTAGAAGGTGACAGCTAGAAGGCTTGTGGTGAGGACAGAAGGGATCTCTCATAGGCTGGGTACCTGCCAGGCCCCATCTCATGCATTATGGATCAGAGGCCGTTGTCTTATCTGAGTGGGGAGGTTGTATGAAGATGTTGCCACTCTCTCCCCGGAGGCCCACGTACTCTGAATGGCTATTACTTATTCATCTGCTTGGGCTGGACAGATGAGCTTATGGTGGCCCATTAGGCCTGCCTACCACAGACAGGGCAGCTCATCCCAGCCCAGCCATACTCCCATGTCTGAGTGAGCCACAGCCAAAAAGACTGGGTCACCAGAGCATATGGCAGCAAACACCCTGGCACTGTTACTGATTCTATGCTCTAAGCACTTTGGCCAGGAAGAAAAAAAACCTGCAAGTCACTGTGTTGCACATATGTAACACCCATCCTAATGGGGGCTCTATCTGACAGAGCTGAGTGTGTGCAGATCAATAGAGTGGTAGCACACAGGAGTGAATCAGCTTCCTCTAGACGGCATCCTGCTTGCAGTGCAGCCTCGGACTTCCTCGACAGGCAGCCAATCCAGACGTGACAGCTCAGACATGTGCAGTTACCCAAAGGGTAGACATGCCTGAAGAGCACGGGCTCGAGTTGGACACATCTGCTTCCACATGTCTGCCCACTGTACTCTCTGACCTGGGAGGAAACATCATTAGAGATGGCATTGTTGTTTTGAAGGGTAGCCCAGCAATTAGCCTTGACCACACCAATGCAGCTCTCCAGCAAGGCTTATAATTGATCTCACCAGAGAGTCCCACTGGTCTATTCCCATGATCCCTAAGAAATCCGCCCCTTTAGTTCCACAGGAGAGCACCATCAACAACATCTCCCAATGTTCATGTTCTCAGGAACATGAAGGCTAAGCTGTATTTCATCACTTTTCAATGCCATTTATTTTGGCTCACACTGTGTTGGGGATGTATCATTCTGGTTGGCTGGAGAAAGGATGACTGGGCTGAATCTGCCATCAGTCACAGGGAGAGATAGAGAGACATCTCATTGTAGGTCATCATCCCCCTGCCAGAACCACTTCCTGTACCCCCACATGACCATGAGCAAAGGCCTGACTGTCACTGCTGTCAGTCAGGGTGTGACTGCAGGTAATGAGATATGATCCCCAGAGAAAACAGACAAATATATCATTATAGCGCCAAGGACACACACAACCTTAAACCACACTAGCCCAAAACAATTGGGCAGGAATGTTCTGACTTATTTGTTTGTAATAAATATCTTAATCTGTCTTAATCTCTCTGTTCTTTGCTCCAGCCATGGAGTATGTTGTGCTTGTTGCTACTCTTTGTTTAGACGCCAGTGTAAGACTCTCGAAATGTAGGGGTATTTTAGAACTGATATCCAGCATTAAGAGCTTACAAGTGGTATGCAGAACTTATATCCATGTCCTATACATCAAAGGGAGATAGATGACTTAACTAGGTTATGCAAGTGAGTAATGCTAGACTGTTGAAATACAATGCAATGCACACAGCCACTGAGTGGACTGACATGGATTTATGCAGTAGTTTGCATTTCTGCTCCTTTTATGTCCAGTGGTTGTAAGAACTCCAGTGATCTGACCTGCTGACTGTGTCTGACCCTAAAGGTCACAGTAGAGCCTTCTCCATAACCTCTTCAACAGGGGACTGCAAGAGCTAGAAGCAAATGACGCCACACCTGCAGAGGGTAAAAGCTATGTCTGCAACTGACGCCACAAAAAATGCATTAAAACATCACTTGAAAAGCGCACTGGCTGCTATCACTAAAATGACAGACACTTCCTCTAATAAGTAGAGCATGGTTTATACTGTGCAGTAAGTTCTGTGTTCTCAGTCAGTAACAAAACTCCCATCAGACTGAAAACATATAGTTCCCCTCTGATAGTGGCTCAGCCACTCATATCCTCTTTAAACTTCTTTAAACATCAGAGATGCGTCTTACTGCTATCAAAGCTGCAGCAGTGGTGTTCAATCAATACGTTTCTAACGTATTCTTCATCACATTTACAAAGTGTGTGATCATCATGGGCCCACTTTTTGTCTCTGGTCTATTGGCTGGTCTTTTTGGCTGGTTTCCTACTCATAATATTAGAGGCTAAAAGGCTGTGTACCCATTTGACTGTTTACCCTCTTGAGTATTAGATACTAAACCACAAGACATGAATTCAGTACAGTTCCCAAGCTGGAAAAAGTAAGGTTACGACTTGATTTAATTAAAGCAATGGACGGTAAATAGCCCCCACACTATGGGAAGAGCTTGTTTGTAGCAGAAGAGGTCAGCTTCCCCTCAGCAGGTCAGCTCTGTGAATATAGGAAGTGACCACTTGCAACAGGAACAGAAAAACAAAGATCACACAAAGATCGGAAGACGGAAGCTACAGAACCAAATACAAAAAAAGGTCTCAAAAACCACCATAGATGGAACAAACTCTCTCTCTCTCTCTCTCTCTCTCTCTCTCTCTCTCTCTCTCTATATATATATATATATATATATGTGTGTGTGTGTGTGTGTGTGTGTGTGTGTGTGTGTGTGTGTTAAGAGTTAAGAGTTCAGATGCAAAACCCTCCAAGTCCATTTGTGATGAATTTACAGGAAGATATTTATGTAATTCTGATAAACTTTATTATCAGTCCACCTCCAATTGGATTGCTTTGTTTTGAGTTGTTTTTACTTACTCTAATAATGTTTAAGTTGCAGTTTGATAGAGATTACTTGAAAAAAGAAGGGTTTTGCACCTGATCTCCTCATATATTCTGCATTCTTACACACACCCTCATTCATATATGGCAGATAGTACTCAGACAAAACCTGTTGATACACACAGACGCATATAATATCTTAATGTACATTATGATATCAGAGTGGTCTGGAATGGCAGTTGCGCATACTTAGAATGTTTTCATGAGGCAGGCTGGGTCTGCTGGGGGCTTCAGTGTGTCTCTGTCTGTAAAGCCACACTGGAGTCTCTGGGTCTCTGCCTCTAGAGGATAAACATCTCATTACTGGCCGGCTTTATTTCTTATGAATGCTGAATTAGTGTTTGTTTTACTATATTACCCTGCTGCAGCTCGCAGCAGGGAGCGCAAACAAAGGAATGTTTGTTGACCTGACCTGTAGTGGCACCTGAACGCTGCTTCAGGAGAGACAGCCTGTGCTGACTGCAGTTTAACCCCCTTGACTTCCCTTCCCGCTGTCCCCATATTGTGTGTGCGTCTGCAGTGTGTGCAGGTTAGGCCCCGTATTTCTCTGAGCTAGTGTTAGCATTAGCGATCCTGAGCCAATGATTAGTCAGAGCCTGTCTTTGCACGCACCCTCTGCTCAGAGCAACAACTGTCTGACCACTTCCTCTCTACATAGCGCTCTCATCACAAACCGCCCAGAACTGACACTCTTACCCAACTACACCTCAAGTCTGTCCCGTGGTCATTTTGAAATCAAATGAATGGGTCTAATAAGCAACACCATAAAGGTAGAAGGTGGTAGATGAGAATATCACTTATCCACTTCAACTAAAATCACTGGTTATTGGCCTGCATGATTGGCATGCAGAAGTGAGAGTGAGAGAGTGAGTGCAGGAGATGTGTCAGAGAGGATATGATGCCAAACAGAGGCGATGTGAAGGCACTCTATGTCAACGGCATACATTTCCTGTTCTGTTCTTGAGACAATGGTTTCTGCAAGCTCGGAATTAGCAAGTGGATCTGAGTTGCAGAAGTGCAACAGAGGCAAACTACTGTCTGAGGTGTGCTGCTGCTGTCAAATATGGCTGCTTAAGGTAGACTCTGGGGTCTTTTTCTTATGTTCTCGTGTCATGTTCTCGTGTCCCATCTAGTGCTGTGGTCTGCTTCAGCTACTTTGTGTGGACAGGAAACGCATGAGAGCTGTACAGTGACATACTTCTGACGTGAGGATAGGAGAGTGGCTATAAATGTGCTTGAGTGTTAAGTCCCCATGCCACCACTGCTAGAGCTGGTGCTGGTGCTGGTGTTGGTGCTGGAGGTGGTGCTGGTGGTGGTGCTGGTGTGGGCCCCATGGGAATGCCAGTATGGCTCCTCCCTGCACCTACTGGCCTCACCCACCCACACATTCAAAACAAGACATGTCGAGGTTAAAAATACTTTAAAAAAAAACAAACAAAAAAACCCCCAACTTGTTGACAGTTGTTTTTTGAAGTTGAAAAAAGTTTATCTCTCGACAGCACATTTCCTGCCTCGTGAATTGTTCGCGTTCTAGCTTACGAAACACATAGATTACTCGACGGTCAAAAGTGCTATGTAATTCAGTGGCAGACCATGAGGATATGCTAAACACATGCTCGTATTTGGCAGAAAGGCAGCCTTCACATTTCCTCAAAGTGCTCCCAGCTCCATTCCAATGTGACCCTTTCAGTGTGACTAAGGTCACTGGTATCAACAAACATCCAAACGTTTTTTGGCAAGAGGGACCCAAGTGAGTGGTTACATTGGCCTTCCTCTGATAGGCCTCTGACCTCCCAGCACTCACACTGTGTCCCTAAAGGGGTCATGATATCTGATGCAGTCATTTCAGAGTCATGGGGCAGTAGTTTTCACATTTCACTCTAATGAGCTCATTTCTGAGCAGAGTGACTGAACAATGCCCTCCTCAGCAGACCAACTACACTTACCGATGGACAAGTGTGGGCTAGCTCACTTTTGACCTTCTCCAGACCTTAGGTGAAAAAATCAAATGGATATGATATCCATGTGCAGTTGTAAAGTAATCTTACAGTAAATGAGACATCTTTGTTTTTTCACAACACAAAGAGCACAATAAAGTGTGAGGTGAAACCACAGTTTCCTGTGTGAGCAAGCTAGTACAGCTAGCTAGCACAGTGTGCTCTAGTATGCGCCCTGGATATGTTTAAGCAATCTCAGACTGCGCTATCTATGGAGGCCTAGTAGTTACACCGCCCAGACACCCCAACATTTTAGGACCTGTTGTCCTTAGGTAACCCCAGAGCACCCACAGCTGGAGTGCTCTGCTCTGTGGGGAGCCTTCCTCTAGATGAAAGGTCACATGCATATGTCACATCATCTCACCTGGGGCCCACCTACAGCTCTGCACACACTCACATGCCTAATGGCTCTGGAGTGACTGCAACACACCCATGCACGAACTATGCATCTCTGCTGCCTGTAACTGACAAACACCCAAGCTGCTCAAGAGAGAACCATCCTTGCATTGATTGGCAACGTGAGGGAAGCACATTTGTCTGAGAGCATGTTGAGCTCGTTGGCTGCTAGTATTTTTGTAGAGCACTTCCTGAGGAAATGCATCCATTCACATGCGGTCAGAGTGGCATTTTCTTCCTCACTCTGGCTGATGCCTTAAGTGATAATGTGGCCCACTCCCATGCATACTCACAGTGCAACAGCAGAGCCAGACAGCTCAGTCATGACATGGCATTCAAATGGGGATGCAGGAAATGGCATTGTGAAGAATGGGCTCATTTAACTCATTCATACACAACTTTTAACTAAATTACACAGATTTAACTTATTTGTACAGGAGTTATGATGAAAATGACACAGATATGCCAAAATCTTTATTATCCAAAATTATGATAAATCTGTTTTTATGTTTCATTAAAAGTTGTCCACATGCATGTACATCAATAAAACTTACAATAAAGAAAATCTTTTTAAGCGTCTGTTGAATAAAAATGTGCTATATCTGGATATGCAGGCATAAAGTTGGAATGCCTAGTAGAATACTGTGTTCTACATAATTATTATGGTTGTTCATTTGTTTAGCTATTGTTAGATGCCTTAAAAAATCAATGTTACAATATCACCTTACCTCGACTAAACTAACCCAAATGGTCTGAAATGAACTCTGCACCAATTTTTACAGCATGGAGGCCAATAAAAGGGTTACATTTGTAAAGGGTTAAATAAATACCAAAATCCTAATCTTGTCTTTGCCATCTCCTCGGAATAGCATGTTTTTTTATCTGTTCCGCTCAACATTTTGAAACAGCAAATTGGTGTGAGTGTAATGCTGATGCGAGGAATGGCAAATTCCTTCAAAAATGCTTGTTTTTTTCCACTGCCAAATATGGTATCAGACTCCCTCAGCAGTGAGATAGCTATGTGGTCACATCACTGTGTGTGTTCTACAAAAGGGCATTCTCTAGGAAATTGCTGATTTCACACTGAACTCAAACAAAAACATTTACAGAGGAAAGATATGAACATTTTATGGTGTTAGGTAGTTAGATATGAACTTCAGACTTCCAAAGTATTTGTAAGTTAACTATGTAATATTTCTATCCTAAATCTAAACTGGTGACCCTGTGGAGGCTATTGATGTGCACAAATAGCTGAAACCTCTGTCCTTACCACTAAAACAAATTAAATACAGTTGGAATGCTGAGACCCCTGTTGTGTGCATTCCTCTGGGAAAAGAGAGTGGGAGGGCCTTCCTGTCGGAGCAAACTGTGCTCTCCGGATTAGCAAAACACCTCGACTTTCACCAGTAGATTTACAGTCATTTTAATCGGATGTGAGATTTGATGAACACAGAGACTTGCTTTAGTGGTTGTGTTCCTTAAAATATAACAATAGGCTAGTAAATGAGCCTGGGTTAAGGCTACCTAAAGAGTGTTTAGAGTGAAGACTCGGAGGATGGTTGGCTTTTGAGTATCTACCTATTCTCTGTTTTACATTTATTTCTATTCATTGTTAGCCATTTCAGGATTTGTAGACACTATGTGTCTACAAGAAACACAGCAGAGGCCTGTACACACTGGGCCGTTTTGTCATGCATATTAACGGTCACAGGGTGCTGCCTCATTGGCCAGTTGCTACTTTTTGCTTTTGTTCATATCTGAGCTACAATGGAGGGGCGCCTTTCTCTCACTATGGATATGATAATGAGGCTGAGTAAGAATGGGCATGTGAATACGGCTCAACTGAACAGACGTCAGACTCTTCTCAGGATCCTGAATACTACATCACTGACTTATACCGACAACATCTGCTCCACTCACCACAAGCACTGCAATTACTAGTCCACATGCACACAACTGTTCAACATTTGTCTTGATTTGAAATGAGCATATGTCTTTAAAATGATGGTTTGATACAAATTTAGTAATAGTCATAGAACTTATATATATTATATATAGAACTATATAGCTGTAAGACTGTAGGACATTTGAACAGCACTTCCTGAAACAATTCTGAAAGTCCTTTTGGCCCCATCCAAAGCCCTAGTGACCCATTAATAATGAGCCATTTTGGCAGAGCTCTGTTAAACCATGAGAAGGGTAGCTTTTCAATGAGGCAGTGCTTTCCCTCTGTCTCCCCCTCCCATGGCCATAGGATCTTGGGGCTGAGATGTCAGCTCAGTTCCCCTCATGGCCTCAGTGAGCACATGAATCATGCTCATATGGCTCTCTGTCAGGGAACATCTTTCATGCTTGACTGATGAACATAGACATCTTAATGTGCAAACCTTTAAAAGGAAATCATGCACTGTATTTGTTTTGAAATATCAGTTTAATTTTCAAGCACTGGGTCTTCACTCTTCTTTTATCGGACGTGACAGATTTCATTGTAGTTTATTTCGATGAAAACAAGGGCAAACCTTCTGCTTCATTCATTTAATAACTCCCTGTAATCCAGGTATGTGGGACTGAAAAATATTAAATTAAAAATAAATCAAATAACACCATAATCCCTCTTTTGTAGGAAGTGTTAACCCCAAAAGAGGTTTGTGTTTTGTGTTAATATATTATATTTTAAATATCTGTAAATATTTAGAAACTCTAAATACAAAAAATGTACACATATAGAAATATATAAAAACCTTCAGATATGCATGAATTGTGAATGGATAAGTCAGTACTACAACACAGCGATAGATAGAGGGTGGGTATGGGGATGGGCTATAAGGCACAGACTAATCTCTGTATCTGTAAATCCTTTGTTGGATGAGGTGATTTGCCCTGCATTATCCACGACTGTTAATGAAATCACTGGATGCCTTGTGCATTTATTTGCTTTGTCTATCATAACTGTCAAAAATATTTCAATCACTTTATTCTGTGGTCTTATTTTCAGCTCCTGCTAAATGCGGCTACACCAGGTGGATGACCATGCATTCTCAGCAGTGATGACAATGCTGTTTCGTTTGGATTAGTCCAAATCTAAGAAAAGCCTCTGGATGTAACCAGCCTCATTTGACCTCTGACCTGCGGGTGTGGCAGCTCAATGTAAATGTGTTTTAGGCAATTTAGGCAATGTTTGAGTCAGAGCAGAGAATGCCTGAGGCCAGAGGAAGGACTAGCAGACCATCACTGAGGGGAGAGTCCATCCTAGTAGGCAGCCAATGTGTCACTTCCACAGAGTGAGTGATAACCCACATTAGTGGCCTAGCCAGTGTTTCCTGTCAGGAGACTCACTCACTTCATAGTGCTGCACGCTGGGATCTGTATGTTTTTTTAAGTGCTAGGCCTTTCAAAGCCATTCACAATCTTATGTTTCTTTTTTCTTAAACTGAGATTTCCCTTCCGTATCTGTGCAGAATTGATGATGTGACCCATATTAAATTAGTTTCTTTCTCTATCTCTCGCTCTCTCTCTGAGTGTGTGTGTGTGTGTGTGTGTGTGAGCGAATGTGCATCTCCCTCTCTCAGAAATATGACCATTAGTAGCTTTTCCTCTCTAAACCCCTGCTCAGCCCGCTGGCTGCACTGCTGATGAATTAGTGATATGTGCCTGCCTGTGCTAGCCACTAGTGGTGGCCCAGTTGGCCCAGACTCGCCCCAGGGACTGGCCCACCACTTAAACTTAATCACTTGCTCAGATTGAGCAGCAATGACTCTCCCTTGACAATTAATCAAATCACTGATGTGGTTTCCTGTGCACAAAACAACCCCTGTATATCCACCTTAGAACTGCTCATCGCTAAATAAGTCCAGCAGAACATTTTCTTGTTGGGTCCTGTCCTTCTCTCTCTCATGGTGGTTTCATTGTATTTTTAACCAAGGAAGCTCACAGACTCTAATGAAACTGCAGCCAGGCCTTGTTTCCCCATGACATGAGTTGCTTTCCCAGGAAACTTGGTCAGGCTTGCCATACTCCCTGAAATACAAACAAACAGTCTCCTCTTTAGAATTTCCATGAAGCTGTTTGTTTGCACTATTTAAAAAGCTCCTTATGGCAACCATGTGAAAGCTTAAAGCACCAGATGATTTCAGCCATATCGCTGAGGTGTTTCAGCACCGACACTTAAACCAAGTCATCTATATAAGAATGTCCACTCTTGCACTGTTATACTAGACTTATCTATGAGAAATCATGTCATGGAATGTTTGCAAGTGCTCAAATGACTTTGGCATTTTTGTGTTGTATTTTCTTGAAATGTTGTCCCAATGATTTTATGGTGTTTGTGAATGAAAATAAGAAAATCACATCTCTTGCAATTTATGGTTCACATGGACAAATATCTTGGATATTTTGGGCTAACATTAACATTTTTCAGATATTTTTGTCTGTTGATATCATGGTATTCTAAACCAGGCCAAGCACCGTAGTCATCATTATCATGGCCTATTCCCCTCTTGAGACTGATCACATAATGGCATACTATATGTAAGTTCCTCACCTACTGATACTTTTACCACATCAACCACTCAAGCTTTAATGGTCTTATACAGCAACAATTGTTGCACAATACATGACCTTTGGCTTTCCCTAAGATGAAATATTGCCTGGAGCTCCAGGGACATTCCCTCAGCCCTCCTAGCCCCTCACTCAGTTTAGTGCATCCCTCGCCCCGTCCTCCTGCTCAGGCCACACCCCCACCCACCCCTCCTCTCGCCACCGGCCTGATCATGCTCAGGCTCAAGTCAGTGTGCAGCCCAGGGAGATGGCGGATGTCATAGCTTTGGAAGACTGATGAATGCTAAACAGGGCCACTCATCAGTGGCATGGTGCCTATGTTCCACCTCAGCTTTGAAGGAGTGTGACCACCTCCAAACAGCAGATTAGCCTTGTGCATTATCTAATAAAGACTGAGGATTGAACCCGCTCTTCCTCTCTTCTTTGGAAATGTTTATGTCTTAGAATGTCTAGATATCAAGTGGTCTGGAATTGAGGAAAACAGTACTTTGGATAACAAAGAAAGAAAGCCGAAAGTGTAAATATGGCTACTTGTGTTTCACACATGTAACCCTTAGGCTCTAATGTTGACATATTATATGCAAGCAATGTGTTAATACTAACACATAGCAACCAATGGGGTTGTATTAAGATTAAACCTTTGGTAATACATGTAACACAACAGTACAGTTCAGTAAATTAGTGAGCCAGAGACATTTTCCATGAAATTCCATCATGTTTCTGAACAAAAAAGGGAAACGCAATAAATTCCTCAACTGATTTCTGCTTCACTGCATTGTGTGACATATAAATAAATGAAAAAATGGAAGTACCACCTCTTCTCACTATTTCAGTTCAGTAGCTGTCCACACAAGGCCCTATGAAAACAAATTAGGGCCCAATATGTCAGTGATTTTGCAGTTTGTCAGAAAGTTTTATATGGGTTACATCAATATTCTCTTCTTGGCATTTTAATGCAAACAGTAGAGCAGATGTAAAGGAATTTGCCTTCAGGGACAACCTACCCTCCTTTATTCATGACCTAAGCCACTTCATCTTTCCCTTGCTGTATGATATTGGGCATGACATGATTTCACTATCACACCTAAGTTTGTTTTTCAGCATCACACAAATTCTAGTGACCCTTCTACAAATTCCAGCATTCATTTAAGTAAACAGAAAATTACAATTTCATATACTAGAAGCTGCTTGAAGAACATGTGTGGACTATTAGATAAATCATGAGTTGCCATGAGGTACAATTACCATCTAACATCCCATCACCAACACTGAACTACACCTTGGTGAGTGTAACTTTTCCTCCTCCAGCTTAGTTGCTCACAAACAGTTGAGGGTGCTTAGTAAAGAGGAAGCCTAGTCAGCCGGAGAGATCTCATTTCCTGATCCTGAGCCAGTGAGAAGGCTTCATGCAGCTCTATCAGAGGCCTGTGACTCAATATGTGCACAGAGCTGCAATCTGCAAGAGCTCTGAGGTTTGGGCCAGGAAGCATAGCATGCAACAGCAAGTGTAGCTGAAAGCACTCTTTCCTTCATGATGCATACATTGGCAGAGCTAACAGCTGGTTCTTTTTCACAGTTAACAAGAATAGAATTATTGGAACTTGATAGATAGCCTATATGCTCAGCACATCTTTAGTCATGGTGCCAGGCAGGCAAGGAATTCATTTTGTGACAAGAATGAATCTGGAACGTAGTGAGAGCATGTGAAAACATGTTTGAGAAGGCTTTCATTCTAGTCTCCACTCTTCACAGGGGGTGTGTGTGTGTGTGTGTCTGTGTGCGTGTGTGTGTGTGTGTGTGCATTAGACTAGCGAGAGCACCTGTCTGCTGCCATGGAAACAAGGCGAAAAGGGGAAATCTAGGCAGCTCTAAGCATGCAAACAGTGATCAGAGTGAGCAAGATTGCGCTATACACACTGTGTACACAGTCAGCTACTGCTATACTAGTGAGTGCTGTTGCTTCCTCTTCTTGTTCCCAGTATAGATGCCTTCTCACCCAACATCCTGTGTTATCAAGGCTCTAGTAGGGAGGAGGAGAGAGACTTCATAAATGTCAATGTGTTGTTTTCATCACACTTCTATGGTAAATGTAGACAGCTGATATGCCTACACCTTGCTGTCACTCAGAGTTATGTTTTTGAATGGACACACTTTTATAAGTGTCCACATTATTATAATTCTTGATGACACCCTAATGTTAGTAAAAGAGGAGTGTTTACCGAGGGCATGCGTTGTTTAATGGCCCCCTCCTCCCTTCTGTGAAAAGGCATCTGTGTCCCTCCCCAGAGCTGCTGTCCACAGTCAGTCTAATGAGCACCCGTCACAACACTGCCAGATGGCCCTGTGGCGCTCTGGGCCAAATTCATCACAATCACTCCTCAGTGTGCCTGGCATTTGCATCACTTTCAGCATGGCTCTCAGCAGCAGCAGCAGCAGCCCCTGCCTCCCCACGCCGACGCAAGCACGGCTTCACGCTCCAAAGAAAAGCTTTGACCAAACAGAGAAAAAAGAAATGACGGAGGCAAAGAGAGAAAGAATAAACGGCTGATGAAAGATCAGCCAATAATGGTAGCTTGAAGAGAGGAGAAAATGACGTCATCTAAATCGAAGTCATCATTTGGGCAAATAGTGGTGTAGCCTTTTGTTGAAGAATAGCTACAGATCAAGTTTACATGGGAATACACAAGGGTGACATTGAGGTGGGTGGGCCATACATGAAGGAACATCTCCTGGGGCATCTGCTGGTGGGAATGAATGAGCAGATTCATGCTGTGCCAAGCTGAACAGGCACATGTCTGACTTAGCTTCTGGCACACGGGGGGAAATCTCTCTTGTGCTCAAGCTGTCAGGCATGGATGGACACAGGAGATGCTGCGCCTGGAACTGGTACTGGACAGAAATCCCTTATTGCACCTGTTGTCATGTCAGTCATCGTTGCTATTCCAGTGCTTTTTTTCAACTGGATGAATCCATTATTCATGGAAGCTTGTTGGTGAGCATCATCAGACTTTTAATTAAGAGGAAGTGTCAACAGAAATAGTGGTCTCTGGTGGTGTCTCTAGTGGCATGTGAATTAATGTCCTGAGTTTTAGAATCATAAGCAGCGCACGACTGCATGAAGAATAACAGGTCATGCAAATGTATGATTGGTTTCCAATTACACACTTGGTCACTTAGTGTAGGAGTTTCAACTGGGAGCCACAGACAGTATTCATGCACTGATGAGAACTGGGCTGCCCACAGTCTAACAGTTGTGTATTTGTGTAAGTATGTGGATGTGAGAAAGTGACCGAAAGGGTTTTTGTGTCAGGGAGTGTTGCTGCAGCTGTGTCAGCTCTGGCCACTCAAAGAATGGTCCCACATTGGGCATGAAAGGCCCTGGGCTCCTTTGAAGCTCTCTCAGGCTCTGTCTGTGTGATGCTTTCTTTCTTCCTTTTTCAGCTGTCAGGACCTTTTAGTAGTTAGGCATTCTGTTGCTGTTCCTGTCCCATACTCTATCAAATTGAATTTATGCTGTTGTCTTACTCTGAACAGATTGCAACAGTTCTGCCATTTTGATCCTTTAATTCATAAAGTGACAGCCATGGTGCCTTGGGTTCATGTGTACACTTGCAGCGACTAACCCAAAGGATTAAAGAAAGTCTGCCTCTCAGACTGATCCATTTGAGCTCTGCCCTTTACTGCTAAGTGTATTGTTGCTACCTCAGGCCAGCTGTTGTGTTCAGGGGCTCTGGTAAGAAGGCTGACTGCACAATTAAGTTACATAACACACACACACACAGAGAGAGAGAGAGAGAGAGAGAGAGAGAGAGAGAGAGAGGGAGAAATTACAGCTGCATCCTTAACATGGAGGCAAAGGAAACAACCTAAGCTACAGTATACTCAAACATACAGTATGACCTTATTCACCTTTCCAGCAAATAGCCGAGCAGGCCTTTATGGAGTGTGACTTTTCCAGGTGCCTTTTCTACACTCCACACATTCTATGATTATTCTGTCGCTCATCAGATTAAAGGAAACTGTCCATGTCCTCCACTCCTTTAACCACAGCAAGAATGGGAGAATGTGGACATGTTTCTTCATCAGTATGTGGAGAAGATCCCCACCAGCAGTGTGCTATCAGTCTCATGGTCACAGCCAATGGCCATGGCTTTCACTGGGCATGCTACTGTAGTAGATGGCTTTGGCTCAGCCCCTTCCTCCTGTTAGACAAAGGCTTTCTTACAGACGTGCTCACTGTCATTCTGAGGCACCGCTAACCGAATCATTGTTTATTCCATGATGTCATCTATTTACTATAGTTCATCAGTGTCATGCCTGCCATGGCTGGTGTGTTGCTTCTCCTGAAATATCTTTATTCTTTTATTTTTTATTCATTTGACATTGTTTCAGCTGGAATATGACATTAAGATGTTTGTGGCTTGTTACCTTCTGACTTAGAGACACCTTCCTCAGTTAGACTCCTCTGTCTTGAGCTCTAATCCCTGTTTAGTGGCAGAGCTGACTGTGTTGTTTGGCTGTGCTGTAGGTCTGTGTGCCTCTGAGGAGGAGGACAAGGCATTAGTTTGTAGTCAGACTCCTGACCCAGAGGTGCTTTGCCAGTACTTGTCTCCATTGATTAGCGCCAGGCGCAAGGCACAATCTACCTGTCACCCCCCATTTCAGCGCAGTGCATCACTGGAGCAGTCACTTACACCCAGTGATTCAGACATGCAAAGCAGCCAAGCATAAATCTGTGAGATATGTTTCATTAAAAATACAAATATTTGTAACTGTATTATTATTTTCCATTGACAACATGAATGGGTGATTCTACTATCCACATAGAGAGAGAGAGAGAAAGAGAGAGAGAGATGAGGAGGAAGAAAGGATAGACAAGAATAAGCCAGAGCAGTGGTGGATGGGTTAGCGTGTCATTGTGTCTGGATCAGCTGCCTGTCTGAAATAGCCCGAGCACAGCTGGGGGCAGCCTCCTGCTCACAGTGCTCCGCCACTGAACAATGGCAGTGGGTGAGTGCGGCTGGAAGGAAGGAAGGCCTCAGGGGTTAGAGGGAGAAAAGGGGACAGCAATCTCATGATGACTTATCCATGGAGGTGGAGCCACTCCCTTTGTACACCACGACAGACAGACATTTATTCTCACTAGCCTGAGGTTGCTCAAGAGCTGGGGGATAAGATGGCAGGCAGCACATGAAGATCAGTGCATGAAACATGCACCTGATGTGCACATTTCATCCGCAATGACAGAAATTATTACAACCTGTCCATATTCAGCGTCTCAATTTCCTCAGGAATGCTTGCTGGGCTGGCATTGTCAATATTTCTATCTGTTGTTTCTTTCTGTCTGTTGGCATGAACGCTTGTGGCCTGAGTGTACAGACTGGAAAAGGTGTGTTGCTGGACTTATACATTAGAAGAGTCAAGTGGCCTCACCTCACTCAGCTGTATGTGTGAGGTCACTGCAGGCAAGAAGGAGGACACCAGAAAAGACTTGGCTGGAAAACTTAGTGGCTCTTGGGCGGATTAATTTGTCATTAAGACCAGCTTAACAACAATCCACTTATCCTGCCATGTACTGTAAAGTACATTTTCTAGAAATCAAACATAAATGCAAAATGTAAAGTGGTAACTGATAGGTGTAATAATCACTTGCTTTACAACATAGAGTGATACACCCGTTACCTCTATCCTCCAAAAAGGTAGCCTTCACACCAATGTGTTGGTACTTCTCTCAATCACAATCTGCTTTATATTGCATAATTAACTGGACTGTTTAATTGCCACAAACTCACCTACTCCATGTACCTCCCAGAGCACCAGGGCAGGTTTAAATGTACCTGGAGTCCAGCAGGCATACTCCCACAGCCCCAGTTTTGCAAGCCCAAGCCTGAAGTGTATCTGGTCATCCACTTATGCAATGGCACTGCAAAACCTGCATGTCATGTCATGTCCACATAGGAAGCCTCTCAACCATTTCACAGCTCCTACAGGTAGCAGCGTGCCAGTTAGTAGTCTCACTATTGGGATCATGAGTGCCTGAATACATATTGAGCATAGTCCTTTTCTGACCATTCTAAATCATGTTAAAGTTAAATTCAAAAGCAATCAAGAGAAGTTGGCAACTCAAATTTACAGGTTTATTCTTTTTAATTGCATATCAAAACAAAATTTGTGCATTCCAAGACTTAAACTTATACAAAAGAACAAAACAAAAACAAACACTGCATGAGCATTTTTTTTTAATCAGTCACCACCAGTCCCACTCTCCAAGTTGTTAAGTGTGGGTTCCTGGACATGTCAATCACTCTTGCTCCTCCCCTTTAGCCTCTAGAGACTTGTACAAGACAGAGGAACACAGGTGGCACAGCGCAGGGGGGAATTGAAACATTGTGATTGGTGGCACCTCTTCTGTGCGGAATGCCAATCTGAACATTTTCTTTCTTTGCAGTTTAAGGGGCTCAGGGGTCAGGCATGTGGGCTGTACAGTCATCGTTGTCCAATCACAATGCAACTTAGGTTTTCCAATACAAAGTTAAAGAGCTAAAAGTGGTGAAAAAGAAGGCAATGCTTGTGGAATGTACAGTGCATAGTGGCAACCAGGAGTTCATGATGTCGCCTGCTTCTCCTGTTCAATGGCTGTGAAAACATGGTTTGTCCAGTTAGAACACACAAATACTTCCACAGTACAGGCTCAACACATAAAATGCCTATAAAACAACCAGTTATCGCAACTTCAACACAATAAGTTCAACTACTCTATTCTCTTGATTATATGAATTGATCAAAACCAACTGTAGCACGTCACAAGTCCTTACTTTCTTTTGATGGCAATGGGTTCTTCTCCTGGGTTTCGGTCTTCTTCAGCTTGGTCTTGTCAAAGCTGGTGACCTCCTCAAGGTTTGGTTTATCAGACATGTTGGCAGAGTATCTGGGGAGAATACAAGCGTACCAGTTTAGAGATTGAGACGCTGGCAACTGGCCAAACACAGCACTTCCACAAATACGTAAACAGGTCAAAGGCTCAGCATCTAATACACATGACGTTAAATAGTAATTCACTACACGACTAGTCTTTACGCATCTTAAGACGAACCAAAACCGCGCCCATTACGAGAGGAGACCAAATCAAATTACAGTAGACCAATTAATTTCATCCAGGCTATGTAATTCATATTCCTTTTAAAATGCCCCAACCTCCCACATGCACAAAGAAAAAGGACCGGGGAAACGGCTCAAACTATAACACGGAAACTCAGTCTTAGAGCATCTTTTGCATTCTCCATTCTCTTATGGTATGCAACCACCGCCCTTCCTCGCGTCACCCAAACGGATTTGTGGGAGAATCAAAAATATTGTGCTTGCCCACATCAGAAAATCAAAGAAATTAAACCAACAACCCTCATTCGGCGACATCCTGCCACACTTCTGAACCAACAGAATAACTTGAGGATTCATTGTTTAGACTGCGTATTTGGTTGCAAATGAACAAAGAGCACATAGGCTATGTGTCCCCCGTAAGATCACTCACTCCTCTTCAAACTATTCTCATCAAGTATCATTTTATGAAAACGCACAGGATGACGAATTAGACTAGGGTAAATCATACATGGTAATAAAAGTGTCTTGTCACGTTCACACGCCAGCTGTACCGTGCTGAACCGTGTCCACAGAATCGAGACATTTGTAGTTTTTTGCCCAGATTTGAGATAATAGCCGTTTAATGGGGTTGCACCGAAGAAGAAACGAGCAGTAAAGTGCATATAGGCTTACCGGAGTTTGACTGGTGACAGTAAATTTGGCTCCAGATGGTGTAGCGCTGTGATGCGCAGGAGAGCGCAATCAGAGTATATATACTCCGTAATATGCAAATTAAGTGACGCAACCTGAGACTTCTAAAAAATATTTAGGGAAATGATGTTTGAGATGATGTGTGGTGCTGTAACCTACTTGTACGTATATCTACAGTATTAAACTTTGTTGTCGACTTCAGGGTGGTAATATGATTAGGTATTATTTATCTACAATTCGACCGCTTACGTTTTACTAATTCAAGAGGCATGTTGTTACGTTCGGGCCTCAAAGAGGAAAACGGTGTGTATGCGACACCGTGTGGACATGGTTTGAATACCAGCCGAAAGAGACGAACCAGCAGACATGTCTGACGCCGTCATACACGGGGTCTGGAACAAACGCAGAATTTTTATGGCGAAATTTCGTTATTCATGGATTGGATTTAATAGTACAACAATGTGGTCCAACAAAGCTACATACATAGGGTTGAAATGCTTTGTCAGGCAGTGATAGAGATGTCGAGTTTCTTGGTCTACTGCTGCTGATCAGGGCCCAGTTTTTCAAACTTTCTAATCTGGATCAAAATTATCCAGAATTGGAAATCACATGTTTTGTGGTCCCTGTTCACAGATAGGAAAACATGGGATTTTCAAATCTGGATCATTTTTATCCAGATTACACTGTTTTGAAAAATTGGGCCCAGGAGTGTAGGGTAGGCCTCCTATCTGGTGAGACTGAAGGGGTTTTTAACAAGGGGTCTGCCAATAATAAGACTACAGCTTCACTATGGCTGTTTGTGATGACTAAACATTACCCTAAACAGACTGTTAGCCTGATGCATCACATCTTTTCACTTTGTGCAAAGTGTCTGAAACCTATCCATTGGCATACATTTGCTCCACGGTGGGCAGATACTTTAAGCTTCAACCAATCGCTACTGTTTGGTCATGACGTATGTTACATGCTGGAACGCACTGTTTGAGTTCAAAGTTACCGATTTCAGCACTCCCTCTGATTGGCCCACACAGCTCAGAGACGCTGCAAACCGAAACCTATGGATAGCTCCCTAACCAGTGGTGGAGCTAAATGAGAAATTAAGAGGGAGTACTTGGCGGTGCTCGCCTAGCAACACATTTTACTTTTATAGTTGAACACCATACTAGGATCCTGTGATCACTCCAATTCACACACTAACTTATGTTAATGGTTGACCCATATGATTCCTTGTCACATGTTGAGGGGTGTGGTCTACAGATCACTGTTCCATCCACAGTGGTCCAGAGATATATCTCCTGGTTCTCTACCATCAGGTCAGAACTGAAAAAACCTTTTGGATGAAAGGTGAAATGTATTCAAGCTCCAAAACACAGAAGTCCAGTTGCATACAACCTAGCACTTTGACTACGATGACCTGGATGAGAGAGCATCTTCACAGAAATGATGATACAGAATACAACCAGATATGGTCAGATACAAAAATTAAGTATAATGACCATTAAAAGTAATTTCAAGGGAATGTATGAATGAATATATATAAAATAATTAAAAATCAGAGGAAAGTATTGATAGTATGTCACAGTTTTTTCAATGTTTTCTTTTG
Source organism: Tenualosa ilisha (assembly GCA_015244755.2). Taxonomy (NCBI): domain Eukaryota; kingdom Metazoa; phylum Chordata; class Actinopteri; order Clupeiformes; family Clupeidae; genus Tenualosa; species Tenualosa ilisha. The sequence continues at coordinate 2,986,664 of PYXC01002596.1, forward strand.
TGTTTGTCACAGAAGTAGTGAGCATAGACCTTGTTGTACATGCACTCATTGTCCACATGAATGGCATTCCTGAGACACTGCCAGAACCAGGGCTCAGCAGAGGGAGTTTTCGGCCATTCCAAGATGCTCCTTCTGCACAGTCTTTTTCGCAGGCGCAGGAAGTGTGAATTCTGCAGCACAGGCTCCAGTAGCAGAATCACAATCACGTCCATGTTGTCATCCAGCAGCCTCTGGTGTGCCAGGTAAACTGCCACCCGGAAGTTTCCACTCCTCACATATGACTCAGGCAGCACAAACAGTCTTGTGTTTTGATAGATCCTTTGGGTTAGATTATGCAGAACAGGCTCTCCAGTGATCCAGTCTCACTCCTCTAGCCAGATAGGTAAGAGTTTGTCCCCTGTCTCCTTTAGTTGGACACAGAGATGTTTCAGCACCCACTCTGAGACTAGAGGGTCCTTAGTATCATATGAAACAAAATGAGATGATTTGAGTGAATGATAGCCCCTGAGATTTGCTTTCATGTAGAAGAGAACATAGGAAGTGTCCCAGTAAAACAAATGCATAGGATTTGAGAGCTACAGTATAGGTTTTTTTTTTTTTTTTTAAATTTGACTGTCTCCACACTGTTTGGTAAGACAGAGCAAAACTTGTCTTTTTCCACACTGACAGAAGCTGCTCTTTAGCATGGTAATGAGAATATGGCTAAAGAGAGTGGGGACTTCTGAGAGAATTTGAACTGATTTCCTCTTTAGTTTTTACAGAGACATCTTAAATTAGTTTGGTGGTCAAAAACTCTTGATTGTATTGAGATCATAATGTAAACATGATTGTGGCCATGAAAACATGCACTCTTCGATGTGTAGAAACTCTGCATTCAATCTTCTGCCTTTAACAGCAAAGAAGGATCACTTTTTTGTCTGTTTCTATTTTTAGAAAGTTAATGACAATCCATGAGATTTGGTTGTGAGAGTAAGGTTGCAGCAATGCTAAGCTGAGTCACTGTCAAAACATGTTATGTCTGTCTTCATATTCTTTTGTACGGCCATTTCTAAACAAAGTTGTGACACCATGCAAATGTAGGGGGCTATTTCCAGTACAGTAATTCCTCTACATGCTTAACCCGGCATGAGTCAAAATGTTCAATTTTCATCCCATCTGACCATAACACATGATTCTAGGTGAAATCCCAATAGCATTTAGTAACTCAGTTAAATCAGTGATTGAATGACAAGAAAGGCCTTTTCCTGGTATGCATTTTGAATAGATCTATTAATATTTTTAGCTTCTCTTACCACCCTTCTCACCACGCATGGTAGAAGGTAAATATAGGTCATTTCCAGTTTGTAATAGTTTCAGTTACTGTTTTAACAGCAATGGGGTGTTTTTGAGAAAGCACCACTTTTATAGCATTGCTCCACCTTAAAGAGGTGAGCACACTTTTTAAAATGTATTTAAAACATGCATTCTATAATCTTTCCCATGTTGAAAAATGACTGGGGCAGCTTCATATCTGCCACATTTGCTGAATGTACAGAAGACTTGAGATCTTGAGATAGACTTGCAATAGGTTCATAATGACAATTAGGATTCACACACCAGAGACGTAACTCAAGACATTTTGAGAGCAAACACCAAAGCAAACACCAATGCAAACACCAGCAAACACCATTAGAGCAAACACCAATGAAGAGATCAGTAGGCCATATACAGTCTGCTAAGAGTTTAGTTTTTAATGAGTAGTCGCCAAGCAAAGAGTTTGCATACATGGGCATGGTTACACTTAGGCTTTGTTTTGGTTAGCATCCATTTGTTTTGGTGTTGGACATCTAGCTGAGAAATCAATCTGCCATACAGTAAAGCCAATTTAAGTGAAAATAGATAGTGCAAACATAACATATGCTTTGTTGAAATAGTTTGCAGTTTGCAACTATATATCAATTTTGAATTGTATGCCAGCAACGTGTTTCTGAAGTTGGTATTGTGTTGCAGTCTGTTAATATTTGGGAGTGAAAACTAGTCTGGGATCTTCTTAGTTGTTTTTGGTTTTATGATGTTCAACATGACATGTCTAGACTGTTGGTAGGTCATTTTAACACATTTTTATAATGTAGTATGCACAGAATGCATATGCAGAATGCAGTCTGGCATTGTTTTCCTGGAATACTCATGGTCTTTCCTGAGAGACGTCTGGATGACAGCATATGTTACTCAGAACCTATAGTATATCATTCAGTACTAGTTGCCTTTCCAGAAATGCAATCTGACCATGCCTAAATGTATCCCCATGGTCACGTTTGAACTGGACACTTTTTTTTTGAGCCTGTAATTTGTATGATAAATCTAATTTCTCCAGCAAATGCAAGTTCATCAAAAATGATCCATCAGCAGTTGCATTTTGTCAGAAAGTTGAATGATAGGAAAAGATCTGACAGTTTAGTCAGGTTTTTAAAGCTTTTAATGGTTTGGAGGGAGTTTCCTGATAGTTGCAACACTTGCACTGTCAACACTGTGTCCTTCATAGACAGCTAATAGATAGCTATAAATATACTTCAATAATCCCAAAGGGAAATTCCATTGTTTCAGCAGCCTTAAAAACATACAGTAAGTACACAAACAAAAATACTTTCACCCACAAAGCATAGCCTGAGGTAGTTGTCAAAGCATAAAGCACATCTAAGGGCCAAGTGAGACTGTGACTGCCTGGTTAGACATGAATCAACACATTGCAATAGTAGTCTATTGAGTAGTCCACAAAACAGAATATGCAGATATACAGAAATAAAGCCCTCTCAACCAGGGAGAGTTAAAGTGCATTGCATCAAGGTTTAAGATTACAAAATGATTCTTCTTTCTTTACTCAGGGGAGAGTTATTATGAAGTATAAAATACTTGTCTATACTACAGCTCAGTTGGTGAAGCCTCCCAAATGAAAACATTTGTTGCTTTGCCGGTGTACTGTGTAGGGGATGAGATGTAATGTCCATAATGTGTAACAATTTCTGTATCCTCTCCTCAACCAATTCTCGGGGTTCCAGAGTAGTCCCCACTACAGAGTCTCCCTCTCTAATTCAGTCTGTTAGTGTCACTGGCCCTGATACTGCCACCCCAACAGATGACAGCATAGAAAATTGCACTTGCCACCACAGACTGATAAAACATTTTGTCGCATCTTAGTACACACATTAAAAGACCTAAGCTTCCTCAAGACATAGAGCCTGTACTGACCCTCCTTCAGTGCTGTGCTTCCAGTCCAGTTTATAGTCTATGTGAACCCCCAGATATTTATAGTTCTCTACCACCTCTACCTCTTTCCCTAGGATGGAAATGGTGTTTAGCTTAGCCCTAAAGTCCACCACCATCTCTTTGGTCTTGGCTACAGTTAAGAGCAGGTGGTTGTTTTCACACCCCTCCACAAAGTGGTCCTCCATTTGCCGGTGCTGTGTTTCCTCTCTCCCCCTGACACACCCCACCAATGCAGAATCATCAGGGAACTTCTGCAGATGGCAAAACTTAAAAGTGTAGAGTATGAAGAGAAAGGCGGATAGACCAGTCCCCTGAGGTGCGTCTGTACTGCTGACTACCTGCTCAGACACACAGCCCCCAAACCGCTCAAACTGTCGCCTATCTGAGAGGTAGTCCATAATCCAGGAGGTGATGGTGGTGTCATCCACACTGATTCCCCAGATGAACTGTAATTTGAATTGGTCTAACCACAGGGCAGTTTTCAACATTCATCTTAAATGTTCAGGCCAAATGAAACAGAAGCATTGCTGGATCATCAAACTGTGTTTTCTTCACAGAAACAGAGCTGTGTTTTGATGCTGTGTCATCTCAGGTAAACAAATATTTTGTTTTTCAGCCTTGTCCCTTTACAATGATTTCGCTGGATTCTCTGAATACTGATTTCATATTGGATATTTATACATGAATATGGATGCTCTTTTACACCTCATCATAATGCTAGTTAACCTAAGTAGTTCTGAAATGTTCTTACCTTTGGTGATTGTAGCATTACTTATTACCTCTGGTGACTGTAGCGTTACTCATTACTCATTACTCATTACTCAGCCTTTCGCTGTCTCTGTCTCACCTTTCCTTGTTTAAATTGGTGTGTGTTGTGGCAACTCTTCTTAGAATGTATACAGGACGATATAATTAGCATTAGCATATTGATATCTATTTACTGCCCCCTGTCCTCTCTTTTCTCTGCCACATGTCCTCTCTTTTCTTTCTCTTTTTATTTATAGCTTTTACTGCATGGGAGTCACTAGCTACTATGGCTGTCTTATCAAGATTGATAACAATGGCCTCACATGACTTCAATGGAGGCGTACAAAGAATTATTGTGTAACCAGTGCATAAAAAACGATAGAGATCTTTGCATATGAATAGAAATGGTGTTTGGAGATTACTTACTTATACAAAGAAATATTTACATTGATATGTAAGAAATGCTCAAGATCAAGAATACAATATTTTGAAGAATGCAAAAGACACCTCCCGCGTACACACACACACACACACACACACACACACACACACACAAACACTCTCTCTTAAATTAACATATTAAACACAGAGATGTACAAATCTGACAAAGGTTAAAATGACATTTATGTCTAAAGGTCAACATTGTGGGTCATTGTTTGTTTTTAAAAAACTGTCCATAGGATTGTGGTTTGCTTTACATAATTATAACTTTTTAGAACCAATTCTTTTGCGTTTGTCACAGAAGTAGCGAGCATAGACCTTGTTATACATGCGCTCATTGTCCACATGAATGGCATTCCTGAGACACTGCCAGAACCAGGGCTCAGCAGAGGGAGTTTTCGGCCATTCCAAGATGCTCCTTCTGCACAGTCTTTTTCGCAGACGCAGGAAGTGTGAATTCTGCAGCACAGGCTCCAGTAGCAGAATCACAATCACGTCCATGTTGTCATCCAGCAGCCTCTGGTGTGCCAGGTAAACTGCCATCCGGAAGTTTCCACTCCTCACATATGACTCAGTCAGGACAAACACAGTCTTGCGGCTTTGATAGATGCTTTGGGTTAGATTGTCCAGAACAGGCACTCCGGGGGTCCAGTCTCGCTCTTCCAAACAGATAGGTGAGAGTTTGTCCCCTGTCTCCTCTAGTTGGACACAGAGATGTTTCAGCACCCACTCTGAGACTAGAGGGTCGTTAGTATCATATGAAACAAAGGCATCATAGATGCTATGAGATGATTTGAGTGAATGATAGCCCCTGAGTTTTGCTTTCATGTAGAAGAGAACATAGGAAGCATCCCAGTAAAACAAATGCATTACAGTAGCAGTGCATGAGGTCAGAAGAATGAAGAATGTCGAGAAAAAGAAAAACCAAAAGTTCTTGTTGCCAAAGATGCATTCTTGTACATCAATGGCAATTATGACTGCTTGGCCTCTTCTTCCTTCTGGCATTTGGCATGTCACACTAGTAGCAAGTCTGGGGATGTCTACATCGCTCCCATTTATCCACAAGAGAAATTCTACCAAATCACACGTGCAGTGAAAGGGATTTCCTTGGAGCTGCAAAGTTTTCAAGGTGTCAGTTCTTGTAGGGAAAGTTGTGAGAATAGTGAACTTGTTTTCACTTAGATTGAGTAATCTGAGACTTTTGGCGCTGTTGAAGAATCCGTCTGTGAGTTTAGATATTCTGTTGTAACTCAAGTCAAGCACTGACAAAGATTTTGCTGAGAGATTTGAGACTGTAGACAGCTTGTTATGGCTCAAGTCCAACTCCTCAAGGTATTGCAAATGACTCAGGTTACTCCACTGAAAACAAGTAAGGCCATTATGTCTTATAGACAGTTTTCTAATATAAGGTGGCAAACTTGTGAAAACCTCAGAGGGAAACTTTTTAATGTCATTATATGATATGTCGAGATAAGTCAAATTTATAAGGTTTGTGAATAGGTTGTGGTAGGTGGTATCACCTTTTCCCCACATGTGATTAAGTTGATTGTGATGAAATTGCAACTCATTTAGAGAGGTGCTATTCATCTGTTTGGTTGTCAAAGTGAAGATGGCATTGTTGCTGAGATTTAGTACCCTCAAAGCTGGTAGATTTTCTAAAAAGTTAAAATTATGCGTCACACCAGCCACCGTAAAATAATGATTGTTATAGCTGAGGTCCAGCACCTCTAGGTGCTTCAGCTCAGAGAATGCATAGTCATAGGGTAAGTCAACCTTGTTATAGGACAAATCCAAATAAGTCAGGTTTGGAAGTAGAGTGAACTCCGTCCCATTAGGTGCTGCTGAAAAGCCATTTCTTGAGAGATTAAGGCAGAGGATATTTCCACTAAATCCCTGAAATTGCATTTGAGAAATAAAGAAAAGATTGTTTCTACTGAGATCCAGCACTCTGCCTGTATTAAAACATTCAGGCATAATGAGGCCATATGACAGTTCATAAATAAACTCTTTTTCTTTAATGTAATGAAATGATCCTGCTGCTGGACCACTTGATGATTCAAGAGCATTTGATGATTCAGGAGCATTTGATGATTCAAGAGCATTTGATGATTCAGAATTGTTGTTTAAAGTTATTGGATAGAGCCTATTTTCTGAGAGATATAAAAGTGTCAGGTTGGAGAGGTGTCTGAATGCATTAGAATTTGAGTGTACAATGAAATTTACCCCTATGTTCAATACAGAAAGATTTTTTAAATTTTGCAGTGGTCTAAATGTCTCCGGCCATATTTCCTGAAACACATAGCCTTCAATATGCAGTGTGCGGAGAGACTCCAACGTTGAAAAATGCTTTGAGAGATTCAGTGTTTTTGGGTAAGCCTGTAATTCAAAGTTGTATGATAAATCTAATTTCTCCAGGCGAGGTAAGTTCATCAAAAATCTTCCATCAGCAATTGCATTTGTCAGAAAGTTGAATGATAGGTAAAGATCTACCAGATTACTCAAGTTTTTAAACCAAGAGCTTTTCATGGTTCGAAGGGAGTTTCCTGATAGTTGCAATACTTTCAAGTTTGAAAGACTGTCAAAGGCTTGTGGATGAATTTCAATCGACCCATTTTCACATGGTACACATGGATATGGTGCGTTTTTGCACCGTGGACAGTTGCCTTGAATCCTTAAAAACTGCAAATTGATCAAGTTGCTGAAATCGTCTTTGGAAATGGATTCTATTCTGTTGGCAGATAGATCAAGCTCTATGAGAGAATCAGGTAGGCCTTGTGGAACGTTTTTTATATTGTTGTAAGAAAGGATTAGATTTTCGAGATGGGTCAAGTTTGAGAAGGTTTTTTCTTCAACTTTGAATGTTTTGTTACATTTATTTCCACTGTAGCAGTTTTTTGATAGGATTATTTTCATCACATTTTCTATATCTGAAAAGCTGCTTTTGTTGAGAAATGTGATTTTGTTTTCATCCAGAACAATATCATTCAAACCTGATGGAAGGTGTTTGGGCACCTCATTAAGACCAACACCAGAAAGCCACAACTGTTTTAACTCTGTCAGATTTCCGAAGACACCATCTGTTAGATTTACAAGAAAATCCTTGTTTAACCAGTTGAGGTCCAGATGTGTCAGGTTGTGGAAATTTCTGAAGCTGCCTGTAGACACTGTCTGTATTTCGTTCTGTGCTAAGCTCAATGAAGTAACATTGCTGAAGATTCCACCTGGTATGTCTTCTAGGTTGCGACTCATGCAGTTGAATACTGTTGTGCCAGCTGTAGCGTTGACGTCAACATCACATGGAATTCTTCTCAGCTCCTTTGAGACAAAAAACCCCCATACTGAACTGATGATGAAAGAAAGAAATAACAACTTCTCTATTACCCAGAAGCTGTTGGCTGCCTGTTGAGAATCAAATATATTTGATGGTTTAATAGCTTATTATTTTAATATTACTCAAATACTCTGTAACTGCTTCACTCACCTGCAGTGCCTGTTATTGGACTATATAACTTTGTTACACTGTGCATGCACACCATTCTTTTAGTTAGTAGTGCACTGGGTACCACCATATCACTGAATCAGTACTCACTTCAGACTGAGGAGTATAAAATATATAAAATATATATACTTTTATAAGGAGTATAAAAACAATTCTTACACACAGTGCGGTTACATGCACAGAGAAATCTAATTAAAGCATTAATCAGACTATTCAGAATTCTGAAATATCTCAGTTTGCATGCTAAATGAAATCCAATTTCTTTGATTCCATTGATGGATTCATTCTATAGAAACTCGATGACATCTTCATTCATAAACTCCAACTATAATCAGATTATGAATTACATGACAGAAATAATCAGTGTATTCTCCAGTAGATTTAACCAGATTTCTTAAAATCTGACTTCAATCGCATTTCTCAAGTTACAAGACAATTTCTAATCAGAATAAGGTGAGTAATTAAACTGAAATCTGATCGTTTGCGCTGACTGTGTTGCTTTTAGAATATGAAAAAGTGGCAATAGTTCCAGAATGTATGTCATCATATCAAAGAGAATATTATGACAAATTGAACATTTGAAGCACATTTTCAGATTTGCTTATGCCTACTTTATATGGAATATAAAAAATAGAAATTCAAATAGAAAAGTAGAAATTCAGCACAATATGTCAAATTGGAAAAACATCTGATGATTCATCCAAAATTTAATATTATTTCAAATAAGTCATGTATTCTCACCATTTCAGTGATTATCGCTGAACTGCATCTTTGAGAAAAGTCAGCAACAGTATGACAAATCAAACTGTGCTCTGCCGTCTTCCCTGAGAACTACAGCTACCGTGTCACAGTGTGACAGCGTTAGACAAAAGAACTGGGAACTTGAACAGATTTCCTGTTTTGTACTTGTTTTATGACTCATCACCACGTTAGTGGTGAACAGCTATAAATGTGATGCAGACATTAGTGCACCATTCAAACCTGCAGTTTGTGATGATTGATAACTGAGTTTGTTGCCCATCAGCAAAGAGGAAGCTCTTACATTTTCTCTTCCCTTTTGACAATAACTTTTTTACATAGCTGCTTGTGAAAGTAAAGACAAGGAACCAGCATTTTTGTAGGAACCATAATGGTTATTTCTTCATTTACATTTAGCAGACGCTTTTATCCAAAGCGACTTACAACTTTTGTTTGGGTTAAGTGCCTTGCTCAAGGGCACAACGGCGGTAGCTGGGATTCGAACCCACATCTTTTGCACGCTAGCCAGGTTCCTTAACCACTACGCTACCACCGCCCATTCATATTCTGTTGCAATCTATGATTGTCTATTTTAACAACTGATTCCCTGGTGAGGATGCCACAGCAGTGTCTTTTTCACTTGCCTCAATGGCTTTAAACTACCTTAACAACTGCTACTAACTTCCATAGCCACAACTGAAAGTGGTCTTAAGGAGTGAAACAGTAACAGCACACAACTAGACTGTCTGCAGAGAGTGTGCGGCCAATTCAATTTTATTTATTTATATAGGTAGTTGTCAAAAGGAAGGAAGGAGAGTCGGTTCTGTCATGGCCGTCTAGGAAGTCCTGGCATGGGCCTCCTGTGTTAGTCGCAGTCCACTTGGTGACAGTAGTATGACACATGAGAGATTTGTGGCGGCACTAGGCTATAAGAGCATAACTAAGGTATGGTGCATGGCAACCCAACACCAGGTCAGTGACCGCCATGCCTCACAGCTGGGGGCAACAGCAGAGGCAGTCCTTCCCAGTGGTGGAAGAAGTACTGGAACTCAGTACTTAAGTCAAAGCACAAATAACCACCAAAATATATACTTAAGTAAAAGTAGAACTACCACATCAATAATCCTACTTAAGTAAAAGTGATAAGTACTTGATTTTAAATGTACTTAAAGTTATAAAAGTAAGAGTACTGGTGCAATATATTGTCTTGTAATGGCAAAAAATCATAAAAATATTAATTATTAATATAATATTAATAATAAATTATTAGCTTCCTAGGCTATGAAATTGTACAAAAAATGTGTGGTATTGTGCCAAAATGGCATGTGGTCAATTGTCAATTCTTTGCAGGCTATCTGCACATGCACGGTAGGTTAGCCTTGTCTGGCCAAAACAAGAGTGCCTTGAGTTGAGGAAAATGTAGCAAAACATTTTATACATTTTATACAGCGTTGCTTAATGCAAAAATAATGTACCTGATTGGTTTAAACTCCCGAGACACCCAGCCTTGGCGACTTCAGCAAAAAAGTGATGATAAAATGGAACAGTATGCATTCTAGAAATGTAGTTAAGTAGAAAGTACAGATAATAGCTGCAAAATGAAGTAAAGTAAAAGTATTCACAATTATTTCTACTCAAGTAAAGTACAGAAACGTGAATAATGTACTTAAGTACAGTTATGAAGTACTTGTACTACGTTACATTCCACCACTGGTCCTTCCCAATAAGACCCATGAGGAGTGATTAACTACCGTGCCACATCCCTAATTATGGGGAGCAGTAACGAGGAATGTATGCCTATTGAGAGGTTGAAAGAATCTGGTTTCACAAGTTGTCCCAACAATAGCCATCTCTCTCTGGTTTGGTCAAACATTTCTGCCTGCCCCCTGAAAGTCAGTACTGAAAAAGTTTCTGTCTGCTGTCTAGCTGTATCTTGAATGCAGACCATTGGCTTGTCTCCACCACTTGAAATGACAATAGTATGTAGTGTATTAATAGTATATATAATAATCATATTATTTATTTCCTTTTATTTTTGCATTACTGCGAAACATGTCCACCGGTCAAAAACAAAATTATGTCAGTGGCTGGGTTTTTAAATTTGACTGACATCAATAATTATATCAGTATGCTGACACCTAAACTGGAGTCACTGTAAAGACTATTCTTATGCTGACTACTTAGCTTACCATTACTAAGAACTAAGTTGCTAGATCCATTGAATCATAGCTACCTATAAATCTCAAACATTCACTCAAGACAAAATACCTTTAACTAAGAGTTCACCTTGATAAATGTGCCATATGTGTTTTAATTGTGTTCACAATAGTATATGTAAATAAAAGGACCATAATTTCATTTTTTTTACTTTTTTCCCACAAATTTATTGGACATAGATTTTTGTTCCTTTCCACAAAATCCAGCCTGAAAATTAATTGATACATTTGCAATAAAAATATCTCCTCTAAAAGCAAGTCTTGTATAAATGTGAACTGCCTGTATGTTACATAATTATTTCCATTGCAATTCTTACCACACATCACACATTAATTACAAAGCCTACCCTAAAGCAAATATGTTTCACAAGGAAATGCTTAATATACAGTATTGATTATGTTCAGGCCACAAGGATGCAATACATTTGTTCTCTTGAAGCCAAACATGAATTAAAGGGTCTCCTGGAATAGTTTGCTGTAATGTTTCTGACTGTCAGTCACCATGACACTTCTAAGACAATACCAGAAGTACTGCTGTGCTTGTGGATTGGACGGCCATTCCAACACAGACCTCTTATACAGCCTCCTTCTTAGTCGAAGGTATTTGGAATTACAAGGAGTCTTTTCCAAGAAAATTAAAACAATTACATCATTTCTCTCGTCCATTAGTCTTTGATGGGCCAGGTAGAAGGCTGTTTTGAAGTCACCACTCTTCATGTAGCTGTTGGTGAGAATGAACACTGTTCGTTTGCTCTGCTGAATGCTCTGTGAGAGGTTGTCGATGAGCGGCCATCCTGGCACCCAGTCTCGCTCCTCCAGGCACAGCTGCACAGCTGGATCCCCCTGCTCCTCCAGGTGAACCCTTAGCTCCTGCATCACCCACTCACACACCGCACTATCCTTTCTGTCATACACAATGAAGGCGTCGTAGAAGGTGCTGTCTGAGGCCAAACGCCTGTAACCTTTCAGCTTGGCTAATACAAAATGGTAGATATACCAAACATCCCAGAGGAAGAGATGACTTGAGATGGAGAGAGCAATGAAGGCCAGGGTCAGTGACGTCAACAGGATGTAGAGAATGATGGACAGGGAGTTCTCCTGGCAGGCTGGAAGGTACAGAGAGATGACCATTTTGCCTTCCTGTTCACCAGGAGCGGCACATTTTACATCTGTGGCCAGCTTTGGAATGTTAACGGAAGTGCGGTTGAGCCACATGACAAACCAAATTGCACGGCAAGTGCAGAGAAATTTGTTATTGTTCAGATATAAAGTATCAAGCTTCTTTATAGAATATTCTGGAAAGCTAGATTGGTCAATATGCTGGATGTCATTATAACTTAGGTCTAGGACTCTAAGCGTGGTTATATTGGCCAGAAACAGAGGAGTAATTTCTGCAAGGTGGTTCTTACACAGGATTAACTCTTTGAGAGAGACATAATTGGAAAGTGTTTTTGGGACGTCAGTTAAAAGGTTTTCACTGAGGTCTAAGATTTTCAGTTGTTTAAGATGTGCAAGTTTATCCCAAGGAAAAGTTGTTAGTTTGTTTGTGTTTATGCGGAGTTCAGTAAGTTTATCTGGCAGACTGAGCAAAACATCTTCAGGGATGAAGTTGAGATTGTTCTCAGATATGTAAAGTTTCTTCAGGTTGAGTAAATTGCTGAAGTACTTGATGTATCTAGTGTCCCCATCTCTCCAGAGCATATCAAGGCGGTTTCCTTTGAACTCCAAGTGCTCAAGGGAAAAGCTTTCCATTTCAGTGTTGGTGGATGTTGAAATCTGATTGTAGTTCATGAGCAGTTTTTTAAGGTAACCCAGCTTCTTTGTGAAATTGAGCATGTGTGTTAAACCCTCAGCTTCAAAGTAGTGGTTGTTGTAACTAATGTCAAGAACAACCAGGTTGGTCAGCTCTTGAAAAGCAGATGAATACATTGTGTCCAGACGGTTGGATGAAAAGTCAAGGTATTCAAGGTCTTTGAGGTGTTCAAATTCCGTTCCATTTAAACTCTGACTCATGGCATTACCTGAGAGATTGAGACACTTTAACTCCTTAAGGTCCAAAAATTTTGAATGTAGAAAAAATATGTTGTTCCTGCTGATATCCAAGGTCTTGCCACGTTGAGTACACTCTGTGTTGAGAGGGCTCACCACTCCGAGTTCCTTATCCTTATGCTTGCAGCTGCGTGCAAATTCATCATACTTAAAATAGTGAATCTCCCTCACTTCCCTGTTATAATACTGGGCATTGTGCAGCACAGGGTTGTTGTGTAGAGATTGTCCAACTGTGCCGACAAATGAAAAAGCATTTTCAGTAGGAGATGAGATTTTGTTTTCCGACAAATTTATGATACTAACCTGTTCAAGCTTTGCTAGATTACTAAGGTCTGTGATTTTAATGAAATTGAAGCCAAGATCAATCATCCTAAGTTTTTTAAGGGAGATTAGAGGATAAATGTCCTTTTCTGTTAGCTCCTGGAAGACTAAGCCCCTGATCCGGAGGATCTGAAGAGATTTTAAATAAGAGAATGATTCACTGAGGTTTAAGGAAGCTGAATACTTCTGTAGCTCATAGTTAAACGACAGATCCAATTCCTCAAGGTTGTGTAGTGACATAGGAAAATCAGTGACTGATATTTCTTGAGACAAATAGTTGCTTGAGAGGTCCAGCACTTTAAGGTTTGTGCAGTTATGAAACCACTGTCGATCAACTCTAGTGAGAGAATTACTGTGTAGGCGCAAGATCTGGAGCTTAGTCAGGTTCTGGAAGGCTTTATCATCTATCTGCAAAGGTGAATTATTGGGACAAGGTACACATGGAAAGGGGGCATTGTAACACCTTGGACAGTTCCCACTAAGGTCAAGAATCTGTAGGTTGGTCAAATTCTGGAAATCTGTCTCAGTTATCTTCTGAATGTTATTATTGTACAGATAAAGCTCCCTAAGACTAGAGGGCAGTCTCTTGGGTATGGTGGACAGATTGTTTGCTTTCAGTGATAGCAAAGTCAACCTCTCCATCTGCAAAAAGGCATCTTCTTCAACTTTATATGATTCATTACAAGGATTTCGAAAGTAACAATTCTGGCCCAAATAGAGTGCCTCTATATGTGTAAGTTCTGTCAAGTTTTCTTTCAAAATCGAGACAATGTTATTTACTTCCAAACTCAGCAGAACCAGACCTTTAGGAAGTCGCTTGGGAATACTGGTTAGCTGGTTGCCATCCAAATAGAGAGACTTCAAGGTCTTCAGGTGTCGAAAACTTCCGGTTTCAATAGTCACCCTCTGGTTGCATACATGGTTTTTTGGACCTACTTTCACTGGCACACAGTTGCAACGCATGTCAATCTCAGTGATGTTGTCCAGTCCCTCGAAGGAGCTTGTGTTAATATGAGGGATGCTGTTAATGGTGAGAGTTAAGTTGGTTGTATTCCTTGGGATGCCAAATGGAACATACTCAAGTCCCACCTGAGTGCAGTTGACACTGACTTCAGTGCCATTGCTTACCACACTAACCTCACATGGCAAACTTTTAGGGTACCAGACAGCTGCCACCAACACAGGCAAGAGGAACAGAGGATAGATGAAGGCGTTTACCTGGGAAAAAAGACAAACCTGAGTAAATGTGGTATACCATAATCTACAGTATTCCATCAGAAAAAGAGCACATAACATGTAAGGGATAATAAACAACATACGTATATATAATAATATAATATGTAGCCCTGTAGGATTTTGGGGTTATTGATTTCCAAGTTTTACTTTTGTTTCATTTTTATTTTATTTAGTTACTTTTAAAATGTTGATATTAATATGTTAAAACTGTGAAAACAACGTGTACATGTAAAAAGAATTAAGTTTGTAAAAAAATGCACTTACCTGTTATGTTAGCCAATCAGAGTTGGGGTTGGGGGTGAAGGGGAGAAGAACATGGGGAGAGAACGAGAGATGAGTAAGCAGTTACACAGTGACACAAGTGATCTGTTAAGTTGGCAAAACGCTAATTTTATGCATGTGTCCGGTAAATGACAAACTGAGAGCGTCACATATGGACATTCTGCCTACACGCGATTTAAGTGGAAGACTTAAAAAAAAGACTTAGTGGAAAAGTTTCCCGCGAGGATACCGTAAGTGCTAGTCAATTAGACTTCGCTTGTTGGAGTTTTACTTGGACTGTGCAAGCGAGTGGCCTGCTCGGGTCTACTTTCCGATCCTCGAAGGCATATCTTCGGCTGTGACGACGTCTGTGTTCTCTAAGCACCGCCAGCGCTGCGAGGCTACTGAGAGCCTGACGACGACGAAGACAGTAGAAGCAGTGAGTTAGAATTAGAATAAGGTTAAGCATATGGGGTTTGATTTTGATATTGCTCCCGAAGTGAACACTTTTGAGTTTGCAATTGACACTGAACTGAACAATTTGAGAACTGAACTGAAACCAAAAGAGCATATTTTATGATTTGAAGCATATTGCTTTGATGTATATATATTTACACTAATTTTAAGTAAATAGTTGAACTTTATGTTTTGTGCATATGTGAGTTTCATTTAGGCTAGGTAATTCACACAGAGGTAATATTGGACCCTAAGTTCAAAAGTTTAAAGGGTAAAAAGTGTCATATTTCTAAAAAAGGTTAAGTCATTTGAGACATATTTCATGGTTTAGTCATTAGCTTGACATCTTCCAACACTCCAACCATAGCCAGGCCAGCTAGGGGGCGCTACTAATATAATATATTAATATTATATGATAATACATTATAATATAATAATATAAGTATTTCCCTTATTGCATGTAAAACTAACCATAACTTCACTATTAAAAAACTTTTTTAACTATTAAACACTTTTACAACCATTTTAAAAAACATATCATAAAAAATTCCTTGTAACTGAGGCTGAATTTGAACCTGTGACACTTTATTCTGTATGCACTCACCTTATCCACTAGGCTACAATGTGGCAATGCACTGTTAAAAAACTAAATATTGTTTGCATTTATGATTGAAGATTGGATTGAAAAATTGGAAAACCCACTGCAAATGTTATCAAGAATATTCTTGC
Organism: Tenualosa ilisha; assembly: GCA_015244755.2. Lineage (NCBI taxonomy): Eukaryota > Metazoa > Chordata > Actinopteri > Clupeiformes > Clupeidae > Tenualosa > Tenualosa ilisha. Next base: position 3,002,600 of record PYXC01002596.1, read on the forward strand.
GTAACTTATAGACAGAAGTGTGAGCATTCGAGGTAGTTTTGTGCATGCTTAAATGCATTGTTATCATGGGTGTAAACAGCTTTTTATTACCCTATTGCCTATTTGTACTCGAGATGCACACGGACGCTCTTTTTTTTTTTTTTTACCATAATGTCAAGAACACATATGCTCTTTGTTTAGATATCCATCTAGCAAACAGTCTTGATGGCCAACTAAATGGTATTATATGGAATACAATGCAAGCCAATGGAAGAGTGCTGTTGAGGATGTAATTGTTAGTTCAGGACAACATAACACCTGCAGAATTCAGCACAGGCCTACCTCTTTTAACATTACAAACATCCTCTGGTAGATACATTGCATACAATTCACATTGTGCCTTCTCAATCACATTTAGATTCATATTGTGGCTTTTCAATCCGCCTTAATAATACACTCTCCAATCTGTCAAACATGGGCAATGTCTTTAAGGCATGTCAAGCTGTGATACTCACCATCATCTCTGTAAGTCAAGGAAGTTTTACACACTGTCACACTGATGGAGGAAACCAGTGTGATCTTAAGACATTGTTGTCAAGAGTCCTTTCTTGCATGTCAAATGTACCCACCACACTCTTATTTACCACACTGCAAGTGAAAGTGGGTATATTTAGCTGAAACTTCCCCATTATCAAACAGTTCTGACCCTGAACCTCAGCTCAGGTGTCACCTCAGTGACTAAAGAAATCCCGAGTTCTCATGAGACATCCAATGTCATGTGCAACATGCACAGATTTTGCATACTGACTTGCTCTTGTACAAACAAAACAAATCAACACTCTGATTTTATGCAGTAGGGTGAGAGCCCATTGCAGTTGATCTTCAAGGTTAAGATCTTGAATACATTTCTATATCTAGTCCTTCTATGTGTAAGTTATCACTGATTATTTGTCATGTCATTATATTTTATGGAAGGGATAATGAACGACACGGTGTGCGTATATCGGTTGATTTTGCACCTGTTGCATCGGTTGTTATCACCACCTTTGAGGCCCCGAGACCCCGACACGGAGCAGAGGGGCCCTTTACACCTCGATAAGTGCAATATTAACTGATATACACATGCCTCTGAAAATAATGCACGTTCTAAATAGCGCACAACAATAGAAAATTTGATCAAGCAGTGGTATAATTGTTAATATGGACCAATTGAACTCTGTCACATGATCAGACTTCACTTGTGCAGTGCTGTTTTGGTGTATTTTTCAGTAAATGAGAGTGAAACTTCCTCACAGAGGAAGTTCCAGACCTGTGAGGGTTCCACACCGTGACTCTACACATGACCCACACTTTATAGCAGGCAGGGTCTCTTGGGTATTCTTTATTTTACAAAGGCACATTGCTGGGCAGGCAGATTGCAGATTAATTTATATTGAAATGTACAGTGTGACTTCGATGTGCGTTCTGTCAGACCTGTAAAATGTTTTATGTGATGCAAAAGAATTGAACATACAGATAGTGGTTAAATTACTTCTTACTTTAATAATACTGGTAAATCACAAAAGAAATGTCATGTTATGGATAATAAATGCAATGTTGACTCCATATAAGCCAAAAATATGTTACATGTGAACACAAGTGATGTGAATGTGTTTCGTGTTTTGTTTGTGTTCATTCTCTTTATTACCACAAAATAATCCTCAGTCCCAGTTTTGGGGTTTCAAATTCTGAACAGCTCTCTGGAATTGCTGATTAAAATAATTGACTAAAGAGCCCATGAGGTATTAAACCTATTGGACATTGGCAATACTTTAGATCATATACTTGAAATTATCTGGATGAATTAATTGGGATGATTTTTTTTATAAACTCTATCATAGAATTTATCATTTTACATATTAGACAAAATATACACAAGGCAAGGATAAATCATAGCAGTTCACAATGGATGGGCCAGATCAACCCATATCTTTATGTATGGCTTTTGCAATTGAGCATTAAAAAGACAACAGTGTTCTTTTCAAGTGAGCAACTTGGTGAGCAGACAGTGGACACGGCAGTGGGATGATGTGTCAGTGTGCTGATGCTTTGGTTCCAGACACAGGGACGATGGGATGTTACACCTTGACACGTCAGCAGCCTGGCCAGGTCCCAGCACCACTCTTCAGTTGGCTTGCCACTGAGGAGGGGCAGCTTCTTCAGGGTGAGCTACAGTCTTCTGGCGTCATCAGACATCTCATAGTGGCACTGGAAACACTCCAAGATTTTTAACTCTTCTCACAGACGTGCCTAAACTTTAGTCACTTTAGTCTTCCAATTTTGTTGGCTTTCAAAATGCATTTCCCCTGCATATCCCCTGTACTTGTGACATCCAACAGGAAGGTCTTCAGTCTCTGAGACTTCCCAGCTGCAGCAGGTGGCTTTCACTTCCTCATCAGCCTGGTTGTGTTTTAGTAGCTTTCTCAGACACCAGACTGATCACCCAGTGGGTGGCAAGCATGGGACTAGATGAACCCTTTACATTAGCTCACACGCTCCTCCTGTCTCCTGGGCAGCAGCAAACGGGATTGTGCCACATCCAGTGGCCTGTGTCAGGTTTTGTCAGCTCCTGATTACAGCCCACAGACACAGGGATACTTCTTCCTGCAGGGACATCCACATAGTATGCCTCTGACGACCTCAGCATGAACCGACGCTGGGAGAAGAATCCCTTTCAAAACTGTCTGTGGGCCTTTGGGATGGCACCATCCAATCTCCTCCCTACCTTTTTTTGCTTTTGGTTTCTCCCCCAAAGTAACACTTCCTGACCCAGTCCTTCTGGTTTGTCCTGTGTGTGTCCAACCTGAAAGAGGTCCCCAGTGGCCTCCGGTGCCGGGGGGACGAGGGGAAAGGGAAGAGGCTTCATGGGAAACATTAAATGGGGTTCGGTTTCGGGGGGCTTCCACACACTCCTGCTTTGGCACTTTTCTTTTGACAGTGTGCGGTTGTGAGACAGTGGTGGCATGGGACTAGAGTAGATTTAGTAGAGCCAGGTGACTTGGGTTCCTCCTCTGGCCCCCTAGAGCTCCATGCTCGCTACACTGGAGTGGCAGAGAGAGAATGATTAATGATACAGCAGAAATTAGTGGTAGATTATGTCCATATACCATCGTAATAAGTGCTATTCTTGTAGTGTAGGGCTACCAATCAATCACTGGTCTGTCATAGAGGAGATATAGTAGTGTTTCTTACTCGTGTATCAGTTGAATTACTAACATACTATATTCCTCATTTAAATGACAAGTATGTAAGACTTATGCATCAGAGGAGAAAATATGATGTGAAAGTTACACTTAGTCTATTCCCACTAAAGATGGTATGTGTACTGAAAGTTTTCTGATTCTGAGGTGATCTATCTTGTTAAATGCTATTTATTTTGCCACTGCATACTGTGTCTTTTCATGGCTTTATATTTACAGTATGTGGGTGATATCTATACAGTATATACTATACATACTACATAGTATGCATCCCATAGAGGAAATGCTGCTCAGGTATACCTGTGGTTTCCCTTATCTTGGGCATGCGATGGCAACCATCTCGAATGGTTCCAAATGGTGGCTCAGTGCCAGGTTGTGCATGGACCTTGCGGGCCAAGGACGGGTCCATGTTGGGATGCGGGGGCTTGGTGTAGGCCTTCTCCTCTGGAGCGCCGTAGCCCAGGCCCTTGAGGGAGGACTCAGAGAGCAGGTGAGTGCTATCAGCAATGCAGAGCGGCGAGTCCATTGGCGTGACGCAGCTGCTGCTCCCTGTGCTGCAGCCGGCATCTATGGAGGAGCACTGTGAGCTCTGCAGCGAGTGGATCCCCTCGCTCTGGAGTGACGACATGCGCTTAGGCAGGTGGTACTCATACAAACGGGTGACGTCAGGCTCTGTTGGTGCAGCCTTGCCCAGCTGCTGCTGCTGCTGCTGCTGCTGTTGTTGTTGCTGATCAGCAGGGAGTATGTTGGCGTGCTCTGTGGTGTAGGGTTCCTTGGCTGGGGACCGTGTGTATTTACAGAGTGCAGCAGGAGTGTTTTCGTCCAGTCTCTCTCCCTTGGCCACAGCTTTGTCAGCCCCTGGCAAAGCACTACAGTCGTGAGGATATTCAGGAGGTGTTCGGCCAGCCGCTTTGTTTTCAGCCATCTGTTGCCATCTTTGGCTCTTCTCGTGAAATGGGAGTGACATTCTCTCCATTTCAAACTGGTGCAAATCAGGTGCGTTAAAATTGCTGTATTTTCCCACCAGGTGTGGGTCGTCCATGTTGGAATCAGGAAACTTCATCTGTGTCACATCATCTGTGCCTTCGTCGGGCAAACCGCTCTCCACCTCCTTTGGCTTCCTCTGTCTCTGGCAGCTGGGCATCCCTGTGTCCATATGCATTTGGCTGAAGTAGTCCTTGAGCGATTTGGTCTCCATGGTTTCGGGCTCCATCTCAATGGCGTCCGAGTGGAGGACTTGCGGGGAAGGCACAGCCGTGGACTGGTGGTCCTCTTCCTGAGCTTTTGGAGGACTGCACTGTGTTGACACCACGCCCTCACCCTCACACACGCTTCTGCGGAAGTCCGTCTTCTCCTCGGCCAGTGTATGGTAGCCCTCAGCGGTAGCAACAAACATTCGCAAGGGGTTCTCTGAGTGTTTCTGAGCTGCGGCCAGCTCAGAGTTCTCCGTCATTTCGGAGGAATTTGTTTCATTTCCAGAATCAGAAGACGACTCAGGACTAAAGGCCCGAGATATTTCTACACCTGTGTGTCACAGAAAGACAAATATTCCATTAATAACAACTTATGAGGCACCTCACAGATATTTGAAAAGAGTTTATTTGTACAAAATGATTGAGGAGGATGAAGTGAAAGGCAGCACATGTCCTGATACATAAATAATAAAACAGCCAAAGAAATGAATGAAAAGAAATGACAACTCACATTGAAAAATGAGTCACAATTGAATAAACAAATGATGCTCACACAAAATAGAAATGAGGGAAAACATGGGATTGTATTCAACAGAGAAAGAGCGAGAGATGCAAATAAACAACAAGAATAAAAGAATGGATGGCTGGGGCTTGGATGTGCCGTCAATGGATGAATGTTACAATAGTGTAAGAACCTGAACTACTGTCCGACTGAGGGTGTGACTGCTCCTCAGAGGCTGCAAGAGCCTCCAGCGCCTGCAGGGTGGAGACCACCGCATCGTCCAGGGCCTCCTCCGACTCGCCCTCACTCTGGGTGGGGATGGCATCGATCAGGGACACGGGGATGTCGTTGCGCCGTACCTGACTGGACTGTCCATCAGCAGCTGGCGCCCCGTGATGCTCATCCTCGTCAGAACTGTCCCTGAAGCCGGGCGGCGGTGCAGCGATGGCCATGTTGAGTGACTGGAGAAGCACGTCGGTGTCCTCCTCGTCGTTGCCCTCGGGGGGCGGCGGGAGCGAGGTCAGGTCGATAATGTCGTCGCTGGACTCGGAGAGTGCCAGGAAGGTGGGCGGCTTGTCCCGCAAATCTCCCATGACCACCATGTCCTCCTCGCAACTGATGTCATCCTCGTCCTCCGCATCGTCCGTTGTCTCCGCGTAGCAGATGTCATGCAGCAGGGGCTCCTCGATGCCCTCGGCGTTACCGAAGATCTTGGCATCACTGTAGACCGGGTGCGGTGAGTACTGGAAGCCATCTCCATCCAGCACGGGGTCCAGGGCCTTGTAGTCATCCAGCACAGGGTCCAGGACCTTGTAGCCATCCACGTGCTGCATGTACAGGGACCTGTGCTTGTCGAACACTTCCGGGCCGTCGTCCATCAGCCGCTGGTAGCCCAGGTTCTGAGGGTTGACTCGATCCAGAGGAGGGTCTCCGAAGATGAAGGACACCTTGGCGCTGCGGGGCGAGTCCTGTGGCTTGGGCCGTGGCACACACAGGTAAGGCTGGCCATGCGTGCCTCGGCTCACCTGCTCGGCCCTCTGGCCCATGTGCCCTATGTGCTGGGGCTGCTGCATCTCTGTGATGTAGAGGGGAGCACCGTCGCCATCCCTCCTCACGTAGTCTGAGTACTCCGGCTCTCTGGGCAGTTCTCTTGGGCACGGCTGGTGATTGTGCTCCTCATAGCCTCCACAGGGGGTGCTGTAGTTCCACTCAATGGCTTGGTAGGTGTGCTTTCCCTTGTCATGCCCTAGTAACAAAACACAACAAGCAGATTTGAGCTTTGGCTGCATTCATCACAGTAGTAACCACAAATAGTGGTTACTATTTTTTAACCACTGAAATTGTTGGAAAAATACACACACATCACACACTCTGTCTGTGAAACAAGATGTTTATGAATTTTCTGTGATACATGATATTTGTTGTTGCTTTCTGTGAATTCATTGGACCCAGTATATACCTCCTGTGTTGCTGTTTGCCATATTGAAGATGGAGCGTCGAGAGTCCACCAGTAGCCGGTAATAGCCAGCGGTCAGGCATGCCAGATTCATGGCGTCAGTAGACTCCATTAACAACGTGATGGGCTGTGAAAATCACATCACAATAGAAGCAGCAGTCACTTACACCAAGCAAACACCACTGCATGACCAACAGGAAAGGCCACGCAGTGTCTGGAGAATCAGCAAATGAATATACAGAACTGATGCAGATTCCAAGTCCACATCATTCAGCCTGAAAATGGAACACCACAGCAGTTCTCACCTTAACATCTAAGACGTGCAGCTCAACTCGCACATTTTTCTCATCCTCAGTGTACATCTCAATGCGGTTGACATGGCTGAAGTCTGCCAGCAGGGCCACTAGGTTGGTCTTGGTGTTAATGACGTGACTGATGCCATACCTGGGCCCCACCAGCAGAGTCACCTCAGTGTGCTTCTCGCCTTGCTGGAGCAAAGAACAGAGAACACCCTCACTTTCTGTCACATTACATGACATCACATTAGGAGTATAGAATACGGTATAGAGTATACGGAATGCAAGCATATGTTTATTTACCAGCAAGGTGGATTTAAAAACACGTCCACCATACAGTCGCAGTTCACTGAGATATTTCAGGTAGTGAACCTTTGCCTGCAAAGCAGTCAGCTGCAAGACAACATTAAGTTAATATAGATGGTAGAACATTTTTTTTATTTTTGTTCCTGCTGATGACCAGCAGGGGACAGCATTTGGCCATTTGGTTTTATGCCATTTGGCTGACTAATGCCACAGGACAGCTTCATGGTGAAAAACAGAAATACGCTGCAAATCTGAAACCAGTTTAGCACTGCTGGCTGGCTCTCTGATGCTCTGTCCAGTCTTCTATTCTAACCATCATTTCACAAACACATCGTATTACCTCAGGACTTCAAACTAATGCATGGGGGAGTTATCCTTATTTAGAATCCTTATCCTTATTTACATGCTGTTATCAGAAAGCATTGGAAGGAAGATTGGGACTGATATATTTACCAGTTAGACAGATGTGCATCAATAACAGCTAACTAGAATATGGTTGTTATTGATGCACGTCTCCAAAGAGACAGAAATGCACAATTTCTTCCTGGCCTCCTAATGTGTCTGCCAAAGGGAGATGGCTCATTACAGGGCTGAGTGTGAATGAGAGAGAGCGGAAGAGACAGGAAGCAAAAGAAAGAGTACCTTTTTGCCAGGGGGAACCAGGTTCTGGTTTGTTTTGAGAATGTGTGTAAGGGCTTTTTTGATGTTCTTCTCTTTCATGCTGGACAGTACAGCCGGAGGCAGGAAGAGCGCCAGGCCCCATTCCTTCCTGGGAAGCAGAGAAAAATGATTTCTTACTGAAAATGCTGCCTTTTAACCGTGGAGCCCTCATCCATAAACATGGGCACACTGCTGGATTATCCCATGCCTTTGCTATATAGCGCATAGATAAACACTTGGCAAGAGAGAGACGCATCAGATAGAATCAGAAGGATAATCTGGCACAGATAATCTGTATTGAGAGCTGTTTTTGTGAGTAGCGAGGGGGTCAAAAGGATGCGTAGCAGGGTGTATTTTGACTCCACTCGGGGTTCAACTCACTCAATATACTTGAGGGAGACCTTCTGCGTCTGCTTGGTGGTGACAGTCAGGATGTACATCTGCAGGGCAGCCAGGCGAAGGGCGGTGTCATATTTCAGTTCCGATCCGAAGCGCTCCAGAATCACATCATTACAGCTCTGGAGAGTGTGTGTGTGTGTGTGTGTGTGTGTATGAGAGAGAGAGGGAGAGAGAGAAGAGAGGGGGGATGGGGCAGACAGAGTAGACAGGTTGAGATGAAGTCACACAGGCATTCACACTTGTGCTTCACTTCTCCTCAACGCCTACACACTACTACATTTGATTTGCAAGTGTACTAGTCACTGGCAGCCACTGTGATAATGGGCTCCATATGGCAGGCAATTGTGTTGAAAACAGAATTATTCACCTTGTGTAGCCTTGGGGACTGGCCTTTGCAAATGGCAGACATGCAATGTGTTTGCGTGGGCCAGAGTTCAAAGCTATTTCTGTGGTCTAGCACAGCGCTCTGGCTGAGTGAGGGGAGGGACAGACCTGGACGTAGAGGTATTCAAATGCCACTGCGTCTCTTCGGAGTAGGTCCACGGGATCCTTTGGGACGAAGCTGAGGCGGAAAAAGCATTTCATCTTGTGTGCCCCTGGCCTCTGGGTCACCTGGGTGGACAATAGCATGTAGGATTAATGACACCGATGACAGTCAGCACACCAGTGGCTGCTGTGCCTCCAGCAAATCACCAAGACACACAATCTGCTGCAGAGAACCAATCATCGAAAATGTATAAATATGAATATACTCTAACACATGTGCAAGTGATTGGGATTTCTAATTTGAGCCTATGGCTCTGTAACAGGATGTGTTTCTATCCCACAGTGCTGGTGAGGCATGAAGGCTGTGCTGTGCTGTGCTGTGTGTTGTGTGCTGTGCTGTGCTGTGCTGTGCTGTGTGTTGTGTGCTGTGTGCTGTGCTGTGCTGTGTGCTGTGTGCTGTGCTGTGCTGTGCTGTGTGCTGTGCTGTGCTGTGCTGTGCTGTGCTGTGTGCTGTGCTGTGCTGTGCTGTGTGCTGTGCTGTGCTGTGCTGTGCTGTGCTGTGCTGTGTGCTGTGCTGTGCTGTGCTGTGTGTTGTGTGCTGTGTGCTGTGCTGTGCTGTGCTGTGCTGTGCTGTGCTGTGCTGTGCTGTGTGTGTGCTGTGCTGTGCTGTGCTGTGCTGTGCTGTGCTGTGAGGCAGGAAATGCGGGCTGGACAGGGGAGCATGCGGCGTTCCTGTTTGGCTTTGGCTCTAGTGCAGCTCCAGACACTCCGCTCACCTGAGTTAGCATCTCCTGCTCGTGCAGCAGGGTGAGCTTGCTGCAGGAGCCCTCCGCCCTCTGCTCCAGCACCAGAGAGAAATGCTCCGTGCTCTTAATGGACAGCTTCTCCTGCAGGGTCAGGATGACGTCCTAATACACACACATACACACACACACACATACGCACACATGCATTATTAAAGGGGCACAAAGAGAAAACAAGCAGGAAAACAAGAGAGAGAGTAGCATGGAGCTCAGTGATGGATTGTACTGAGGTGCTGTGGCAGGAAAGCTTTTTGCAGGTACTGAAAGATACACAATGCACAAGATGATAAAAAAACAGTATGACATTATAAACATAAACCTTTATTGTAAGCCATGTTTTATGCTCTAGTAAATATTTTCATGTTACCAATTCTAGGTGCCAGATAAGCCATTATGTTGTATTTATTACTATTATATTGTTTGTTATTTAACATATTTCAAAAAGTAAAATGCAGTTTCCAAACTATCTTTTTTTTGCATGTTGACTTTAACTGTTGTTAAAGGAGGTAAGTTTACTAACATTGACTACTTTTGACAAACTGAAAAGAAAAATTATTTATACTTTTATGTAGTGACAATACCTTAATAGAAGTGTTGCTGTCAAATTTGAATGATTTAGTCTGTCCATTTTCAAGGTACACTTTCAAAACATTTGGCATGAAGAGTAGGGAGTTATCCTTCACTGATTCCTGAAACGATATGAGTCTCATCACATTAGCTTTATTAGTGTGGGTCACAGTCAAACCCATAAGAAGCCTCACAATTTACTTCAAATCTGAAATAGGAGCCCAAAGTCTAAGTCAGCTTTATCATCAAAACCATATGTTCAGCACACAGGAGTTGGCCCATGATGTTGGAGAGCACTGCAATTTCAACTCCTGTCTACTGTACATATGTCAAATATCACAAGGTTTTAAAGGAGCAGCGACAGTGTCAATTATTCTAATGCAATACCACATGGCTTTCATTCATCTCATTGCAAGTGTGATTCCATTTTTTCATATTTTTTGCAAATCAATGAATAGTGATGACTTAGAGAGGTTATTCAGTACTTACTGGGACCTGGCCATTGATGATGACCTCTTCTGCGAAACGCACTTTCACTGGATTGGACTTCAACTTGGCCTTTTTGGCTGCGCTGATGAACGCGGACTTGGGTGACTGAAAAGGGCACAAAGAGTCATCCTGGCATGTGTCCTCTCTCTGCCAAACCCCTAACCTTTCCTTTAATAGGATCCTCCTCTCCCCATCAGCCTCAGCCTACGCAAGCCCAACTCAGCCTACGCAAGCCCAACTCGGCCTACAGAAGCCCAACTCAGCCTACGCAAGCCCAACTCAGCCTACGCAAGCCCAACTCAGCCTACGCAAGCCCAACTCGGCCTACAGAAGCCCAACTCAGTCTACAGAAGCCCAACTCAGTCTACAGAAGCCCAACTCAGCCTAGGCAAGCCCAATTCAGCCTAGGCAAGCCCAATTCAGCCTACAGAAGCCCAATTCAGCCTATGCAAGCCCAACTCAACCTACGCAAGCCCGACTCCGCGTACACAAGTCCAATTCATCCTCTTGAGTGTAACATAAGGAGAGCTGAATACTGTCTTGCTCTTAACCACCACTCTGTCCTACAGAGGAGTGCTCACAACTGACACTGTAACATGCTCAGATTCTTGTTCTTTTGCCATCTAGTGGGATGCTTCTCTCTCCTCTAAAGAGAGCAGTCTTTAGCAGCTGCTTCTCTGGTGCACCATATCAACACAGGAATTTAAAAGAGAAAAAGAAAGAAACTGATTCATAGTCAAAGCTGACTAAAGACTATTCATCCTCATTAGTGTAAGAAATTGCTGTTCTCTGCTGTACTCTGACTAACAATGTGCACAATTTAAGAAGTTTTCAAAATAGAGACCTGACATATTCAGTGGTTCTTTATATCAATGTGTAAATATCCATTTGTGTTTCATCTATTCCAGCCAAGTGTAAGCCAGGAAGTGGGCAGCGTCCACAGCGGTGGGGTCCTCTGACGGAATACTGATGATCAAGGTTCAGCCAAGGTCTCTCCACTCTCTCTACTCACTCTTTACTCCAAGAGGGTGTGTTTGGAGGGAGCGCAGTGTGTCTGGATTAAAGACCTTTGAAGTCAGCCAAGTGTGAAACGCAGCATCATCCAAACAGCCGGAAACTATTTGCACCCTCAATTAGTGAGCTGGGGAGCTATTTTTTCAACTGTCATTGTTTCAGAGAGGAACAGAAACACTGCAGGGGACATCACCAAAGAAAGGTACTACTGCATTCAATGGCACTTGATTAGAAATGTGACTGCAATCGATGGAGGCACTTACTGGATATGGCTGAACCACAGTCAGCACTATGGACTCCTTGCAGCTCCTGTAGGAGGACACACACGTGAGACAGATCCCAACATCCTCAAAATAAAACATGGCATATGCCACAATGTCTACATAAGGCAAAGGTGACTCGCAACTTTACATAACAGATGCTATTAAAAAGTGATGTTGGGCTATGAAAAATGCATTACTGCTTCCAACATAGACATGAGTTATATATGGACCCACAGAGTAACAGAGAGGAAGAAGTATTACCCTTCACCTTGTCTCTATATACATTTATTTCACTTCATAAATACTGAAGTAATCAGCCATGTCTTTTTCATAAAATGGTGGTTATAGTGGTTCTTGAGAAGATGGATCATCTTGCATAACAATTTCACATTGGTGTCCTGCAGCAGAACAGTGTAAATTTAGGTGAAAGAACAGAAGTTGTGAGAGGCCATCACTCCTGGGAGCAGCCACTTTAAACCAACAGCATCCTGCTGGCATGGCTGAATGCACCCAGGGTCGAGGCAGTCGTGACAGACTCTCATTTATGAACACACAGTCACCGCCTGGCCTGCCATCAGCGTCTGTCACAGGTCACCTAAGGACTCCACTGTCAGGCACAGGTGCATATCAATCACTGGATTCTAGCTAGCTTTACCCAATGAAATGGCACTCTCTGTTTGCAATGATGGTGGAAGACCAGCAACAGATTTTCAGAATGGCCCTAGAAGCAGATTTCCTTCATGATCCCCACAACCATTTACTGGGAGCTCAGGGCATAGTTGCATGTTACCTGACCAGGTCGATGACCCGCTCTCTGGGTGCTGCACTGACTGCCTCATCGTTTATCATGACGATCTCGTCCCCTGGGATGAGCTTGCCCTCTGAAGGACCCCCTGCACAGGAAGCAGAGTTAAGAGTGTGTTGTACATGTTGTAAAAGCCTGCATGTGTGCTAGATTGAAATCACAAACCATTTCATATTCATGAATGTCAAATGCACTCACTGAATGAAGTGTATCAACAATATTTATTTCAGTTAGTTGTGAGTTAGAGTTCCTTAAGAACATCAGCCCTGGTCACATGTGTACTGCATGTGCAATGCATGCCAATTGTGATATTTCTTCAACTTATAACTTCAGTGGCATTTTAACTGCCCTTTGGATGCACCACTGTAGATGTACAACTGTAAACTAATGCACACTTTACATGAACTAAAACCCAGTTTCTTTATGTCAAGGAAAATAAATAATGAATGAAATAAATATATAGCGCTTCACAAAAACTCTCACTTCTAAATGACAAAAAAGACTCCATGTAGACTACATCTTAGTACATTAAGCTACTTAGCATGTTGTCTTCATCTCAATACATTAAGCTACTTAGCATGTTGTCCATACAGGTGAGGTCAAGTTACCTGGGGTGACAGAGCGGACCACTACAGGCTTCTCACTTCCAGCCACAAAGCCAAAGCCGAGTACAGGATCCCGCCTCATCTCCACCTTCCGCGGGGCTGGAGGGACCACTTTCTCGCCGTCCAAACGCACCTCCTCCAGCGAGCTGCTCTGGGAAACGTGACTGCAAGGGAGGAGGGGACAGGCACTCTCAGTCTGATTCATGCAAAAACACATGACCCCTAGGACCCCAGGGAACAGACATTTCCATCACCTATTCAGTTACAGGTTATGCTATTCATTTGATTTTAGAAACATTCATTCACACACTGGCATTCTTTTAAAAAAAAAAAAAACTACCCAAGACTCACCCAAACTACCCAAAGCCAACCCTCTTCATCCTTTGATTAAAACACCATCATAATACTGCCTCTTTAAGTTAGGACAGAAATCAAGTGCTGCGTGTCTCCCAAAAGCTGCACTAACATCATGAAGTGACACTAGTTGATAGCTGCCTTTTATGTCCTCTAACAGGGCTTTTGGGCAGCTTCAAGCACAGAAAGGCTGTGCGCTGGAGACGCTAACAATGAGCCATTTCTTTCCTTCCCTTCGCTTTTCTTCCCTTCCAGGCGCTCCATTGTTTCCCCTGCTCATCTCCTCAGCAGTGCAACGCGTCTCCACACGATGCCCACATTGTTGGCTAATTAAAGCCGTGGGCAGGGTAGGCAGTGTGCAATTCACCATCACTTCTGACACATGCTCTCCTCCGTGGTAAAGAGCTGCAATTAATCTTTCAAGGCATTCAGTGGGAGAAGGAGGGTTACTGCAGACCACGGCTGAAGTTAAAGCTAGCATACAAACATCTGCTTCACAGTACTCTGGAGCAGGAAGGTGTTGCCATCAGTCAAGAGTATTTTAATTAGGCATTCAGGACGTTGTTGGACATGTTGTGCACCTCTATCGACGCTACAAATCACAACATTTGTTTTGGTCATAGAACCCTGTGCTATGCCTTTCACTTACTATCCTGCTTGAAGTGAGGTGGATTAGCTGCACTGTCGCCACAAATCCACCAGATTGCGTGCGACGGAAAGCATATGGACCTCTGCATCCAGGAAGCGTGCTGTCTTCTCCCCAGCCATGGCCACCTGCTAAACATGGCCAGCCTCCCAAAGTGATGACAGCCATGGAGCTAATGGCCCCTAATCATCACCATTAGCTTATAATGAATCCCCATTTCAAGCGGGATTCTCTCCTTTCAGACTGCACTGGGTCAGCAAAGACATTTAGTACTTTGAATCTAATCAGCAGCCATTGTGAATTCATATGGCACGTGCCACCCACACCTCTTTCAACAACAGCGTCACATTAGCACAGTCTGGAACAGATGAACTCCGGGTCTTTCGACAAAGTCCAGATGAGACATCTATTTTCTGCTAGTCAAGCCTCAAAGTTCAGTAGTTCAGTATCTGCTTTTTCCTCATTGATCTGGACTCGGGCTGGTTGATGACATGACACATATCAATCAATGTCCATCAATAATCGCCATATATCTTCATGTTTGCATCCTATTCCATAACTAATCTGATGCAGGCATCCATCCAGCTGATGCACATTTGTTCCTGCTTTACTGCATGTGTGTGTGTGTGTGTGCGTGCGTGCATGTGTGTGTGTGTGCCTGTGAGGACTCTGAGTTGGTCAGTAGGGATTGTGCACTGAGGCTGCCTGCTGGAGTGATGGGAGTGGAGCAGTCCAGGGGGAGGTCATCTTCTCTCATGCGAACGCTGTGGACTGGAGCTGATGAAAGATTAGATAACCATCATTTTCCATGTGCCCAGCAGGGATGACTGCCATGCCGCCATTACAGTTGATTATTGTTATTCCATCTCGTCACATGACTTCTTTGGAAAAAAAAATGACAAACATTCAAAATGTTCAGGAGGGGCAAGGTTAATTCTCTGAACGTGGAGCAGGATCTTTGTGGACATACCGACTCTTTTTCTTTCCTCAAAGGATCAGTTTTATGTAATGTTATGTAATAAAGTCCCAAATTTGAAGTCTAGAGCTGGTTAACGGTTGGTATATTTTTAGAAAAAATTCCACAAAGTCCATTTCCCTGCACCTTAGGGCATTTTCCTGAGAATAAGTGTCCTTGGGATATCAGCTAAGCTCTCCCAGCCACCCCAATCTCTCCACTTCCTGACTGCTGACAGTAATTAAGCCCACTGCTTGATATGCCATGACTATCTTCCGGCTCTGACCCGCAGTCTAAAGCATAGCTCTCAGGTGAGAGAGCACCAGGGTTGAATAATTCACTCTCCTCGTGCACTTGAGCCTGCAGGCAGCCGTGGCAGCTGTAAGTGTGTGGGCCACCCCTCCTCACCCCCTCCGGCTCCCAGCACTTTTCAAACTTCTTTAACCACACTTTAACCTCATCTTTACATCTGCATCCCACCATTTTGGTGACTAGGAGTCTGTCTCTCACACACACACACACACGCACACACACATACATGCACATGCGCACACACACACACACACACTACCACACATACTACCACAAAGTTACAACAGGGCTAATAATCCACAGCCAATCCAATGCAAGTAAGGCTCATCATCACGAACATCACTACCACAAACAACATCAAAGTAAGTGAAGCTTAAATCCATGATGGTGTTGTTGCGCTCTAACTGGGTGATTGTAACCAGCATTATATACACAGGTCAACCAGCATTATATGCACAGGTCTCAGGTAGTCATGTATTCCTGTCAAGGCCTTCCAATTCCTTATGGTCCAGCATATTAAAATATTGACAGCAGAGTTGAAACATTAACACTGTGAGTGGCACCCCCTTATTCATTTTACACCAGGAGAAGTATGGTCAGGGCTCCATGTAGAGCACACACTCGCTGGGTCCCTGAGCGTGAGGAGACCTCATATGGCTTGTTGTATAGTAGGCAGCTTCTGTCTCTGCATTCCTGTGCATTTGTCAAATGTCGTGTTCAGCTCTTATATAAGCCACTGCTGTGGCTGCTGAGGCAACAAGCCATGTGTGGCGAGTCCCCTTTCCACCCAACGGGAGTCATTCAAACGCAGCCCTCTCCTGCCGGAGCCGCTATCACCAAGGCAGGCACTGAACTGCAGCAAGATTCGCCATAGCAACAAAACAAAGATTTGGAATCAGAGGCAAAGGGGAAAAAGCATGCAGGAGAATACAGGCTCAAAGGATGCCTCTGTGCAGACTTGTATTTTTAGAATCAGACAAAATGATCACAACTCACACGCTGCTGGGGAGAGAAAAAAAAAAGAACAAGAAGACGCGGCACTTCCAAAAGCCTTATCCTCCTACAGCGACAGCATCCCTGCCCAAAGCAGCCCAAAGGCGCACTTGTTACACTGGGATCCCTTCATTAGCATCCAGTCAAACTGCTGCATGGGAGAGGCAAGAAAAACACATCTCTCTCTCTCTCTCTCTCTCTCTCTCTCTCTCTCTTTCTCTCTCTCTCTTTACCTGCCACCCCGATGCCCAGAGTCTCCAGTCGCTCCTAGCGCCTGATCGCTGTGACACTGCAGCACCTCATTTTATCTCCTGGGCAGCATTCTCTAAGAACTCTCAGAGAGATCAAAGCACCTTCTCCCCAGTTCCCTCTCGGCACAGGTGGATGGGTAGAGTTTTTATAGCAGCTCTCTCTGGCTATACCTCCCTGCTCTTCCTGGGAGATTTTGGCAGCGAGTGCGCAAGACGGAACACAGGCAGCCTGCTCTGAACAGAGCGAGGTGAGCAGCAGTATTGGAGGGGTGAGATGGAGGGAGAATGAAAATCAGTATGCTAAATGCACAGATGGAGACCAGGGGAGCGGGGGGTGGGCTGCTAGGGGAGAGAGAGCTGGGTAACGTGTCTGGGATAATCACGGGTTGGGATAAAAAGAGCCTTCCCAAACATGTGCATGTGAGCCGCCTACTTACTTGATGAAGCAGTCTCGGCCCTCTCTACTGGAAGCCATGTCCCAGCCATTGGGGGCTCCTTGTGAGGGACTCCAGCTGCCAGACGGGGGTGGCCAGCCTGACGCCTTGGTCCTGTGGCTGCTGCGGGAACAAACAGCACAACATCTGCTTCATAACAATTCAGACTCTTCATTTTGTTACAACTGTTACAACAACTACAGGGTTATGCAGTCATTAGAGTGTGGATACAAGTAGCCCACCAACAGACTTTAATCACTTGGTACAAAGTGAATTAATTTCTCAATCTTGACACGCCACAATAATTGCTCTACTTCATTCTTGTGCTCTCAGTCCCATGAAATTGCTTTGATTTCTACTGATCAGTGGATTGCCTTGAAGCCGCCTGTAATAGAGATTCTTCAGTCAAGGCAAAGTCACAAAGAGTTTAAAGATATACAAAAAATAATCATAGATCTACACAAGAACAGTCATGTTCTACTGAGCATTCAGTCAAAATGTGCTGGTCTAGCTAAATAATGGCGTCAGATTCATTAGGACTAAGTGATTGGTGTTCACTGTGATGAAGCTCTGTCCATTTCTTCACCGTAGGTGTTCAAGTGCTTCTGTGTGAGTGTGCTGCCTGTAATTGCGGGGCTCTGTCTGAGTGGATGGCTTCCTCGTCATGTCTTACTTAACAATCCCCACCATTTCCTCTGCCTTGCCTTGCCTTGCCTCCTCCTTCTCATCCCTTCTATTTTTAAAAGGGGGTCTTGTCACATGAAAGGAATGCCTGCCATCTAACTAAGCTCCTAGCATCCATTACTCACACAGGATCTGATAGTTTTGTTTCCTTTAGGAGATGGCATGCTCATGTGGCCACTGAAGTCCATGGGAGTGCATATATGGTACGCCACATTGGGAGGTAAACGCCTGAGGCTCTCTGCACTTAACCCAGCACTGAGGTGACCCACTTGCCTCCACTGGGCATTTGTTACATTAGCCTCATTAAAACTTTAAAAAGAGAGACAAAAACAACAACGAACAGTCTGTATACCAAACGTGTACACAGTGTCACAGTATCTGATTATATAAGCTGAGTAGAAGTTTGTACATGATTCTTCACTGTAAGTCTGTTAAGTAAGTGTATATAAGGAAGTGATAATGTGTGAAATAGGGTCATATGGAGTCAAATAATAAAATAACATTCTTTTATTTCAGGAAATCATTTCTATAAGAGCCGATAGCTCTGCTATCAATGTAAGCTCATTTATATCCATTTTATAATAATTTAACTTTTCAATGTGCTGTAAATTGATACAGCATATAGAATAAATTGTAAAGATGCCTTTCAAGAGCCTACATAACTGCCTGATAACTACATAATACATCAGCATTTAACACAGTGTTACAAAATCTCATAGCATATCAGAAAATACAACAGACAATAGACTGTCATGATGCATGTAATTTTGAGATACTGTTGTGAGAAGAGAACACAAGCAGTTGGCTTAGTGGGACTGAAGATCTGTTAAGTATATGAATGAAGTGCTCTACTCACAGATTCAGTTGATGTGCCCTCTGAAAGGTGAAAAGAATGGCCCAAACACTGTTCAAACCCCATATTCCCACTCAAAGTAGCTGGAGAACAGAGATGATCTCTGACACGCTATTGTGGGTATGCCCCGCTGCTCTCTTTGGGCCCTGGCGGTGTGAAAGCTCCTTTTGACTAAGGCCCACAGGACAGGGTGAGGAGCAGCAGCCACCCAGTGAAACTGAGCCTACTCAGCAGCCATCAATAAATGATGGTGCCTCTTGTCATGCGGGCCTGACTAATAGTGGGCCTGGAGGAACGCACGCTGCTCTGCTCATAGACAGCTGACTGAGAGCCCAGCCCACAAACACCCTCATACTCCTTACCGCTTAGGCATTAACATACTGCTTGTAATTGGACTGAAAATAATATTCTGAGATTCATTCCAAAGCCCAGTGTTTGCCTGTGGTGTCTAGGCGCCAGAGCATCACAAAAGGTGCAGTAAGCAGGATGAATATATAAAAGCCACCACCTGCTCAAAGAAGCAGTGTTTTACCCGCTGCTCATTTAGTGGGCTGGTCTTAGGTAATTGCTAGTAGGACCACATCTAGTGACACATGCAAGTGGAGCATGTCAATTCCAAATCCTCAAAGGCCATGTTGTCATTTCCAAATCCTCCAAGGCCATGATGTTGGAGAAGTGATATAGCCCATTAGCTGTATGGTGAGAAAATAAACTGGAGGAAAGTGGGGTGATCTGCCTAATGCCCCACTGGTCTCTGTTGCCATGGCAATAAAGGTCAGCTGAGTTAAAGTGTCGAAGAGGAAATTACAGAGGTCATCTTGTCCCATTCTGACCTTGCAGATGTGATGGCAATATATTTCATAAGCACTATCAAATGAAAAGCAATACTGTTTGTTATTGTCAGAAATATAGGCCTAGAAGCCTGAATTCCATTAACTAGATCTAGTTGAGAGTAAAATGGGGAAGTAGATGTATCTGATATTTGTTAAAGAGGCCATGAAAACATCCCTCTTCCCAGTTCCCCCTCCTCCTATGCTGACCTCATTGAGAGGTGATCAATGTTTCATTTCCCCAAATATGTAATTACTTGAGTTCCCCTCAATGGACTAGAGGGAGAGAGAGAGAGAGCACACAGTTGTCACATTCCAACACATGAACACGATCCTCCGCTCAGTGTAAATAATTCACATCAACCTTCTCAAGAAGAGGTGAAATTAAACCCAGACAGCCAAGCACACTAGCTCAGCTCCTGCTATCAGTGCACAGGATCCAGCCTGTGGGATGGCCATTTGTTCTCTTCCCACACACTTTACTGTGGAACAGGGATCTGTAAATCCCCAATCGCTTTATGAGACCCAGTCCTCTGAAACAGGCTTTATTGGGGAGATACAATAACAAAGCTTCCTCTGATATCACTCATATGCTCAATTAAAGCAATCCTATTCAAGGTGAGGGGGTTTTAAAATACAGAGCTCCCCCTACAGTCACCATTTCAAAAAAAAACTTACACAAACATCTTAAATTCTTGACAATAAACTTGGATTTGTTTACAAGCCAAATAACTGGGCCCAGCGATGATCATTTGTGAAAAGATAAGGTGATGTGCATGACTTCATAAGGCTCATGGTGCAGTGTCGAGGCTGATCTTAAAAGCATATTTTCAAGACAGTAGGAGCAGCCGCGAGTGCCTTCCAACCAACTCAGTATCTACGAAGTTGGTAAATCAACAAGCAATTTGTGCATAGTATACTTTTAAGTACCATGTTATGATCAAGCCAGAGTCTGGTACACCCTTTCATATTCTATACACTCCAGGTGTAGTGTATATTCATGCTTCCATCCCACTATGTGAGTGCAGACCCTGTCATGAGAGACAGACCACTTATGCCAAGCATCTCTGTCATGGAAGGCAGGCCACTTCTGATGCCTTAACTGCCTTTTAAGCCAAGCCAGATGTGTAGACTAGTGGGCCTGATGCTACAGTAGTATGGTGAGGATGATGCTGGTGACAGAAGTACAAGGGAGGCTAAGAGCAGAGAAATACCCCTGTGACCCTGCCCACTCACTCACTCACTCACTCACTCCCATGTGCCTGTGCTCCAGGTCCAGGACAGTATACAGGTTGGTGGATAAGATTATGTAAGAAAAGATCTGTATGAAAATTTAATCTACAGAAACATGCTTAATGACCATCTCAGGAGATGGCCCCAGTCGAGCTGAAAAGAACAGAGAGTGCTGGAGCATCGACGTGAAGCCACTCTCAACTTCATCATGCACCAGAGGCCCACAGTGCAGCCCAGCCACCCCTGTAGTGCAGTCCAGCAAGCCCCTCCTATCCTGAGTGTTTGGAGAAACATTTCACGGTTTGAGTCCTGAAATTCCATCCTTCATTAACTGTCATATAAAGCCCTAGCATTCAGAAGCAAATCCATCTCAGGCCACAGCACAACATTCCTTTCATTCATCATTTCATGCAAGCAATGTAAATAGTTTTTTTTCCCCTGTGACTCTTGCCATATACTGCAATATCTCTCAGCAGTGTGTGGTGCACTTCCTGAGACCAGAATAAGATGCTGTCCTGACAATATCCTCACATTATCAAGATGATATGCAGACATAAGACACACATCTACAGTCTATTATGCAGACATAAGACACACATCTACAGTCTATTTGGAGCAAACAAAACACCAGGCAGTGATGAGCTTCTGTGCAAGTTACAATATTTTGCATCACAATAAACTTACTGCTTACTTTGCAGTCCTCTAAGAAAACACCATACTCAGCTACTGGAGCTTTTCTTTCTACATTTTTAATGGGATAAATATTCATTATACATTCCATGTTTGTCTTGTTGAGTGCAATGCAGTGGTAAAATGTGGATTATGTGGCACGTGCCCTGGGGTACATTCTCTTCAGCTCCACCATGGAGTCAGAGGGACTGTTGCAGTCACATGCAGTCCTGTTGGGCTTCATGCTGCCCTCTGCTCCTCCCTGTTCTATTCTGCCCATATGGCTGCCACGACTCCCTGGGCATCTCCTCCGAGTGCCATCCAGGCCTGTCAGAGCTGCCCCACCCCCAGTAGCCTTGCTGTGCCGCACGGAGCGTCAGAGCGTCATCAAACCCTCATCTCTCTGCTGGGGAGTGCACTCCACCACGGCAGTTCCAGGAAATGACTGGGCACTGCACCAATTATAATGCAATAACACCCACCAACACGGCCATCAATACACCTCACAGCACAGGTCACAAACAGCTAATAAAAGCAGCCTCCCCGTGACAGAGTGCTGTTTATGTATGTACACTATGTTCAGTTGGAGTCCAAACAACCACTGAGTACACACATAATTATATCTGCTTCAGTCAGGTTCATTGGGATTTAAGTCATCTCTCTCTCTCTCGCACACACGCACACACACACACACACACACACACACAGAGACACACTCACACACATAAAAAGTATTTTTCTTATTTTAAATTCTTAGTCAAATCTCAGCGCTCTGTGCAATGGTGCCAATCTCGGGAAAATATGTCTTCCACCCACCTTTGGTATGGCATTACATTTAAGAGCCTGTTAAGTCCTCCCCACATGCCTCCTCCTCAGGCTAGCTGTTTCCAAGCAGAACACTGCTCTATTGTCAAGTCAAATATACCTTGGATAAAGCACCACAAAGTCAATGACACCACACTGATTGATGGCATCCCCTTCATTACTTGATGTCAGAAAGATGAGGGCCATAATATGCAATAGGTCTAATGTTGAGTGGATTGTTGTAGTGGCTATATGGCTATAAGCCAGCAGCTAGCACATTAGCATTAGTTATACATGGCCATGGTTTTAGCTGGAATGATTGTAAATGTACACACAGGCACAATGGCTTACAGTAACTACACTTGTTCAATTGACAAACCACTGAGTGCCATAAACCCTCTTCCCCTTTTTTGCTCCTATAATGTTAATAGCAAACATAAAACATCCTCTTTTGTGTTACTGCCCTACAGCCAAGGACCTGCTCCCCAGAATGCTTTTGCACCTTATTATGCCTTAGATTTTTTTCTCTGTGGCCAAGCTTTGAAAGACTGGGCTGAATCCTGGCCTGAAACCTTTCTTTTGCCTCTGCTACCTGGGGCGCTGGGACGGCCATTTTTCTGTGGACAATGAAGAACCCTGAGTGGCCTCTGCTTCAAAAGGAGATGTGCTTTTAATCTCAAAGTCTTCTTGTACTCTAACAAACAATTAGGTTAACAAAATTGCTTCTACCACAAAGACGATTTTGAATATGAAGTGAACACATCTACCATAGAATATACAGTAAGTATGCCAGAACTGTGTCATAACCGTGGGCAGGTTATATTTTGAGTGGTGACTGAACTACTTTCTTGCATACCAAGTATTGTAGTTTATACCATCTGGTTTGAACCTTTCTGGGTCTAAAAACATCTTATCCATATTTTTCATCCCAAGCTTGTGTTATTTCATAAATCCATTTTAGAGAAAGGCCTCAACCAAAGAGCTACACAGTGTCATGAATTAAATATGGCCCTTCCATATTTCTATGATGTGCTTCTTTTTATACACATTTTCACAAACAAGATGCTGAAGTCGGGCTAACTATAACCAAGCTGTGTTGCTATAGAGCTGCCCAGCTGTATTTCAGATAGACTCTCTTAGGAGAACCAAGCTGTATTCTTCGTAAGATTATATACTGTCTGTCATGTAAGCCAACACAGACAGTGTTTTTTTAATCATGCAAACAATATCGTAATAATGATTGTAACTATAAAAAGAGGCTTCTTGATGAGCCAAGAGATAGTGCTTTAAAGATGAAAGGATGTTCACCTGAAGGCTTTTAGCCAAACAGGGCCAAATGATTGCAGAGGACAGACAAAGAGGCTTTACATGCCCAGTGTACTGTATGCCACACAGAGAAGACAGAAGCATGATTAAATTTAGTGCTCACAAATTCTCAGTGCAGTCATCCATTTGGAAAATGAGGAAATGCATGTGGGCTTGTTCTCATTAGTGTGTCCTTCCTTGTGTTTCTGCAGGATGCTCTCTCTTCAAATCCATAGCCTACATCATTACAGTCCAAGCGCTGCACACACACGGCAACGCCAGACATAAATTTGAAAAGCTCCACCTGAATGGATCTTCAGTTGGACCGATGGTTCAAGAGCATATGGTAGATTCTACAGACTACAAGGCAAGAGTGCATGTATTTGCTTGACTGTAAGCGGGCAGTAGTGCAGACCTCTCCTTAGAGATAGCACATAGAGAGCCCTTAACCACTCAGTGCCCCTTAATATAGGAATGAAAAGAGCATCATCATATTCAGCAGTAGGCTACTCACTATTGTTAACAGGGCACCTCCAATGTGAACAGAGCTGTAGATGACTCAGACCACCAGCTGAGTATTAAAATGATACCAGGCGCCATGAATCTACATATTACACGCTACTCTGTTTTACAACTCCTCCTCTGAATCACTGATTCAAAAAAAGGAGCCTAACACGAAGCCATGCCACTGACAGTGAGGGGACAGGGTGAGGGTGAGGGTGGGGATAATGGATGAGATGGACAAGTTAGAGAATGGGATCTAAATATTAGGGTGTCTGCCTTTAAGAGACTAATCTGTATTTGTCTTTGGGGCACTATGTCTGTGCAGTGAGCATCACAGCTCTATAGGCTGCTCTTTCGCCACCACTCATCTGAATGCACCAACTGTCATCTCAGACTGATGTCATCTTAATCCACTGTCAGCACGATTTGTAAATAATTTTGAAAATATTTGGGTTAAAACCCACCCTGTCCATATGGTGTTGGTGAGTGGTCGCTTTGGATAAACAATAGAAAATTGAAACTGACCATGGCAACAAATGATGGCATCAGAAAAATTAAATTAAACATGCACAAAGCAATGCTTTTAGGGAATTGTTGACAATATAGAAATATGTTGACAGCGTATGTGCATAATTGTTTGTAATTCCCTTGCACACAAGATCTGCTAAGCCCAACAAGGCTGAAATTAAACATCATATAAATGAATCTCCTGATTAGAGTCATACTGTATGTATTATACAACTGGAACTCTTACATATTTTATATTATTAAACCAGCTATTGTGACACGAGTGCCAACATGAGAGAGAGCAGACACTATAAAGGTGATGACCAGGCCTGAACCTTTCAACTGAATTGGATTGAAGGAGTGTATACACACACACACACACACACACACACACACACATTTTTAGAATCTAGTCAAAACTGGTATGATCAGGGAATCAGTGTTAGGAGGATTACCTGGGTTCAAATTAAGAAAGTCAGCCAACCCAATATCTGAAAGCCGTGCTCAGTAAGGTGAAATATTAAGGTTACTTGGAATGTTTTTGCCCAGATTATCCCATGAACTGTGAAGTGATACTGCCCAATCTTAAGAACTTCTCTCTATGGTTTATGAGGAGAATATTAAAAATGACAGGTCAGTAAAGCTTTGATATTTTTCCTGTCTCCCTTTCTCATGTTCAAAGCCATGTCCTCCAAGATATTTTAATTTACTAATTTCCAAAAGAAATTCAATATCTGCTGAAGCAATGAGAATAGTTTGCCACAAATTCCTGTTCATGTTACTCACTGAATAAATAGAAAATCTCCTTGACTGCAGGTGTGAGGCAAAGCTATGAAGCTCGGATGTTCAAATTTGACCCTATAGTGTATTCACTATCTCTCTCTCAGGTTCCCAGAGTGCTTTATATCTTTAGGATTTGGAATGTTTTGATATTGCACAGCAAAAATATAGCCTACAGCACACATGAAACAAATGACAAAAATTAGTTTTAAACAAATTGTGTTTCCTCAGAGTACACCTTGTTAAGTTTTATTAGTACTTTTCTTTCCTTTCTTTTTTGCCCCTCTCTCTCTCTCTCTCCCTCCTTCTCTGCCTACGTGATCACATGTGACAACACAAGGAATAAGTTATCATCCTTAACACTCCTCTGCTTCTGCCTCTGCTTAGCTTTTTTTCTCGTGAGCTGCTTGAAACCGTTTCATGTAAATCCTCCTCGCTTCCCTAAGTCATGTCCCTGGATAATGGATGCGCTGCCAGGAGCACAAAAGAGCACGTTAGCACACAAGGCGATTCGCAGCGTCAAGCCAACTCACCCCGACAGCTTTGGCATCTTCACAAAGCTGAACACATCCATACGTGCGGCAGACTGTGGTCAGAGCGATAAAAAAAGGTCTCCAAACGCGCCTCACTCTGCCTCCATGGTGAGGTCTGCCTTTCCGCGTGGCAAAAAGATGACTAATTCAGAATAATGAAAGAAAACAGAGGAAGCCGAGGAGCTTTTCCAGGACTGAGGTGGAGAGATTAGTCCTGTTGCCGGGGCTTGTGCACGGCTGAGTGATTGCCGTGTCCCCTTCGCAGCGGTGCCACAGACTCACAAGCCATGGAACAGGATCTGGCAGCGCAGGTTCCCAGGCTCCATCCTTCAAAGCATGCCTCTGTCAGCTGCGCTAAGCCAACTCTATTTCATTTCCATCGCAGTGGAATGACGTGCAGAGGCTGTGCAGTAACAACAGCTTTTCAAACCGGAGTGTGAGCGAGGGAACGAGGCAGCCAGAGAGAGAGAGAGCCAGAGAGAGCGAGTGAGGGAGGGAGGGAGAGAGAGAGAGAGAGAGAGAGAGAGAGAGAGAGAGGGTGGAACAAATGAGAGGGAGGGGTGGAAGGGGTACGCAAATCACTGCTGATGGTGGCGGCCGGCTTCCTTGATTCTCTCCCCTCCTCCTTTGCAAAGGACAGCATCATCAGTTCCCCCAGTGCTGGGAGTTTGGAGAATGAAAAGGGGGCGATGAGAGGGAGAATCCAGAGGAACGTGGGGGTTGGTGTTCTGTGTGAGAGGTGTGGCAGAGTGACAGAGGGGAGGAGAAAACCAGGAGGAAGGAGAGAGAGAGTGAGAGAGAGAGAAACATGGAAAGAGAGAGAGATGGTATAAAACAGAGAAACATGGAAGAAGAGAGAAAAGAGAGAGAGATTGTGGAATAGGAAAATACATGAAAAGAGTGAAAGAAGAGAAAAAAGAACAGAGCAGATAAGTATGTGGGGATGAGTGTGATGATGAGTGCTGTAGAGGAGCGCTCTTTAGAGAGGCAGTGGGGCTGCAGGCTCAGGCTGAGGGAGCCCAGTCACTCTGTTTACGTGTGTTTATCTCTGCACGCCGAGGAGTCTTGCACCTGCCTAAGGCTCAACTGCCAGCCTCAGCTCCAACACACGCACACGCACACGCACACCACACACACACACACACACACACACACACACACAAACACACACACACACACACGCATGCAGCACACACCACCCAAATACACACATATTGTATGTACCATCAAAACACAGAGTGCACACTTTCACCATGTCACCATCAGCCACAGCTGAGCAGCGTGACCGTCCAGCAGCGTGACCGTCCAGCAGCGTGACCGTCCAGCAGGGCTCCAGGACTGCTGTAGGGCTGACCTGTGGCCCCATGGAGCCCCGGGGAGGAGGAGCATAAGCCAGCCTGTGTGCAGCTATGAGGCGCTAAAGAGGCGCTGATGTGCAATTAATCAGCATGTTGGAGGTGCTACACACGTCATGGGAGCTGGGGAGACCTGCTGAGTCACCACCACACAGGCCTCAGTCAATATGAGCTCCCTCTCCCATAAATCACTCTCCCTCTCCTCCTTCTTCCCCCGCTCCCTAGTTCACTCTGTTTTATTTACTTTCGCTGTTTGTTTTCTTCCAGGAACGGGGTCGTTCTTAGAGCTAAATACTGCCTAGTCGGATTCTAATCAATTCAGTCCCCCCCTGCTGTGGCCGTGCGGCTCTGGAGGACAGCAAATCTGAGCTTGGACTACTTCAGAAATTGCACAAGTCTCCTACCAGTCAAGAGATATTTCAGCAGACATCTAGTTTGTTTGCATGCGATGTTTATTTGCATCTTTTTTTCCCCGCAAATCCACCATTAGAAAAGGAAGGCGACTAAATGAGGGCACCTCCTGTTGCTTTGAGGACACTGGCCTGTCCCTAAGTGATAAGCACCAGCAGACTCACAGGGAGGGGGCCCTGCGCTCACAGCTTTCCACATGATGGATTGTGGACCCTCCTGCGCCTAATTGAGAAAGAATTGCCTTTCATTAATCACAGGCCTCTGCTGAGGAATATGTGTCATTGGAGGACCTAGAGCCAGGTTCCAGCTCCTGATGCTTTGATCCACAGTGAGAACAAAATGGCTCTGACCTCACACTCAGCCCAGCAATACATGATGCCACTTTGATTGGATATTGAGCATTTCATAATGACTTCCATATAAACTGTAATTGAAAAACCAACAGCAAAGGCGTTTAATAGGTCCCATTAAGCCTCATTTTCCCTCATTCTTTTTTAGTCCAAACTTCCCACTGAAAATATGATTCAGAGAACAATATGTCACTGTTGAGTCATCTGCAGAGAAGCTTCTACTGTAATAAGTCACGGTACGGCATTCTCACTGAGCTTACTCCAAAAGACAGGTAGGATCTCACATTTTCCTGAGGTGTGTGTGTGTGTGTGTGTGTGAAGATATGATTGACTGACCTTTCCCCTAAACATTTGTGTAGTATCTCCCATCACCCTGAAGGCTTACTGCGTACAGTGTGTGTGACATTGTGTGCATCAAGCACAGAGAGAATATCTTCACGGATGTTCCAAATATGTCTGCAAAGATTTAGCAAAAGATGTGGTAGCATCAGCTAGACTCCAGTTACACTCCATCCCTGTAGTGTTGAATGAAATCAGCACACTGGGAAGCACTCTGAAATGAGGACAATGATTTATAACCACCTCTCCAGACACAAAGCCACAATTCTATATTAAAATGCCAGTGCTTGTTAGCATTATACGAATGACTCAAAGTGCCTTTGCTGGAGGTGAAGCGTGCACTGAGGAAACTTGTCATTTCCACTTCAGTCAGACGCAGGGACTCACAGCCTGTCTGATGTGCATCTGGGAACTGGGGCTGGAGCGGCCACAGCCGAAACTCACGAGCCATCTCAGCTCGGCTGATGTCGCAAAAAAGACATGATGACGCCAAACCCTGAACTCTGTGTTTCCGCCTACCATTTTAGGTGGGTGGGGGGGTTGAACGAGAGATCAGCCGTGATACGCCTGCAGAGAGTTTGTGGAGCTGAGGTTCCTCAGTGGAAATATTTCAGGAAAATAAAAACAGCCTAAGGGGCCGAACAAAGACAGCAGTGAATCGAGAGCACAGAAACGCCATGACGACGACTTCAGCGACATCACGCTTGCATGCACTGACCTCTGCATCAGCCCTACGCTACTTAGTCAACGTCTCCAGCATCTGCACATGTGTCACGAAGGAGGTCCGCTATGGTGGAGCACACTTGTTTATGTTAAAGAGGCGTGATAGGCTCCCACCTCTGCACATGCACTTGCAGGCACACACATACTGTTCACACGCTTGCGAGTGCACACACACAAACACACATCAAACGCAAAGCTTCACACCACTGCAGAGTGTCATCCATCTGAGAATCTTGAATCTTGGTGAAAGTTAGTGAGTTGGCCCTACCAGTGGAAATGTGATTGGGGGCTGTCATCGTGTAAAGCCTGTGTCCTGTGCTGTATTTAGGCCAGGGAGGAGGGGTGGGGATGGTGGGGGAGAGACTTGGACAGTTCCCTGGTGTGGCCCATGCCCCCTCCTTTGGCCCAGTGTTACAACCATTTGGCCCATCTGAGAGTCCTGGACAGTCGGGGCTTTTGGGTCCAGGGCCAGCCGTGAGTGGCTGCAGATAGTGAGGTCAAGTCAAAGCCACGTCCATGAAGATGCTGGTGCCTAGGCTTGTCCAATGGGAGCTTTGGCCCACATCCTTTCCCCAAAAACAGCTGAATTCAGTTATTCATTCCCTTAGACGTTTAAGCCCATCTCAGCTTAAACTTAGCAAGAGCTTGGCAACTCTCTGATCCTCTGGGCTGAATTGCTTATAAAGTAAGCTAAAAGCAGACTAACACACACACACACACACACACACACACACACACAGACACTGTTATTACTTTGAGGATTCAGGTTGCCGTGCTCCTCAAACAGGAAAACGCAATCTCTCATGGTTTGACTTGGTGTACTGTATGTAAAAATCAGCCATGTATCTAATGGAGGTGTGCACCACTCTCAATAAGAGGGTTAAATATGATGTGGACAAGGTTGTCATTTTCATTTTCCATGACAATTCCCTCTTGCTCTAATTGCACCTTACAGTTCACACTATTCTGAATACAGTAATTATCAGTTCACAATGTGCTGGTGCCTGGTTATTTCTGGAGAGTTCCATGGTTCTTTAATATCAACTGGTGAGACCTGTAGCTGTGTCAGAAATAGATACAGAGCATGGCTATAAAAACACATCCAATGTCTCCCTCTCCAGCTGCTAAAGCAAACGTAGTAGAAATGTGTGTGTCTCTTCCTTAGTGCTGGTAATGATGAAGCAAGCCCCTGATTCATTCCACCGAGTTTCATCATCTCCACTGTTCATCCGCAGCACGTCTGGGCACGTGCAGATTTGCCTTGGCCAGCATGAGTAAGACTGGGGTAATCTGAAGGCTGGGGGCAGGGGGGCCTGTCAGCTCTGATCCCCTGACCCCTCATCCTCACACAGGTGCACTAGCCTCAGGCCTACACACCAGATGTGCGATTCTGTGTGTGTGTGTGTGTGTGTGTGTGTGTGTGCGCTACAGTAACAACAGACTGGGTTGCATCATGGCCTCCACCTCGCCTGCTCCTCACACAGCTCTGTCTCTGCTCTGTCACACCCTATGTGCCCTGAGCTCAGACATGCAGTGCATTTGCTACCCAGATGCCACGCATGAAGAGACAACACAGAGCTCAGGCACAGAGACAACAAGGAGCACAGAAATCTTATTCCTTGCCACCAGCAAATTATTCAAGCACAGTGATTGTGAGAAATATTTGATTTTTATCTATAGAATATATGGTCATAAAGCAAAATGTAAAAGCAGAGTTTGTTTGTGTTGTCCATAGCAGAGCGCTGGAAATATATCTATTGCAGTTTAAATTTCAGACATTGCATAACATGGTCCTGCTCCTAACAAGCTATGGGAAATGGATTTGCCAAAGTAAAAACGGGCATTTACCAAGTACGACTTGCTAATTTAACCACCGTATCGGAAATGCTGCATTAAAGAGGTCTGGTCCTAACCTGGGAATATCTGAAATTTTCCCTTTGGAACTATCAGTAAAATAATTGCCACTCCTCAGAATTACACAATATAATTTCAAGAGTCAACACATCCTTTCAAACCACAGCAAGGACCCATAATATCACTTGAGCTGCTGCTGCATTTGTCAAGTCCTAATCAAAGATCACTTAGATTTACACAAAAGATTCCACATCAGTACTCACTGAATGACTGTAAAGACTCCCAGCTCACTGTCTGAACTATCCATAGCAGTCAGTGGCTCTCAAATCACGGGGCCTTTCTTGTCCCTTTGGATGGTTGACAGATACCTAGTCTCCTCTCCAACTTCACAATGCCAGCTCTGCACCTCTTCTCTTGTTCCGAGTGGAGTGAGGAAGGAGCGTGTCCGGATGTGAGCGGATGCAGAGCCCGAGTGGTGGGCCAGTCTGTTGGGCGCTGAGCAGGGGGCCTATGGCCTGGGGGAGAGAGAGAGAGAGAGAGAGAGGCACAGGGCGTGCGTCTCTTCTGCCTCAGTAATGAAATAACATCACATTCCAGGCCAGTGCGTCGGCAGGCAGGCAGCAGGGATCAATGGAGAGCAGCTGGGCTCCAGAGAAGGGTTAGATCCGCCACCGTCACCACCACCACCACTGCCAGCGTCACTACCGCATCCGCCGCCATGGAAAGATGGAAAATCCAGTGGAAGGGAGAGCTGTGTCCTCTTGTCCCTGTGCCTGGATGCCCAGGACAGCAGGGCCAAAGGACCAGTCAGTGCTCTGCCACTCAACAACACACATCACAGACTGCCTCAGAGATATTGATCTCTGTGTCAGATGTCAAAATCTGAAACTGTGTTTTGGCTATCCTTGATAACTGTCATACATCAGCCCCCTGCAGTTTTTACTGATTTACACAGCAGCATCACTGAAAACAACAACAAAGGCATTTTTAATATGAGACAAAGTCCAAATTGAGGACACAGGGAATCATCAGTTTTTTGGCAGCAACCGTAATTGTTTAGTTTTGAAGCAATGGACTGTATGTACTTCAGCTTCCAATTACACTGCATCTACATAGGCTCACAAAGCAGTAACAACACTTCACTATACATTCCTGTGACATCTTTAGCATAAACATTTTAGTTTTTGAAGGAGCTACATAATCAATTCACTGTGTCTTCTACAACATACAGAACATACAATTAATCAGCGTGAACAGAATGTGTGTTTGAATTAGTATGTGTGCCCCTTGTTAAATCAGCAGATGACTTGTAAATGTAGTCTATTTATAGAGAGAATGAAGCAACAGCATTTAAGAACAACTCCAGCATGAACCCCAGCATGTTGACTTTGTCATGCATGAAGTCAGCCATGTCTTTCATTAGTTATGAGGAGACTCACCAGTGAGTCTTACGTGAAATTAGCTGTCTTATGTAATCAACATTTGATTGCATAAGACTGTTTGTCTTTCAAATATTTTGAGAATAAAAAAATTCAGTCTTCTTCTGGGCGTCCTGACATCTTCATGCCATATGCCATCTCTCTCTCTCTCTCTCTCTCTCTCTTTCTCTCTCTCTCTCTGCACATACACCGCCTGATAAATCTTTGTATCTATTTATCTATGACTACAGCATGAATATAATAGCATAATGTAAGTTCTTTTCATTGTTATTTTTTAATTAGTTTGCATTATGTGAACGATTTGTTTCTATTGCAATTGCTTTTGATGGTCATGTTATGTCAAATGTTTATGTGGGGGGAAATATTTGGTAATGCTCAGGCCAATACCATTGACAAGTATTTCCCTCTGTGCCATGAATATTTAGCATGGACCCATCCAGTCATGTGGCATGACACAGGCCCCTAGGCCACAGTGCACAGCCTCAGTGGCCTGTTTTTCCATAATGCGCACACACACACACTCTTACACACACTCACACACTTACACACAGTCACACACACACAAAGACCACAGACTAAACCAGCTTTTCCTCCTCACCAGCCTAAAAGCACTAGACGCTTTCTAAATGTATGTGTCATCCATGGGACCAATTCTGCAAGTAACCCATAAGAATCTTTTCTGTTGCCACATAGTTTCTGATTTTCTCGGAGGCTCTGGTTTGATCTCTAGTCTGCTTTATGGATATGTTGGCTGCTCTGTATGTCAAGCACATTAATAAAGGGGCAGAGGCTTTGCATCAGAGACTGGCAGGGTTTATGGAGCAGAACAAACTGGATGCAGTGATTTGCATAAAGTGATGAGAGTGGCTCCACAACAAACAGAGATGCTCCAACTAATATAATAAATATAGACAGACAGTGTTCGCCATGGAGATTTTAGAGCGCTCACAATACTACACAATCCAAATCACATCCAACAAGGACTTTTCCTAGATAATAAATTCAAGCTTTCCATTGAGATTGGAAATTTAATTTCCATATTATCATGGCATGACCTTTGCTCTAAAGCAAAGCAAAACAAAAACAAAAATTAAAATCATGTTTGCAGTAAGATCTGCATTGACTCTTTTATAGATTTTGGTAATGCTGCATGAAACTAGTATTAGGCTCCCCATGTTGATGCGTGAGTTGAATGAGCACTCAGCAGCTGCTCATGCAGCATTCATTAATGCATGTGATTTGAGTGCAGAGTAATCAGCCACGCTGTACAACAGTCATCACCCTACTGGACCCAACTAATAGATCTGTCGCTTGGTTCATCCTGCAGCCTTCACATGGCCCCGGGGATCAGGCCAGCTTATTGCGCAGTCTGTTTGTGAGTTTGAATGAATCGTTGTTGCTTCTGTCTCAGAGGGAAGGCTTGATTTTGGAGGTGCATTCACAGTTTAGAGGCTGGCACATAGGTATCAAAGTGTAGTACATGAAAGGATCCCTTTCAAAGCAATTGCAAGAGCAGGATGCGTTTTAGAAATGTTGCCATGGTTTCAGATGGGACAAACGCAGACAGCATCCACCAATCCTCCAGAATGTTATGAAACCAAAAAAAAATTGTCTGTCTCAACCGCCGCTGCGAACACAGGGTTTCTCCTGGCCCCTCATTGCTATGACTCCAACACCACACTGCTGTACGTTTGTCTTGTTTCATGTCACTAAGTCATGGCACACAGGCGTGTGATAAAAGACAGACAGCTCAAGACTGTGTGTGTGTTTACTGGGCTCGTCTGACTGCTCTCCCATCTCCACGCACCCGTCTCCTACTCTTAGCTTAGGAGGGATCGGGTTCCGGGTATTCAGCAATTATCTGAAATGTGGGAGAAAAATCAATGTGCCCATGGAAAGCTGGTAAGGTCACCAAACAGAGGGTGTACTGCTTAGGAATGCTCCCTGCAAAGCACAGCTAGCTAATGTTTTTCAGAAACCACAGACACATTTGATCTCTTTTCTAGCCTATCGCTGAACTGTTTGCCTTTAAAAAGCTACAGTTTTATTAAGTACAAAATCATCCCCTGGATTACTGTAACATATATTATAACTACACTTAACAGAGTTTAAATCCTTTCCTCAAATCAGTGGCCTCTTATAAATGGTGGGCGCTAAATCATGAAAATGACAAAAACACCAGCTGATGCTGATGAGTGAGGTGGATAATGAATTGTTTTCATTACCACACTGCTTCTGCTTGGTGCATTTAACACCCCCAGAATAATGTCATTTCCAACTGTACATTCCCTAAAATATGCGGGGATAGCCTACTGTCATTAAAACTGACTCACATCTCCATTAGAGCTTTAAAATGGTAAAACCAGACACATTAGGGGAAAAAGATGTGGTGAACTTACCTTCGCTGCAGTAGTTGTTGTGTTTTTTTTCTTTGCCAGCCAGGAGTGTCAGTCCAGAGTCCACTCGCCTGGTCTAGCTCCATGTTTGCACTTCAGAGCAGGAATTTCCTCTTAGAATAGAGAGAGAAGAGAGAAGAACCTTAAGTCCTCTTCGAGGGGGGTGGAGGTGAAATCAAAGTTGGGTTTCACCAGCGTGTTGGCTTTTGATATTGATAGTCTGAGGTTACTCCACTTGCAGCTTGTGGACACAGAGAGACAGAAATCAATGTGTGGTGTGCTCTTGTGTTTCTCAGTGAGGCTGAGTGGTAACATTAAACTCAGAGAGAATGAATGCTGGCCTGATACTGGCTCTGCTTTAGGAGATAGCTCATTAAGATCATGCCTGACATTCAATTTGTTTTCAACACACTTCAATTTCCCTTGACATTACAGACAAGATACGTGTTTGCTCAGAACCTTGGTAATCAGAATTTAACCTGACATTAGATGGCCTCCTGAGGACTGATATGTGTCCTAATTTGTGTGCTCATATGTGTGAGTGCCAGGTGTAACGACAAGATAATATGGGGCATAATGAAGGTGCTTATCCAATTTGAGCATCCACTTTAGTGTTTAGTGTTTTAAATAACAGTGACCTGCACACTTCCAGCTCTGCTGCACTGGTCCTACCACACAAGTTCTACCACCAAATCAATGGTGGAATGTAACAAGCACAAATGCTTTGTTGCTGTACTTAAGTCATTTTTTTTTTTACATCTCTGTACTTTACTTGAATATTACTTAATTTAAATATATTTTACAGCTATTATTTGTCGTCTACTTTCTACTCCACTACATTTCGAAAATGATTCTGTTACATTTTATGATCTCTGCCGAGCGTGGCTGTCTCAGAAGATCACACTGTTATACTGTTTTGTGTGAAACCTATCACAGATTGCAACATTGTACAAAATGTTTTGCTACATTTTGTCATCTCCTCTTAACTGGTAGCCTGACAAGCCAGAATATAACATCAAAATGTATAGTCTGGATAAAATGATAGACGGGGCTCAGTCCTAGGGGCGATTCAAATGATCGCTATTCCTTGGCCCCAGCCATCTTTTATCATGTTTGCAGTAAGATCTCATCTCATTTCATCCTTCACAGCCCTGTCATTATTGTGCTAAGACCACCCAGCGACTCTGTACAAAGATAGAGTGTTGTGATTGGTCTTACCAAGTCTTGGTAGAAGACCTACTGAAGCCTTATGGTGCGTGGCTAGACATATAGCTGCCGAGCAAAACTATTTGCTACTGTACGTCTAGACTTCAAGGCTACTTGTCTGGCCAGAGTGGCTCTTTTTTGGGCTTGACATCACCTGTTAGTTGTCATGCCAGCTAATTACAGCTTGCTACCTGCTAGGTCACTTAGTAGTGGTTTATGAATACATGCACCTTACCAGATGTGTTTATCCTGTGCAACTAATGGCCCTTTCACATGAATAAGTAGTCCAAAGTTGCTAAAAGACATCTTGCTCTGCTTGTAAGAATTTGCATCCAAGTTTGATTAGCGTTATCTTCAATAGGTAGACATAATATCACCTAAGCTACTGTTGGGATGTAACCTATTTCAATTTACACAGCTTTCAACACTACTGTCAACTTTATGAGTTTGGAGACGGAGCTCTTGGATATGATAGAGCAGGCAGCTTTCCATTGAAGAACATGCCATAATCTCTGTGCCAATCTAGTAAGGATCTAAAACACAGGTTGCTGTCCATTTATATTTGACAACATTTGGACAATATTCTGACCATATGCCATTTCTGCATTTTCCTTAATTTTCTAAATCATTTAAATCATTTAGTCCATCATAATATCTGAATCAGAATTAGTGGACATTTTGTCTTTGCCCTTCAAAAAGCTGTTTTGGTTATCAGCATTTCCATGGAAAACAGTTTTGTGCAGTTTCAAATAGCCTACGGAACTAAAAAATTCAATATTTTTTTTATTGAATTATAGACCATTAAGAGACAACATACTGCACCAGTAGGCCTACTTTTACTTTTAGTAGGCTAAGTACATTTGAAAACAAGTAGGCCTAGTATTACTTTTATTTGAGTAGAATTGTTGATGTAGTAGTTCTACTTTTACTTAAGTATATTGACTGGTTATTTGTACTTTTACTTAATCACTGAGGTCCAGTACTTCTTCTACAACTAAATCTGCCTCCTGTCCAGGAGTAGATGCTACTTTGTGTATCTGAAGTATATTAAATCAGATTAGAACATAACAAAAGGATATTTTCCTTTTTTAAAAAACTGCATCCATGTTTATCTGCCGCTGGCTCTCTGTATCCAGAGCTAACGAGGCAGCATTCATGGCAGAATGGAAGAGAATTTCCTGTTCCATGCTGTGACAGGGTCTGTGTATTGACTGCAGGGAACAGCTTTACCCTGCTGTCACATAGTGGTGAAACCTTTTCACTATGAGAGAGGGATATAATGGACTAAAACCCTGTGATGGTCTGACATGGTCTGCGTTCAAGGAACAAAATCATTCAGCTGCTTGCGCCTTTCAATTAAATATTGAGACATTCCCTCCATCATCACAGCAAGAGAAGCCACTATGTTTTGGTTAACCACAGTCCCCTACTGAGCCACCGCTGGATGTATCCTCATGGGTGCTCATAGAACCTGCTCAGGTCAGATGTGTCTGCGAAACAAACCCTTAAGCCTGATGAGAATGATACTACAGGGCTTTGATCACCATAACGCTACTTTATTCTTGGGTAGATGAAACAGGAGAAGGCCTGCCCTGCTTAAGTAGAAAACTGTCTTCCAAAAAGACTAAAGGCAATTAATAGAAGTGCAGACTTGATTTGGGATATTTGCTTTCATGGCTGCTGACTTCACTATAAAAGTGTTCAAACATACTGTACAGTATAAAAGTGAGTCAGGGTCATCTTAAAAATGTCCAATGTCTAGGGTAAGGTTGTGTAAAGACTGAAGCTTTATATTTTACCAACAACCATCTGTGTATATTACTGTGTATATTACTTTTGTTCCCATTTAATCGAATAGGAGCAGACACACTCAACATGTGAGACTGTATTTATTGCCCTGGATGGCTATATGAGCATAAGAACAAATGGATGAATCCAAGCCACTTCCACTTTTACCTGGATTTTTACAAGCACAGGTACTTACAAAAAGAACCTCACTGTTAGTGAATTCTGTCCAGTAAATTCAGATCATATGAATTACACATTGTCTGATCTTCCACTACCTAGCAAGCTAGAGGAAAATGTTCTCTGATTAGATGACACCACAACGCTCAGCATTCATGCTGGAAGCTCTAGAGATTCCTCTCATCATTAATCCATGAATCGCTTACTTAGCAATAACAATGACAACATTTCTAAACACTAAATACTAACTGCTGGAAATGTGGCTGGATGTAACACACACACACACGCACACACACACACACTTACACAGAAACAACAAACATGTGTCTTTGAGAGGGGATTAACCCAAATCATTTAAATCAGAGCATACACTTATCCTTAACTGAAGCTGGTGCTTTACAGAGTGCCTGTGTTTGTGTGGCAAATGCGACAGTGCTCAGCAGGCTCAAGCTATCCATCAGCACACACCAGTGTTCATGTGGGGAATTACACTTAGCCCACCGTGTCTCCCCCTGCCCTCCTTCAATGCATGACAATGCATGTACCCTTGCCTGAGTATATCACTAGCCTATATACATGTTTGTTTGTTGATACAATAATTAGATTTTCAGACCATTGTAATTGCATGTGGAGCTAATAACACCAATTATGGCATCATTATGACACTTGATTCTGATTCCTCAAGGCAGATCCTGAGATGCCAAGGGTAAAGAGAGTGACACTGCATTTCAGTTGTTTGTTTTATCCTCTGTTTTGTTTATTGGTGCTATGTCTATGGGTACTTTATCTTGTTTGTCCTGTTTCTGCACGTTTTGAATTTGTGTGTGTGTGTGAGAGAGAGAGAGAGACAGAGAGAGAGATGTGTTCTTAGGTCCTCAACAAAGTACAGACATTAAGGGGTAACATTCATGACAGCAATTCCTGCCTGTATCCTTAAGTTGCATTGGACAGACGTAAGGTAATGGAAAATTCTAACTAAATGCAGAGATGATTTCAGTTGTTTACAAAAGGTAAGTCTAATATTGACACCCTGTTTTGTCGGGGAAAGTCGACACACAAGATGCTTTTAGAAATAAAGTTTGATATTAAGCAGGACTGAATTCCTAAGTGGACAACAGAGAGCTCATGAAACAAGCATTTATTCAGTGATGAAGAGCAGCATACAACAGTGGAGGGGAGTGTTTGCCATTAGACTAATGGATCTCCCTCTCTTGTGTATTCTACTGGACGCAGACTTCATACACATGGCGCTATGTCTCCATGTCAACAACTTAAATATTTGGTGTTTTTCTCTTTTCGTTCAATTGGAGTTGACAGATTTGCAGTTATTTAATTTCTTGTCCAATGGAAGCCAACATAATTTAGAGTAGCAATACTGTAATCCGTATTTCAGATTGGCCTTCTGGATTTACGGTTAATTTTCATGAATCGTGGACAGATCCACTAGATGTCCCCAGGGCATCTCCTTTGGGCAGTTTCAGCATGTCTGTTACTTATCTTTTCTTTCTTGTAATAAGGTTTTTTTTTACCTTACAGAACAGTTCTCTCCCACTAGCTTAAACAATAGGTTAATTCAAATACCTGACTGCAAATGAAGATGAGTTGTGATGGCATCATAGTATCTTGCAAATTCTTTGGTCAAACTACAGTACCAGACAGTCTCAATATGACAAAAAACAATATCTAAAAGAAATGATGAGATACTTTAAATCTGTGGGAGAAATTTCACACCCTCATTGTAATTTTCAGTTGATAGATTGTTTACATAGTCATTCATTATTCATGAAACAAATGTAGCAGTAATCACATGCTTTTCTCAAAACAGCGTCGGGGAGCACCTGGATTTTCCCAAGATGTAGGCCTATCCAATAATGTTGGCAACGCTAATTTCGAGGATCAAACAAGCATGGTCTCTTGTCATTTCCTCTCTCTTCGGAGCCTTCTTATAAGCTATCTGATGAACATTATCAGTGGCATATAGTCTTCCAGGATAGGCCTTTTATCTGGATTCTGCTTTCCTCTTCTTTCCCATGGGATGGAGAGTTTGCCGTTCCCATATTACCCCTCTCTCTGTTTCGGCCACTCTGACTTCATGTGCTCCAGTGTGTTCCACATGAGTTCGACTTCTGCAGGACATGTTTTAGATACAACCCTGAATAGGTGTATACTTAACGGAAAATGTATAGACTAGGCTACTTACAGAAGAACTGTGTGTTCGACTGCGTTTAACCACGTTCAGATTTATTTGAGTTGAAAGGCTACTTTCAGAAGTGACTCTGACGCTTCGGTGCGACTGATGAGATCTACAAGCGTCTTCAACTCATTACTCACAAGGCGCAGCTCAGACAGTGCGGACCGCAGGTTGTGAAACTAGGCTACTGGACTGCGCAATATCTTTTGACATAGTCTATTTCCCACAACTGGAATGTGCACGAGAATGTAGAGAACATTTCTGCCTCAAGACTTGGTCAGTATATCAACAGGATGTGTATACAGTGTGTTGGACAACTTGTTGGGAAATGAAATCATGTCCGCCCAAGGACTCCTTAACGTTTTCGCTTGTTCTTCACCAACGTCTAAAAATATTTCTAAAAGGAAATTACGGCAAACTCGAAGTTTAGATCCAGCACTGATAAGAAACTATGGAGCAGATTCGTCGGGATATCCAGGTGAGGTGAAGTTAAACTGTTTTGCATCGAATCAAACAGGTGGGCTATCATACCTCCAAAAGTCCTCCGAGAACCTTACGGCAGGTCCAGTGGAGGCGCGCGCTAAGACAACGCGAGTAAAACAGCACCATTCATCTTCAAGTCTGTTCCCATCCTTAGACACTTCTTTGTCGATCGACTGTAACCTTGATTACGAAGGAAGGAATTTAAAATGGACTTCTACAGAGCTGAATTTTCGGTGCCCAGTGCCAACAGCGGCAGGGAGCACCAGTACCCTTTTCTCACCTCGAAAATGGCTACAGAAAAAGCTGCATCATCAGGAAACTCCGTCGTACACGGTGTACCAATCTGAGGTAGGAGTGTGATTATGTGATGGGTGGTGAATGTGTGAGATATAGCGTTGTTGGTTAGGGTTGGCTGGTTAGGGTTAGGCAG
The DNA here is from genome assembly GCA_015244755.2 of Tenualosa ilisha. NCBI lineage: Eukaryota > Metazoa > Chordata > Actinopteri > Clupeiformes > Clupeidae > Tenualosa > Tenualosa ilisha. The sequence continues at coordinate 3,043,451 of PYXC01002596.1, forward strand.
TGATTCTTCTGCTATCTGACAAATTTCACTTGTTATAAACACTTTCTTGAACATCTTCTTCTTGGTAAAAGGTGATGCTACCTTATTGATACACAGGCATGAGACATAACAGAATGTGTGATCTTTTGTGAAGTCTTGAATGCTTGGCATTGTGGTTGCAAAAAATGTGATAACTATTACAGATTTAATGTTTAACATTCAATTAGCAGTTTGAATCCACTTGCCCTGCCTGCAAACATATCCATAGTCTATTATAGTGCCGACACAAAAAATCCTTACATGTTCATTTTTTCATTGGCAAAGCTCAAGTTTAGTGTATTTTTATTATAATTATTATTATTATTATTATTATCATGAAAATAACTGAGATGGTATCATTACAATATCATCTGCAAAGTTGCCTGTAGATATACTAAATGTGGCTCACTGGTGTGACAGAACGTATGGCATAGTGGCTATCCAGCAAGGTCCTGCTGTAGAATCTTTGTGCTCATGGTATCATAGAGAGGGGAGGAGTGGGAGGAGGAAGGCCTCTCCTCTGCATCTTAGCCTGAGGTGAGTCTTCATTCAGATTCCTGAGTGGACTCTGCCTGCACTCCTTAAATGCTCAAGTTTAAAGCAGATGTAGCGCTTCTAGGCATAATTGGGTCAAGCTGCAGTTTTGGGGCCGGCATGGGATTCTCTGGTTTGGATCTCTGTCTGCCTCTATTTGACAATCTGGAATACCTCAACTGAAACTATTATTCATGTTGGATATTGTTGACCATGGACAGCAACTCTTCTTGTTTGTTTTGAGTGTGATTTGTCAATAATATGTTAGAGAAGCACAACTTTTAGAGGCTATTGTTAATTGTGTAATGCTGTGCAGGTGATGTTTTTTATAATCATTGTGGAATTGAACTTCATTTAAATTGTCCCCTTGAAATACATGTAAAACTTATTCTATTTTGGTGATTGTGTGGTCTTACAAATATGTTACTGCTGTTTTAGCGAAACCATGCTGTCTTGTAAAACTAAAACATCCTTGACCAAATAAGGACAAAACTTTTGTCTTCAAGGTAGCATGACAGTAAACCTGTTGGATGGAAATGGCAAGTTGTGACAGAGTAGTAATTGCTCTAGATTCATCCAGTGGTATGACAAAATAAACTAACAACAATTGTTAGTAGCTCCCTTAATCCATTCAAATGGTTTGTTGTCTTTGTGAGTATACTGTAGATGTACAGAGGTCTAAGATTTTTTCATCTCATCACTCATCACTACTCCATTGTGTGAGCAATGCTAACTCCCAAAGAGGGTAGGTATTGAACTCATACCTTGTGAAAAACAATTGTTTATTTGAGGGAGTGGGATAACATGACAAGTTGTAGGATTCTATTCTTTGTAATATGTGAAGAGAATGAGAAATGTTTCTGGAGTCATGCAAGAGTTAGACTATAAGCCTTTTTTGGAGTGCAGTCAGATCTGCTTCACAGTCTGATGAATTCTTGCTATTTCCAGAAGCTTCCCAAGTGTGTAGAAGAACCAAAGAAATTCAGTGGTAAGGTATGTGAGCATAAAATAATGGCCCTGGAGTCTGGGAGACCATGTGGTCACAACTCTTCTACATATTGTTGGCAGACTGTGACAGACATTGACACTGTAAACAGTGACACTTCTCTGTAGTGGTACAAGGGAAATACATGCAGCTCACCTTCTGGGCTGGGTATTTGGTAGATTTATGACTTTGACTGTCAGCTGGAGTATAGCAGGTATAGTTCCTTGTAACTGGCTTTTATTTGTAGTGACAGAATTACACTGGTATGGCACTTCTCGGTTAGGCTTTGATGGGTGTAATATGCCTGTTTGGCATTTGGACTGCACCACAGTCATTGGGAAACCAGCCAATGAGAGAAACAGACTCCATGACAATGTAAGCACTATCAATCACATCTATCCTGATTTAGACCAGAAAACAACTATGGGCTGCAGGGTAAGTAGTCAGCCCTTGAGAGAAACAGGAAAGTCAATATTTTATTTGATATTCTAATAGCAGCCCAAGGCCTGCTGTCTTTATTAGCTGCAAAGGACATGGCTCAACACTGATTAAACCTTTCGTTCCACTGTCTGAAACCTTTCCCAACATACATCATTTTGAGCAACTAGAGTTGATTAATGAGCAAGCATTTGGCAGGTTCAATTGTGGTATTTGATCTGTTTTCTGTGAGATAGGCTGCTCAAAACCATTGTGACTTGATAGCATTTAAAGTGCTAAAAACATCCATTGCAGTAGTTGATTGCTCCCTGACTTTAGTCATCTAAATCTGATCACAATTTAATTTATTCTGCGTATTTCCTTAAGGATTTTAAGGTTATCTGGTTGGTTATTGGTGTAAGTCAAAAATGTTTAAGGGGTAATCTTACAGTAATTCCTTTTGGATGAATCGCTGCTTGGCACTGTTGCTACTCATAAATGGGATGTGTGCTCTCTAACTGGAAACATTTGTAATCTTCTTGTTTGGCAAAGGCTTTTGTTTCTGTGTCATTTGCACTGGACCCAGCAAGCAAAGCTAAAATAAACAATCTGAAACAGTAAATCATTCATGTCAGTGAAGTGAATATATCCTGACAAGAAGTCTGACTTGGTTGAATTCATTAATGTTTTGTGGTATGTTAGCACCTTTTGGTCCGGAAATTTTTGTAGTACCTATGCACCTAAACAGTCTAAACCTGTGGACTTGGGTTCAGTTCCAACCCAAGGTCATTTCCCAACCCTTCCCCATCTCTCTCTCTCTCTCTCTCCCTCTCTCGAACCTTATCTCTCCCTCTCATTTCCACTCTTTACTGTTTTATCTTTGCTCTATCCGATTAAAGGTAAAACAAAAAAGGACCAAAAAATGCAGGCTTCTTAAAAGAATGTTGCATGGAAAAAAGTTCATACAGCCAAATACAACATCCATTCAGACAAGAATCCAAGAATCCAATCTCAGTGTTGTAATAGCTGATGAATTTGTTCAAAACAAGGTGCCACCTTTGATTGTCATGTTACTCTGAATTAAAACAGGCAAAGACTATGATAATGTGGTCCTAAATCAATACTTGATACTTTTGCTTGTGCTGCATGATTCATGCTCTCCCCTGTGAAAGATCTTGTTGATCACTGAAATGGCCGACTTGAAATGTAAAGTAAGAGGACATCTGGTTTACATGAAGTAAGCCCCCACTCCTGTTTCTCACAACAGAGCAGCATGACCTGATCTCTGGCAATGTTCCCCAAGCAAATATTTCTTCCCACAGGAGACTGTCAGGGTAGGATATGTGCCGTGGAACAGAACCTGCTCCTCACCCCTCTTACTCTACTACTTTGGCCTTTATTTGCCTGTGCTCCCAGATAAGCACAACTATCCAACACCAGGGCCATTACCACCCTCCCTCAGGAATAGTTCTGTTTTTATTTCACAAAAACGTTATTGCAGACCAGCAAATGACCCAAATATGTTATTCTCTTTACTTCTACACTTCGATGACTACAAAAGCAAAGTATTCAGTTGGTTTGGTCAACACCCCCAGCCTCTCAGTGTGCACTATAAAGGGGGAAACACCTCCAGCCTGAAGACTGGAAGGGTGCCACTTCACATCCACGGGCAGCAGAGCTTAGTCAGAATCAGTAAATGTTTTGGGTGCTATTAATAGAGCTGCCGGAAGGATGCCTCCTTTTCTCATAATGCTTTACATATGAGCTTGATCTTGGCAAGAGGCTGTTCGTGCTGCTTTGCGCTTTGTTTATGTTTTGGGGGCTTTTATTCGTGTGATTGGAGGCCTCGTTATTTTTTCCTGCACTGCTGTGCCTTTGTTTTCATTTTGTGCTGCGGATCACTAAACATTTATAACTCTTTCAGTAGAAGTTTATCGGCTGTGAAAAGCCCAGCTGTAACACTGTCTTTTGCATCATGAGCAGATGTAGTCACTGAACCATTCTGGAAAAATGGGAAAAAGAAAGAAAAAACCCTACATAATTGCTTTGTTATTCTACTGCTTGGAATTCAGATATACTCCACTTTTGAAGAGCATAAAATCTGAAAATATTTCTTTAGCTGAAGCATCCTCTATAAAGCGGAATGAGCAAACTGTAATTTGACAAAGCAGCATTTTTTCCATGTGACTAAAATGCATTTATCATTGTTTCTAACCCCTCATAATTAACATGATTTATAAACCCTAGTGTGCTCGAGAGGTAAACACAGAGACAGATGCCACATTTGTTTGTGTCCGTGTCTCATTACAGTGCTATAGACCTTCAGCAGAGTTGCTGCAGAGGCTATCAGTGTGTTTACAGACAGCTTTTCGCTTGTTGGCTGCAGGCAAGTACAAGTCTGTATTTGCTTCATGTGGCTGTGGATATTTCCCCTCTGACCACAAGTCCCATCTCAAATCTCAGACTTTGCTATATAGCCATTTTGAATCCATTTCGACTGATTGTAGTCTTTAAACTGTGGCTTGTCTTCCCTCCCTCTCTAGCTTTGTCATATTGTCTGACCCATTTACTTCCGTATTTGTATTTTCTTTCTTTGGCACAGGACAGAAGTATACGTTACAGGTTATCTTGACAAGAGTTTTACATATGTTCAAGGAAAAGGGTAAATTATTACTTAAGTACCAATAAGGAGCTTTTTCATCTGTTGGTCATCAATGGTCACATGTTTCAGTTGCATGTACTGATAGCATTAATTTCAAAGGAAATTCAGTCTGTTTTGTCCTGCTAGAGGCTTGTTATTGCAGCGTTTAACTGTGCAGCCTCACTGAGCTGGTGACAGATATGTTCTCATACTTGTTGGTCTTCAGCACACATGTGGTGATGTCCTAAAGCAGGCTCTAATGACACCAGTGCTGTGGCAATGCAGACACTCTGTTTATTTGCCAAGAGCTCTAATATTCACCTCACCACGTAGGCTGCCTGCTACTACTCTTGTGAGGTGCATTGAATGGTAGAAACTCTGAGCATAGCAGCATTGACTGGTGACACTCTCAATTATTGGTTTAAACATGTCCAAGTCATCTCTATGGTAGTATCAGCATGCCTCCAAATCTAGGTTAACATTATGTTTCATAATGTCATGGTATAAAATAGTGTCTACAAACTTTATATAGTGTGTAGTGGTAGTGGTAGTGTTCTTCATAATAGATTTGCAATAGAACATGATGATATAGTGATTTCTAGTGGACATATTTAATGACATGTTTGGAAGGAACTGCAAGGTGTATAAAAGATTGGTGAAAGTTGTAAAATGTGTATTGATACATTACTTCCTATACTGATGACATGTCTGGAAGAAAAAGCACCACCAGAATATATTCATTTAAACACTCAGAGGAAATACTCTGCCGCGTGGTCACGATTTATCAATTTTATTACCTTCTGTTTTCAACAGTTTCATCCTACATGCATAATAAGCATCATTGTCCACATCCCACATATTAATAAGAAGGCCAGTTTGCTTCAGCGTCCTTCTGCTTTTCATCCTCCATTTGCGGTTAATCACTGCAAGTGGCAATATCTTTCCTCTAGGGGGAGCTCTTTCCTGTTGGTTCCTAGGCTGACTGGAACTGACTTAATAAGTGCCTGGAGCTAAAGCTGAGATAACAGAGTAAATGACAGATTTCCTGCTTCATCCATTCTCTCCACATAGATGTGGTTTGCCAGTCTGCATTCTTATGGCTTCTTAAGAAGAACAAAACTGCACGCTGACTGTTTATTCAAGACGACTTGTTTCAGAAAGTTCTGTGAGAGGAACTTCATGAGAATGCAAAATGAAGTGCAAGGAAAGTACTCCTACACTCCACATTTCCACATCACACAGTCCTCAAGGCACCTCACGTCAGAAACTTTATTTACTTGTTGAACAAACTCAGCTGAAGATAATTGTATAAAGAGTCAGCAGGGTCAGACAGCGGGTCTTGTGCTCTCTGTGAAATCGCCCTGCACCAGGTCACAAATGTCCAGCTAATCTCATGGATTAATCTTCATCCAGTTCATCATTAGTTCTCTCTCCTCCTTCTCTCTTTCTCTCTGAGCTCACATTCTTTTACTTCTCTCTTTCTTACCTCATTTTCTGGGAATTTTCTCAAGGCATCTGAAACAAATCAAGCTAGACTGACCTGTCTGACTGACCTTTAATCCAGTGCCCTCTCCCTTAGCAGCCTGCCACGGGACTCCTAAATGCACACTTAACTCAGGAGACCTGAGACTGCTTTCATTTCAATTCAATTCAATCCAGTTTTATTTAAACAGCGCCTTTTACAATAGTATTGTCTCATGGCACTTTACAGAAGGAGCACCCAAGAGCAACAGAGGCAAGGAAAAACTCCCTTATGTTTAGTTAGTCTAGGAAAAAACCTTGGGCAGATCCACGACTCAAGGGGCTAACCCAACTGCCAGGGGTCATGCAGGAAAATTACAATCAGTAGTAACCATGATAGACTACAAGTTGTCTATGGTTTTAGCGAAGGATCATAATAGCTCCAGAGTATTATCCCACTTTCCATTACATGGTCAGTCCATAGGTGGTTATCAGGAATTATGGCTGGACACTGTAGCAGTGGCCAGACATAGTTTTAAACTCAAGGAGTGAGATGGGGGTAACAATAAGGGTCCATTTGACAGTGCCATTGTGAGGGGAGTCAGTCACAAAGCCTCAGGAAAGGGGAGTCGGTCCTGGCTAGGTCGGTCCCGTCTAGGAAGGGCCTCTATGATGGAGATTTCCATGGCCATTCCATTGCAATCATGTACATCATATTTAAACTGAGAGGATTCCTCATAGAGGTTGTGTGTTCAGTAGCTGTGAAGTAGCCTGCTATTAAGTCTTTGCAAGAAACAAAATCAAAACATCACACGTTTAAAGACTAAAGACTTAAAAAGCATAAAATTTGGACCTCCACAGTGTACTGATATTTCCTGAAAAGATGTCTGGGTGTGCACATGCTTGTCTGATTGTTCTTTAATAGAACCCCAATAGCAACAGATGTTTGACAGAGATAGAGATAAAGAGTTGACACATAGCCTATTCCTATACTGAACATGTACAGGAATGGAGTGCTCCTGAAAGTAGTGCTGACGAGAGTAGGATGGCAAGTTGGAAGTAGATCCCAGCATGATTCCACAGAATGCTGTCTGCATTCCAGAGGACTCTCCAGAGACAGGAATATCCCCTCTTAGGGGAAGACTTTTGCTCTCTGCTTTGATGGCTTAAAGTTTATATGTAGTTTTTTTCAGTGCAATCAATAAATTGACATGCCTTGAAACTGTAACCAGATGTGACCTATGCAAACAAATGCAAGACTGGAATTGCCATGGTTTCATTGAGAACTTATACTAGTTTTAACCTAATAATACAAACATAACAATAGGCTGTATCAAGTAGAGAAAGCTTAAATCAAACTATTCAGATTTGTTTAGAGTGGTGGTATTTTGAATAAATTAGTTTAACATTTAATAGGTCTACTTTTAAGTGTCTTGTTTGAAGTGTAGGCTATGTATCATCTGCCTCGTTTGTGAAGACTAATAGCTCAGTACTGGGGCTATTTATCAGGAACAAGGAAAGTGCTGTCATGTGTTTGTTGTCAGTGTCATTGTCAAAAACTAAAAGGCCTTATAAACGAAAAGAAGTGATGCCGTTAAGAGATAATGAATTATTAATAGGTCTTTAATATGGTAAATAATGTTTACAGTTTCATCCAGAAATAACGTAAATGATCCTTTAAATCTTGCAGTAGACTATGACAGGACGGAATTTTGTGACTCAACATTTAGGCTACCTCGGTTTCTCAAAACGTGCATGTTATTATGGACAATTATTACAATTAAACTATTCCACGCATATAACTAATATTAGTTAGATTTAACCACCCATGCTGTTTCAAAATTTCAAATAGGTTACAACAAGCATACTAGGATAAATTACTTTAAACCCTTCTGTTATCTTCACATATCGTGTTAACCAGGCGTAATCTTTGTTGTTCTGTCGGGTTTTCTCCCTGTATAGATTGTTTTGTGATGCCCCGCCTTTGTTATCTGTCAGCTTTTCTAACTTACAACTCGAAGCGTCCTGCACGCAGCATCGTTCTCCTGTGTATACATGGAGACGCAGTCTGACAAGGAGATGTAGCCCCAGCTCTTCAATCTAAGATGTATCGCACTTTAATCCTTCGCTGAACTTGCAGAATGGATTCGTCCGCCCTGTGTACCTTCCTGTTTCTCCGTGTTCGTTGTTAGTGACTGCCCATTGTTTGGAATATTTCCCCCTTCAGAAGTGCAGTTGAGGACCTCAACTTGCGGCATGGAGGATCTTGCGGTCTTCAACAGTGTCAACAGGCGCGTTTCCTATCTCGTAAGTCAGTCCTCGTATGCTTTTTTAGTACAACAAACAAATTCCTTTTTTTTAACATTCGGACATATTCATATTGATAGCCCTTCTTTTCCTCTCTAAACGATTACTGTTATCATCAATTTCAGTCAATCAAGATTAGCAGCTCTGTTGGGCTACTTTTATGAGTAGCCTCCACAGGGATATTATCCGTCTATTATTCATCCTCCTTTACGTGTAGTTCATCACCACCATCATTCTTTGATTTTTGAATGCCTGACTGGTTATACAGCAAATTAATCTTATTACTAATCACTAGTCATCTCCATAAATTATTTGATACACATTCATAGCTATATTAGGCATGTGTAACAGTAATGCATGCCTCATAATCAGGTGACCTCTACTGCAGTGTCCTCACATTGTGTAAGCAACTACTATTGACAGACCATCAGAAGTCTTGAGCATCGAAAGTCTTGAGCACTCCACACATTGTCTGCATAAACTCATTAATTTGGTTGCGCAATTCAAAGCAAAAAAAAATAATGGGCCTTACATACATTCCATAGTCATCATGTATCATAGCTCATATAGCTATGCAGTCAGTAGCTCATATAGCTATGCAGTCATAGCACATGCACATAGTGCATTATAGATGCATGCATTACTGGTAATAGCACATAGTGCATTACAGATGCATGCATTACTGGTAATAGTACATAGTGCATTACAGATGCATGCATTACTGGTAATAGCACATAGTGCATTACAGATGCATGCATTACTGGTAAGCCCCTACTCACTCAATGTTATAAAGCTGTTCTTGTAAGAGAAATCATCTCCGAAACTGATTGTCCTCCAGGAATATCAAATTCATACTCTTTTGTTGATTGTAAGCAACCCTGGATCCAGAGAAAAGACTTCACATTTGAAGAAGTTTTTCTCTGCAGAAGATCTGAAGTTGTACATCAAAGACAGGAATAACTTGAATAGTTTGCTTAGAAGTTAGGCCTAAACAATGTTTTGTCCAGGGAGGGTGGTGGCCAAAGTGTTCACTGCTAATTTTAGCCTCTTGAACTTTGAATTGCTCAGCTTTGGAAAGAAAAACACTGAAAAACAGTGAACAGGCATTAAACTGAACATGACATTCTCACCATAATAGAATTCATATGGCCGATCTGTGCACTGAGCAATCTTATTGTAAATTAAAACATTTCACTGTGGTGGACTATGTTGTAATCCAGTGGTAAAGTAAACTCTGCATTTCACATTGTGTATGTTGTAACTCCTCCTGAGAATGGGAGAGACCTCCCATCTAAATGTGGTCTCTTCCTAGTTTTTAAAATAGTAAATTACAAGTAATTTTGTCATTCATCTGGTTATTTGTTGATTCGGACATCTTTTTTAAACAGAGACCACTGTTTCTTTTTAGTTCCAAGTTCCATTCCCCAGTATGTAAACACAGTTCACGCCATGTGGCTAGCAGTAAGACAGGTTTAACTGTTCAGAGTGGGATAGGGGTTGATAAGGATCTGTCCACAAAGACATATGCACAGTTTGTGAATTCTTTCTCTTGCATAAATAAAACCCTCATGGCCATTGGGGTTGTAATAATACATGTAGAGACCATTGAGATAGTCCCCATTTGCCTAACTATCAGCCTAACTAAGTCCAATGCATTCAGGCCTTGTATGTATTGAATGTCAGGAAGTATTGTGTATAAAGGCCCAGGCATTTACTTAAAAAAGAAAAAATTACCTTGTGTTTATCATTAACGTCAGTCATGCAGTCCACTTCCACCATTGTCCTGAACACAGAAACAATTTGTCTTCTTATTCAAGTTTGGTTCATATTCAGCCTTCAGTTCAGGATACTGTTGGTTCAAAAATATCAATGTTTTACTTCCATTGCTAAAGACGTACACATCCTGTAATTCTTATACATAACTGTGTAATTATCAGCATGAATAAGGTGAATGATATATGGTCATGTTCTGTTATTAACAAATTGATTGTGATGATACATCTTATTTGTTTCTTTGCTGTATCTTTTACATTCAGCTGAACAGCTGATATAATGGCAGTTGAACTTGTGTTTTTATTGGAAGCATGTTTGTGTAGAGACAGTGCCTATAAGTCTGAAAGACTGGTTCCTTTTTACATTAGCCAAGTCTGACATGGGATAAAAGCTAACCTAGACAGCTCTCTTAGACCGGCTCTGATTCATCTTTATATCTGAGCACTTCTTTCAGTGGTGCAGCCTCAATGAGAGAATTTCAGATACAGTCGGTGACAGATATCCAGATAAAAACAGGTTCACTATGAACGGAGTAGTTAGCTTTGTGAAAATGCATAGATGTTTTTAATGTGGGATCTGAGCAAGACTTTCATTATCGCATCAGCCTACAACTGATCTAAAGCAATCTGAAACTGGATTAGACTAGATTAGACTTTCTCGATTGTTGAGTTTGAAATGACTTCAATGAAGGAGCAATGCCTCTCAAAAATCTAGAACTTTCCATGCAGTGTGAAGAAACTGCATGCATACACACCCACCTAGTTAGCATCTATTAACATACCTATTATGTCTAAACCTCCTGGCTATTTAGATATGTTCAAAAGACCATTTTTGGGGAGAAAGATTAATAGCTATGCCTAAACCACGAGCATCTTTTAGCTAACATGCTTTTACTATATCTGTTCTTTTACATATTTCCCTCAACCCTTAGCCTGCAGTGTTTTCTTCGCAGGTCTCTTATAAGCTCAGGCACAGCGCAAGCTCACTTTTGTGGTCTGAAGACCACATAGGCAGAACCAAAGATCTGGTAGACCTGGGAAATCAACCTGGGAATAGTCTTTGCTCGTAGGGGAATTTCACAGTGTTGATGTTGTAAAATGAAACCTGGATTAAGATTTGGCAAGATATTGATTCATATAAAAAAGCATAAACACTCCATAATCCACAATTGGATGCTTTACATAATACACACCAGCTTTTGTTGGCCTGCTCATGCCTGAGAGTAAAGCTGATATTTTTTTATATTAATTGAGAAAATGAAATTGAACCAACTAGGATAAAACAGCTTTATTTTAAGTTTGTAAGCAAAAATACTTGGCTTGTTGTTAAATGTACTTTGGAAGCTCAAAGCCATATGTAGTTTGCAAATGAAGAGTCACAGACTGTTCTCGGAGGCCTTTTTGATTTCAGTTGTGTGAGTTATATATTTTACCACAAGGTACTCACCCTGCTGAGTTTTATGACACTTTGTCACCTGTTCAACTATGTTAGATTCCTATATTTTGGCTGTGCATCTCTCTTCCTCTCTCTCTCTCTCTCTCTCTCTCTCTCTCTCGCTCTCCCTCTTTCTCTCTCTCTCTCTCTCTCTCTCTCTCTCTCTCTCTCTCTCCCCTCTGTTCTGCAATTGTTTTGTGAAGCTATGCCATGGACTCATCATTTAAGAATGTCTGAATGTCTTGCACAAATGATGATCATAGCAAAGTAAGTGGTAAAAAGCCTCTCCACACAAACAAGACATCCAAATTAGGCACAGAATTCTGTGATGAGGCCTGGCTACCCGTACCATTTGGTTAGAAAGAAATACTATTGAACCTCATACAAGTTCTGAAGTAAACTTCAGGCAGTGATGGACATAGCCTTGTTTTAAGGAACTCTTCTCTGCAAAATGCAGTATGAAATCAAAAGACAAGAAAAGTATGTAATAATGCAACAAGGCGCTTCCGTCTTTAAAGACACATGCAAAAACCTTAAGGGGTCTGGAGATCATTTCCCATTTATCCATCCTAGGCAGCAATATGCTAGTTCATTTTATTGTTCTACCTTAAGAGCTTTAAGTCTAATGAAGGTTTTGGTCAACTATGCACTATATATCTGGCTGTTGTTTGTAATCCACTGAATAAGGTAGCTGTAATTTAGTTGCCTATATGAATTCTCTGTCCAATATGAAAACTGACATTCCAATGGAAATCTCTCCGTTTGACAAATATGGAAATCTCTCTGTTTGACAAATATGGGATTTAATGTGTTGTAAGTGTTCTCACATGTTATGTAACATGGTAATAAAACACACCAGTTCACTTGGTTAGTGCTGCTTCTCTGCAGTGGAGATAACAGCCAGCTGTGTGTGTTTGTGTGAGACACCTCAGCTAGAGAGCAAGGATTAAACACACACTTGGGCCTCCCAAATCTCAGCTGTGTGACAGGAGGCCTACATCTGTGTACACTCTAATGAAAAGCGGGATGTACAGTGTGGAGTTGTCTGTGTGTGTGTTTGTGTGTGTGTGTGTGTGTGTGTGTGTTTTGGTGGGTGGGTGGGGGCTGTTGAATGCATAGATGATTGATGTCTTCTTTTGTATGGTAGGAAACTCCTCTTATGATCTTGGCATACTGCACAACATTGTGTGACCATCTCTCAACAGTGAAGGTTCATTAGAAAGACTTTTCCTCACAGTTGTATGGATCTTTGTTTAGAGACTGGGAGACTTGCCACTGTTTTCTAGCTACTTTCAGATAATCACCATGACAACTGATCTTTGAACTAACAATTTAAGTGACTATATAGGGAGTATGAGCTAAATCCTTCTGATGTTTTTTTCAAAACATTTAAAATGTTTTTTGATGAATGGGACATAAACTGGTCATCCAACTTTTGGACAGGACACTTCTCAAATACATGTAGTGTAGAGGCTTTTTAAGAATGTGGCTTGGGAGAAGACCACTCTAAGTAGACTAATCCATGTCCTAGTATGTAGGAGATAGGCCACTCCTAAGAGAGAAAAAGAGAGCGAGCACTACCTTACTGTAAGCCTTTGTAATGAGTCCCTAAGCCTCTTTGGAAAGGGCCTGCCTCATATGACAAGTTGGACTAGTGGATCAAAGGAAGTCTAATCTTGTCAGCGTAGATTTACAAGGCACTTGCTCAAAGGTCAAGAAATTTCACTTATTATTGATTCTGTGGATCTCCCAAAAGTCTTCTTTATGAGCTGATAGGGGATGTATAACAATTCTTGCAGCTCTGTAATTTTCATAACTATATCCAGCTCACCCCAGAACAGTGTCCTGCTGACCCCAGAACAGTGTCCTGCAGATAAAGCAGACGATGCTCCCTATCATAACCAAAACAGAAATGTGGGCATGGTGGGGCAGCGCTAACATTGCCCACTGACAATCAGTTGACCCAGGTTTGATTCCCGATACAGTGTGTATAAAATCATTATTACTGCTTGTGCATTATTTGTGTAGGCAAAATGTACTCAAGTCATTCTAGAGATGTACAGTATATTTTATGGGCCTTCTATATATCTGGGCTGTTGATGATATCATGTGTCAAATAAATAAATAAATGAGACAGTGATGAACTTCTACAAATTTTGTCGCCACAAATTTACATAAACGAGCCCTAAACACATGGGGATCATCCCTCTTCTTCACTGCCTGCCTCGGTCAACAAATTAACAACAGCTAAGGGAGACTCCTTTCAGACAACAAAGATTCCCTCTTTCAAACAGAATAAATGTAGTCAACACAGCTGCCCTTAGAAAGAGTGATGTGTGGTGATGGAATGACAGAAATTCTGAATAGTTTAATATCATGGCTAAATGAAAGATGAGGTTAAATAATATTTGAGTGTATCATGTATTTGCCCCTTTTTTGCTTCAAGTGTTCAAGAATATATACTGAAGATTTTCAAAATCATTTTATTTCCGATGTAGTTTTTTGTCATTTTTTGTAAACAGCATATCAAACTTCACTTCATAAACATAACAGCTTTAGTGTACACACAACAGAAGCAAGTCATTTATAGTGCGTATGGAATACATATTATACATTCAAGAACATTAGAGATGTAAATTCAGTATTACAATGTTACAACATGTTGCGTTACTGTAGTTACTGTTACTGTCTACTTTGGTGTGATTTCAAATACATTAAGAAAGAGGGAATGTATATTTCACTGTGTGAGTGTGTGTGTGTGAAGAGAGGGCACCCATAGCTTTGTGAGCTGTGGAGTATAAGGTGCTCTTGCTATCAGCAGTGTGGAATGTTGGTGATGTAAGCTGTACCTCTCTGTGCCATGTCTCTCCTCTCCTCTCTTCTCTCTCCTCCTCTCCTCTCCTCCTTCTCTCCTGTCCTCTCCTCTCCTCCCGTCTCCTCCTCATCTCCTCTCCACTCCACTCTTTCTTATGTCCTCTCCTCCTCTCCTAGGGGGACTTCACATGGAGCAGTGCGTCGGGGCGCACCGTGCGCCTGCAGCCCTCTCCCATCCAGAGCCTGTCGGAGCTGGAGCGTGTGCGCCTACAGGAGGTGGCCTACAGCCGGCTGCTCCAGGACTTTGATCTGGCCTGCCACATCACCATCCCCAGAGGTGCTCACACTCCTACTGCAAATGGATCCATCCATCCATGCATACAGACATACATACATACATACATACATACATACATACATACATCAAGTCCATGTGCAGGCTGCATGCATCTATCCACTCCCAGGCTGGCATTGGTTTTTCTAGTCCTGTACTGAGTGTGGCTAGGAGAAAGGGGAAGGTAGCAGGTAAAATCCAGAAGTGGACTAATCCACTTCTCACTGCTCTACACGGTCTAGAGGCAGTTAGTGCTTAAGTGCTTTAATCTGCTGTTTCCCAGATATGTCCTCTTGAGAGTCACACAGAGCTTTGGAGTAGTTTAAAATGCCTCCCACATCTGAGAGCAGCACAGGGACACTCTCTGACAGTTGGCCACACAGTGAGGCCTGAGCAGAGACTGAGGCCTGGGATTTAGTGGGAAGATGTGTGTGTGTGTGTTTGTGGTATGTGTTTGCATTAATGCATACTCATACTGTAAATACTTTGTGTGTGTGTGTGTGTGTGAGAGATAGAGAGAGAGAGAGCAAGCAAGTGAGAGAGAGAGAGAGCAAGTGTATGTGTGTGTAAAGGAAAGTGTGTGTGTATGAGTGCGTGTGTGCTTGTGTGCATACTCATCCGTGTGTGCGTGTGTGTGTGTGTGTGTGCGTGTGGGTGAATGGGTTCAGAGACAGAAGTGCACCCAGCAGGACTCTAATGTGGCCTCATTCCTGACCCTTGGCTCTCCTTTGCTACTGGGGAATAATGGGGATGCAAAGCCCCTGCGCCCAGCAGCAGATGTCTGAATCAGAGTGCACTAGGCCCGCACGTCAACACACCACACCGCCTACAGCTGCAAACAGAGGGAAACACTCGCAGGGAGACTACACCGGACGCCTCGAGTCAAAGACTTATCTGCCGTAACAATTAGCTTCCAGTATAACCAATGGAACTAGCTACACCAGACAAGGCAACACAACCAACATTCTAAAAAAAAATCCCAGTCTTTTTAACGTTATTTACACGTGATTTGACTTAACGCTCATCCAGTGTAGCCCTAAGGTAATATGTGTGTCTTTTCATAATTCACCCCAATATTACCATTACCATTATTCTATCCAGTACTGCTGTTAACATTACACATATGAAAGAGCTCATAAGTTTATCATGAAGACAGTTCCCACCTCACTGTCATGAGAGATGAGTCTGTGCTGTGATCTATTTTGTGTGGAACTTTTATTTAGGCTTGTTGTTGAGTTGAAATGAGTTGGATTGTTTTGAACGGTGTCGTTGTCTGAAGCTGAATGTTCTTGTGCTAACCTGCTCTGGTGGAGCCCTGATCTTTCCTGTCTCTCATTTGCTCTGTTGTGTCATGACCCCCTTTCCCGCATGGGCTTTGTGACTCCCTACTCCTTTCCACAGGCCTGTTAATGAGTGATAGACACCTCACACACACACACACACACACAGTTAACAGGAATCTTTTCATGCCTGTTTATCGTCAGGTGTATGCATGAGTGATTATGGCATAACACAAGATGGATACGCAGATCAGAAGAATATTCCAAGACGCTCTTGGTTCTTGTCAGCACACGTACTGCAAGAACAGCCAGAAATGGCTACTTTACTGTATATGTGCCTACATTTGTGCTCTTTGTCACGTAGTAGAACATAAATCTAGCATCACTTACATAAGTTCCATTATTTATGACTGACAAATTCTCTTGTGGGATTTTTTCAAATTCAAATAGATTTTTTTACCTTTTCATTTTGAGAACAAGCAAGAATATACAAATAGTTCTGACCACCCACCACCTCTCATATAAGCATATCACAGCTAACAAATGCCTCATCAAGATTATATTTTATCATATCAATGTTTTCCATAACTGTTTTTTTTTCTCCCATGTTCAGATTGCCAGAAGCGCAAAAAGTCCCTGAGAAGGAAGTTTGATTCACTAGCCAAAGAGAAGAGTAAAGATAAAGGTACAGTGCCCGCATGGAGACATCTGACGCCCTCATCTGTGTCTACAGTGTCACCTTCAGTCCAAGGACAACAGGCTGACTCATACTAAACAGGCCTTAGCTTATTAAAAATACACTCTGGAAGTACAACAACACTTCAAGGCTTACGCCACACCCAGGTTATACAGACAATCTTGTGTCCAGGAATTCCAATGGATAACACTGAAACTTCTGTTGAAGCTTTCAGTGAAACCAAACTGAGAATAGTAGTAGTAGTAGTAGAAATAGTAGTTGATGTAGTAGTAGTTGTTGTTGTTGTAGCTGTATATAGAGCTGTATATATTATGCAGTAAACTTTTTTCTGTAATGCTTTTTGTATATTTTTCAGTCCTTAAAAGAAAAAAGACACCTTCTAGGAATCTAAATGGAAAAAAGTATTTAATGGTGATTTGAATCCCGTGGGGCTTTGTTCTTCTCCAGCTGGGCAATGTTTTCTCACACTGGGGCTGGACAGTCGACTGACAGTGGAAGGCAGCGCCTTTGATCCATTTCACTAAAGCCACTGGAGCAGACGTGCTCAGCTGTTTCTACTGACGTAGCCATGTGCACAAATATACAGGGTCCTGCCTGCCAAAGGTCAGCTCCAGCCCAGCAACCTTCAGTGGAATGCACGTCTCACTGTTGAGCAGGCAGCCAGTGGAATAGCAAAAACAAGCAGGAGAGGTTCCTCAGTCATCAGAGGCAGCCAGGCCTCAGGCCTCATTCACTCTCCTCCTCCTCCTCCTCCTCCCGCTGCTTCCTGACTGTGTGCACTGAGCCCTATCTGAAAAGCAGGCTCTTCCATTTGACCGCGCGAGCTGATAGCCAGAGCAGTGTGTGTGCGTGTGTGTGTGTGTGTGTGTGTGTGTGTGTCTGTAGTATATCTCCCCCGTTGAGAAGCCTGAGACACCATCACAGCTGGGCCTTCAGCCAGTGATTGATGAGTGATAATGGATCTCCACTCAGAATGAGGAGCCCTTATGAAAACACTCCTTTCCTCTGAATCTCTTCCTTATCAAGCCATTTATCTCCCTTTCTCTTTCTCCTTTTCTTTCTTCCTATCTTTCCCTCTCTCCCCTCCTCCGCACAGAGTTTGTGCCTCAGGCCTTTGGCATGCCGCTGTCACAGGTGATCGCCAACGACCGCGCGTACAAGCAGAGACTTGACAGCCACCGCGGAGCTGAGGAGCACAGAGGAGAAGCCTCGGCCACCTCTGACCTGGTGTCCTCCATCCTGCACTTCACCACCAAACGCATCACCAAGGAGCTCTCCAGCAGCAACTCCTCGCTCAGCTCCACCTCCGAGACGCCCAGCGACAGCGCCACCCCCGGAACACCAGAGGCGGCCCCACGCGCTCGGAGACGGGTGAGAGACACCCCCAGAAAGCAACCACTTTTTTTCCCTGAGTGACTTTTCAGTTCAGAAAAAGAATGTTTACTTAAAAGTGCATGCCTCAGGCCTCCTATTTAACCTGTTTAACTACAAGCCTATTCATAAGAGAAATATTTAATGAACACAAAGACTCCATGGAAAAAGAGTGAAGGGCAAAGCAAAGCTTTTGCCTCCCAAAGTCAAAAGTCGGTCTCCTGCTTTTGCCTAAGGTGAGGGTCTTTTGTGTTATGCACAGTTAATGTCTGCAACTGAGCCCTGATTACAGTTACCCAGGCAACGCAGTGCCACTGCTCATGAAACCCAGGTGAAAAAGCTCCACTCTACCGCAGCCCATAGACCTCCAGTGCTTCTCCAAACTGCACTGGTTGATATTATGGGACGTTCTGTTTTTTTGGCAGTGACATGAAAGGCATTCATTTCTGTTGAGAAATGACTCTATAACTCATGGCTGATCTCATGAATGGAAGTATAAAGGACTCAAGATGTAAGGCACACAGAGGACAAGATTAAGGGCAAAAATGTGTAGGATGAGGTCTGTTGTTAATGCGCATGCTCTGCGTCTGTGCTGCAGGGGGCGATGTCTGTGGACTGCATAACAGACCTGGACGACAGTGAGTCCAGTCTCCTGGAGGCCCTGCAGCTCTCGCTGCCTGCAGACATGGCCAATAAGAAGGTGAAACAGCGGGACAAGAAGCTCAGCCTCAACCCCATCTACAGACAGGTGCCCAGGGTGGTAGACTGCTGCTGTCAACACCTGGAGAAATACGGTAGCCACTCCTCACCACTAGACTTCATCTTTTCACTTCCTATTCACTTACTGATCTTACCAAACTGTGTGAAGATGTACTTGACATTTTCTAATTGCCGTGCAGGTTTGCAGACAGTGGGTATTTTCCGTGTGGGGAGCTCAAAGAAAAGAGTACGGCAGGTATGAGAGATTCCTGCGCCTGACAGAGACTTTGGAAGTGCTTTAGTGTTTATGTTGTGAAGCTGAGTGCTTTGCGGTGTGGTTTTGTACCTTTGCCTGTAGCTGCGAGCTGAATTTGACCAGGGCTCAGAGATCCAACTGGATGAGGAGCACAGCGTCCATGACGTGGCGGCTCTTCTGAAAGAGTTCCTGCGGGACATGCCAGACCCACTGCTCACCAAAGAGCTCTATACCGCATTCATCAACTGCATGTGTGAGCATCTCACCAGTGCCTTCAACTCTGCATTACACAGTCACATACATGCAGTTTTAGAGTGTAGGATATTTTTGTGTCATCTGGTGTGTGTGCATACTGTCTATGGAGCCAGAGGTGGAGGGTAGGGTATCGTCAGTGTGACCCTGTGTGCTGTTGTTGTGTGCAGGTCTGGAGCCTGTGGAGCAGTTCAGCTCCATGCAGCTGCTGGTCTACCTGCTGCCCCCCTGCAACACTGACACTCTGTACCGGCTGCTGGAGTTCCTGGCCACAGTAGCCGCCCACGCCCACGACTCCCATGATGTAGACGGCCAAGAGGTGAGCTGAGACACCCAGCGGTAGCTTCCCAAACTCAGCTCTGTGGAGGGATCAGAGCTCCACAAGAGCAGATGGTGGTAGTGAAGTAGGGGGCCAAGTAAGATTCAGGACTGTTGGTTCTCAGCAGTGTTTGTCCAGTGTTTGTCTGCACGCATCAGCCTGCCCCATCTTTTGGCTCATGAGGACTCCCGACCTTTAGTGGTGCTGAAGCCAGAATGAGATCAGTTTGAGAGATCATTATCCTGTTACTACCCAGGATGTCGTGCCCATCTTAACAAACTTAGCTAATCCCATCCCAAGCTCATTGAACAGGTATGCCAGGATTGGCACTGACCCAGGTCTTTAATAGACCCCCCATCGAGAGAGAGATTGTGTGTGTGTGTGTGCGTGTGCGTGTGCGTACCTGTGGACGCTCGCTTGTGTGTGTGTTTGCTTGCTTGCTTAGTGTTCCTGCCTGTCTCCACGTCTGTGTCCTGGTTCCCACTGTCTGCCTGTGTTTATTTACAGTGTGTCATCAGCCCTTCTGCCTATGTCCTCATCCATTAGGGTCTGTCCACTCAGTCTAACAGGGAGCTGTGCTGTTTAGATTCCAGGGAACAAGATGACCGCTCTGAACCTGGCCACCATCGTCGGCCCCAACCTCCTCCACAAGCAGAAGAGCTCCGATAAGGAGTTCATAGTGCAGAGCTCCGCCCGGGCCGAAGAGAGCACCACCATCATCAGGATCGTCCAGAGGATGATTGACACATACGAGTCGCTCTTTATGGTAGGTAGATGGCCCGCTGACATGACATTGGCGTGAGCTGCCGTGAGCCGAGCTTGTCTCCTGGGGCCTGGCCCCTGCTCACTATTGTTTACAGTTGGGCATGTCAAATAGAAGAGGCCAGGGACGATGGCAGACGTGAGCAGACGCCTGTAGCGCTCTTTGTGCTGTCTCTCTCTCTGGGGCACATTCACACAGTGCCTTTGCACTGTTTAGGCCTTACACCAAGTGGCTGAGTCCAAGCTAATGTAAACATGCTAAGCGCTAAACAGCAGTGGGCTCAAACAGAGCTGGTCTCTGCTGGAGTGCCTCTCAGACATCAGCTGCACCCTGAGCCTAGAAAAGCCTGACAGACTGGACCTGCAGCAGCAGCCGCTACCTGGATGGGGTCTGTACGATCAGAGCGCCAAGTCCACCTACAGCGCAGCTCCAACGGGAACTGACTGCTTTGGGAATGATAGGAAATGCTTTGTCTGTTTGCAGTGCCTCCAGAGTGCCTGGTTCCTCCACTGGGGGCTTTGTGAATCTGATTGAATCTGATTGGGTGTTTTTGTTAGTTACTTTGTTAGTGACTACATGACCCACTCTCTTTCTACTGCACTTCTATGACACTCCTGCACGATCATCTTCTGACAATTTCCTAGCAAGTTGTACTCTTAGTAAGATTTTAATTGTATTGTATCTTTAATGTCAGTCCTCTTTTTGTAAGTGGCTTTGGATGAAAGCATCTGCTAAATGCATAAATGTAAATGGACATGTAGGTAAGAGTGGCGTTTCTATTTAGGAGAGTCTGAACACGTAACCTACATTCTGCAAGTCTTTTTGCAAAACCCACAACTGATTCTGTCTTGTGGTAGAAACCCACACAGTACTTTCGCTATGTTTTTAGACTTCAGACAGTAATGCTGAGTCTCTGTTGAAGATGTGATGTCTTACACAAGAGCTGCTTTCTTGGCAACCTGCGTTGTTTGGGCTTTGAGCTAATAGCTGCCCTCAAGGATCACCCTAATTAATGCTATGCTGACGCAGAACAGCCAAGCGCCAAGGAAATGGATATGTCTGAGTGTGTGTGTGTGTGTGTGTGTGTGTGTGTGTGTGTGTGCGTGCGTGTGGAGGCTGATGCAGGAAATCACCTGGGGGACCTGAGTGCTGTGAGCAAGCAGGAGTGTTTAAATGTGAGAGCCCTTGGCTCTGGTCTGATCTCCATACTGGACTGGGAGTGTGTGTTGGTCTTTGTGTGCGCGTGCATGCATGTGTGTGTGTATGTGCATGTGTGTCTGTGTGTGTGTGCGTGCATGCGTGTGTGCGTGTGTGTGTGTGTGTGTGTGTGTGTGTGTGTGTGTGTGTTGGGGAGCATGCTGCTGAATTCCTTTGTCTCCCGCAGGTGTCCCCTGACCTGCAGCATGAAGTGCTGATGAGTCTGCTGGAGACGGACCCTGACGTGGTGGACTACCTGCTGAGGAGGAAGGCATCTCAGTGGGAGTGAGTGAGGCTGCCCCATAGCTCTGAACACACACACCCTGACATACTGACACTGCAGGATACACCATGTCTCCCCCTGGTGGCCACTCTCAGTAACCCAGTTTACACTGCCATGAGGCTCCACTGGAATGCTGCATTGAGCAGGCTAAAACCTACTATTTCTGTCCACATGCCCTTATTAGACAGTTAAACCTTATATAATTGCTATAATTATATTTACAAAACTGTCTGTTTTCCCTTTGTTGATGCCAATGTCCTTTTCCGTCCTGTCCTGTAGAAACCCAGGCCTGATGCGCTCCCAAGACTCCCTGAATGAGAGGCACTCCTGCAGCGGCTCCAACAGCCCCTCCAGTGGGGAGGTCTCCCCCTATGACAACAACTCCCCCGTGCTGACCGACCCACTGCTGCCCCCAGACCCGTGTGAAGATGACCGCCTCCACCCCCGGCCGGAGCAGCTCTCTTCGGAGGGGAGCAGGAGAGGAGGCCTGGCCCATCCCAACCTCTCTCCAGCCGCAAGCACAGGTCAGCTGCATGGGGAAAACACCAGCACTCTCCTGTGCCACTGAATCTGCAGATGCTCGTGTCAATGGACCCAATTTTATGTCCAGATCCTCTGAATATTAGCTTACAGTCTCGGTTATTTGGTTGGGTTTTCAAGATGCATCTCCTTCTTTTGCAGCTGACAACAAAGATGAACAGACACATGTATGGAGAGCTTGGCATGCAACACTGAGGCCAGGATTAAAGGAGCAGGACTCAGGTAAGTTGCACTACTTAACTGATATACCATGGGGGATATGATATAAATACTAATGAATGCTTGCATCATACGTACAATTTGGATTGCCTCATGTGAAGCAGTTTCACTGGCCTCCTACGAGAGGAAGTGTCTGTCACATGAGTGTGTGAAGTAGAGTGTAAAACGAAGGGGGAAATGTTTTGCTTTTGGAAGTGCAAAACACATGGTTTGAAGGAAGAGGAGGTGGTGTCTGGTGCTGGCTCACCATGTTTTGTGTGTGAAATCTGACCCAGGCTCTCATGAGAGTGTGTCCCAGAGCTCCCTCAGCTCAGCCGAGGGCCCGGACGAGCAGACCGGGTTTCAGAAGCCTCCGGCGCGCTGCACACACACCTCCTCAACAGCACTGGAGGCCCGGAGCCATACGCCCGTCACACGGGCCAGCAGCAGTCCGCAGACAGGCAGCTGGCTCAGCCAACCACAGCCCAGCATGGAGCCCTGCAGCCAATCAGGATCAAGCAGCTTAGATGACATCACGCTCAGCAAAGGCTCGGCTGCCAGAGTACCACGCTGGGCCATGCCAGGAGGCAGGTTGGACAGCACACCACCCCCTCCCTACCCTGGGCTCCACAGAGGGGCCAGCACCCCTCCACCACCCACTCCCACTCAGCCCCAAGGCTCCCCCTCTGTGCAGGCACTGTGCCCACCTCCCCAGAGCCACAGCCCTGGCCCTCAGAGAGAGGCCCCTGATGGGCCCCCCACCCCAAAGGCCCTCCGAGGGCCCAGCAATCCAGACTGGCCGCTCTGGCAGCGGGACAAGTGGCAGGTATGGCAGCTGCTCTCCTCAGACAATGCAGACAGCCTGCCAGAGACACTGGTGTGATCCTGTGTTCAGCACACAGCTCCAGACGGCCATGGCTCTCTTGGCTGGACATGAAAGATGTGGATAGTTCTTCTGAGAATTTGTGGCCTTGTTTTCTTAACGTCCATTTCCTGCCAAGTTTGTTTTATTTTTAACTCGGCTTCAACAGTTTGTTCATTATCTTTAAACATACCTCTTAATGAAAGCATTCCACATTTCTCACAAAGAATGGATTCTTCAGATGAAATGATGGTGAAAGATGTTTTCCAGTGTACACAGTGCAGCTGGACATCTTATATTATTATATCATTATATATCATAGTGGTCTAATCTCCAGTATAGATGAATACTCAGATCAAACACAAAGAATCTAACACTGAGTCACTGATGTGTCATGAAGCTGACTCATTTGAATGTAGACTATCATATGTATAGTGCCTTTGGTACTGTTTTTCTACCCCAGATTCACTATTATTGTTACCAGTGTGTGTGTGTGTGTGTGTGTGTGTGTGTGTGTGTGTGTGTGTCATTTTCTGTAAGACACATAGGGGAATGCTTTGCTATTTGCAATTAGCCCCTTTTGTGTGAAATGCTGCACAGCACCCAGTATGCCTGTTGGGCTTACTGTTGTAGGAAGCTCATCTGGACTAAATGAAAAAGAATGATTGCATTATTGCACTTAATTTTCTGATGAAACATTTCATATGTTTTCTACAGCTGTAAATGCCTTTATTTTTGTCACTTAAGTTTCATAGAAATCATCATAGAGTCAAAGTGTATTTTATTAGATCTATGCAGATGGAAGTTAAACTTGTAGGTGCTAACTTTAGTATATACATTTAGCAGTACTTTGAACTTCTGTATGTTGAGCACATTCCCTCTCATCCTTATTCAAACACTGTTCTTGAAGGAAATCTCCATCCTTTAACATGTTAAACTGTATAGGAAAATACTCTTACTGAAATGTGTTGTTTAAAAATCAGTCCAGTTCTATGCTTTAGCTCTAGTTTACAGCTTCCTCCTCTCACTGAGTACACTTTATCCATGCTTCATATACTGGATCTTGCTTTACATGCTAGAATATTGAGCGTCACGTTCAACGCTGCTGGAACTTGTTTGATTAGAGTAAATGCCAGTGAAACCTGCTCAAAGGCATAGTATACAAAGAATGTGGCTTCCAATGGAACATTTTAACTGTGTGTAGGGTGGAGTTTTCCTCTTCAAGTGGCTTAGAGGGCAGAGAGAGTAAGAGTAACTCATCATAAACAAGCACACAACACAGGACCGTAGAGGTCTACAGTTTGGTAGTGTCTCTCAAGCTATCTGGCAGACTACTGTGATATGAGTCTACTAAGGTGAATCTAAGCCCAAGCTGAGCTCAAGTGCCAAATGAAACAGGGAAAGTAATCCACAGAGCCCAAGAACACAGTGTTATGTTTTCAGCATGGAAGGTTATTTATTTGAACACAGCAACCTGTTGCTTTCCAGATTTCCTCCTTTCCCAGAGCGTCTAATTATGCTCTGTTCAGACTGTCACAGAGACTGCAGTTCAGCTGAGATTTATCATCAGTATGTCATCACACCATAAAGCTTTCAGCTCTACCCCTTGTCAGTCCCAGTGTGGAGGAGGAGCCTGCATGGACATGGTAGCTAGAGGAAAATGGTCAATTACTTCAGCCTCACTGTATGTCTAAAGGAACTCTGATTGTGACTCCGACATGCATTGTTCATGATGCTTTGGTTGAGCTCTTTAATCTGTCATTCTGACAATAACCTTGTGTGACACTGATCCTTTCATTGGGGTTAGGGGAAGGAAGAGAGAAGAAATGAATCTGCATTGTGCGCTCCATATTGAAAGCATGTGTTGTTCACAGCAAAGCAGTCTTAAAAATGCGGTTAAATCGAACAATGCACCTGTATTTTGGTCCAAGCCAATTGAAGTCTCTTTTCTTCTGTCTGTTGTTTACTTGGCTGTGCTTTATTGTCTTGTGCTGGGCAAGCCATCTTTTCATTTGTAATATGCATTGGCCCAAAGGCTTTTTGGATGTAATAAAGCTGCTTAGCTGCTTTCTATTTCTGGATTTCCTTAGTATTTGTATTTGTTTGTTTGTTTCAACAATAAGTTGTTGACTTCAACCTACTTAAAAGCAGGATGGGGAACGAATTGGGGGGGGGGCATTTTTTAGTCTCATTCTAATGCCATTTAAATGAAATCTAAAGCCCAGAGTCTCCGCCTCATCCGCCTGTGCCTTATTCCCAACGTGGATGGACAGAGCGGTGTTCTCCCAGAGCAGAGAGGAAGCTGGGAACAATTGGACTGGTTCATGCTCTAATGAAGCGAAGTGGAAGGTGGTTGTTTTGGCAGCTCTTCAGACTCCATTAAGGCCTAATTCTGCTAGATTTCAACACAGCAGTGAACTGCCACCTGCAGCTCAGGCTGCCCTCATCAGGACCCCGGAAGTACACGGTGAGGCTTTAGTTTGGGGCAGGCCGTGTGTGTGTGTGTGTGTGTGTGTGTGTGTGTGTCATTGGGAGGTGGGGTAGCCCTACCTCTCCCCTCTTGGAGAGATTTTCCAATCTTAGCGGAGATTCAGAGGGTTTGCCAGCTGGGGGTCAGGGAACATTCAGGACAAAGTTTTCATTCAGTTCTTCTCAGCAGGCTGCACATCATTGACCTCAGCCTCTACTGGCCTCTACGTCTCTGCGTCCAACTCAGCATGTGGTAAGACGTGACTGGAATCAGCGCAGTGCTTAATGGTGAGTCTGCTTTGGATACACGATATCTTGCCATAGAAGCTCTAAGAGTCTACCCTAATCAGTTACTGTCACTGGAGGAGCAGTATGCACAGAGAGCAGAGACTTAGGAGGTGTACAACCGTGGAAGTTGCATAAGTCCGCCACTAGAGGGCAGTAGTATTTTACCACTTGAGCCTGATTTACCACTTGAGTCTCATGTTTTGGCACTGCTTAGCTGGGTGTTGCCGATTTATGGCTCTAGTCAGTAAGGCTCTATGGCGGAAAATGTAGCTCTGCTCCAGAACATTCTGACAAGAATCCCTCCGACCACAAAAGTCACAGAATTCACTCAATAAAGCAGTTCTGACGCCATGAAGTATTCTTAAGCTCTCGCCTCTCACACCACAGAAAAGGATGAACATGGCGCACTAACAACACACACTCTGATTCGAATGGCACATGCCTAAAAC
The DNA here is from genome assembly GCA_015244755.2 of Tenualosa ilisha. Taxonomy (NCBI): domain Eukaryota; kingdom Metazoa; phylum Chordata; class Actinopteri; order Clupeiformes; family Clupeidae; genus Tenualosa; species Tenualosa ilisha. The sequence goes on from PYXC01002596.1 coordinate 3,070,092, forward strand.
AGAGACTGTATGTGTTTGTGCATGTGTGTGTGTGTGTGTGTGTGTTTGTGTGTGTGTGTTGGTCTATGCCTCTTCTGTTTAGACTCTTTGTGGGAAGAATGTTTGACTGTTAACACTGCTGTTGAGAAAGTGCCATTTCAAATTTATGAACGAATCACTGGAGCAGCAAACAACAAAACCCAAAAGTATGTTTCTCTACTACTGAGCTGCTCCATTTCTAAAGCGTTCAGTGGTTTGGTGTCACCGCTCTCTAGACAGACCACTGTTGAAATACATCTGGCTGCTGCATGCCCCTTTGTCAGCCACAAGATTTGCTCAGTTCTGAAAAATGTGGTTAAATTTTGTGGGCCATATCTGGCACTGGAGCTGTGGTCCGGCACCGATCATCTCCAGCCCCCGACCCTGCAGCACAGACCCACAGAACCCTGACCTGACCGAAGCAGAGTGGAGCGGAGCAGGCTGCCGGGACAGGATGTTGGCCTTTTTATAGGGCATTCCACTTCCACCATTTACACAGCTATAAATCAGCAGAGCAACCTCAGGACAGGGCCCTCCATCAGGCCTGGCAGCCTTCTGGTGCTGCAAATGCAAACTTAAGGCATGATGGCAGAGTCTGTGACGAATTTGTTCAAGATGTTCATAATTTAAACCAAATTTTATCTATGAAGATGATAAGTTTCTTTCTGTTTCTTTCTTTCTTTCTTTTCTCTTTCCTGTCTTTCACAGAAATCACAATCTCAGATTTTACAAACAAATACTGACAGCAAAGATTACATCATTGGGTGCAACACTCAAATCATTTACCTCATAGAGAGTGTAGCCCATTGTCATCACCAGGGTGTTGATGGGAACAGAACGTCGGCAAGCTCTTGCAAATCACAAGCCCCGTGAGTGTGCAGCTGAAGAGCCCTCCCAGTCCCTAGGTGACATTAGGAGCAAGGCACAGGCAGTTTCTGTTCAATTACACTGCAAATGACATCAGCTTAGCGAGATGACCGGGTTCTGACTTGTTTTGTTCTATTGCCCCTAAGAACACTTATCGGTTGATATGAAGCTAATAACTGACTTATTAAATGGCATGAGTATCAGGAAAAAGATGCTCTTATGGTTTTTGATTGTGTCCAGGGTCACTGATATGCCGAAGACCTCCATGACCCCCGTCACATGGTGAAACAGCTGCTCAAGAAGGAGAACAATCTCAGCCGGTGAGGGTTATGAACTTTATGTTAAAGAAAAGTTTGTTTGAGATTAAAGGATTTGTTCTGATTGCATTAAGCCTGCAAAGCCTCTGCTTTTCAGAATCCGCTTACAGGACTGAAATCTGAAAGTTGACTTGAGATTAAAGCCACCACTTTGATAGGTGAGAAACTGTACTGCAACATTATGCATTTGGCTTCAGCAACTGCTGGAGCCATTATTTTGTCTTTTAGATCTTGCTTAGGCTTTTTTCTATTTAGATTTGGGCTGCAATGTATTTTCTTAGAGGTTCTTCAATAATCTTGAAATATCAATTACTCAGCTTTTAAATTGGAGTTGAAAGCCTCTAAGAAATTATTTGTTTTCACCAATTAGATTTTGCCTGTAGGTATGTTAACTTTTTTTTAAATTCTGTATATCACTGTAATGACATACTGTATGAAATGTATAGAAATTTGACAGTGATCAGAAGTGTGTGTATATCGGCGTGTTGGAGCGCATTTGAAGCTCAGGTTGCCCGCTGTGCTGTTCTGCCATCCGCCCCCCCGTGCTCAAGTCAGCCCCACCTGCCAAGGCCCCCCACCCTAAAGCCCATCCGGCTGCAATCTCATTAGCGCTGCCACCAGCAGCCTCAGCCCTTGGGCCCATCTGCTCTCAGTGACCTTTGGGCCCAGTCAGGATCAGTGGGAGCTGCGCCTCATGTTTGGTTGGTTTGGCAAAGAATACATACAGGCTTTTCTTGGAAGCAAACAAGTCTGATACTACATCTGAGCAACTATTTCTGCTGCTCACATTACAAGACTATGATTGTGGGAACTTTTTAAAATATAGGTTTGGCATTTTAAGCACTGGTGATCAGATATACAATATTTCTGGTTGGGCCATCTCTGCACCAGTGATTTTGGTGTTCCACTGAAGTAGAGTGATTTTTCCTGTTGTCATTCATGTATGTCTGTTTAGGCACACACCATGATTACTGTCCGTGTATCAAAACCAGCATTATAACTCTGGATCAGAAACATTCTAGGTCCAACAGTTCTAGGGTGTGTTTGTGCGTGCGCACGCTTGCCTGTGTGTGTGTGTTGTGTCTGTCGTCTGTCTGTTTGTCTGTCTCTGCCTGCAGGCATTGTGATTACTGTCTGTGTATTCAAACCGGTATTATAATTCTTGCTCAAAAACACTACAGGTCCAACAGCTCTATGGTGTGTGCACATGTGTGTCTGTCTGTGTGTGTGTATGTGTGTGTGTCTCTGTGTGTGTCACACTGACATTAACACTGATGTTTTAGCTGATGAACATGGTCTCATTTCCTTTCCAACTCAAATAGAATCTGCATAAGACATGCTTATACAGATCCCATATAATCTCAAAAAGCTGTCTTGTATTAAGCCTTCAAATGTTGCTTAGTTTATCTAGATCTAGATCTCTCTGAAATATGCTCTGATTTCTTCTAGAATCCCAGTTCTGAGAAATGTGGGCAGTGCAGTCAGTGGACAGAGCAGCTGCTCATCTGAGTAGAGGAGCAGAAAAACAAGCCTGTTCCTCCATAAGGGAATAGCAGACGATTGTGCATTTAAGGCAGAAAATGGGGGAGCAATTTACTTCATGTTCTTCCAACAGGTCCCACCAGGCATGTCTGAGACATTGCAGTGAAGTCAACTCAAAAACAAATTTTTGAACATGTGAAGCAAGAAGGGCTGCTTTTCCCGCAGAGCCAAAAGCTGAGGAAAAAAAACTATCCAGATGTTTTCATGAGGAGAAGTCAATAGTCTAATGCTGCAAGCAATGGAATTCTGGTTCACCCACTGAGGTTTGTCTATCAGTTCAGCATGTCCTGAGAACAGTTGATTTAGGTGAGCCTCTGAGTAAAAGATAAATATTTGTTAATTCAATGATGTAACACATTTTTGTTTTCAGTAATTAATGTTTGTGCCATTGTTCCACCTAAAATTAAATCCCTTTCATCATCTTTCATTTTGTATTTTATAAACCTCTCCTCATGCTAATATTATTCACATTGGGTAAAAGGCGTTTCCACACTGACTTCAAATGAAATTTATTTTCATTGGACAAGAACAATACAAACTGATTTTTCTCCCAAGCCATAGTAAATCTCCCCCTTTTTCCCTTTTGCCTTCAATTTCTTACTTCGCCCTACAATTTCTTACAATTCTCACTTTGCCTTCAATTTCTGTACTTACTCAAGGAGGAATTTGAACTAATTCTTGCATGCAGTTAGCACATCATGTTGCATGAAGTCAGTATTAGTGGTCACAGTGTATAGTTCAAGGTTGTGTATCATCATTCAGACTTAAAAATAAAATCAGAATATTCTGTTGCTATATGTAATGTATACTATGTACTATGTAATTCAACACTCTTTTTCAGATGTGCTCATCTGGTCTGACTGACAGTAATTTTAGGTGAAGGTAAGTGGTAATTATGCCAAAGATGTGCCTTGATAGATAATAGTAGTAATCTGATTTTATTGCAGCATAGGGGATTTCCATTAGGTTAGGCCAACACTCTCTCTGGTTGATCTGATTCATGCCCACTGTACTTTCCCAAACATTTCCTACTTCCAGTGGAGAGAAAAGAAAGTTTGTCATGATGAATCATCATCTGTGTGGTTTACAGCATCTGCAGTCCAAACATTGTTTCTCTCACACTAAATGCTACTTTATGTATTGCTTCTGACTGCCAGCAGGAATTATTTCATTGGGACACACAATGTTTTTTTTATTTTTCATCAAGACTTACTCACTTACTTCTTTTGTTTCAGAATGCATTTTATGCTGATATTGCACCAAAACAGAGCTAGTTGTGAAAAAAGGGTATGCTACCAATTCAATTCAATTCAATTCAGTTTTATTTATACAGCGCCTTTTACAATAGTATTGTCTCGTGGCGCTTCACAAAAGGAGCACCCAAGAGCAACAGGGGCAAGGAAAAACTCCCTTATGACCAATTATTTATATTTCCCTTACTACCAGTGATCACTGACAGTATAATCAATCACACTAGGTCTTCTTACACCCCTTCCTAGTAGCAAATCTGTTGGCCAAAATAGTGCTGATCCTTCAGGACTATGTCTGGGCCTTAGAGTGTCTTCCATTGTCCATATAGCCAATGCAGGAGGACTAAACGTTTTTAAAGAGCAGCCCAATAGGAAGGAGATGTTGTGAGAGTAGACTGTTAGAATATACCATCTGTTGATGAAGACAAAGAAATAACAAAAAACAGAATCAAATCAATATGAACAAGTAGGTAATTTTCTCTATAAAGAAAAAGGCTTTGCAGATATAATTTGTAACTTCTGCTGACCTGTTTCAGACTGAATGTCAACTGTTTGTCAGGTTCCCCAGGTGCCGTGTGAGCATGCAGAGGGTTAAAGCATGTGCCTGATACTGCAGGAACTCCTGTGGAAACCTGTAGGGCAGATGTGCATGGAGGCTTGTCAGAGAGGTATGCACCAACACACCCAGCCCAGACAGAGCCTGCAGCACGGCCACGGCAGCTCCACACTCTCACCTGACAGACACACGGACGGACAGACATACACACACGGCCAACAGTGTCCACCAGAGACCCAGACTGAGAAATCATGGGGAAGCAGGTAGGTCTTGGTGTGTTGTTAGTCTATGTACTGTCTAACGGCTCTCAGCTGATGAAGAGAGTGGTGTTGTTGGAGTTGTTTCACTGACACTGCCTTGAGATCTCTGAGAGACTTTGCTTGTTGTGTAACTATGTTAGCAGTACAGTAATGTTTTAAGGGATATCAGTTTTGAAGGGATCATTTGTTTCATGCTAACATTATGACATGAAATTTCAATACTTACAGTCTTTACCAGAAAAATGCGGGTGTGGATTTGTGAAGTTAATTCTGTTTGCTGGATATTCTTGCTAGCTGACCAAAATGAAAGAGCAGCAGAAGCACGTGGAATGTTTTTTTTACTCTCATCTTTTAAACCAGGGCCAACCCACTCCTACCAACTCCAAGCAGTTACTGCATTTCAATAGAGTTTTAGGCCCCTGAAATTAATGGGGGTTTCATGGATTTCCATTCGGAAAAAGAATTACTGGTCACAGCCTGGGTGGCAAATATCAAGATGAATGATGAGGAGCTCGAGGAGGCGACGTACGTGGGATTTTGAAGGCGAGGAGAGAGGAGGATGTGCACTTGAGAGGGATAAATCACAAACAGCTTTGGGCAAGTTGTTTCTTGCATGAGCAAACAGTGGACTAATAGCTTAGTAAGAGGTGGAGGCAGGGAGGGCCTGCTGCCTGCTGCCTGCTGCCTGCTGCCTGCTCCACTGCTTCACAAGCCTGCTCAGCAAACTGCAGAAATATGCTCATTGTGCACTGGCTAATGTGCTGTTAAATTAAACATCAGTTTTTTAAAAAGCAGTATAGAAGGATCTTATGCTCTCTGTATTATAGACACGGTTGGTGTCATCATCATGTAGGGGACTGGAGAGTGAAGGAAAGAAAGTCCACTGATGGTTTCTGACTGGTCCCCCAAAGATGTCTCTATGGTCTGGCCTCTAAGGATTGAGGTGTTGTGCATTATAGCAGAAACCATCAGCTCCTGCATTGTTCTACCTTCTTTGAATCGGACTCCCTTAATCTAGGCTGGGGATGAGTGCTGATGTAGCAGAGTTCTTTGTTTGAATCCCACCCCCCCACCCCCCTAATCTGTTAGGGTTATCTGGATCTCTGGGCTCCTAACCTTGGTGACCAGATACATCAGCTGAATGACCTGGGTGGCCATACCAAGAGTAAACAAATTCAAGCCCTCAGAATGACCTGAAAGGGCAAGAGCTCAGTCTGAAGATGGTTTACAGCCATGTGTGGTGGACTGAGATGTCACCATCTTTGTCATGTAAGCACTTGTTGGCAGCCCCTAGTCCCCTTCTGGAAAGGCGTGTCTGAAGCAACATATAAAAAGAAAGCAAAGAAAAAAAAAAAAAATGCAAAGGCTTTGTAATCACTGGTGACCGCAGGTCCTACTAATGATCAAACACCCACTTGCAACATTAAGCACATGAAATACTGCAATTAGCCTCAGATTTAGTATGACATTGACAAGACATTCTAGAGAAGCCAGATGCAAGGTGTTGTAGTCAAGGCAATTGGGTGGAGGGGCTGTGCTTAAGGAAGCTCTGTAGCCTGGGTAGTCATGTCAGTCACTCTAAAAGCTTGTACCTGCTGGTGTGGGCAATCTAGCTGCTAAAAGTAAGAACTTCTGTCTGGTATTCTGTTGTATCTGTGTTTCTGAATCAGCACAGTTCTAGCACCAGATATAAATGACTAGAGCATAGATACATAGTTTGAGGCCTTTGTGACAGAGAGCTTAAGGACTTAAGAATCATAGCTCATACATGATTTACATCTCACTAGATACCACTTCATCTTCTTCTCTGATGTTGAGGAATGGGCAAACAGTGTTTTCCAGACACCATACCAAAAGACTTGTGGCTGTGATTGTGCCAGAGGAATATCAACTGTGTGAGTGAGAGAGAGAGACAGAAGGCTCACGGCTTAGGATTTCTCAGTAATGTTGCATGATTTGCAGTGTGACTAAGCCATGCGGCTTTATGACCAAGCAGTAGGTATATGACTAAAACATACATGACCAGCTCTACACAGTCTGCTGCTTACTGCTGTGTCATTTCAGAGACAGCCTGAAGATGTGGTGAGTGAGAAATAGCTTCTGAATTCTGTTCAAGGAAAGAGTTAAAGCTGGGCTGTTTATAATGTATGCTGAATACAGGCCTGTGCATTTGAGGCGTTTTTTGGAAGGTGTAACAATTCCATGTGGTTGAAAGCTAAATCATTCTGTTGACTCTCAGGACTTCATTTGGCACTAACATGGCACAACCATGGGCAGTGTGACAGGGCAAGGCTTTATTAACATCCAATATTGATGTCCCCACAGATTCAATAAATCAATGGCAGTCTGGAAGCAATTAAAATCTCTCGACGAGTAGCATGTGAAGAATGTGACACGCTTTTACCACTGACCAACAAAAGAGATTTTTCTGGACACAATGAAGTAAGAAGTTTCTCTCTCATGATGTAAGAAGTTTCTTTGCTATCGTGGAAGAACCAAAATATTGCATGGATTGGTCAGCTCACTCAGTATGTAATTTTCTCCAGTTGATGGTGTATGTATGTATGTATGTATGTGTGTATGTATGTGTGTATGTATGTGCCTGTGAAAACTAGAGATTATATGGAGGGTGATGGTATTCCAGGGGTCCTCTAATGTTTCCTTAAAAGACCACCATCAGTGAAGGTCAGGGAGGTCCCTGATAATCCCTCTGGAACCCCCCCAACACACACACAATTGCCCAAACACTTTCAAATTTGTGATAGCATCTCTGCAGAGTGGGCGAGTATTCCTCTGCCGCTAGTGTTAGTTGTTCCCATCAGCCATGTTGTGTAAATTTTCCTCTCAGCCCAAGCTCCAGGCCACAGGGGATGAGAAGCCCTGACTTTGAGTCTGAAGTCTGATCCTGGACGTGAGATGCCAGCAAAAGTATTTATGATGGACCAACACATTTATTCATTTCAAGCGTTCTGTTTTCAATTACAGTAATGCTGGGCCAGGGAAATTACAATATTTTTCTGTAATGACTAAAGATGTAGTTTGGTTTCTGTTATTTGTGTTATTTGTTATTTTCTAAAAAAAAAAGTTGGAGAACATCCATCACATTGAAATGCAGCCATTTTGTATTTTTCCAGTGATGCTGCCCTAGTCTTTACTGTTCCATTACGGTGATAAGTGTATCGGTCTCTCAGCTTCCCCTTTGGGCTATTGCTCCACGATCAGGCCAGTCAGTATTGATCAGAGTTGTTTGCTGTTTCTGTGGAGATGGGACGGCAGGCTTCTGGCATGGGAAATCTGAGGGCTGGTGCTGTTGGCAGACAGGCTCTCACTATTCCAACTGCAAAGGAATCAGTTCCAGGTCAGCGGTCATTGGAGCCTCATTCAGGAGAGTGCCCTAGCATGCATTAATGCATGCTACTGTAGCTAATTACGGGCAAGTATAGATTTTGTGAGTATTGAGTATAATATGGATCATATGGCTACTCTACCTTGTAGGATATGGGATATAGGAGATGGTGAAAAAGCTTTACATGCCCAATGCCCTGAAAAGTATCCTAATCATGTGTCTGACCTAATTCACTAGAAAGTAACAGAAATCTCCTCCTTTGGCAAATATTCATGAATAGAAATGGCACATTAATCTCCTGCTGCTCCCCATGGGTGGTCTGCTGTACACATGCAGTGATTATTCCCCTTTCCATTAAGCCATACCGTCCGGTGACTCACTACGCTGTGCCGCCTGGGCTTGGTGCTGCCCATCAGCTCTCGTTCTGCTTCCCTGGGCTGAGTGTGGCCTGGGCCCAGCGCTGATGGGAGCCTCTGTGCCACACATGGGGCGCAGCGGTGCGGGGAAGCCCCTCCGACTGACCCCATCTGGCCGCGCAGCCTGGTTATCTGGGCCGCCTCATCACAATGGGCTCCCTGAGGTCCCCCCCCCCCCCCCCCCCCACACACACACACACACACACACACAGACACACACACACACACACACCCCTCTGTCTTTGTTCCCCAATTTGCTGGCCCTTTGTTTTGTTTTTTTGCTTCGGGTGAGTATGGGGAGTGGGGCGTGTCAGGCCCAGAGCGTTGTCCCTCCATTACTGGAGCGGGAGCCCATGAAATGGCCCAGAGGAAGAGGCTCTTCCCCAGCACGCTTCACGCCGACATGAGCACATAGCGGGAGAGGCAGGGGGCGGGGTGGGGGCGCGGGCAGGGGGAGGGACCACACTGGCTAGGTAACTGGGTTTTGTTTGGAATCAGAGTTTGGGACATGTGTTTGTGTAAGGGACAGACAGCCAGAGTCTCCTACAATACCAGAGCCCTATCCATTTGTTGTGGGTCAGCACCAGCCAGCAGAGAGAGTGAGTACCTCTTTTCTGTGTATTCAGATACCATGATTTATGACCCAGTTAGTTCATTAGGAAAGTAATGAGATTCATCATCAGCAAGGACACAGATGGAGCTGTATTTGGGGGTGTTTAGCTTGGAAAAATTATGCATGCGTTTAGTTCATTTATAAACATCTTGATGAGTTATTACAAGATTATTTCTCCTGATGTTGCTCATTAATTCTGTGGATGTAGCTCACTACTTTCAGTGGGACATCTTCAGACATGGGGGATTGGAGAGTGTTTTGCCTTTTTGTGTGATTTTCTCTTTAAATTAGGTCTTTGCAAACACACTTGCAGTGTGTCTGTATAGAACATTATTAGACAATGGCTGATTCAGTGCAGATATGGTCCCTGTACACATTGGTTTGATGCCAGCCTAACTAGAAGATAGGAATTAGAAGCACTGACACGACTGCACAGATGTACAAAACGAAAACGCACCATCAGGCACCATACAGGAACATCAATATAATTCATTTGTTCGTCCAGATGTATCTTATCCTATTTTAAATTCTCTAATCACTATGATGCTTTTGAAATCCACCAAGATAGTTATGGCACATGGCAAGGGATACCCATTCACAAATGGCCTTTGGCCATCCATGGCCTTTTTGAAAATGCAAATGCACTTTTTCTCCTGTGATATGACTAGTGCTTTACAGTACACTCCGCTTAAAGTCTGCATTTATATAGAGCAAACCCAGTTGATTTTGTGACCATGCCAAATCAATAATGTATAAAGCTTTGTCTCTGGGGCGCCCCAGTTGACTGTGGAGAGGAGGGTGATGGTGTATGTCTTCAGCTTGGGCGCAGTTCCCTCCCTTTGCCCATAGAATCACAGACAGTTGTACATCAGCAGGAAAGGGAATCTGGCAGCCCAGAGCTGTGTGTTTGTGTACAAGATCATGAGGATGGAGCCGTTAAAATCACACTTCTCACTGCATTATGCAACCAGTAAAGACACAGTGATGTATCTGAAAGCTGTGTAAAGGCAGCAATGAGTGAAATCATGATCCTGCAAGCCGCTGAGATGAGTAGCCTACTATGGAGGAGTGATTTGTGATGTGATTTGCATGGAGCCTCTGAAGGAAGTAGTAAATGATGACGCTACTTTCACATGATGCCGACGGAACTCCTTACAGGGACTAGGAGTGCTGCCCATGCCTATCACATTCCTCCAGACACATTTCACACATGGAGAAATCCAAAGCTTGGGAACCTTACACAAACACACTGAGCTTTGCCCAAGGTGGCTGCTGTATGTTCCAAACGTTGTTTTTTCCCCCAATGTTTTCCAAAAGGCCTTGTGAGTCACTGAAAATTGAGAATCCAGCCGCATTTCATGTGGGCGAATTGGAGACAGCATCTTAACCACAACCCAGAAATGTCTTTTTGGAATAGGTCAAATGCACTAGATTCAGAGTTTCCACTCAGCCTCAGTCTGTTTCAGAATGAAGGTTTTGGTGTTGACCTTCAGATGGTACGCTAACTGGTTGTTATCAGTGAAACATATCATCCCCAAAATAAGCAGTACTTAGAAATGGCACATCTAATTAGGAAAAGCAGCTCTTGGGTCTTTTTCGTCAACAGTGTGTTGATGCTTCACTGAAGTTGCTGGGCTGGGTCCCTGTGCTGGGCCATTTCACTCCGATGGCTAATGCACTTCAAGGGGTCTCAATTAGAATGAAGGGGGGTAGTGCTGATTTCTGTGTTGTGTGTACCAGATGCTCCTCCTTCACATCTGTGGTGAGCACTGCACTGTAATCACAGCTTTTGAATAGAAAAGTCCCAACAGTGCAGTACGCTTAAAGGAGAAATCCGGTGTGAATCAATCAATAGTCCTGTTGTTTGACATTGCTGAATTATGAGAACGAGAGAATTTGGTACAACATAGACGGAATTTGCGAAACAGCAGCTAACGCTAACTGATGGGGGCATAAGAAGCTTTGTTTAAGTTTTGTTTTCCTGTGCCCCCATTAGGTAGTGTTAGCTGCTGTTTCACTATGTGGTGTACATTGAACCATTTTCTCGATCTACTACTCAACATCAAATGACAGGTCTATTGGTTGATTCACACCATATATCTCCTTTAACATGAACCAGTGTCTCCACTGATCAATGCTAGTGAGGTCAGGTGACATACTTGTGCACTTGGTCAATGATACACTTAAGAACATTGCCTATGACCATGTACTGGCTAATCTGTACACATTGTGCGCACAGAATTCAACTGAGCTAGAAGTACAGGGGCTAACATCACTTTTGCTAAGTTGACAGCCTCAAGTTCCTCTCCCCAGGTTGGATAAGTGTCCCTTAGAAGTGGCCCCCATGACAACCCTTGTGTCTGCATGTCAACCTGTCAACTTAAGGGCTTTGTGTAGGTCACTGCAAACAGACAGGCCCTTCACCGGTCCCAATGCCTTGTGAAAAAAATGTCTCGGAGTAAACAACTTCCTTTTCTGTGCCCTCCCCCCTCCCCATCCCCCCATCCCTCCATCTCCCGCTCCTTTTCACTGGACCCTCTCCCAGCACAACAGACCGTGGGGGAGCTGTGGAATGCCAGCCAGCTATGTGCCTGAGTAGGAGACAAGCAGGCTTTCATGTGCAAGGCTGGAGGCCTGGCTGTGAAAAGATTAGAGTGCTGCTGGACGCAAATGCCATGATGCGCCGACAAACACTTACACACCGCCATGGCAACAGGAGACACAAAATATGTATAGATTTCCTAGTCTCCGCTCCAACAGAAGAAAAGGAAAAAGACGAGGCTATAAGACACCATCACAAATTCTTTTAATGCACTTCTACAGGGCTTCACCTTCTGTGGGCAAACGCCTGGTGTGAAATGTAATGCCAAAGTATGAATAAATAGTACGATAGAGCATGTCACATCATGCTTAGAGCCCAAAGCCACTGCAGCATGACATCATGTGCAAATCTTACAGTAACACACGGTGCTGAAATGATTGGCAGAGAAAAATGACAACACAACCGCTTCACTTGTATGGACTGTTCTAGCATGAACACAGTTGATAACTGAATGAAAGAGTTGCTGTTGAGTTGCAGAGCTGAAGCTGACCCTGACAGTGACAGACAGAGAGAGAGAGATTGAGGAAGGGAGAGAGAGATTGAGAGAGCATTCAGGAGCCTTGACTGACTTATTAAAGCAGTAATAGGTATTGTGTGTGTGTGGCGCTGCCTATGTCTGGCATGAGTGCCATGCAAATGAAGGGCAGCCATGAAACCCCATTATGTGCGCGCGGGTCAGCTCAATCTGCGTCCCGCCGTGACAAAACTCTCTGCCATCCTCTGCGCCGTCGTTCCCTTAATTACCAATCAGAGGTGTCTCCTTGGCAGTGTGTCCCCAGGCAGCTCGGTCTGGTCCAGTAGGACTGAGTGACAGCTCCTCACTAGAGGAGGGGGATTATTTACCCCTGCCCGTCCCCTGGGGAGCAGCCTAATGATCCGGCCCAACAAAACAAGACTGAGAGGAGAGCCTGAGAAGTCGCTGGAGCTGCTGGAGTCATTTGGACTGCAAACAACAACGCAGACCTCCACACACACACACACGCTCACACACACACGCACACACACACACACACACACACACACACCGCCATCCTCTCCAACTTCCTCTCCAGAATGGATTAAAGTGGTGTGTGTCTGTAAAACTGTGAGGAGAATATCAGAGATAGTGGCAGAGGAAAGAGGTAGAGAGAAAGAGAGAGAGACAGAGGCGAGCAGAAAAAGGGAGAAAGAGGGAGTGAAAGACAAGAAAAATAAGTGTAAGAGAGAAAGAGGGAGAGACCTCCTGATAGAAAACTAGTGCTCTCAGCACTTTCCTTCAAGTCCCGGGAGCCGTGTGTTCAGCTGTCAGTCACACAGTGGATGTCAGACGGGTAAGGCAATCCTCCATGCCATGCTTCTCTGTCATTAGCAGTAATGTATTTTGCTGGGGAGCATTGTGGTTTATTTCCAGGCAGGAGACTGAGGAATATTTGTGGGCTGTTGAGAGGCGTTGCTCACTGACTTACTGCATGTCAGCCCAGGCTTGTGCTATGTGTTTGTAAGGAGATACATGAAGACTGCTCTTACTCGATTACTGCTCTTGCTTCTCAAGTGTGAACTGTGAAATGTGGGATTTAGGATGACATTCCCAAATCTAAAATATGTCAGTGTGTATGAGATGTAATTTGCTCTGTTCTCATAACTATGTTCACTTGAGCACTGAATAAGATGTCTTGATAATAATACTGATGATTGTGTGACAAGCATTAGAGGTAGAATCTGCTCCACTCCATGCTGGCACTGATCATACTGTTCATCAGCTCTCATGTGTAGTACTGCTGCTGCCTTAGCATATATACAGTATGTCTCCACTAGCAGGACATTACATTGGTGTTGCTTGCATGTCGTCCCTGTGCTACAGACCTAGTGAGGCAGGGATGTTTGTACTGAGGTAATACAGAAGCCAGTCACACTCCTGTAATCCCAGAAGCCTCTTTAGTGTTTAGATGAGATGGCAATTAAATAGTGAAGTGGTTTACTATAGCTAAGACCACATAATCCCCATTCAGAACCAAGTTTGGACTTATAATTGCCATTACTGAGTTAGGGCTAGGGGGTCTGTCTCAGCCTGTCAGCCTCACGCTGGGCAATTGTTTGTTGTCAAGTGGACTTTGTTGTGGAATGAAACGGCATTAGGGTATTAATCTTGGGCTGGTGTTCACTGCAGCCATGCAGGGAAAAAAAATGTGATAACTCGTAGTTGCTTCTGACAAGTGAGCAAATGAATATGACAGGCTTTTAAAAGCTAATAATCCAATATTAATAGCAAAGTAATCACTGTTGGTTGTACTCTGGCCTGAATGGGTGAGAGAAAGCCGGTTTGTCTTAGCGAGGGCCAGGCCTGTCATTTTGAGTTCAGTGAATGAAAAGCAATGGCACTGAATTGTTCCTGCTAAAGACGTCTTGTGGCTTCTGGTGGTGAAGCCAGCATTCTTCCCCACAACCACAGCATGGAAATAATCAACAGTGGGATGAGATGCCAGGCAGCCGGGACAGCTCTCCGTGGCCACCACTGCCTCCACCGCTAACAAATTCCACTGGGTTTCTGCAAAAGAACTGAGAGCTTGGTTAGTGCAAAAGTAATGTCATGTTATTCTCCATGTGGTCAACACAGACACTCCTGCTCAAAGCAAAGGCTGAAGGATTCACAGCCCTCAAAATACTGTTTGCATAAACACAGTATGAGATGCACATCAAGTCCAATGAAAATACCAGCTGGTAATGCCTACAAGAAACAATTAGAAATCAGACAGAGTAGCAAGCATTTGGGATTCATTTGTGAGAGGTATGAATCATAGCTGATCACGTTCCCTGTAGGTTCTGACAAGATACTGAGAACGAACAGTGCGTTCACCAGAGTTGCACTGCCAACCTCACAGACACAAGCATTTGTTCAAGACAAGGAGAGAGACAGAGAGAGAGAGAGAGAGACCACATAATGATCAGTCCAGATAATGTCATGTGGGTTATGGATGGTCCTTTCTGAAGAGGGCTGAACTCTGTGGAGGAGCAGTGAATGATTAGCACTGGTCTGAGAACAGCCAGGCACTCTGCTTGTCTGACACTTATACAGTCATGATGTAGATAGGACACAAAATTGCAGTATGTCAAAGAGTGATTGGTGGATGTTTCTTTGAAATGACTTTCTCCTGCCACTATGTCATTTGGGTATAAGTACAGGCTTAGTGTTTTTTTTCTTTTCTTCTCTTGTTCAGTCTTTTGTTCTTTTTCTTTGATTTTATTTTTGTTGAGTTTTGTGCTTTTTACAAGGTATTTCCACTGCAGTTTATGGTGGAAGAGTTTTTCTTTTTTTTAAATCAACTGCACTGCAAAAAACTGCAAAACCTGACTTCAATCAGCTCCTGTCAGACACAGCAGTAAGTCTAGATATTCCACCCTTGATGTTTGATTGGGTATAAGTGCAGAATCCCGCCCCCAGCTGATTCTGCAGATTCTATTTGAGAAGAGAGAGAGAGTAGTTGGTCAGAGCCCCTCCTGCCTTCTGCCATTGGCTTAGCTGGAGAGCTGGTGGGTCAGAGCCTGCCACAAGGAGCAAGACAGAAAGAGATAAACAAATAAAGTCAATACAGAACCATTCCCTTTCCTTACGGACTAGCTGTGTGGATGTGCTCCTGGGGATCAGCACACTAGCCAGTGTGAATTCCAGCTTACTTCTCCTCCTTCTTCTACTCTATTAATGGATAATGGGAAGTTAACCATGTTGCAGGTAAGGAGGACATCACTGCTCCAACTTGCATGTCTGTTACAAAGACTTATTGTCTTTCAGTCAGGGGCACTGCCAAGTCTCTCTCTCTTTCTCTCTCTCCCTCTCTCTCTCTCTGTATGTTTCTTTGATGTTTGTTTACCTCACCTTGTGACCTACAGAGAAAGTGGCATAAGTGGTTGTCAGATTTTACAAATCGTATCTTTTGGACTTCGTCTAGACTTTTTGTGAAGTTAGAAGTGACCAAACATAAGTGAAGGTTACAGTGTAGCTAGTAGTCCTCATGTTAATCCATACATTCATTTCCAATTGCATTACATTATTGCATTTGTATTTATAGCTAATATCATTGATTTTTCAGTAGTGAAAACAATCTCAAAGGAATATTTTTGTTACATGGCAAATTGCCAAATGACTGCTCTTAACTGATGGCATGCTGGCACAATGATGAACTGTGTGTGCTGTTATTGTTTAACCTGTTGGCTTTCCTTTCCAACACACTGATTTCACTTTATGGACTGTGAAGAGAGTTCATGCATTTTGTTCCTCCTGGACTTGGCATTCCAAACTGTGCTGAGAACTTATAGAAGTTTCTACTACTGTGTGGCCTCATGTTAGAGTTGGGGATGTGCAGACAGATTGGAACACTTTCATCAACATGATATCCTGTAAGCTCTACTCGGCTGTCTTACTCAAGTCCACAGAGTTAGATATTGAGCTTAGATAAAATGCCAAAAGTGTAGCATATCTGATTCTTCCCCAGCATGTTTCAATGAATAGTTTAATCCCCATGGAAGTGGCTTTCATGTCCTCAGGCAGTTTAATTAGTTGGTGCATTTGCGTCTTTAAAGATAAGCCTCTTTATTTTCTTTGGCTGAAGTGGGAAGTGTGAAAAATGCAGATAATTGATCACCTATTAAGTGGACTTGAGAGCGTGGAGACCCTGTTTGACTGTGACCCAAACAGACCAGCACGCATCGCATGCCTTTCTTCACCTCTGGGCCAAACTGTCTAATGGGGTCACCGTGGAAACTAAACTGCTGGGGTTGTAGTTTTACACAAACAGAAACTGGTCATGACTTTACATGTGAAAACTGGCTTGAATTTGGAATGAAGGTGTGGCTGCATTTTTAACGCTCAAAGTTGTTTATTCTACTAGAGCTTTCTTTTTTGGCAGTTGGGAGTGGATGATTGGAACTAAGTGATTGGGAGGCCAAAGCTCTTGCTTCCCTGGCATTCACAGGCCTTGACCTCGCCACCACAGGTCATAAGATGGGCCTTTCAAATAGCCAATAGACCTGCTAAGCTTTTGCTTTAAGAAACAAAGGGACACACAAGGGGAACGCAGCTGAGGTTTGTCACAATTTATGCATCTCGGATGATTGCTCCCCATTGTAGTTTATGAAATTACCACAAGGTGGCAATGTTGAGTCATGAATGGTTTCCATGTAAGTCAATAATCTTCCTTTGCTGTCTTTTAATATCAAATACACGATTTCTCAATTTCTCAACTTTCCACATGTATAGTATGTTACAGAACAGAGATAATGCTGGGATAATGTGTATGGAACTGTGCTGTGTTTGTGTTGACTGGGAGCACCTGTATTTAACTATCCGGATGACCATAATTACATTCCATGAAAAGTGGCAGGTTCAGGACTGTGGTTAGGGAAGAGACTGTTGACCGAAGGCTGGACTTAGCTTTTCCCCCTGTTAAGGTCTTTGCTTGAGCCTGGAAAAAAAAAGTGTTTTCCTGCAGACGCCACCTGCCAAATCTCAGGAGGAAGTGGGTGAGGTCTGATTACTGGCCGGGATGACCCATAGTGAGTCTGCCCCCTGGCAGAATGCTTCGCGCCCAGTCCCAGTTTCACTGTCTGATCTCGCAGGGAAATGTTGCTTAATTAATCCATTACACAAGCAAATAATAATTTGTTTTTTTTTCCAGGTAGACTACAGTTACTTTAGCAATTTGGCTCCATGCCATTTTAATACCTACCCATTTGACGTCAGACTGCTTCGTGGGAAAGACTTATGTCTGTAATGGTTGTTATAATTATTCTCTTTAACATGAACAGGCTGCACTCTGCTGACCAAAGGATGCGAAAGAATGCAACCAAGTGTCCTGTTTAGGATTGTGCACACTAGACTTTGCCAAGGAATCTTTGGCTTTTGCACTGAGCATTCCATGGCCTCCAGGTAACAGGCACCTTTTCTGCCAAAAGACCCTGAGACATACTGACAATTAAAAAAAACAAAAATGAGAAAAGGCAGCTTTGCTGCAGTGAGCTTCATTTGACAGCATGTTGCATTTTACCTCAGTGCAAATAATTCATTCGTTCCTTCTAAGTTTAAATTCATTTTATGCTAATTTGCACTCTGGATCACCACATTAAGCAGTCAGGAGCGATATCTGTGTCGGGAAGAGATGGATATCTTAATGAAGGCATTCCGATCACTTAGATATGGTAGGAAGGCAAACTGTAGGTCAGATCTCTCTTACACATTTAGCATGTCCACAAAAATACTGGAATAGTGAGAGGTGGTTTGTTTTTTTGTTTAAGCTTGTTTGTACCGTGTTTGTCCAACATGGGCCTATGATCTGACTGAGCACATGTTTAGAGTTGCACAGACAGACAAACTCCAGAATTTAGGGCAGAATGAGGAGAATCATGCTGATAATCACTATGATACGTCCAGGGTGAAGATTAGGAGATTAGACCCTGTCTGTGATACGTCCAGGGTGAAGATTAGGAGATTAGACCCTGTCTAATCATCGTGCCCGAGTCGCGAATCACATTAGGCGAAAAATGGGCCCTCCATCCTGCTCTGTTGTTTTGTGACGAGCATGAAAGAGTGGTGATTGGACACAGATACGCTGCTGTGAATGGGTTAGAGATAACCAGCATTGATCTGCTGCCTGGCGAGTGGAAAGAGACAGGGAGAGAGCAGACAGAGCAGCCTTGTTAAGATTTTGATTTCAGGCTTGCCCACTAAGGTTGCACAATTACTGTCTTAGTCAAACATACAGAATTTAAGTATGGTTAGGCTACTTGGCTCACTGACAGTGCTTAAGGGCATGTGACACAACCTGGCATGTTCTCCTCCTCTCAGGAAACCTGGGAGTTTTGTCTGTATGAAACTATTGTTTCATTGTTGGTTGTGCGTATCCAGTGTCAGCATGGTATCCAAAAGTTGCTCAGCAGAAACCACACTTGGTATTTGCTCATGTTTTCCAGGGTGCCTCGTCTCATGTCCTTAAATGACACGACACAAAGGACTGTTATAAATCACTCTACTGCATTTTCCCACTCTGCGCTCCGCTGCTCTCTCTATTTGGGAGACATAAAAGGCCATGGCTATGTGTCCAGTCAATAAGTGGTGCCAGCATTATTTGGCAGAGGCATCCTGTGAAGCAGCCATTTAAGGAGACTGTTGTTTTTCCATTGCTGCCACTTTATGGAGAGTAGGCAAAACAGGCTGATGGCCAAGTCCAGGTCCAGTCACACTGGCTTTGTTTAATCTGTTCTCAGCCAGAAAACAAACAATATATGGATTCAGACAGATACTTCAATACATTTTACAAAAGTTCCACAAAGTGGGCCATCTTGTCCTTTTCACATAATGTGAGTTAGAGGAGGCCTCCCTCCATTCAGCATGGCGTGCATGTGAGTGTGGGTGAGCCAGAGGAGAGGAGAGATGAGCAGGGGGCCACTGAGCTCCATTAGGGGCCATAAAGCCTTGACTGGCCCTGATGGAGCCCATTGAGGCCCCTCCGCGACTCCCTGACACCCTGCGCTCCAGCCCAGTAGGGAGCCTTTTGAGGAGGAGGCCAGGAATGCCACTCTCTGACATGCCATTCAGAGGGGTCCCCTGGCCACCGCTGGAGTACTCACACACATGCCTCTTACGCCCTCAGCCCTGATGGGTCTGTCAGAGGGCAGAATCCCAATCTTAATGGAAACACTGCAACAGTGGGGTTGAAGAGGCAGCACATGGGGGTCAGACAGAATGCCTGGCACAAACAATGTCAGGCTAGAATGCATCAAAACATGGAAATGTGCCACTGTGTGATTTAGTCCATGTGACTCAGATATGAGGAAGTGTTCTCAGATGGGATTAGGGGTGGGGTGTCTATCTCAGCAACATGAGTTCATCTGAGACACAGGTGGATGTTGAGGGGCAGGAGAGGGAATTTCTAGTTTTTTTTCAGTTTTGGTTAATTCCCTCTAAACCAAACATCTTTTGATGACAATTTTGGTGACAATTCAAATGAGTATCAACATAGCTTTAGTTTGAGTTAGATAATCCACTGGAGAGAATGTAAAACAGCCTTAATGGGGATTTTTTAAATTAAGTTTTTAGTATTTCCCCTTACGTAAATCCTGTTGTTGGCTGTGAGAAGTGGCGGTGGTTGGTTGTGATATGGATGGATGCAGCAGATTGTGATGTAATCTGCCAGTTCCAGGTCAAGCCATTGCCCTGTGTGTGAGGGAAAGAGAGAGAGAGAGAGAGAGAGAAAGAGAGAGATGCTGTTCTGAATCCTGGTTGCTGCTACTGCTGTTACTGCTGCTGCCTGACAGACAAGACTCACGGCGCTCACCCTGCTGTGTGTCATCACTTATTCTCTGGTAGCAAAGCGGTGGAAAGTTCCGGCCCCCACGCTGCTGTGTGGTGGGACAGGAGGGACTTGAACCTCTGTGAGTGACGAGAGAGTGTAAGAGAGAGATTCGTCCAGTTGGGGACAGGGAAGAAAGGACTATGACCTGACAGCAAAAACGAGTGGAACAGTTGCAGAGTTCTTTCAAGAGACTTCACGCTTTCTTTCTCTCTTCCTCTCTGTGTCTCTGTATGCTCCTGTCATCACTGACTTTTCTTTGTCTGCCCCTCTTTAGCTGTCACACTGTCCCTCTCTCAGGATTACCCACACGCCGTCTGTCACTCTCACTCCCTCTCCCTCTCTCTCTCTATCTATTTCTCTGTGTTTGTGTCTGTCCTCTCTGTGCTCTTCTCTCCTTTATCCCCTCTCTGCTCCTGTGCTGGTCACTTCTCCTAGGTGGAGCTGGCTTTCCTGGAATTGTCGGGCAGCTTTTCCTGTTGTGCTTGCTGCCTCTCAGTCTATCTCTCTTACTCTCTCTCTCTCCCTCCCTCCCTTTCTCCCTCTCTATCTCTCTTTACTCTCTGTTGCCCAGTGTGAGCTGCTGTTGCCGCTGGATTAGTGGGCTATGGACAATCATGCCATCTGGATCCTCTGTCCTGAAAGAGGGGTGCTTTTCCTCTAAATGCGCTTTCATTTTTTGGGTCACAAGTTCTCCGGCGATCAAAATGTGTGTGCAGAGCAAAGCGGGGCGAAATCCATCGGTGGGTAAAGTAAACTGTGTGAGTGGGAAAGCTCTCTGGTGGACAGCAAGGTGCTGCTCACAGACACTTTTCCACTGTGTGCTCCTCTCTCTTCTCTCTCATCACTTCTTTCATGGACATGTGTGCACACTTAGTACGCTCACAGGAAATCTCGTTTACATGCACACTTTCATGTCAAATGCATCTTATGTTGTTTTTTTGTAGTCAGTTATTTTCAAATTTGACTCTTGGTCTTTTGGTATTGTGTAACATCTTTTCAGGCATGTCCAGGCATGTTTTATAATGAATTCTGTATTATGGAGACATGTAATCACTATCAGTTTCTGCACTGACTGGACACATGGACACATGGAGAATATATTTAATACACATCCAAAAATTGGGTCAGAGAAGTGTTTTTTTACTGTCTATCTGATTCAGTCTTTAACTGGCTTTAACTAACAATAAGAGGCAGTGTAAAACACATAATGTATTAACCACATTTCGAAGTTATCAGCATAAGTAACTTTTTTGTGGTATATTACGCAAGTAATAAAATTTTTATAATAATGCCTAATTTATTCATCATTTATAAATCATTTGTAACTTAGCGCATGTAATGCTCTGAATCTGAAAGAAAAATAGATTAATGGTCAATCATTATCGAGACGCATCTTTTGAAAAATGACTATCAGACTTACAACAAAAAGTGTCCCAAATGCCAGGGGACCAATGCAATGTCTTTGCTCAACTCCAGGGACTGCCTGAAACAATTGTCTCTTGTATTCCAACAGAGAACAGAGAACTGCCTGCCTTTGAATGGATTTCAGTAACAATCCCTGGCCCACTGCTTGCCATAATTGCTGTATCTTTGCCACTTCAAAGCCCGTCTATGCCTCTCTGGCCTGATAATGAGCTTTAACTTCTTTCACACTTAATGAGTGAAGGTAGAGTTCACCCGGCCAGATAAGGCGGGCACAGCCTGCCCCGTCGCAGCTGTGGTGTCTGACTGGCCGGTAACAAAGGCTTAGTGTAGGGCACGGCGTGGAAACCCAGCGGAGAGCCAGCATGGCCCAGCCTCATGCTTGACCGGCCTGTCAGGCCCTAACCACCCCACCGCACTGGAGGCCAGCACAGTCATGCTACACAATCCATGTGTACTTGCATTGTTTTGAACAAGCTATCTCCCTCTGTCTACACATTATATAATCAAAAGAAGGTCAAAGCAGTAAGGTCTTGCATAAACTATGGCGATTGTTTGTTTATCGCATTGTGTATCCTCCCTTGGTAGCTTTGTTTGAAGGAAATCTTAACATAATCTCAGACTTAATTATATGAGTTAGCATGCAAAGCAGTTCTATATCTGCAAGTGTAATTTGCATCTGCAACCAAATCTGTTTATGATGATCTGCATCTCAAAGGCTTTACCTCCTTCCCTTCCACTGTGAAGCTGCGGTCATTTGCTAATGTTCCGAATGATCTTAAGACTGTATTTCAGTTGGTCATTAGGATGGCCTTGGATGTATTATTTCATGTGAGTTTGTGCCAATATGAAGTACAACTCTGTGTGCTCATTAAATTGTGTCTTGTGAAAGTTGACAACCCCCTACAGCTTCAGCCTCTCTCACAGTGTTGTTCTCTTTCTTTCTCTCTCTCTTTTTCCCTCTTTGTTTCCCACTCTTTCTTCCTCCACCCCACTGCTCATTCTCCCCCTAACTGAATTGTGTGTGTCATCCCCACAGATAGCTGATCAGCTTCCCTGGATTTCGCTGACGACACCGCTTTGTTTCGCCTGAAAATGGAAACACTGGAGTCGGAGCTGACCTGCCCAATCTGTCTGGAGCTCTTTGAGGATCCGCTGCTGCTGCCCTGCGCCCACAGTCTGTGCTTCCACTGTGCCCACCGCATCCTGGTGTCCCACTGCACGTCCAACGAATCCGTGGAGTCCATCAGCGCTTTCCAGTGTCCCACCTGTCGTTATGTCATCACCCTCAACCCTCAGCGAGGTCTAGAGGGACTCAAACGGAACGTCACCCTACAGAACATTATCGACCGCTTCCAGAAGGCATCGCTGAGCGGGCCCAACTCTCCGAGCGAGACGCGCCGTGAGCGTGCCACCTCCTCCTCTGCCGCCACTGACGGCCCCGCCACAATGACCTCGCCCGGCGAGCGCGTGCAGTGCCAGTTCTGCGAGCAGGAGCCGCCGCAGGATGCGGTCAAGACGTGTGTCACCTGCGAGGTGTCCTACTGTGATGAGTGCCTCAAGGCCACGCACCCCAACAAGAAGCCCTTCACTGGCCACCGGCTCATTGAACCCCTGCACGACCAGCACCTGCGTGGCCTCATGTGCCTGGAGCACGAGGATGAAAAGGTCAACATGTACTGTGTCACTGACGAGCAGCTCATTTGCTCCCTGTGCAAGCTGGTGGGACGCCACCGTGACCACCAAGTGGCTGCGCTCAGCGAGCGCTATGACAAGCTGAAGGTAAGAGTCTCAGACCAGGCTTGGGGAGATGCATACGAGCAGCTTCAGGCTCAGGAGAGAAGTGAAGTACTTGGCTTATTACTTACTATGTTAAATGTCTTTATTTGCATGATTCAGATCTTGTATGACACTGCACCACTTCATAGAACACGATATCTGCTCTGCAAAAGTTGTCAAAAACTACATTATCTGCTCTGCAGAAGTTGTAAAAAACTACAATATCTGCTCTGCAGAAATTGTTAAGGAACATGATATCTGCTCTACAAAATATACATTTATATCCCTGACTAGAGCAGTATCTTCCACTATTTACTCTTGTGATTTTGAAAACAGTGTGGACTGAATCCTTCATTGGTAACACATCTTTGTCAGGACATAGAGGCACTTTTTAAAATCATTTTATATATGAATATGGTCCTTTATATTATAGATGTGGTGCTTTGAGAGGCATTAACATTCCCAATTCAATATAATATTAGTCGTTTGACCTATATTCAGAAAATAAGAATAAGAATGTCATTGCATCAGGGGACTCAGATCCCAGATCATTTTAATCAGTAAATGCATTACATACCCCTGTTTATCCTCACTGTTTAACCCATTCTAAATATACAAAGCACTCAGATTGGTACTACTTGGCAAAAGAACTTGCCACAGCCTCTGTCGCCCAATTAATACCAGTGAAATACATCACTAACCCAAACCTTGGATTAAGTAGAGCTTTTAATTGCATGTTTCATAATTGCTTAGAACTGCTGTCAGTCAGCCCACCAATAAAAGCAGTGTGGGCAGTGCCCCGTGCTTCAGCTCTGAAAGAGAGACTGGGAGGGCCAAAATGCCTGGGCTCTGTGGGTCAATATTTTGCCAACACACTGTGGGCCTTATTAAAGACTCTTAAATATCTGTTTAATGGTCTATGTGTAAGAAGATTTGAACAACTGCGATGTTCAATTTCCCCCTCCTGTGGCACTTACTCCTCATCACACAAGTGGTCTTGCATGAGTTGTGAACCCTTTGTGTTGTAGGTGGCAGAAACGTCTTAAAAATCTGCACACGATTGGACAGTCAATTAATTGACAGTATAAAGTGGAGAGCATCCAAGGTCACTTAGGCTGGCCCTTTACCACTGTTTCTCAGAGTAAAAGATTAAACTTGATGGGAGAGAGGAGGTCCAACAGAGATATTTGAGCACACATTCCGCTTAGCGCTTTGGCGTTGACAGAATCTGACCCATGAATTTTATAGAGTCACCTGTAACAGTACTCAACCTGCAGGTGTATTGACCTTTCTGCCCTCCCCACTTTATACACATGTGTTTGATATGCATGGACCCCTGCAACAAGACAGGGACTCCCACACGTTGGTACCTGCACTACAGTGCCCTGTGCCTGCCTGTCTGGTCACCAGATGAATGTCTCCTGAGCAACCACAAGCCCCCACCTGCTCCCCTAAAACCCCAGCAGAACAGAAACAAGCTCGTTTGTGTCAGCTGAGATGGACGTCAGCCTTTAACCGGTTTCTCCTTTGTCTGATCATGCTGTCATGATGCAGGGAGAGGCTGGCCGCTCTCCATGTGAGGAGAGAGAACAGGAGGAATCAGAGCAGGTGATCTTTATGACCTAACCCCCCTACCTACCCCACCTTTTGGGATCCCCAAGGAATGCACCTGGCATTTAAAAATCATCATCATTATCCTGCACTGAACTACGAAAATAGATAGTCATTCATAAATCATAAGCATCAAATATAAATGTATTTATGTAATTGTAATCCACTTCTAAAATACAGTGCACTTAAGAAATGAATCTTTAACCACAACATTATTATTTGATATCTCTGTTACATGTGTTTATGTTAGATCTAGTTTCACAACAGCCAGTTTACCATTTTTAAGGAAAAGGAAAGATTGAGATGGTTGTCTGGTCTGTGTTCATTGTGCTATGATGGGCTGAAACACAGATATTCTGATTGGTCCTCCCTTTTCATATCAGTTTACACTTGGCATTTACATTCTGAATTTTCCCTGTCACAGCAGTAAAATGCATATGATAAACTCTACGGTCATATTTGTTTAGAAATATACAGTAGTTTAGTTAGGTGTGATGTGCACACTGTAAGCCCCAACTGCTCAGTGAATTCAAAATATTTGTGGAAACTAATTAACACTAACATTTTATTTTTTTCTGAAGTTTAAGAGTTTTTTTTTTATTTTAATTACTTTATATTCAATAATTCTGAGCTCATGATTGTTAGGTCTGAGTGCTAGTTACTAAAATATTTTAATTGATGGCTTAACAAAATTATGTCAATGAGACACAAGACTGAAACCATTCCAACTTGTCTTTTCTAGAGCGAGTTGTGAATTATACTGACATCATCACGGAATGCATAAACAACAACAGTTTGGCGGTTAAATCCAAACTGTGATTCAAGTGTCCCTCCATGTTACTAGAATATGCAATCTAGTTTACATTGAGAGGGGTCAAGAGGAAATTTGTTTCTTAAAAAGATGGTTTGTTTGATGATCACATGGCAAAACTGCAAAATGATGCTATAAAAGATACTATAATGAACAGTCTTCATTATGAAAGTGCATTTAACTGTTCCTTAATCAACCCAACAGGAATGATATTTACTCATTATATATTTCAACAAAGGATTATAGGACTCAATTTCAGCTCCTTACCACAGTGCACCAATTATTTTTCTTTGAACTTAAATGTTTTGAGTTTATTTGGAATTGGCTGTTACTTACATACAGTGAGGATTCAGTTGTAGAATTGTGGTTTTAACTCAATGAAGGGGCATATGCCCTTATTAAACTGATATATCAATGCAATGAGTATTGTAAAAAAACATGAAAATGAATTACAAATTCTAAAAGTTGCATTTTGCTGGCTTCAGTGTATTGCAAAGGATCATGGGAGTGAAGGTAACACTAAAATCTTTTGAGGTAACAATCAAAGCTTTTGAGTTGGTCTGAAATATTGAAATGTTAGTGGCAATGGCAAAGTGGCAAAGAACACTATGTTCATCAAATGTGTCAGGTTTACAGTGCATGCAACAGCAATGCTCATGTAATTAAAGCCAATGATTTTATTTTCTGTCTGTGCTCATCTGTAATAATGTAAACTAGCCAAGCTTTGGCTCAGACAGAACACTTAAGCTTTGGTGCATGTAGTTATTACATAAGCTTTTTTTACTTTTACCAGACGGATGTCACAAGAAATTACATGAATATTCTAAATGAAAACAGTTAGACTTAATCTGGTTTTGCTTCCTGGGAACTTTTTGAATTTAGGAAATGAGCAAATAGCTTTTAAAGTTATTAATAATGCAAAAAAGTTGCTTCTACTCAATTTTAGAAGAGACAAAAATATTCCTGACATACACATCATTTTGCAATATTAAACCCTGCAAAAGTAGCTGCACTTAATGTGCTCCATTTCATTTATCTTATTAACACCCACCTGTCTGGACCCGTCCCAGTGGAGTCTAATACTGGCACATTGTCCTGCCTCCAAGACACACTGTAGCAGTTTACCTTTTAATATGGGGTGATTTTCTAACATCCCTTTTAAGCTTATCACAGCCAGACCTTACATATTCAAAGGTCAGATGTACAGCGTAATGTGATGAATTAGCTCTGTGGACTTTCTATTACTGTACTTTCTAATAAAAGCTCATGATTAGATGTAATTTTGTTGCACAGCAGTATCATCCACTGGCAGAACATGCCATGCATTCAGGTCACTGGAGGTATTCAGCTACCTGGTCCAGACAGCTTCCTCTTCCTTTATTATTCACCCCTCTGGTATGACAGCTCCCTCTTCCCCCAGGGGCCACAGGGCAGCGGGCCGCAGGCAACAAAAAAGTGGAAAGTAATTAAAAATGATGAGAGGGAAAGAATGGCCGCTTCCTCTAGGTGGAAAATCCTTATGGTTCCACACCTTTACGAGCTGAACCTCTTTTCCTTCCTGACTAGAACCTGATAGTTTCCCTACAAACATATTGTGCTGTCCGCAAGCACACTGTCGCATTCCTGCACCATCCTAAACCTTCGGCCTGCTGTCCCTTCTCATGCGTACAGCAGAGAACAGGGATTTCTGATGATCATAAAACAGCAGTGTTGGATAATTCTGCATTAGACTGCATTGTGTAGACTTATCACAATAGGACCTATAGGCTACTGAACCTATATGTCTACATGACAAATATAAAATGTGTGATAAATATTAAAATGTGTATAATTCTAAACTGATTTGATTCATCTACAAATGTAATTTACCAGTCACTTATGCATAAACATAAGAATAAACACTTAAATGTCTTGAAACAATCTATTTTAATCTCCATCTCAATTCTTTGTTAGTTTTAAGAGCCACTAAGCTAAAGCTCTATGCACATTGTACACCGCTTTGAAATGCTTATTTGCAATACTTTCTTCTTCATTTACACAGATGTATTGTAGATGAATCTTTTGCAACCTATTGTGTTAGCTCAATCTCTGATAGTATCATGATGGTATTGTTATTGTGGGCAGCATGTCATGACTGTATCGATTATTGCATTCTTTTGTCATTCTCAGCTCTAATACTGAAACGTAAGTTCTCACGGCAAAGGTGCACGTCTTTGGAAAGCCTCTTTCTTTTCTTCTTCTGTCACACCTAGAGAAAGGAAGGCTCTCTCCTGCTGCCTCAGCGCTCCTATTCTAATGGCTTTCATCACCTTGGCTGTAGCATGAATAAATGATTGGCTGAGAGGGTGGCTACGAAAAAAACTCCAGCGCTATTTCTGTGTGCCGTGACTCAGGGTCCTCATGAAATTGTGGGATGAAAAGTCCTGACCTGAAAGGGCTTTCTGCCCTGTTTTCTAAAGCCTGTGACTGAAGCCAAATCCACTGTGTGCAGACTGTGCCTGCAACTCTTCCCTGCTCATTCTCTGCCAAGCACACTGGGGCGTTGTGCAGTAGGCATTAGAGCACGCTCTACTGGGTGCAGTCGTATTAATCAAGTTGCTCTAGTGGTGACACGTTACAATATGCTGTATGTATATTTTAAGATGCTGTGTGTATCGCTGAAAGTCACAAGTGCAATATTCATGTTTACTGCAACATGTAGAAGTTTTGAATTCCCAGATTTTATGCAATGCTTTAAGTTTAGGTTATTTAAAGTAGCATCATATGCTAGTTATTACTGAGACTGTATATTGTGATTGCACAACATTGCACACTGAGCAGTTCAAGTTCAGTTGAGTTCAGTGAGACCCATCAAAAAGAGATTATTAATGATAACATATAGATAGGTCTTCTCCATATTATTCGAAAGGCCACATGATGTTAGAGGCCACATTGTATAGCATGACTGGAATGTCAGTATTGCATGATTAGAAGCTTTCAGTCCTATAAAACTCTCATAATCACAGCATTATGCTCATCTAGGATTACACATATGAACTAGTCATAGACTACAGCCCCCAGCATGTACTCTTTCCCCATCCATATGTCTCAGTGGCACATGTCTCCATGAGGCTGGCGGAGTAATCTGGACACTCCTTCTAATGTCCCATTATGGGATAAAATGGCTACTGATGTTACCAAACATCAAGCAACATAGTATACATCCATGAGTGTCTTTGGATTACATGCGTGTTGCGGTGAGAATAGGCAGTGTTGTCCATGTTTAATGGATGTGTGGTGAGTGGTGGGTGTTGCTGCAAGCTCCAGTTTCTTAAATCAGTGGCAGATGCTGCTGTCTTTGCCTCCCTGGGCTGGAACTCTCAGACAGGATGATGGGATCTTTGGCAGTAGGGGGTTGTCCAGGTGTTACCCACTGATCATCAGACCAATCTGACTGGCTCATTCAGTCTGTGGGTCTGCTCCATGCTGGGTGATCAGACATGAGTGTAGGGCTTGGATTTTTTTTCACAATTCTTCATGTTTTTTGTACGTTGACATCTTACTGTATTGGAGATTGCATGCTGTTTCTTACTCAGATTACCCTGTTTGTTTTTATTTCAGCAAGCTCTGGATTCGAACCTAAGCAACCTGATCAAAAGGAATAATGAACTGGAGGGACTCATGGGCAAACTCATCCAGACCTGCCAACATGTAGAGGTAATGCTCTCCTTGGGCTGGGCTCCTCATGTGCCATAAAGCCTTGGAGATTTTTTAACATTAATTTTCAATGAATTGCTTGCTGCTTTCTTAAGAATTGATTACTCTCCCTCTGTGTTATTTGTTAAAATGTTGTAATTAAGATTTCATTTTTGTTCCAGTATCAGTGCATGTGTAGTTTCTAATTGTGATCTGAGACTAAAACCCAGCAAATGCACGCATCAGACAGACTGTGTAATGTCATGTGTGCAGTGGAAAAAAAAAACAGATTAGGATATTTAAGAATTATAGTAGAGCTTTGGCACATTTGCATATTTCCCTGGCTCACATCTACTACGCATGCATGAACAGACTTTACAGCATATTAACTGCACTAAGCAGTGGGTTGTGATGGCCTGGTTCTCTTAATGAGCGTGCAGCAGTGAAGGGATGGCAGCATGCTCTGTTGCTTTTCACCTGTGTCACTGGCTCCTCTGTTAGCTGGAGAGATCACTGCCTCATTCACAGCGGCGCTGCAAAAAATTTGGGGCCCTATGACAGAAAATTATTTTGGGCCTTCCAAACATTGATTATAATATTAAAATGTTCTCTAGGGCCCCCTATCAGTGCCAGGCCCTTGGAATCATCCTAACTCCCCCCCCCCTGGCAGCGCCCCTGCTCATTCATGCGAAACAACATACATGACATGATCTTTCAGTGCTGGTTCAGTGTGTGTGAAAAGAAAATCACACTTTTCCTCTTTCTGTACACAAAGGAGGTGCTTTCAGTAGATGAATGCTCATGGCAAAGATTTATCCTCCAATAACCACTGCCTCAAGTCAGAACATGATTAATTGAATCCTCCAAAACAAATTGATCTCTTTAAACTATTATATATACTAATTCCAGGTTAATGCAGCTCGACAAGAGACGAAGCTCATGGAGGAATGTGATCTCCTGATAGATATCATACAACAAAGGAGACAGATCATTGGGTCCAAAATTAAGGAAGGAAAGGTACTGCACCACAGCACATTCTTTTGTTCCTTTTACACTGTGAGAAAGGTGGCGCACATTAATGAGGTGGACCTCATTATTCTCAAAGATTAAACAAGAGGGACAGAGAGAATATTTTTATGTTGAATTTTACTGTAGATTGAGCAGCTAGTCGTATAGGCCTATTTCATTCATTATCACATGCTCTGGTCCAGCATGTCTGAAGGTTATGTTTTGATATACTCCAGAAGCTCCAGTCTGTTGATGCGTATGGCCTAACAGTACACATGATTTCCCTTTTTATTCAAGTGGCCTTTTTGCCTCATTTTGACGCTTATCGGGGAGAGCAGATGGGCCAGGCTGCCTGAGGGCCTTAGGCAAGCATATTCCGATTCGCTTCCCCAGCCTCGCTACCCAGGCTAATCAACCTCTCCCTCCTCTAGTGGCGGAATGCAGATGTTGACACAACACGAAGGAGATTTTACAGTCAGCTTGCGTGTTCCCATCCCATGGGCCAAGCAAAAAGTCAGAATGGGATGGTTGACCGTGTTGATTTTGTTTACTTGAAGCCACGTGTTCATGCATCAGCAGCGCCCTCACATTAGAGCAACGACAACGCACGCTCACAGCACTCCAAAAATACACGTCTCATGTTTGTGCCGCTTTCTTGCCGTGGCGGCTAGGCTACTTGCGCTTGTTTTATCAGCGCCCTGTAAGTAGTTTCATTTCCTCTCGTCTCTAAGAAAGTCATTAAGAAGGTCTCAGCGGGGCGCAGCTGGCATGCGGAGCCACGGCTCGTGCTGCTGGAGGGGTGAGGACGGCTTCCTGAAGGCTTCCCAGAGGAGTGCCGCTTCCTTCCTCACCTCGTGGCAGAGTCAAAGGCCTGCCGTTTGCCCTGACGGAACAAGAGCACTGTTACCATGGGGAACGCTGGAATGGAAATGAGAATTAAAAACGTGGAGTTGGAGGGAAAGAATTTTATGATGTGCCTCTCTTCCCTGTTGGATTAGGAGAAGCATGTCCTGTCCACGCACACGACACAAAAACAACGAAATAAATTTGTTCATTTTTTTGGCCTTGGTGAGTGGCTTCCCTGTAACTCTGCATTACAATCATCAGCAGCACAGTGTATGAAAATGGTTATCAAGGTCCCCAAGTCCAACCTACGTTGTTGGGACTGGGCTCTGCTAAACTGTGATATTTGTTGGCAAATTGATTTGAGCTAAATCTGTGTTTTCCCCTCACTTCAGGTTGTTCGTCTGAGGAAACTTGCACAGCAGATAGCAAACTGCAAGCAGTGTATCGAGAGATCATCATCACTCATTACCCAGGCAGATCAGACCCTAAAGGAGACTGACCATGCCCGCTTTCTTCAGACCGCCAAAAGCACCTCAGACAGGTAGGAGTAACATGACTCGTGCTAAAGATGCACATGACCACCATCATTTTATCAAGAAATACTCTGCTGTATATCCACTTACTGTGCTGTACCCCATCTCTCAATATCACCCTCATTGTGTTTCAGAGTCTCCATGGCTACAGCATCATCTCAGATCCTGATCCCAGAAATAAACCTGAATGATACATTTGACACATTTACATTAGACTTCACCCGGGAGAAGAAATTGCTTGAAAATTTGGATTATCTTACAGGTCAGTAGAGAATGAATGAAATATTTGATCCTTTTTTATCTGTTAAAGGTACATAAATTTGCCTTCGGCAGCACATTGCAACAGCTCTGTCAATGAAAACTCACACATGTGATGCCTTAAGATGGTTCTTCAATCCCTAGTGACTTAGTGATGCATAATTAAATTACTCTGATTTTGTTCTATTAATTAATTTATTATTTTAATGTTCAAAAACAGAGTTCAAGTTTTCTGTAGGCTATTACACTTAGTGTCTTTACTCAAGGGACTGCCAGCTAACTGCATCACACAGTATGTGCAGTCATAGCCAGTTATCTCGACTGAAAGAGCCTGAAGCCGGAAGAACCTAGTTTTCCA